>JAECWM010000302.1:1595000-2195000 GCA_018150695.1 Drosophila oshimai | reverse complement strand
TATGCAAAAAAAAAGGCAACCTATCCCAATGTGCACAGGTAAAGTACTAGAAATGTGGAGGAAAACTCGCAAACTAGTCAAACAATTGAAAAATGTGACAAGCTACGTCAAAGGGCTTTCAATAAGCTTTCCAAAAGAAAAAGAAAAACAACTTTTATTGTTAAAAATTACATTTATTTTTATAAAATGGATAATTGATACCACAAATAGAAAACAAGTATAATTTTTATTTCAAAATTATTCTTATAAAAACAAATTATTTTAAGCGGGACATCTGAGTAAAATTTTTTAAAAATCGAAAATTTTTTTTTCGCTTTAATAGTTCTTTATGGTCTTAAAAATAACATTCCATAAGATAGAGTCCGGCAAAAGTGTCTAAGTGTCGAAATGTTCCATTCTGCGGCGATGCCTCACAGGTATATCCCATGGAACCTTTTGTGTATAAACGAGTTTTTCTCGAAACCACAAATTTTGACAGTATATTCAAAATACCTATGTCTATCAACACACGTAGGATTTTTTTTTGTTTTGCTTACTTTTTTTTATCAACAATTTTGTGACTTTTTTATTCGTGAAAATGTTAACTTTTTTTTCAATCACTCAACATTTTGCAAAAAAACAATATATCGAAAAAATCCTACGTGTGTCGATAGCTGTTGATGTATTGAAACTAGCCAAACTTGATTTTTTGTTCTAGATCAAAAATTAAGGACGTTTCCTTCTCGGCCATGGACCCTCTTCAACGAAAAAGGGCCTACGAAGAAATGCTGCACAGCCGACATTTTGTTTTCGATTTATTCGAAAAAAATTTTATTTTGTACTTTGAACCTAATATTATAAAACCTTCTTTACAAATTTTCGATTGACTTTTTCATTTGGCCAAAAAAAATTTCAGAAAATCCGTTTTTTTTCCCCAGTTACTCAGATGTCCCCCTTAATCCCTTAATTATTATTATAAATGTCCAAAAATAAGTGTTTGTTGTTTTAGGTCACACGGTCACACTTTACGCAAATCATTTATGAACGCCAGGTGCAGGTGCCTACCACTCCTTTCGGAATGACCATAAAAAGGACGGGTCATAAAACAGCATGGCGCGCAACATATTTTTGCACTTTTTTTAGACCTTTAAACTAGTTTTGTGGTGATTTTTTCCCAAAAGCAGGTATGGCAAATTTTACCTTTTCTGTAAGGTAAATCATTAACCTACTAGTTAATTTTATCAAAAACAACTAACCCGCCAAAAAAAGTTTTTTTTAATTCCTTGTTTTGTCTTAATCTTAAAGAAAACTAATTTATAAGATCTTAGTAGGTATGCCAATTAATATAGGGGAGACCGGGACTAGTTGGTCCCCAGCAGGCACGTATCCAGAAATTTGTTTCGGGGGGTGCTCAAGAACAAAAATCAATCAAAAATATGGACTTATTAGAATAGATTCAGAAAAAGGCAAGGAGGATCGAGGATTTCGGGGGGTGCCCGGGCACCCTGCCAGTTGGAAGAATATTACCTGGTGGAATATAAAAAAGCATAATACCGTGCAGAAACAAAAGTTTTATTGATGAAAAGTACAAAAAGTCATGAAAAGTACAAAGAAGTAAAATTACTTGGAGTCAGTAGATTCACAGTAATCAGTTTTCTTGGGCGAATTACGTTGGGGCGTTGTTTTCGGTTGAATTTTGGGCTAGTTTGTTTTTCGCAGTTACATTTTTGGGTTTTGTTCGCCTCTTTTTCCCAACAATCGCTTTCTCGATTCTATCATTTTTGCGTTTTTTTGCCTCCACTTTTTCTTGTCGCAGCTGAGACTTAACGGGCGAATTGTGGCGTCGTCAGCTTTGCCTCTCTCAGTTTTTCTTTTGTACGTTCGAACCATCCTCACACCTGATTTAACAAAGATTGATTTGCAATACTTTTGATAGTTCAACTTATGATAGCAATTGCGACAACGTGCCCCGTGCAATTTTTGACAACTTGCCCCGAGGGTACTTTTTTACTTCCAGCGGCCTCTTGGCCGACGCGTTTGAGATGTTTGAAAGGTTAGATATGGTATTGGATTCGTTAAAGCACGTACTTTAAGGAAATGTAAGGTTCAATACTGTGAAACAAAAGGCTTCTTGTCGGGAACGCTAAATGTAAGGTAATCAAATTTTACTTACGCTCCAAAAAAAATGTTTTTGTAAAATTGCGGGAACACACTTGCGGCAATGTCAACAGTCAAATGATGGGGACACACACGCACGTCTATGGTATGACGGGTGCTGCCATCTCGTTCTTAGTTTTTTCAAAAAGGACGTTTTGACAACGTGCCCCGTGCGACAACGTGCCCCGGTCTACCCTACTTCAATTTACTCTAGAGCTGCCATCTTTTTATGGTGTATGTGCACCAACTCACACACAAAGTTTCATTGAAACAACCGTTACTTCGACGAGTATAAAAGATTATCTGTTTTTGACAGTACATTTGTACTATAGTTTGTGTTTTTTCCACCAAATAACGTTGTATTTTCTCAAAGCTAAATTCACTTTTATTACGTGTATCTGTAAGCTATAAAAAAAGCCCATACTTTAATTTGTCTGTTAATTGGAATATTAGTTATGTAACAGTATAGCTTAAAAAAAGCAACGGGGCTAGTTGCAACTTTTTCAATGGGATTAGTTGGTCCCCTAGATTTATTTCTTGCCGTGTGCCAGTCAATTAATTTTGTGCGAACAAAAAAAACTTCTCCCGATTCACAATAATAAGGCTCTTTTACTATTTTTAAAACTAAAATTTCGTGTAATACAAACTTAACAAACTGGTTTTGCTGATGAGAAATTACAAAAAGAAACAAATACAGGAACCGAAGAATCCGTAATGAAATTTATAGTTTTGTTCCTTATCAACTGACTAAAGTACAGTAATAAAAACCGATTTATATTAGGAAAAAACCCATACCTGGGACAAGTTGGCACTTTTGACAACCCCCTACAAAATGCTCTGCCACTCTTGAAGGACTACTTAGATTGGTTTGAAAAAAATCATGAATGTAGCTGAATGTTCACCTGATACTATGGTGCCTACTACTTTTTTTTAACATACGTCGTTAAGCCAGAAAAAGTCCATAAGTGATAAAGGTGATAACTAGCCCCGGTCTCCCCTAAGTTTGAAATTTAAATTCATTTGGAACATTAGTTTTAAAGATATATAAACTCAAAAGTAGTTTCACAAAATCGTGTCTTCTGCTCAACAACGTATAAAAAATCTTCTGCTCACAGAAGGGTTAATAAATGGGTCAGGCCACGTGAACTGTACCTACTAATTTTCTGGATTTTAACTAACCCCATAAAAATGTGTAGCAGCGCTGGTGTCGTCGTTGACGTCATACAATACGATTCTGACTGTCCAAGGAAAAGTAAAAAAATTTTCTTTTTGGAATACATCTGTAAATAAGATACAGTGAGCCCCAAGAGGTCACAGGTTTGATGAAAATGGCGATGAAAACTAACGATGGATCTTGGTTCGTATGTGTCCCCAGATAACAGAACTGAAGAGAAGTAAATCCTAGCTGATCGGTTTCGCGAGATATTTGTAAATGTAATTTTCTATAAGACTAAATTACAACATAAAAAAAAAACATTGAACGGGACCGAAAAAATTTTTTCTTGGTAGAGTTGGTTTTCTACATTAAGAAAAAACGGTTTTTTTAAGTTTAAGAAAAAAATGTTCAAAGGCCTTTACTAGATTTCTTCATATCTCGGGTTGTAGTCGACCGATTTCGATGTTTGATAACAATTATCACCACAAACAAACTAATCTTTAACTTTGGCATACAGATTAAAAAAATTTTTTTGTTGTTTTTAGTATTTTTTATATATTTTTTTAACCCTCTACTGCATGAGCATAGAAATAATAAAAAAAAAATTTTTTTTAATGTAATTATAGGTTTTTTTAGGCCAAAATAATATATATTTGGACTTTTTTTTTTTGGGGGGGGCAAAGTTTGGGGTGGGGGAAATGGGGCCATATATGGCTTTATATGAAAGAAAACTTTGAAAATAGAATCCCAACAGAAAATAGTGCAAAATAAAACAACTGTAAGCAAACATTAAAACGTATGTATCGTTTAATCCCAAAAAAAATGTTAAAAAGTGAGAAGCCATATATGGCTCTGTATGCGGTAGAGGGTTAAGTGTTTTTTGTTTATTTTTTATTACTTTATATATTTTTGTTGTATTTTGAATTTTATAGTTTTTTTGTTTTAAGTTTTTAGTTTTTTTTATATTTTTTTTTTTTTATCTTTACTGATTACTAAATAAGAAAACTCAACCACTGCATTTTTAAATCTTTTGGTTTACGTCGAGTCATCATCGTGTTTATTTTGTATAGTCCCCAAAACTTTAAAAATTCTCTATGAATCGACTCACCAGCTTGCTCTGACCACAAGCCTAAGCCTTGCTCTCCTAAAAAGTGCAGGCAATCTTTCATGTGATTTAAAACTACATTAACTTTAAGTGTTTCGGAAGCTTCAGAACCTTTAAATGCTTTATCCAGTTCAACAATAATTTTGTCTAAATAAGGACCGACTTGCCTCATAGAAAAACAGCAATCTACGAGTTTGTTCATGGCTTTAAAGGTAGAAATAAAAGGCTGAAGTTTTAAAGGCCCAACTTTTTCATAAATTTCTTCATCAACGAGTTTGTCTGCTTCTTTTAAGAGCTTGCGACAAGCGTTTCCTTCAAAAATTTCTCCTTGGTAATTTTTTTGGACAAGTTTTAGTTTTTTCGGCCAGATTAGGGCTTTCTCGTGACCAACAAGAGGGACTTAGCCATCCCAAAATAAGTGATTGACATATCCTTGTAAGATATGAAGCTCCGGAATGACACACTTTTGAAGGATGTATGTGTTATCTTCTTCATCAAAGAGAGCAAGATTAATTGTACTGTGAAAGTCTTTGGCTTTTTTTTTATTTTGTCCTTTGGAAACAAAATTTGCATAGCCTTTTTTTAAATCGCCGTATGTTTTTAAATCGTCAGTATTAGAATTTTCTTTATCCTCACTCTGTTTTTCGTGGTTTGTTCTCAAATCTCTTATTGTCACAAAACAGTACGGACAGGGATACATGGATGTTGCAGTTTGCATACCGTTAAAAATGTAAAAGTTTGAAGTCTGAAACGAACCTAAAAGGAATTCGATTAAGATTAGTCAACTCGAATAAGAGCTAAACATTGTCATAGGTTTATTTTACTTGAGGCACTGCGCAAAGCATTATCAGTCTATGAACACTAGTTAACTTTTCCTTCTTACCAGTAATACCACTCTCAGAATACGGAGCTGTCTTTTTCATGCTCTTATATAAGTTGTCTTCCAGAGAGAAAGTGTTAACACTTCAATCTGCTTCAGTATAAATAATTTTCTGGTAAAATTTTCATGCAAATTTTAAAAAAGCCTTGACCTCCATCAGCCATTACTTTAATGACGTAATTGCCAATCAAGTTTCGCTCTTTAACAACAACTTTCAATAGTTCTTCAGCATCAGCCCAAACAACTGCTCTTCTCTGTTTCGATGTTTTATTTTCAGTTTCGAATTCAAATATGCCATCTTTGTAAACGTCTTTTAACTTTTTTATTCCTCAGAAATATGTTTCCTATAATATGCAGGTACAGATTGTTTTCCGGAAGTACATCATAGGAAATTTGTTAATTTCTTCATATCATTACATGATGCCCCAGTTATAACTTGGTAATTATCTAACCGTTCAGCAGTAAATACAAGCTTTGCTTTTTTCTTTGGATTCAGAACGATTTTTGTCTTAGCACCGGAGGAATTTAAATTAAGTTAGATTTCTTGCCGCGTACTACTGTTACTTGTGCCAGGTTGCATATCCTTTTTTTTGTTTCAAAATAAAAGTGACAATCTGCTCTTGGTGCTTCTCTGTAAGACTGTAAGACAACACATTTTGTGTTGCTATTACAGAACTGCCACAAGAATGATTGATACCTTTTCCGATCTTTAGACACTGTTCACAAATTTGAATTTTATTATAAACTTGTCCAGGTCTTGGAAGCTGAGTGGTTCCTGAACTAGAACGAATTCCGTTAGAGCCGTCAATGTGGTTTGATACTCGACGCGAGTGACCTTTACCCTTCTCAATTTTCAGGAGGCCTTTAAATCTTCCAGTCAAACATATGTAACAGCCACAGATGCCCCTGGTTTGTTAAAGAAACACAATGTCTTTATAGTTTGGCATGGTTGGAAGAGGTCTTTTACACATTTTTTTTTTCACGTTCAAGAAGAATGTTCCGGCACGTATTACAAATACTCGAAGGGAATTTGGAGTCGGATAACTTAAAATCATCGTAAGCGAAAATTTGTATAAGATTTTCATATTTTTGACTTATACGATAAAATTTAATTTTTTTTTTTTCAGAAACGATTTTTTTTCCACATGGTGCACACATTTTTTTTCTATTTTCCTCGTGATCCGATTTTAAAAGCATTGCAAAGCCCGCCTAAAAATGGCGCCAAAATTTTTGTTTCGTGAAGCACGCTGAGCTTTAGGCGTCCATTGGTCACACAAAATAAACACGATTGATGACTCGACGTATAACGAAAGATTGAAAAAGGCAGTGGTTGAGTTTTCTTCACGACATACATATTTAACCCGCTTATTTAGTTCTCAGTAAAGATTAAAAAAAAAAAAAAGTTTTAAAAAATTTCTCTTTTAAAAAAAAAAAAAACTAAAAACTAAAAAAAAAAAAAAAAAAATGGGACCATCCTATCACCACGTCCTCGTCGTTGGTCCTGGGGCAAGCTAAGAGTGATATTTTGATGTGGATTTGTTGATAACATATTGATTGTGTATGTGAATACAAAAATTTTATTACATGCCATTGTTTTCATCGACTTTTCTTCGAGTGTTTAAGATATGGTGAAAAAACCCAAAAATTCACAAATTTTGTTTTTTTCGAGCTCTTGCTATCAAATTACTTATCGAATGCAAATGATCTGTATGGCAAAGTTAAAGGTTAGTTTGTTGGTAGTGATAATTGTTATCAAACATCCAAATCGGTCGACTACAACCCGAGATATGAAGAAATCTAGTAAAGGCCTATGAACATTTTTTTCTTAAAATTAAAAAAATCGGTTTTTCTTAATGTAGAAAACCAACTCTACCAAGAAAACTTTTTTTCGGTCCCGTTCAATGTTTTTTTTATATGTTGTAATTTAGTCTTATAGAAAATTACATTTACAAATATCTCGCGAAACCGATCAGCTAGGATTTACTTCTCTTCAGTTCTGTAATCTGGGGACACATACGAACCAAGATCCATCGTTAGTTTTCGTCACCATTATCATCAAACCTCTTGGGGCTCACTGTGAAGAGTTCGACGATAATTGTGCAAAAGTTTCACAGCAAAAACAGCCCTAGAACACTTTTAAAAAAAGGTTAAACAATCTTTGTTAAAAATTAAGTTAATTTACAAAATAAATTTTTAAAATGTTTTTATTTTTTAGTTAAACGATTATCTTATACCAAAAAAAAATCTCGTCGATATATCATATGTCAAATCGTTCGAGAGTTATACATTTTTTTTTTACTTTGAAGTTTAAAATATCGAAAACGGTGTGGAATTTCAAAAAACTGTTTAAAGTGTTTTAGGTACTGTCCTAAGCTACACATTTTTATGGTTTTTTTCGAATCAAAATCACTAACCGAAATTTTATGTACATTTGACGTGGTTTAACCTAAATGTTGTTTGCATTGAAAATATCTATACAAATATTTGAACATTGTTTAAATTTTTGCCAGATTCAAGAAACTCACTCAAGAAAGCAACACTCACTTTTTTTTAAAGAGGGCAAGGAGTATCGGAAATCTGGTGGTCGGGAAATTCGACTATAACGTCATTTTTTGTTTTTTTTTGTTAAATTAAGATATGGTGATTTGTTCTTAGAAGTGTTCTCCCGACTATCTATATTTACGAGGGAAAATTGCCTTCGATTTAAGAAACAGACTTTTCTATACATTAGAAATGTTGGTTTCTCGAACCCAGAAAATTTATTTTTAAAAATTCTTCTTAAAATTAAGAAATATGTGTTATAGGTATAACCATGTAATTTCATTTTAAATTCTTTAGAAGTAGTTCTATACTTTTTAAGGTGTGTCCAGCCTACACACGACAGAAGTGCAACTTATAGTATTCCTCTCTCTCTCCTATCATTTCATTATCTCTTTCTCACACAAGCAAGCGCATTGTATTTGTTCGTAACCAATGTTGCCAATACTAGCATCCGCAACATTGCAGCGAACAGCAATGCCGATTAACCTGGGAACAACACCAAACTTCTCATATACCCAGTCAGCACAACTACGCTGACCTTGGATTGGGTACCAGGCGCTAAGCTAGTAACTGCTGATCAGAAGATTCTCCTACTAGCCAAGAGAGCCACTCACCAACCAAGCGACCGACTCACCAAGTGGCCGTCTCACCAACGTACGTCAGCACAACTAAAGAACCAACAAACGCTGGTCACAGCAAAACTGCGCTGACCCACTGAACTGGCCTCAACGTGAAGTAATCTAGATAATCAGCAACTTGATGTAATCTAGATTATCAGCAAAAGCCCACACCACACTTTACACTATGTTTCCGCATACAAAGTAGTATATAAGCTAGTACCATTATATCAATAAAGTCAGTTATTGTCGCAGAATCAAACCCGTGTGTTACTTCTCGTTAAGCCGCGGAAACGGCAGAAACTCCCGATTGTCTCGTCGGTTAAAAACAACATCTGCATGGCCCCAGGAGCATCGAGACTCCTGCGCGGACAATCAGACAGCAATTTGAGAACAAACATTGGTGACCCCGACGTGATCTCCATACAAGAGATCACACTCCGAACACACACCTCAGTATCCAGCGGTACAGAATCCCTCCTTGTCGAGACAACCTATTAGGTTGTGGAGCGCTTACTCCAGCGTTACAGGACATCCTCTTGTTGAGACCAGATCTCACAGGAGCGTATACACCAACGTTATCGGACCGTCTCCTTGTGTAGATCCAGCGTTGCAGAACCCTTCCTTGTCGAGACAACTTATTAACTCGCAGGACCGCTATTCCAGCGTTACAGGACCCTTCCTTGTCGAGACAACTTATTAACTCGCAGGACCGCTATTCCAGCGTTACAGGACCCTTCCTTGTCGAGACAACCTATTAACTCGCAGGACCGCTACTCCAGCGTTACAGGACAACGCCTCGTCGAGACAACGCATTAACTCACAGGCCCGCTTAATCCAGCGTTCAGGACCTCTCCTCGTCGAGACAACTTATTAACTCGCAGGAGCGCTTACTCCAGCGTTACAGGACACCTTCTTGTTGAGACCAGATCTCACAGGAGCGTATACACCAACGTTATCGGACCGTCTCCTTGTTGAGACCACCAGACTTCACAGGAGCGCAGATCCAGCGTTGACAGGATACACCACCCATATTGGGACACAACAGCTTGCGCCAGCAACAGCACACAATCTTCACACTGAGACGCTACAGTTAAAACTAGCTTCACAGGATTCTACAAAGAACCTAAACAGAATTTCATGAAACAATTATGAAAACATCAAAATATTAAGCTGGTAAGAATTACCGTTAACCTACCACCGCAACTGGTAAAATGTCCACGTCATTTATAACGGAGACCAGCCAAGCCCGGGCTGAACTTCATAGTCAGCTATTAGACGAGCAACTCGATTTGCATAAACAGATGCAACAGTTAATCAAAAACTATGGAAAGGATTCAAGCGACAGAAGGACTCGAGAAGGATATTATGCTAGGAGACTAGCACAGTTGTCTGAATTATGGACTCTATATCGAGAAACAGACCAGACATTAAGAGACGCAGCGCTCCCAGCTGACAATGAATACTTCAAACGTTTTGAAGGCCTAAGGGAAACAGTTGAAAAATATAAACAAATCTTTAAGGACAATATGCCAAGCAGTAGTGAACCAATCAGGCCTCCACGCGAGGATAAAAGGCAACCCAAGAAAACGCAACTGGAAGACCCAGTTCACGATGACCCCGAAATCAACCGAGTCATACGACTTTTAAGGCGGAGATGCACCGAGCTAGAATCCACAGTAGCCTTGGCATCAACCGCGTCCACAATTACATCAGCACTACAACGGCATCTTGACCGTCAGTGGGATTTACTAAGGCAGACACAAGACGCCCTGGAGGATGTTCCGGGAGCCACAGCCGCAGCAAAAAGGGAATTATCCCAATGCCAGAATATTTGTGACGATTACGACACGCTGCTGCTTCACGAACCTGAAGCACAGCTAAAAATATCCCATCCACCGGTCAACATACCGGAATTTGGAGGCGAATACTTAGAATGGCCAAGGTTTTATGATTTATTTGTGGAACTAGTGCACAATAAACCATATTCTGGTACTGAAAAGTTGCACTTGCTCCAGAGTGCTCTACGCGGAGAAGCACGCAACATCCTTATAGATACAGACTTCTCGCAAGGCGGCTATTATGATACATGGAACCGACTCGTTACGAGATACCAAAACGGGAAAATTCTGGTGTATGCAGCCATAGCCAAAATCGTGGACCAAAAACCAATAGATGGTTCAGCTCGACAGATACGAGCCGTTCACGATAATATTCAAAAGGCACTCAGCACATTAAAAAACCTGGAGGTATGTACAAAAACATGGGATCCAATTGTCGGGTTCCATATTCGACGGAAACTAGATCCACTGACACTATCGGCATTAGAAAACTCCGCGGACGCACCCACAGAAGTCCCAACACTCGACAGTATGTTATCGTTTCTAGAGAAGCGTTCATGCATGCTAGAAACACTAGATAATCAACACATAGTTGCAGTCCGCAAACAATCAATAAACCGCGACAGGAAATGCGGAATCTGTTACCAAGGGGAACATCGCTCAATGTTCTGCAGCCAGTTTCAGGAAATGGATCCTAATACTCGTCGCCAGGTTATGTTGAAGATAGGAGGATGCACGAACTGTCTTTCTACCTCTCATATGGTAAGAAACTGTTCATCGTCGCAAACCTGTCACCATTGTCAGCAAAAACACCATACAATGTTGCATAATTTTGGAGCAACAAACCATCCGGTATCTGGATTACTAACCGTCGTTTCTAACGAGGATTCGAGAGGCTACGTACTGCTACCAACCGCAAGGGTAGTACTTGATGGACCAACCGGAAAAATCCAATCTTGTCGCGCGATCTTAGATGGAGGATCGCAAGTGAATCTGATCTCTAGGAAAATGGCAAACATGCTCTCCCTTAAAGAAACAACAACGTTGAAAATCTCAGGAATTGGAGGAAGACAGACAACAGCAACGCGAGCGGTACTAAGGCTGTCGTCAGGCACTTCAGATTTTGAATCACAGGTGGAGGTTTTTATTGTCCCCACTATAGCTTCAGATCAGCCGTCAGTGCCGATAAGAAACACTCTCACTTTTCCAAAGAATCTTCAGCTAGCCGACCCTGATTTTCGGCAACCTGGGCCAATCGACCTTAACATGGGAGCTGAGCTGTATGCGGCCGTAATAAAACAAGGATCTTTCGTATTGGGACCTGGAAAACCTATGGCTCTAAACTCAAGGCTGGGTTGGTTGCTAATGGGTCCGCTGAAGCAAGAGGACGTTACCGAATCAACAAACCATATTACTGTAGAGGAAATCTCAGAACAACATTAAAAATGCAGCTAGTAAGACAACAAATATTCAATCCGAATCATCGGAGTTGAAATCGTTGGCTATCACCAAATACGTGTTGCCCCAGCCAACTGGAAAGCCAACAACACCTACAACAAAAAGCGGAACTAGTGATCAGCAAGTTTACAACAAATCCTGCTGCGTCCCCGAAAATTGTCAACAGTATTTAACGTTACTACTTCTAGCCAGGGAACGTCTTCTGCGTGGCATCGCAAGCATTCCCAGACTAAATATCGAGAACACAGTTGCTAAACCATATGGGCGTGTTAGAGAAAACAGTCTCATAATCTGGACCAAGGAAACTAGGAGGCCGAGACGCACGACATGGCAGCAGCCAATCGCATATCAAGCACTACCGTGCAAGGATTCTCAGGTATCATTAATTTACAGTGACTACCTAGTACAGCATATGTATTTAGGGGGCCACAATTTAAGTCCTCACGACAACGCTCACAGATCCCTATTGGGACACATAATCGACCTTGCTTACAACACCTTCTTTAATTGAGCGTCTACCGCTCAATGTTTGATTGTTTGCATGAGTCGGTCGCTTGGTTGGTGAGTGGCTCTTTTGGCTAGTAGGAGAATCTGCTGATCAGCAGTTACTAGCTTAGCGCCTGGTACCCAATCCAAGGTAAGCGTAGTTGAGCTGACTGGGTATATGAGAAGTTTGGTGTTGTTCCCAGGTTAATCGGCATTGCTGTTCGCAGCAATGTTGCGGATGCTAGTATTGGCAACATTGGTTACGAACAGTATTTTTAGATTTTTACACTGTAACGAACTGATATTTTACTTTCTGCTCGCTACTTTTTTGTGCGGCTAGCTCAGTAGAGTTTGTGTGTTCGTCCCATCAAATTTATATAAACGTGACCGCCCAAACGACAAATGAGAACGCACAGTCTTTCAGGTTTCAGGATTTTATTTATTATTATTATTATATTATTATATTATTGGGGTGTTAGTGTACCGCGACCTGTTTAGATCTATTGTACCCCCATTCGGAGCCTACAGCTCAGTTATCAACCCAAAGTCGAGGAGTTTTGATGGGTTGATTCTTCCTAAGAGCTCATGTGATAGAGTTCTCGATCCTAAGGTTCTGCATCTTATATTTATTAAGGCCGGACAGTCTGCGATGATGTGTGTAGAGGTTTCGTCCTCCATGTCACAGAATCTGCAAGTCCTGCTGCTTGTTATTCCTATCTTACCTAGGTGACTTTTCAGTCTGCAGTGCCCGGTTAGTAATCCGGTAACGATCCTAAGTGAATTCTTCCCTAGTTGCATAAGTTCCTCGAACCTCTTCTTGTTGTAGTTTTCTATTAGAGTTTTGGCTTGCCTTAGGCCTGGGGTATTCCTCCAGTGTTCTTGCCTCATGGTACCTTCATCTTTTCTAATGTATTCTTTTATTGTATGCCTTCCTATGCCACAGTAGGGTTCTGGTCCTATCAGGGGCTGTTCGGCTCCTAGTTTTGCCATTTTATCGGCAATTTCATTTCCGGATATGTCCCTATGACCCGGAATCCATCTGAGGGCCAGTCTGTTTAGACTGCCCAAACGGTTTAGTTTACTTTTCACCTCTAGTACTATCTTTGAGGTGACTTTATTACTGCATAGAGCAGTAATTGCTGCTCGGCTGTCCGAAAGGATCGAGATGTCCTTATTCTTATATCCACGCTGTATGTTGAGCTCTGCACAACGTCCAATAGCGCATACCTCAGCTTGGAATATGCTGGTGTATTGGCCAAGGGATTCGTGGTATTTTATGCGGGGCCCTACCACTCCAAGGCCAGTGCCTTTTTGTGTCAGGGATCCATCTGTGTACCATGCTATGGTGTGTTTAGCCAAAGGGTGCACTTCGGACAATGTGGTCCAATCTTTCTTATTGCCTAAGTGTGTTGTGAAGTTCTGCTCGAAGATTAATTCGGCTGTCATTTCATCCTTAGGGTGAAGTATTAGGGGCACCTCACCTAACAGATTAGTCGCATCCCTGTTATTTAGAATGCAACCACTACCCGTGCCCTCAGTGCTTATTCTCAGGAGGGTAGCTTTGCGTTGAAGTTCAATTACACAATGGAGTGGTGTTAGCTCCATCAGAACTTCTAAGGCAGTTGTAGGACAGGTTTTCATTGCACCTGTCATACAAACGCAAGCAAGTCTTTGCAACTTTTGTAGCTGTTTTTGTATGGTGCTGAGCTTAGCTCGTTTACCCCATGCAATTGCTCCGTACGTGAGAATTGGTCTCACAATCATTAGGTATAGCCATCTTATTATCTGGGGCCTGGTTCCCCAGGATTTCCCAGCAATTTTTCGACAGGTATACAGAGCTCTATAACACTTTTCCACTGTCTTTTGGACATGGGAAGCGAAGTTTAGCTTACTTTCTAAAGTGATTCCCAAATACTTAACCTCTCGGCTAGTTTCTATAGGAATTCCTAGCAATGAGATTTGTTTCATTCTCTGTAGTTTGTACTTCCTTGTGAAGGGAACGATGACTGTTTTGGCGGGATTTAGGTTGAGTCCAACCTCCCTGCACCAGTATAGCGTTATCTGGAGTCCGAGTTGGACGATGTCACAGAGTGTATCTTCAAATTTGCCTCTGGCTATTATCACAATGTCATCGGCGTATCCCTGACACTGGATCCCCTTTTCAGCAAGTTTGCTGAGAAGCTCATCTAGCAGCAGACTCCATAGCAAAGGGGAAAGCACTCCTCCTTGCGGACATCCTCTGCTGGTTGCTATCGTCATGTTATCTGAGCCCAGTGTACATGTTGCCTGTCTGGATTGTAGTAGGTTACCAATCCATTTACTCGTTGTAACATCTATGTTCCTCCTAGACAGGGCAGCTCGAACCGCATCATGTGATGTGTTGTCGAAGGCTCCCTCTATGTCTAGGAAGGCACAAATAGCAATTTCTTTGCTGTCAACTGCCCCCTCTAGGGTGCGGCATAGTTGATAAAGTGCCGTGTCTGTTGAACGGCCTGCTCTGTATGCATGCTGCGTGTGTTGCAGCGGACAGTCTCTGAGAGCTGTTCTCCTAATATTGTAGTCTACCAGTTTTTCCAGCGTTTGGGGATGAAGACCACCCTAGCGCTGCACCATGCACTTGGGATATAGCCAAGGGCTAGGCTGCTTACCATTAGTCTTCTTAAGCGGGTTAGGAGTAGCTCCTGCCCCTGCTGTAAGAAGGATGGAGAGATCCTATCTAATCCCGGTGACTTAAATGGTTGGAAGGTTCCAATAGCCCATTTAAGTTTCTCGGGCGTAACTTTGGACTTCGCTGTTGCCCAGTCACTTGCTACTGTTCTAGGGGTTCTATGATGATCGCGCATAATATTTCCCGTAATGGGAGTACTTCCCGGGAAATGCGTGTCAAAAAGAAGTTCTAATTTCTCCCAATCCGTTGAAGTAAAGGTGTTATTACCTTTCTTCAGGGCTAAATTACTATCCGTTGCACTTTTGGCCACTGCTTTGTGCAGTCTTGCGCCCTCGTTGACGTTACTTATTGCCTCACAGATGTTTCTATAGTCCTTCCGTTTGGCTTTCCTGATCTCTTTGTTATAGAGCGTCAGGCTTTGCCTGTATCGTTCCCAGTTACTTTCAGTTTTTGGCCTATTGAAGAGCCTTCGAGTGGTCCGTTGTAGCTGTTCAAGCTAAGCATTCCACCACGGTGCGTCTGTTTCCCGTTTCTGTCTGCCTAGTGGACAGCTGTCTTCAAAGGCATTCACTATTTGGTGACCTAGGTTGTCTACTGCTCTATCTAGTTCCAAGCGATGTCTAGGGTATCCTGACGGTTCGTTGGAAAGATTAAGCTCTAGAGTTGACCTGAATTTATAACAGTTTGTTTTTCTGGGGTTTCTTTTAGGGCTATATCTTTTTGTATTGAAGGCTACCTCAAACAAAATTGTCCTGTGGTCGGACATGGATTCTTCTGGTGACACATGCCAGTTCCTAATGTGGGGCTTGATTTAATTGGTTGCCAGAGTTATGTCTAGCACCTCTTCTCTTACCTTGGTAACAAATGTCGGCGTGGAGCCGACATTACAAATCTCTAGGTTATTGTTTAAAATAAATTCTAGTAGTTGCTCACCTCTGTTGTTAACATCAGTACTGCCCCAGATCACGTGATGTGCGTTGGCATCATATCCGATGATAAGGGGGATCTTGTTCTTCCGGCAGTGGTCCACTAGCCCGAGTATTTCTGGCGGTGGACAGGCTTCCTCCCCATCAAAGTAGGCGGAGGCCACTGCTAGCTTCTGTTTGGCTCCTGTGCCGTCGATGGAGATGGCGACACAGTCCCTGCTCAGGAACTCTGAAAAGATATTGTAGTTGATATCTTTCCTTATAACAATGCATGATCTGGGAGGTAGTTCTCCTGGATCGCATATTACCTTGGTATCCTTCGTGTACAGACCTTTAATGCCACGGTGCCACCATGGCTCCTGTACAAGGGCTAGCCCTAGGTGTTGGGAGGTGATCATCCTGGCCAAGACAGCAGATGCTGCTTTGGCCCGATGGATGTTCACCTGGGCTAGCCGAGTGCTGCTCGTTGCAGCCATCAGATGAGGCTTTGGGGCCCCGTGATTTCTGGTGAAGAGAGCGAGCAAGTCTCTCCACCACCGTCTATCACGGTGACCTCCGCCTCATCGCAGCTTTCGTCCAGGAGGAGCTCCTGGGCCAGCTCTTGAGATGACATGGGGTGTCCATCTCCCTGGTCGTCCCCAATCTCCATGGCAGATTTACTGTCCTCTCCACTCTGCGACGTCGGCTCCACACTTGGTGGTTCGAGGGTATCCTCGACAGCCTCGCAGATGTCTCCACTCGCAGATGTCTCTTCTGGAGCCTTCCTGGTCTTCTTAAGACCGCTCACAGTGACGTGACCATATCGGAAGTTGAGCTGGTGGTCACACTCCACTATTTCGTCCCTCCCGGTCTGGTCCATCCCTACTACGAGTAGTGCACCAGCTCCGTCGTTTCTCCTGGAGATGATTTTCCAGGCGTCTGTTTGAACGCGGTTCTGGAAACCGATGAAGGCCAGAATCTCCTCGTTCGTCCTATCTGCGCTCCTCGGGCAGAACAACGTGGCGTTGTATACTACCGGGATGTCGTCTCCCGTGCGTGTTTCAAGGGGTACTCCCTTCCACGTCCGCAGCTGAGGTATGGCAAGTTTAAGCCACTCAGCTGTGCCCTCGTCCAGGCAATCGATTATCAGGTGACCCACCCTGAAGTGGATCCCCCTGAAAACGACCGGACCGCTCCACGCTGACGTGAGCATCTCGTCCATGATAGACTCCTGTAGTCCAGACAGCTCCTCATTGGTCAGGCTGACCACCGGGAACCTCTCCGGGAGGATGGCCACCTTAATGAACGATGCCTTCTTGGCAGCCTCCGCGTATGTCGGACGGGGTCCGGTGGGCGGTGGTGCCGGGCCAGAGGGTCGTCCTCCGGCGGGTGTCGGTTTCTGGTCTCGGCGAGGCTGGGAAGGTATCTTCCTGGCCTGCACCTTTGCCTTCTCTACCGCTGCTGCTTGTGATGTACTCGGTCCATCTTGCCTCGGGGCCCGTGAGGTTGTCTCACTAGCCACCTTGCCATGCCTGGACCTTTTGGGGGTGTCTGTGGGTGGTGTACGGCTGGTGTTCAGCCGTTTGCCAGCCGGTGCTGCTGCTACTGCCGGTTGCTCCCTCGGCTTCTTTGCCTTCTTCAAGGCCTCCTCTGGCGTCAAGCCCTGCAAGAGGTACCTGAGGTACCACTTGACTTTTGACCCTGGCAGGCCACGCCTGTTCGGGTCATCCAGTCCTCCGGGCTGTCCTAGGGCTGGAAGGGCGTCTTGCTTCTTCAGCTGTCTAATAGAATGTGGCCTATCAGACGCGAGGGGTGGACGTGCTGGCAGGGTAAGTCCTGCTGGCACACCACGCTCTCTGGCTGGAAACACCTGCAGCGCAGGTCTGGCCTGAACTGCTGGTGAGATCCTAAGCGTGTGCGCTGCCGCTGGGGTCTCTCGCCGTCGAGGGATCTGTCCTCAAAGTGTCTTGCGACACCGGTTGCAGGGATATCCTGCGGGATTTTGATCGTATTCTTGTTGGTCTTCATTAGTTCCCACGAGTTGCGGAGAAATAAAGGTCCGCCCGGGCAGAGATCCGCCGTACCCGGGTAAGGCGCGGTTAGGACAGACGGTCGCCACTTGTCTGAACCCTCCGTTTGCGACTGGGCTATTTGTTGACTCGGGCCCCCAGCCAGGCTGACTATCGGCACGGGTCGGTTGACACCTTAGTCCGGCACCGAGGTGAGATTTGAGGGATAGGATGGTGGTAGGTAGTTGTGAGGGAGGGGGTGTGTAAGGCTACGGTGGTAAGACGGCCAAACAAGCGTCTTGTCGGTATACCTCGTAGGTATACCCGCTGTTTGTCCGGGGTCTAACCAGGACTAACCTTCCCGGAAGGCCGTTCGCTATCCGCAACCTGCGACCCGCCTGGTGGCCCCAGCTAAGCTTCCCTTCGAACCATCTCACAAGTTCTTGAGGACCAAGCAGGATTTTATTTACTCGATCATCTAGCTTTGTTGCCGCTGAGCCGTTGGCTTGATTCTGCTATCTTCTTGGCTTGATTCTGTTTTCCCTTGTCCGGTGCAGCCGGGCGATGATACGGGACGTTCGTGAGGTGCTGACGCGGAGTGGTTTCTGGACTCTGATGCCAGCGGAGACGCTCACTCAAGCACTTGGACGCGCCGGGGCATACGCCCGGGTCTAGTCGGCTGTGTTTCGTGTGAGGTCCTTGGCTTTAGGCTGTGGGTCGCACCAGGATACTGGTTTACACACGATCAGACGCGCCAGGCGTACGCCGGTGTCTAGTCAGAATCGTTGTAGTCGCCCAGCACCTGGGTCTATACCACGCTCGCGACAGGATACGCCTGCTTACACTCTATCAGACGCGTTAGGCTTACGCCAGGGTCTATTCACCGATAGGCGTAGTCGTCAGGCACCTGGGCTGGCCCACGCTCGCGCCAGGATACGCTTATTCACACTCTACCAGACGCGCCAGGCGTACGCCGGGGTCTAGTCAACGATAGGCGTGGTTGTAAGGCACCTGGCTCTAGAGCTTTGCTTCAGCGCGATCGCACGCGCCAGGCGTACGCCAGGGTCTAGTACCGATCGGCTTGGCAATTGGGCACCTCGATGCCGCCGCAACCACCCACCTGCGTCTCTTCTGCCGGTCCGAGGATCCTGGAGGGTCCTGTCTGCCTCGGCGGCTTGCGTGTCCTGGCTGGTCCTGCGTCTCGTCCGACTTCGGTCTCCTGGACGGCGTTGGCGCGTCCTGGCAGGTCTCCGTGTCCTTGCAGGCTCAAGCGTGTCCTGGCGGCTATCCTGTGTCTCGGCAGGACTTGCGTGTCCTGGTCAAGCTGATGTCCTGGCTGATCCTGTGTCCTGGCAGGGTTTGAGTGTCCTTGCGGTCCTGCTGGCTGGCAGGACTTGTGTGTTCTGATTGACCCTGCGGGTCCTTGGCTGAGCCTGCGTGTGCTGGCAGGATTTACGTGTCCTGGGTTATGCTGCGTGTCCTTGATATCCACGCCTCTAATCTCACGTTTACGTTTCGATGCTCGCACATGTACTGAGTCCCGCTTCTAGCGCTCGGCCGCCTTATATAGGCTGCCCTTGCACCGTTAATCCTCGGCGTCTCCTCATTTCGGGTCCAAGGTCCACTTTTACCGTTTGCCCTTTCGCCCTCTGCGCACGGCACCACAGCTGCCAAAGTCCAGCGCTGAACCGTTATTTCCTTTTGCATCATTCCGTCTCTCTTACTTATGCTCTCTCTCGCTCCTTCTTGCACTGCCGTTACTACGGGCGAATTCGCCGCGTATCTGGTAACCGGCAGGCTGCTCCTCTCGTGATCATTCACACTTGTTTGTGGGGAGTTATTCAACTCCTCACAACGCTCTCAACTTTGTGCAAGCGCGCAGTTTCTAAAAAAAAATTCGTTTCTTCCAAATTCCCAAATTCTAGAAAAAATTAATTGTTTCCAATTTCTAGAAAAAATTGTTTGTTTTTTCTTCCAAATTTTGAAGTTTAAACTTTCAAAAATAACTTTTAAATGATTTTTCAAAATTCGAAACATTTTTGGAGATACAGCCGATTTTGTGATGTGCCTTCCGAGTCGGCCAAGCGGTTTCCTAAACTATAAACGCATTTTTCTCGAAACTACTTTTTTTTTAGGAGGTTGTCATGATATTTCGAGATCTACTGATTTGATTGCTCTAAAATTTGGTATATATTTTGGTTAAACAACTCGCTTTCGTGTCTGCCTCGGGTAAAATATATATTTTGATTTGAAGTATTTTTAAAAAATGTAAAAAGCTCAACAAAATGGCGAAAACAATTTTTTTTGTAAGTTGACGCCATTTTTTTTTATTGAGGTCAAACCGATAACGACATCTTTATTGATGAAGTAATTGTAAAATTTTTTTTGTTTCAGATCTTTACAAGGGCTGAAATCCTGTCAAACATAATAAAAACTATTTTTTCAAAAAATGCCTAAAGACTTCTAGTTTAAGTTTAAATTTTTTTAAGTCAAACTTTTTTATAACTATTTTTGAAATTAAAAAAAAAATGTTAGTGTCCTTTAAAAGTTTTTTTCATATCTTAAGTTGTAGCCGGCTGATTTGGATGCATGATACCAATTATCACTACCAAATCAACTTTCAAAATTGCCATACTGATTATTTAAATTGGATTTATCTGTAAGTGCTCGACAAAAACAAACTTTGGTAAATTTTGGGTCTTTTTACCAACTTTTAAACACTCAAAGAAGTTTCTGTGAAAATAATGTTATGTAATAATTGGTCTACTCAGTTTTGTAAGTTGGGGATACATACGAGCCAAGAACCAAGCTTAGTTCTTGTCACCACTTTTACGTGGCACATGGGGGTTCGAAGGAACATTGGTCGAGTGTCCCAAAGATATTTTTGGGCCGGCAAAATACATTTAACGCTGTGAATCATGCCAAAAATTTAAAACTGGTCAGTCTAAGGCGGTGGGAAAAATGATAACCCCCACAACAAACCGTTCGACGTATTATGCCCTGACTTTGTGGGACCATGGGAAATACCATGCTCCTCGTGTTTCACGACATCTTTTCCAAATGGGTGGAGTTGATCCCGTTGCAAAGAGGTACTCCCCTCTCGAAGGAGGCCGAAGGTTTCGCCGCCAAATTGGCCCCCAAGTATGACGGCCCCTACACCGTAACGAGGTTTTTTTCCCCTAACCTGGTTCTTTTGCGACGCCCTGGAGAACGATGCTCACGCTCCGCTACAAAGTTCACAGCAAACATTTTTTTGTAACTCGCATTGTTTTTCAGGTATTTGAGTTTGAACAAAAAGTGTCCGTTGGTTGTTTTACTCTACAAGAGTTAACAACATTTATGATAAGAGTCAAAAACGTTGTTATTTTAAGGGTTTTTATTTCATGTTACGTAACAGAAGATGTTTACAAAGTGTTTCTGGAGCTTTATTCATCGCTGGCGTCACTTTTTCCAGCGTGAACTGCCTTTTTTGGATGACCTCTCTTGGAACGACTATTCTCGTTTCTGGCTACCGTGCCTTGGTTTTGTTTGGAAAATTTCTTCAACATTTTTCGATTTCTGATCTTTCCATGGTCGCCAAGCCTGTTTTTCCTTCTTTTTGGCCACATTTTCCTGCTTCTCACGCAAAGACTCCAACATAGTTTCGTCAGTCAAAACCGCGGATTTTCTTTTTTTCCGGCCTCAATTGTTTGTTTTTCTCTGTGCTGCATTGCAAGGGGGTCGAAAATTCTCCAAAGTTGCTTCCGCACTGAGGTTTTGCTCACCGTCATGTGTTTCATTATTGTATGAAATCTCCTCTTCCTCCTCGAATGCTTCCGGTTCAGGCTCATTTGGACTATCAGTCACCTCCTTCTTGTTTCCGGATAAGGTGAGTATTTGGCGGTGGTGTTTAAGAAAGCATTAAGCATGGCGGAAAAAATCTTATTCAGGTGTTGGATTGATGCAAGTGCGTGTGTTATAAACCGGAAGTTGGTTAAAATGAAAATTAAAGCATTTAGGTATTCCTAAAAATTTCACTGAAACCAGTGGGGTTGTTTTAAATGTCCCTGTATATTTGAGTGACGAGTTAGCAGAAAACATGACATCAGAGATTGAGA
This sequence comes from Drosophila oshimai, assembly GCA_018150695.1. Classification (NCBI taxonomy): domain Eukaryota; kingdom Metazoa; phylum Arthropoda; class Insecta; order Diptera; family Drosophilidae; genus Drosophila; species Drosophila oshimai. Next base: position 2,173,101 of record JAECWM010000302.1, on the reverse strand, counting down.
TCAAAGGAATAGAACGAATTTGCAGAAGAACTCAAGTAGTAGGTGAGGATCTACAAAGTACTTTTAATGTGAAGCCGACAGAATCGGTTAAAATTAATTTTCTAGGTGGTGCAATTCCGAAAAATGTAGTTGTGTTTGGTGTCACCAAAATAAAGTTTGGTGTCACCAAAATATTAGTGAGTCATTTTATTCCTTACGTCAGGCAGTACTTTCAGTGTGGCCGTTTAGGGCACACGACAAGTCGTTGCAGGGCTAAAGAACGTTGCAGGAGCTGTGGGGCACAAGAGTGTAAAAATAGTTGCAAAATCAAAAAATGCATTTTATGTCACAGCTCGGACCATCATTCATGGAGCAGGTATGATTGTCAGGTATGATTGTCAGGTATGGGCAAAGGAAATGCATTTATTGAAAATTATGACGATTCAGAAATTGTCCAGAAAAGAAGTATTGGAAAAATATTCTGTTCCCAGAGAATTTTAGAGTTTTAACAAATATGAACAGGAATTTTTAGCTCTACCTCAGAACAATAAACCGGTAATAGTTAGAGACGAGGTGGTCAATAAATCACAACAAAAGCATTCATATGTGCCTATTGTAAAATCAAAATTCCCAACATTAGAATCGTATTAAACGGTAAAGTCATATGTTAAATATACATATCCTGTTAAGGATGATAATTCTAATAATGAAAGTACAAAATAACTGTTTTATGACTTAGTTTAACTAATTTTACCTCTTGCTGAGGGTAAGATTGAATTAATAAGAAATATCATGCAAACTGTGTTTTCATCTCAATAGTAATATCTCAAAACTGTGTTTTCAAAATCGGTTGTTAAGATTTCTCGGAAACTACAAAGCCGATCTTGATGAAATTTTGCACAGGCTTTCGAGATATGATTATCTCGTAAATGAGCGAAGAATTTTTTTTTTCGTTGAAAACAACTATTTAAAAAAAAAAAAATTTAAAGAAACTTCACCAAAATTTGAATTTTTTGTAAAAAAGTCTCCCAAAAATCCAATTTTCCTTTTTTTTGGTTTTCCTTCGTTTTTTTTTAATTCAAAAATTATTATTTTAATATGTAGGGGAGACCAGGGCTAGTTGGACCCTTTTTCACTTATGGATTTTTTTCTGGCTAAATGGCGAATGTTAAAAAAAAATGGAAAGCACCATAGTATCAGATGAACATCCAGCTACATCCATGATTTTTTTTCAAACCAAGCTAAGCAGTCCTTCAAGAGTGGCAGAGCATTTTGAAGGTTGTTGTCAAAACGTCCAACTTGCCCCAGGTACGGGGTAAGTTGGACCCTTGTGCGGGGCAAGTTGGACCCTTTAAAAAAAAAGACTTCTACTTTGGATAAATCGTTTTTATTACTTTACTTTGGTCAGTAATAGTCATTTATACGTTGATAAGGGATAAAACCATAAATTTTATTACGGGTTCTTCGGTTCTTCTATTTGTTTCTTTTTGTAAGCTCTCATCAGTAAAACCAGTTTGGTAAGTTTGTATTACACGAAATTTTAATTTCAAAAATAGTAACAGAGTTTAACTATTGTAAATCGGGATACATTTTTGTTTGTTCACACAAAATTAATTGACTGGCACACGCATTTTAAATTACAAGGAACAAATCTAGGGGACCTATTTACCCTATTGAAAAAGGTCCAACTAGCCCCGTTGCTTTTTCCAAGCTGTATTGTACCATAACTAATATTAGAATTAACCGACAAATTAAAGAGTGGGCTGTTTTCATAGCTTACAGATGCACGTAATAATGGTGAATTTACCTTTGAGAAAAAACAACATTAAATGGTGGAAAAAACACAAACTTAGAGATGTGAAATAGTACAAATTTACTATAAAAAACAGAAAATCTTTTATACTTGTCGAAATAACGGTACCATTTCAATGAAACTTTGTTTGTGAGTTGGTATTCACAGTGCACATACACCATAAAAAGATGGCAGCTCTAGAGTAATTTATAGTAACTAAAAATGTATTTTTTCTACTTGCCCCAGGGTCCAACTAGCCCCGGTCTCCCCTATGTGTAAGAAACTTAAAAGTTTTTATAAAATATTTCATTCTTTATACAAAAAAACAAGATCAACTGCACTTCGGAAGTGCAGGCAGAAGCGAAAACGAACTTATGGCGCGTTGGGTACCTTTTTGGGTGAGCATTCTTAGGTGCGCTCGCGACATGAGAAATTGTAGGGGAGAAGTGGGGGTTGTGGGCATAGTTTTGTTTTTGGCTTATAATTACCGAACTAGTGCATATTATTTGGACATATGGGTATCTGTGTAAAGCTAGAGACCTAAACTAACTAATTATGAAGAAACATACTTGATTTCGTCATGCGAAAATGTTTCATATGGACTTTTGTAAAACCGTAATTTTCAGCTAACATTTTTTTTTGGGGGGGTTATGGGCACCCTGGGAAAAAATGCTACAAATGGAAAAATATGGAAAAAAACCACAACCATAATCAACATAACGACAATTTATTTATTTCAAAGACTACATAGGCGTTATTCATCGTCGGAAACACAATTTTGACATGTGTAATGACTGGCCCGCATGTCAACACATTTCAGACGAAAAGCTCGATCGCAAAATTACAAATCTTGGTGATAATTCCTCTCAGCGGGAGAGGATCCTTTTCCAAGAGCCTAAGGTTTCTACAAGAATGTTCTAGAGGGTTCAAAACTAATTTTGAAAACAATTTTACAAGAAATTGTAGGTTATAAAAAAATTTGCCAAGAAAAAACGGGTGCCCACAACCCCCCCAATTTTGGTGCCCACAACCAACTTTAGCAGACATTTTAAGAAATAATTAAAAAATGTGTTTGCATAAATTTTTTGGTTCAAATCGATATTGTTCCATTTAGTATAATACTTTGACTAAATAAAAATGCATTACACTTACCTTCTTTATCGATTTACTTTAATTAATACACTATTGAAAATCTTTGAAAAAAACTTCACCACCTTTTCCAAGCACAAAAAAAAACAATTTGTTCATTTCAAAAAGCAAACGCGTTCGTTTACTTTGATATTTAGCATAAATCATACATAAGGTAATTGCTTGCGAATGGCATTACCAAGAAAAGTCAATCTTCATTTTGTGAAAAGATACGTAGGGGTGCCCACAACCCCCCCATGCCCACAACCCCAACTTCTCCCCTACATATAAAATGGGAAGTGGTTTTATTTGAATGAGTACATTTTAAATTACAATTTCAAATAGAATACAACATTTATTAGTTCTCATCCATAATTTCAACAACTTTTACATCATCATTATTAGCATTTTCATCATTATTACCAGGATTTTCATCAAATTCTAAAACTGAAACAATAGGTTTATGGAAACTAAAATATGAAATGAACAATTTTGATTTAAATCTATTTATATATCTTGTGAATACTGCATCAATAGTAGTTTTGTATTTTGTTGTGCTAAGATTGCGATCATTGGACATCGGTAAATCAAATTCTTCATGTAAAAATTCAATTAATGATTGATTTTTGACATCTGCAAAGTTTATTTTCATCATAAATAGTGTGGAAGCAGCTTTCGAATAAATGAATAAATTTGAATAGAAGAACTCTCGTATTGCTTGTAAAGACTGTTTTGGTTAAATATATATTGCAGCCCTTATTATTGTTTGTCCATTAGAATGGCATTGGGAAATACATACATCACCAATACTCGAAACATTACACAGTGGTCGGACTTGTTTGGCGCGGCGGCCAAAAATCTATAAAAGTATTATAAATATAGGGGAGAAGTGGGGGTTGTGGGCATAGTTTTGTTTTTGGCTTATAATTACCGAACTAGTGCATATTATTTGGACATATGGGTATCTGTGTAAAGCTAGAGAGCTAAACTAACTAATTGTGAAGAAACATACTTGATTTCGATATGCGAAAAAATTTCATATGGACTTTTGTAAAACAGTAATTTTTAGCTAAAATTTTTTTTGGGGTGTTGTGGGCACTAGAGTGTATCGAAAATCAACTTTTTTGATTTTCGATGACCCTGGGTGCGGAAAAGTTGTAAAACCATGTCAAATGAAAGTACAAAAAATTTCAGCCCGAAAGGATAATGTTTACTATCCCAGCAACGACTTTGAAATTTCGAAATTTGCATGAAAACATGCAAATTTGCTCGTAGCATGTTTAATTTTCTAATTTCGAAATTTCAAAGTCGTTGCGGGGATAGTAAACATTATCCTTTCGGGCTGAAACTTTTTTGTGCTCTCATTTGACATTTTTTTTACAATTTTTCCGCACCCAGCGTCAGCGAAAAAAAAAAAAATCGAGTTTCCATGAAAATTTCAAAATTTCAAGGACGAAGTGGCAATAGTTAACATTATCCTTTCGGGCTGAAATTTTGTGTACTTTCATTTGACATGGTTTTACAACTTTTCCGCACCCAGGGTCATCGAAAATCAAAAAAAATTTTCGATACACTGTAGTGGGCACCCTGGGAAAAAATCCTGCAAATGGAAAAATATGGAAAAAAACCGCAACCAATATCAACATAACGACAGTTTATTTATTTCAAAGACTACATAGGCGTTATTCATCGTCGGAAACACAATTTTGACATGTGTAATGACTGGCCCGCATGTCAACACATTTCAGACGAAAAGCTCGATCGCAAAATTACAAATCTTGGTGATAATCCCTCTCAGCGGGAGAAGATCCTTATCCAAGAGCCTAAGATTTCTACAAGAATGTCCTAGAGGGTCCCAAACAAATTTTGAAAACAATTTTACAAGAAATTGTAGGTTATAAAAAAATTTGCCAAGAAAAAACGGGTGCCCACAACCCCCCCAATTTTGGGTCCAACAACCAACTTTAGCAGACATTTTAAGAAGTAATTAAAAAATGTGTTTGCATAAATTTTGTGGTTAAAATTGATATTGTTCCATTTAGTATAATACTTTGACTAAATAAAAATGCATTACGCTTACCTTCTTAATCGATTCACTTTAATGAATACTCTATTGAAAATCCTTGAAAAAAACTTCACCACCTTTTCCAAACACAAAAAAAACCAATTCGTTCATTTTAAAAAGCAAACGCGTTCGTTTACTTTGATATTTGGCATAAATCATACATAAGGTAATTGCTTGCGAATGACATTACCAAAAAAAGTCAATCTTCATTTTGTGAAAAGATACGTAGGGGTGCCCACAACCCCCCCATGCCCACAACCCCCACTTCTCCCCTACCTATAGTAAAACAAATTGATTAGATCGTACCACCATATTCAGTAGTTTCCATTGGAACGATTGACTCAGTAATTGCGCTTACATGAGAAAGCAGTTATAAATCATAAATTCAGGCTGATATTTTTACTGTAAGTTATTTAGAAACATAGATCTACAATTGTTACGTCGGTCCTACTTCGTCCTTTGAAGGACATATGTAAGTTTGAGGGAGTGGCCGCCCGCCAAGCACGGTTTGGTGCAGCTGAGCTCGTCGGATTTGGGGTGGGTTCTTTGGACGCCACTCACCTCTCCACACGTAATCAAAGTAATTATTTACGTGCTTGGAAATACTAAATACTGTTAGTCAGTCTGTCTCTCAGTGTACACCGCCTGCAAGCTTCGCGAAAGCTTGATCGAAATCCGATCGGCAGTGTTTCAGCCAATGCCCTCCCCTTCACGACTTCGCGTGCCAATGGATCATTGCTGGCTGCGCTATATGATCCCCTAATGTATTGTTGTTCGTCAGAAGTTATGTCATTGTTCTTGACCCAGTTTTTCCATTTACGCCAGTTCCCCCTTTATTTGGTTTCTACCAAGACATGGTTAATGTTCTGTTTACATTATAAATTTTATTGGGTAAAAGTGAAGGTGCATGTTTGGATATAAAAGTGTGTAATTAATAATAAAAAAAATATAAATTGTTTGTTGACATTTAAAAATAAAATTGTAAATTGAAAAGTCAAAAATAATAATTAAAAAGGTGTTCTTGGAAATTAAAATAAAAGTAATTTAAAAATACATCTGATTAAGAACTTGACAAAAGTATGGGAATATAAAAGTAATTTGAAAGGATAATTGAAAAGGAATCAAAAACTTAAATTCTTCATAATAGAACGGTATAAAAATATAAAAAAGTAAGAGTTCAAAAAATATGGTTGTTTGCGATGTGTAAATTAAAAGTACATTAAATACAATTTTAAAGTGGAATTTAAGAATGAAAAGAAAATATGGTTATAATATTTTTTTCCGAGTGGAGGTGTACTTTGCACATAAATATTGCCTATTGGGATATTTGTGTGTGTATTGAAATTATTAAATACTAAGAAATTGGCATTATTAAAAAGTTGTATGTGGATTAAAAAACAGGAGTGTTTACAGAAATTAAGATATAATATTGGCTATAAAAATTATATAAAAATAATTTATGTGTACGTTTACAAAATTGGTGAGGAAGGCAATATGAACATAATAAATTGAAAGTAGTAAAGTTTTAGGATAACTATAAATGGAATGGCAATTGGGATATAAACTTGAATTACAACGGGATATTATATGTAAATAATTCTTTTATAAAGACTCTTTTAGGGAACGCATTTACTTTACTAATTTAATATGAATAACGAAATAAAGGTGTAAGAAAAAAAATTAAAAGGAAGCACGAGTATATATATATATATATTTATCTGGAATTTTTGAATCGTTGATCCGTTAAACTTACCCTCTTTAGGCTCCAACGTCGAGAGATCTCCCGGTCGAATTTGGGCACTGTTTAAGGTTGGAATTTAATTATATATATATAGGTATATTCGTGCATATCTATGGACTTGGATGTTCGGAATATTAAATGTATTGAATATTAAATGGTAGTTAATTTACGGAGTCACAAAGAAAAAAAAAAAGTAAACTAATATAAAACAAAAAGCTGCACAAAATAAACACGGTCGACGGCGGTGGTGTCTCCATGGTTAGTTCACTCCCGGGCAGGGGAAGGTGTAGACTCCGGTTACTCTTCATTGCTCGTGCACGAATTAAATGTTTTTATTTGGTTTGATTTGTTTTATAGTTGCTGGATATATTTGGTCACTTGTGGTTTGCATTTAAAGTTTTAAAATGAAGTTTACATTTTTTTTTGCAGACATTCGATGATTTTGGTGATCTATCAGACCATGGCATTTACACATTTTTGTTGATGCGGAGAGTTTAAGCTCAAGTTTTTCGATTCACACTTTCAGGATTAAATGATCTTAACGTATTGTGAAGTATGAATTATATACATGCATCACATATAACGATTGGTATATTTTAACGATTGGTGAGTGTTTTTAAAGCCACTGAGCGTAATTGCTGCATCACGCCGAGATCGGGCAATAGTTGCACCGACATCCTGCCGTCGGAGCGGCGTGATTAGTCGAAGACGTTACTATCCCGGACTATGTATTTTTTTTGATTTTGAGAATTCAAACAAAAACTCCAACTCTCTGACCGGTTAACTTCAAGCTTCTGACTCTTGACTTGACTGCTTCCTACTCCAAATTGGGGGTCTTTTATACCCATGACCGTACCTAGCTTCGCCTATGGGTCACCGGAATGGAACATCAAGGTGTTCCCACCTAGGTGCATCAGTTCCCCTCTGTATTCTAATTGGCCGAAGTCTTATTTGGGGCATCTTTGTTCGAGTACCGGACAGTTCGATCAACCCGGCAGTATTTCGTTACCTATGAGTGTATGGCCCTATTCGTCTAGTTAAGGCGGTGTCATTTTTCTTTTGACCGAGTCAAATTCCGGTGAAATTTGTCATCATAGTTCTTATGGGGCACGGAAATGCATGACTCAATGTGTGTATGTTGTGAAATGCTCCCCGCTTGGTTTTCTCTTATGCCCTGAGCTAAGATCTTACGTTGGTCCTAACCGGCGTACGTAACAGGCTCGATGTCGTCGATGCTGGAACAGCATGGAATGACCTCGCAAAAAAAAACTCTACGTTAAGGCGGTTTTTGTTGTCTTTTTCCTCGCCCAACGTGGGCCTCGACCCATACCCTGAGTTCACGAGTCTCATGTTCTACCGACTAAATTAGCCGGGCTTTAAGTCAACGTGATCAAACAAAAATAAACCAAATTTTTGGGGATTAAAATGTTTAGTCTGGATTAACTAACAAAATATGTGAGTGGAAGTTTAAGAGTGACTGATTTTTAAGACGGGCAACAAAAAAAATTATTGAAACAGACAGACAGACTGATGAATGCAGAAACAGACGGACATACATTTTTGGATTCGTGTGAAATATAATAAAAAAATAAACTAATGTAGAATAAAAAGCTGTACAATTAAAACCTACTAAATTTTTTCAAAGTTGGGAAAGCTCTGGTCATCTCTTGTGTTTAAACAATAAAAAAAACGATATTCACAATCGGGAATATCGACATTGCTAGGCCAGTCTGGCTGCTATTGTTGATACCCTTGCAGTTTTGATTGGCGGTATTCTAAATGTTTATTTTTCTCGGTCATTTGTTTTTCTTAGCTTATTCGTCTATGGATGATTGTTTTGATAACTGAATTATAATTTATTTTAAATCTACCTTCGTGCTAGCTTAATTAGACAAGTAAACGACACATGTATAATGGTTGGCCCGTTCGTGGCACACTTCTCTTGTGCATAAGAACACAACAATAAACAAAAAAATAACTGAATTAAAATATTTAAGGTAAATCTTTGAATTACCGATGTGCTTCGCAATGACAGTGAAACACGAGCCTTGACTTGACTCGCGGCAGCCGCACTATATGTTTCTGTATGTATGTGTAAACAACGCACTGTTGTTGCTATTGACCTCTTTTTTTTTTTTTATATACCTACACCTCAGCACTTGTAGCTGATAATGTTTGAAAAATAAGTTAAATAATGGGTTCGCTGGCAATATGGGCTATTCTTGGGTCAAGGAACCGTCCGAATTTAAGCCCCTTTTCACTATACAAAAATTCCCTAAGTAGGTAAAGTCGACGAATGGTTTAAATGGCCTCCACCGGAGTTACCAGTTTCACTCGTGTCCTCCTGTGTCCCCCAGGGCTACAGACTACGAAGTTCTGCTTTTCCGGTAGAAGGCTCTTTGCTTGCGAGCTCAACCCCGGGCTACAGGCTCCTCCGATTCCTGCTTTTCCTGTAGGCAACCCAGTCCTACTAATTCCTTCTCAGGGCTTCAAACTCCACTGGAGATTGATTTTCCTGTAGAAGATACTGTCCAAAACCCCCTCCCTCCTGGTCATCGGAAAACAAAGAGACTCGCTCGCAGACAGACGAAAGGAGCTTTATTCCAAACAGGTGAAAGGAATTGCCCCCCTGCTTTCCTCTCTCTCTGGGCTCGAACCTCTCGAAAGACCTGGTACGATGCCTAGTGCAAGCGGATAGCGTCGGCCAGAGAGATAAAATTCTGTTCTCCCGCCCTTGTAGTTGTGGTATCCACACAGACTCGAACCTCTCGGGCGGCCTGGCATAACCTAGCTCAAACGGATAGCGTCGGCTGTATGGACACGGTCATTTCCCCCACCCCCCTTCTGTACTGGATCGACACACGAGCGACGAACCGCTACCCCAACCGATGACGACGACTTTATTATGGCATGACTGTATACTATTAAGACCGGTTGGTGGTGCGCCGCTGTTCGTCCGCGACCCTGCTCTTCCTGGACTCGAACCTCTCGAGCGACCTGGCATGACCTAGTACAAGCGGATAGCGTCGGCCAGGAAGCGCAGCTAAATTTTATTTACGTTAAATATTTTGTCTAAAAAGGGTCTACACGTTTTATAGAGAAGTTATTATTATATTATTTATTATCAAACAAGAAACTATGTTTTCAGAATTATGATTTAATATTTTAAAAATTAAAAAAAAAAGTCTTCAAAGTCAAATGTCAATTCTAAAAACTATAAATCTCAGTTTGGAATGCCTTCCAGTTCTGCTACTATCTGTCTTTGAAGTACACAGCGAGAAATTGTATGAATTAAAAAGTTATTAAAAATGAAATTAAATATTTTATTAAAGATATTAAAAACAAATGTTATTAAAATTGTTAGCTACTTTAGATAAAGAATGTGTGAGTTTAAATTCTTTAAAATTACTGGAAACTGTTTAAATAAATGTTAACATGTTTCTCGAAAAGAAAATAAATTTTTGGCAATAAAGGATGTAAGGATATTGCCTCCAGTTGGGCGCCATACTTGTTACGTCGGTCCTACTTCGTCCTTTGAAGGACATATGTAAGTTTGAGGGAGTGGCCGCCCGCCAAGCACGGTTTGGTGCAGCTGAGCTCGTCGGATTTGGGGTGGGTTCTTTGGACGCCACTCACCTCTCCACACGTAATCAAAGTAATTATTTACGTGCTTGGAAATACTAAATACTGTTAGTCAGTCTGTCTCTCAGTGTACACCGCCTGCAAGCTTCGCGAAAGCTTGATCGAAATCCGATCGGCAGTGTTTCAGCCAATGCCCTCCCCTTCACGACTTCGCGTGCCAATGGATCATTGCTGGCTGCGCTATATGATCCCCTAATGTATTGTTGTTCGTCAGAAGTTATGTCATTGTTCTTGACCCAGTTTTTCCATTTACGCCAGTTCCCCCTTTATTTGGTTTCTACCAAGACATGGTTAATGTTCTGTTTACATTATAAATTTTATTGGGTAAAAATGAAGGTGCATGTTTGGATATAAAAGTGTGTAATTAATAATAAAAAAAAATATAAATTGTTTGTTGACATTTAAAAATAAAATTGTAAATTGAAAAGTCAAAAATAATAATTAAAAAGGTGTTCTTGGAAATTAAAATAAAAGTAATTTAAAAATACATCTGATTAAGAACTTGACAAAAGTATGGGAATATAAAAGTAATTTGAAAGGATAATTGAAAAGGAATCAAAAACTTAAATTCTTCATAATAGAACGGTATAAAAATATAAAAAGTAAGAGTTCAAAAAATATGGTTGTTTGCGATGTGTAAATTAAAAGTACATTAAATACAATTTTAAAGTGGAATTTAAGAATGAAAAGAAAATATGGTTATAATATTTTTCTCCGAGTGAAGGTGTACTTTGCACATAAATATTGCCTATTGGGATATTTGTGTGTGTATTGAAATTATTAAATACTAAGAAATTGGCATTATTAAAAAGTTGTATGTGGATTAAAAACAGGAGTGTTTACAGAAATTAAGATATAATATTGGCTATAAAAATTATATAAAAATAATTTATGTGTACGTTTACAAAATTGGTGAGGAAGGCAATATGAACATAATAAATTGAAAGTAGTAAAGTTTTAGGATAACTATAAATGGAATGGCAATTGGGATATAAACTTGAATTACAACGGGATATTATATGTAAATAATTCTTTTTATAAAGACTCTTTTTAGGGAACGCATTTACTTTACTAATTTAATATGAATAACGAAATAAAGGTGTAAGAAAAAATTAAAAGGAAGCACGAGTATATATATATATATATTTATCTGGAATTTTGAATCGTTGATCCGTTAAACTTACCCTCTTTAGGCTCCAACGTCGAGAGATCTCCCGGTCGAATTTGGGCACTGTTTAAGGTTGGAATTTAATTATATATATATAGGTATATTCGTGCATATCTATGGACTTGGATGTTCGGAATATTAAATGTATTGAATATTAAATGGTAGTTAATTTACGGAGTCACAAAGAAAAAAAAAGTAAACTAATATAAAACAAAAAGCTGCACAAAATAAACACGGTCGACGGCGGTGGTGTCTCCATGGTTAGTTCACTCCCGGGCAGGGGAAGGTGTAGACTCCGGTTACTCTTCATTGCTCGTGCACGAATTAAATGTTTTTATTTGGTTTGATTTGTTTTATAGTTGCTGGATATATTTGGTCACTTGTGGTTTGCATTTAAAGTTTTAAAATGAAGTTTACATTTTTTTTGCAGACATTCGATGATTTTGGTGATCTATCAGACCATGGCATTTACACATTTTTGTTGATGCGGAGAGTTTAAGCTCAAGTTTTTCGATTCACACTTTCAGGATTAAATGATCTTAACGTATTGTGAAGTATGAATTATATACACGCATCACATATAACGATTGGTATATTTTAACGATTGGTGAGTGTTTTTAAAGCCACTGAGCGTAATTGCTGCATCACGCCGAGATCGGGCAATAGTTGCACCGACATCCTGCCGTCGGAGCGGCGTGATTAGTCGAAGACGTTACTATCCCGGACTATGTATTTTTTTGACTTTGAGAATTCAAACAAAAACTCCAACTCTCTGACCGGTTAACTTCAAGCTTCTGACTCTTGACTTGACTCTGTTCTTGACTGACCTCCTACTCCAAATTGGGGGTATTTTATACCCATGACCGTACCTAGCTTCGCCTATGGGTCACCGGAATGGAACATCAAGGTGTTCCCACCTAGGTGCATCAGTTCCCCTCTGTATTCTAATTGGCCGAAGTCTTATTTGGGGCATCTTTGTTCGAGTACCGGACAGTTCGATCAACCCGGCAGTATTTCGTTACCTATGAGTGTATGGCCCTATTCGTCTAGTTAAGGCGGTGTCATTTTTCTTTTGACCGAGTCAAATTCCGGTGAAATTTGTCATCATAGTTTTTATGGTCCCCGCTTGGTTTTCTCTTATGCCCTGAGCTAAGATCTTACGTTGGTCCTAACCGGCGTACGTAACACAATACGTACATGTGGGTGTGATTTCTCATTTCCACCCCCACGCACACCCCCTCAGATAACAGACATATACAAGACAGGGCTGACTTCCTATTTTTATTTGGCATTGATTTGTTATTATTTTATACTTCTGTACTTCTTTTTGCAAGACAATACCAATAACTAAACAAAACCCTGCACATAAAACGAAACAAACAAAATAGTTCAACATTTTAAATTGACCGCCAAACTAAACAACAGAAGCCACCCCTGTACTAGATGGCTTCTTTCGAGAGGCCGCTACATGAAATCAGTCCCCCAGAGCGAATACTTTTGCGAAATCGGCGTTTTCTAATATAACAAGAAAGAACGCTATAGTCGGGTTTCCCGACTATAAGATTTGCGATACTCATTTGTCCTCATTAAAAAAACAAAACGAGAAAAAACGATAGAGTCGCCACCTATGGGGCTACATTATCTACATTTGTAAATTTTACATTCACAAACACGTGTATGTAAAATATGTATGTAGACTAGATTCAAGGCATAGCAAAATGTTCTATAACTTCTTTATTATTAATTAGAGCATAAAATGGTTCGGAATGTAGTAAGACAGTGCACATATCATTATATTTCTTTTAAAACCTCAAAGATTGCATAAAAAATGTTGTGGGCTTAAAAAGGGGCGTGGCCAGGTTTTGAAACAAACTTGATCTGCGCCTTGCTTATAGAAGTCTGTGAGCAAATTTTGGTGGCTCTAGCTCTTATAGTTCCCGAGATCTCGATGCTTGTGCGGACGGACGGACGGACGGACAGACAGACATTTGATCGTTTACAGTATTTGCTTACTCTTCGAGTATCGCAAAATAAAAATCAAGAGCACGGTGGCTCGCTTTGTTTTCTTATGCTTTCCTCTAGAACTAAGCAACATTTAGTCAAAATATTTAAAATTTGTTGAGTTCACTTACATTTTTATACAAATTGTCTTCTTCTTCGTCGTTGAAAACCCTAGCCGGTATATTTGCCACACGCGGTCACACTTAATTGCAATGCAACAATTTGTCTTATTAATTTCACAAGAAGTACAGCTTATTTTCACTTGAAATTTTGACACGCTATAGTTATAGTTATAAACAATAGTATAGCGTACCATAACAATAATAACAATTGTTAGGTATTTGTATAACGACTGCTAGTAATATGTTACACAGCACTTAAGAATACGTTATACAGCACTAGAGAATAAGAGAGAAAGAGAATGAACAACATGTGACTGGAATATAGAATAAGTGGACAATCGGAATAAAACCTCGTGTTGAATACATCACATAAATGGCGACGAGGTAAAAAATTTGGTTAATATCAATATATTCCACGACAGCAACTTGTAATACAAGCAAATAAGACCAACTTTTGGCAAGCAAGATCAACATGCCCAACGAGAGCATTATTGTGTCAAATTTTACGCACGCAACTAATTTGCCCGAGTTTTCACCAAAACTAACCTCATGGCACATTTGGAGAGAATGAACAACATGTGACTGGAATATAGAATAAGTGGACAATCGGAAAAAAACCTCGTGTTGAATACATCACATAAATGGAGAGAACGACTGGAAATTCACTTTACGGAACTCAACTGCACGGACGACAATGTAAAGAAGGCGATTATGCTTAAATCCATCGGAGACGAGGCGTACAATGTAATACATAGCTTATGCAGCCCCGCAGGCCCCGCAACGAAAACCTTCACGCAGTTGTGCAGTACATTAAATACTCATTACACGCCTCCCACAATAATATTCCAGGAGCGCAAACAATTTCACATGGCTTGCAAAAGAGCCGACGAAACAGTAGCTGAATGGTTTGCGAGGGTCAAACAACTTGCTCTTAGCTGCAAGTTTGGCGGACATTTAGATGCCTTCGTCTGTGACAAATTCGTCGAAGAGGACGAAACAATGACAGCCGAGCAAGCACTGCGGAAAGCATTAATATGCGAAACCAAGTTCGCAGCAAAAGGGCCGGCTAGAGGACATATTCATCAGGAGCAATCTCCAGACGCAGTAAACTACGTCAACCGGAGCCGCAACAAATGGAAAGGCGGCAACCACAACAACAACAAGATGAGGATCAGGCAGATACCAATAAGAAGATGCCGTGCAAACATTGCGGATGGCGGAACCACAAATCGGTGGACTGCAAGTACAAGGACTGCAAGTGCCATATCTGCAAGAAATATGGACATCTGGCATCAGTTTGTAGATCTAAGCAAGAAAAAGATAGAAATGTTAATCATGTATCAGTTTCCAATTCAAGTTTAAGCGATGAACAGTATAATAATCACAGTATTTTCAGCGTAAACAACAACAGTATCACCAATGGAGACGAAATGTACACACTGCCAATTCAAATTCAAGGCATAAATGTTGTGGCAACCTGCGATACTGGTGCGCCATGTACTCTGATTCCAGCCAACCTGGTACATAAACTCAATGTATCGCTAAGAGCTTGTAAGGTTCCATATGTGGACTACAGTGGCGACCGTATTCAAATTAAGGGTGAGTTTGATGCATCTATAACGTTTCGCAGCACAACTAAGAGCATTGTCGTAGTTGTATCAAAGAACAATAACCCAGCCTTGCTGGGAAGATCATTTTTAAGAGCATTTAACTTTGAACGGAGTGGTTAAAGAAAGTGGATTGGGCTAAGTCTGTGTGGAGAGGCCGAAGGAGGAACCTAAAAATCCTAAACGGCAACGCTCCCAGGAAAGCGCGGCTCAAAATGCCCCGAAAAAGATTCGTACGCACGTGCCCGTCGTGCCGTCCAAAAGCTTCGCAGAAATGGCAAAGGACAAGATCCTTCTAGGAGTCCTGGACCAAGGCGATGCTGAGGGGAGAATCCCGAGAAGCCAGTAGAAGTGGGTTGAGGCAGCACTGGCTGTACAATGCTTCGAGGTGCTGGAAGCGGACCCTGGACCGCCACCAATCTGCAAAGATGCAGGGTGGTACCAGGGTAACGTCAAGGTGATGGCGTGCGAAGGGGCTAGGTCGGCAGAGCTACTGAAAGCGGCCGTATCTAGACTGGGTGAGGTCTACCCGGGTGCCAAGCTGGTCGTTGTCGACTGGAAGGACATCCCGAGTAGGCCAAGAGCCGTCATATGGGTCCCGTCCTCCTTCAAGGAGCCGGAGAAGATCCTGGCGATGTTGCAAAGATGCAACCCCAACCTGCCGTCCTCCGACTGGAAGGTGGCAAAGGTGGAAGAGACGCAGGGCCCCTTGCGTCAGGTTATACTTATCCTTAATAAGGACTCCGCTGCACCCATTGATGCAATGCACGGAGAGCTAAACTTCGGTTTTAGCTCGGTGCGCATCAGGGTGTTCAAGTCGGACACCAAGCAGAAGGAAGCGCCTGGTGTTGAAGAGGTGCTGGCCACCGAGATGGAGGAGCCAGGAGGAGAGGAGGAGGACTGCGAGTCGGTGATATCCGAAGCATCCCTTCTCCAGGGTTTCAGCAAGCTGGGTCACGGGAGTACTGACTCCATGAGCGAAGTTTTCGCTGAGGACCTGGACGCTGACGCGACGGTGGTGGAGGCAAATCTGCACGATGTCTCTGAGAGTCGTGCAGATAAACCTCCATCATTGTAAAGCAGCCTCCGCTGCCCTTATGCTTCGTCTAGCTAGAGACGAAGCCGACCTGGTGCTGATCCAGGAGCCCTGGCTTGTATCCAATAGGATATGCGGACTCAGCACCCCTAAATATAAGCTACTCGTAGCTCAAGGAGAAGGTAAAACCCGTACTTGTATTTTAGCTAAAAGGCACCTTAGTGCATTTATGCTTTATAATTACAGCGATGCGGACACTACAGCGATAAGTCTGGAGCTCCAGGAAAGGTCGCTATGTGTGGTGTCAGCGTACCTGGCGTACGACATCATGGACCCAATACCGGGTCACAAGCTGAGGGAACTTGTAAAGGTTTGCGAAGATCGTGGCACTGGCCTATTGATCGGATGCGACGCAAATGCCCACCATGAGATGTGGGGCAGTACCAACACAAATGAGAGGGGTGAGTTACTTTTTGAGTACCTTCTCTCCACCAACTTACTTATCTGCAATAGGGGAAACGACCCCACTTTTGTAATCAAGGACAGGGAGGAGGTCATAGACCTAACCCTAACCTCAAACTTCATGCATGACCAACTTATAGGGTGGAGTGTTTCTAAAGAACACTCCTTCTCAGATCACAAATATATCGACACAAAATTATGTGCGCCCAATCCTGACCCAGTAACGTTCTCAAACCCCCGCAGAACCAACTGGCCAGCCTTCAAAAACAGACTGGCTAAGGCCCTACCAGCTCCGCCAGAGCAGATTCCTCCATCGGAGGAACATCTCACTTACCTCACGACAGCCTTCACTGAAGCCTGTAACAATGCATATAAAGCATCCTGTCCAATCAGCAAGCCGAGAGGCAAATGGAGACCACCCTGGTGGAAACAAGAAATAGACAAGCTGAGGGTAGAATGTAGGAAACTCTTCAATAGAGCAAAAAGACTAAGTTGTGAACAGAACTGGTTAGATTATAAACACAGTCTAGCTCAATTCAAAAAGCTCACTAGGCAGGCACAAAGAGAGGATTGAAGAAAATTCTGTTCGGGAATTGAATCCTCTTCAGAAGCCGCAAGATTACGAAAAGTACTCTCAAAGTCATCCTCAAATCTGGGCTATCTCAAGAGACAGGACGACTCATGGACTTCTTCTAGCGAAGAAACACTAACACTATTACTAGATACGCATTTTCCAGGAAACACCTTAGGTCCCCAAACAAGCGACCCCCAACCATGCCACTCGGTCAAAGTATTGGATGGCATCATGACTGAATCCAATATTAAATGGGCCATAAATAGCTTCGCTCCCTACAAATCTCCAGGTCCCGATGGGATATTTCCGGCACAATTGCAGCAAGGGGAAGATCTTGCTGTCCCTTGGCTAAAAGCCATCTTCACGAACATCATGGCGTTAGGCCATATTCCCCCTTCTTGGCTAACGTCCAAGGTTGTATTTATACCCAAGGCCGGCAAAGCCTCACACACAACACCGAAGGATCTCAGGCCAATAAGCCTGTCCTCCTTCCTTCTGAAAACCTTGGAAAGATTGATAGGGCTATACCTAAGAACATCAATCAATCCCTCTCTGCTATCTGAATCTCAGCATGCATACCGTAAAGGCAAATCGACAGAAACAGCACTTCACTCTGTCATATCCAGTATAGAAAAATCCCTGCAAGACAAGGAATATACCCTAGCCGCCTTCTTGGACATAGAAGGAGCCTTCAATAACATCGACTCAAGGGCAATAACCAATGCTATGCTGAGCCTTGGAGTAGATGCTCAGTTGGTGAGATTAGTCACACAGCTGCTACTGAGCAGAAAAGTGACCTCTTCACTGGGAGCATCTACTCTGTGCAGGCATGTCAGCAGAGGTACTCCTCAAGGGGGGGTACTTTCTCCGCTTCTATGGAACCTAGCAGTAAACACGCTGCTCCGCGACATAGAAGATGGGGGATGCAAGATTGTTGCTTATGCAGACGATGTGGTTGTCATGCTGCGGGGAAAATTTCCGCAAACCCTTTGCGACATTATGACAGTCAAACTAAGAAAACTGTCAAGATGGGCATCTGAAAGTGGGTTAAACGTAAACCCAAGTAAAACCGATCTTATTCTCTTCTCCAGGAAGTATAAGATCTTCAAGTTATGTTACGTACGCCTGTGGGGCGGGGTAAATCAGCACACCACGTGATCGCCAAAAAGAATTTCACAAGTCAAGCCAACTGCACCAATTTCACAATTCTCAGAAAAATACCCGGAAACCAACTACAGACCGTTTAGGCAATGCCCGTGTCTGTAAATTCTGACGCTCTACTCAAATTACACTAGGTGACACCTGCATCAGCGATTATGCAACGCCCCACTGCCAATAAACCGAATATCGAGACAACCCCAGGTGCATGGCAATGACCCTTTGGGAATGCAGCTTGCACTTAGTTAGCCTTGAGATTGAACTTCACCACGGCCCAATTCCATCCGTAAATCCACCATAGATCAATGGATCATAGCCTCAGCACCTATATAAAGGGCTGGCATAACCAGAAACGAGGAAGAAAAAAAAGTACACGTGAGAAGTGAAATTAAGAAAACGCGAGTAACAAGGCGCGAAGCCATAATAAAGTGAAGTGCGAAGAAGGACCTTGACAGGACCTTCTACAAGGACCTCAACCCAAACCAAGGACCTTGAAGGAAGCCTCCATTATTGTGATCGCGTCCTGGAAAGGAAATAATAAAACATCCTGGTCCTGGGACACCACTAAAGGAAACAGATCCTCCAAGTGAGATGACACAAGATAGTTAAAAATCTTTGAACATGGGGTCTAAAACGTCGAAAGCGGACAACGATACCGCCAATGTTATCAATAACGTTGAAGTAGTGGACCATAAGGAAGATATAACCCGTGTGTTCAATATCCTGGTGATAATCGCTTTGATTCTCTTCGCAAACTTGGCAATCAACCTATACGTCATGCATAAAAGGAGCCTGCGGAAGAGATACACCGCTCAAGCAACGACATTGAACGCGCTATCAGCACGATCACTGCCTAAAAGGAGACATTTCACAAATAAGAATAAATAAAAGTGAATATTGACAATATCTCAAATAATGAAGGGCAACACATCAAAAGACATTGAACTTGGAAGCCCCAGTGAAACATGTAAAACCATAAAATTTGTGTCACTTGAACTCATAAGCCTCTGCATAGTGATCCTAATCATCCTGATGCTGTGGTTCCTCATTCACACATTGAAACAAATTCGGCTTCCCGGATGGGGTGTAACCAATGAAGATTTAATAAACGACTTCTAAAAATGGGCGGAAAAGTGACCAAAGAAACTATTAAAGAATGTACTATCATAGTGGACCACAACCCTCAAATCGCCCGCGTGTGTTACATACTCCTGGTCATCGCAGTGTTTCACTTAATTAGAATTTTGATGAACGCGCATTTTCTACGAAAATCAAGATCTACAAGAATCAGCCAAGTCTGATTGACAATTGGCGCAAAACCAATAATAACTACAAGCTGAAATAACCAAAACCAACCAAAACAATTAATGCATTTAAATGCAAGCCATAAACAAAACGAAATACAATATCCAGCAACACGCCGCACGGGAGCAGTGAACCAGCCGGTGACAAAACTCCAACAAAAACAATAAGGCATATAAACACAAATAAATGAAAATTAATGTCGTAATAAGTGTATAAGAATTATATCATATTTTTTTTGCTAAGTGACCCAATTAATTCTTTTTAAAGGCGCATGTATATATATATGTATGTTGTTCTTTTACTCAAAAACCCAGGAATCCAAGCGTCGAGATCTCATCGCCGGATGAAAAAGGGGTAAGTTTGCCATTACTAAATGACATATATATATTGATGCGCACTGACAATAACTATTTCAAAGATTTACAAGAAAACACTAACTATCAATTAAACACAAATTAGTAAACATATTCTAGTTTTTCTGTAATGTTAGTTAGCCGAATTTAATTATTTCAAATCATTTATTAAATTTTCAAATATATATATATGATTAAGTTTTTCTTTTATTCAATTTAATTATCTTTTTATTTGCGATACTCGAAGAGTAAGCAAATACTGTAAACGATCAAATGTCTGTCTGTCCGTCCGTCCGTCCGTCCGTCTGTCTGTCTGTCCGCACAAACATCGAGATCTCGGGAACTATTAGAGCTAGAGCCACCAAATTTTGCACACAGACTTCTATGAGCAAGGCGCGGATCAAGTTTGTTTCAAAACCTGACCACGCCCCTTTTTACGCCCACAAACCGGAAAAAACTCTGTGGTGTCCACATTTTTAGTGCTGGAGAAAAGTGGCCCTTACAAATGTTGTTCGTGTTGAAAATATCTACCCAAATATCTAAAAATTTTTAAAATCTGACCATTTTCAAGAAATTGTGCATACAACTGCGTTGAAAATTTTTATTGCGCTCAAAAGTAGGCAGAACAATTTTTTTTTTTAGAGAGGGCGCTTAAAACTGATTGCCATGATAGTAGGCTACACATTATTGAAGAGGGCTAGCTAACTGTTTTTAAAGAGGGCAATGAGTATCGCAAATTTTATAGTCGGAAAACCCGACTATAGCGTTCTTTCTTGTTTTATACTTTTAATGATTAACTTCATAAATTAAATTCATACTTTGTATTTTGTATCCCTATTTTAATTTATATTTTTATACTTTTGTAATAATCTTAATTTTCTTTTCTAAAGAAAGCGGAAGGGTATCAGCTTTGTATGTTTTTTATACAAAAAGCCACCGAGCAACATTCTCAGTTGTAAATAGTCAGCAGTTTTGCCGACGTTTGCACCTTCTAGGTGAAAACTCGAAACCTTCCGCTAAAACCAATATGTTTAATCTTTTAATTTTTGTCATATTTTAAATCAAAGATTTATATGTTAATTTTAACAACCTCCATGGCATTAGCCAAACAATTATATTTTATCAATAAAATTTGAATGGAAAACTAAAGTAACCATGTGTTGGTAGAGACCATCTTTCGGGGGTGCTGAGAACGAAGAGTGAAGTAGGTGAAGAATAATGACATAACTTTTGACGAACGAAACAGACAAAATAGGGGATCAGATTGCAAGGCCAGCGCTGATCCATTGGATATGCTTTTGCATATACGGGGAGGGAATACGGCCAAACACCGCGATTGTAATACAATCAAGCTGGCAAGCTTGCGGCGGTGCGGACAGAACGACATACTAACTAACTGCTTCTACTATTTTTCCTAGGCACGATTTAATTTTTCTAGTTATTGTCTGAGAAGTGAGTGGCTTCCAAAGAACCCACCCCAAATACGACGAAGCTTATGCCGGCACCAGGACTTTCGTGCCGAACCTAGGTAGCTACTCCTTCGGCCTATGTCCTTTCGGACTAGTCAGACGTAACAGTTATCAGCCCCAAAACTAAATGATTCCGTTCTAGAGTTTAGCGACAGTGCAAAATACCTGGGGCTTGTACTAGACAAGAAACTGAACTGGAATCTCACTATAGCGGATAGAGTGCGTAAAGCCAACATTGCACTCTTCACCTGCAAAAAGGCAGTAGGCCTCAAATGGGGTATGTCCCCGTCTGTAGTTAGTTGGTTATACAGCGCCATAGTAAGACCCATCCTCCTGTATGGGGTATCCATTTGGTGGCCAGCGCTGCTGTATAGTTCCAAACTCAAGGCACTCAACAAGGTGCAAAGGGTAGCGCAACTATGCATGACAGGAGCTCTTAGAACAACCTCTAGTGAAGCGCTCAACGCTATTACTAGCATATCCCTAATTCTTCTGGTGGCAAAAAAAATCGCCACCATCACAGCACGACGTCTGAGAGACGCAAACTGCTGGACAGTCCGTAAATACGGACACTCATCCATCCTACCAGAAGGCGCAAACATACAATTAACAGACTATTGCACACCCGTAGAACACACCTCTAAAACGTTCAAAACAGACTTCCCCTCTAGGGAGGACTGGGCGGCAAGCCCCTTTGGACAAAATGAATGTATAAATTTCTTCACAGACGGCTCCAAACTCGACAATCGAGTTGGAGGAGGAGTCTTCTGTGAACAACTTAGTATCAAAATACACTTCCGTCTTCCGGACCACTGCAGCGTTTTCAGGCAGAGATTCTCGCCATAAGCGAGGCTCTCAGCTGCCTACGCCACTCTAGCCTTACAAACGGAGTAATTAACATTTACTCAGACAGTCAGGCAGCAATAAAGTCAATTCGTGCGCTATCTTCAAACTCGACGATAGTGAACAACTGCCGCAAATCTCTTCAAGAGATGGCACAGCAGTTCGTTATATCCCTAATCTGGGTGCCAGGGCACCAAAATATTGAGGGGAACGAAATAGCTGATGAACTGGCCAGACGCGGCACTACCACAGTTCTCCTTCCAGACAAGGAGGACTTCCGTATGCCACTAGCCACTTTTAAGCTCAGGACAAGGGGGTTTCAGATCCCTTGTACAAGAAACATGGGATAATACCACTCACAGCAACATTAGTCGCCAAACATGGCCTAAGGTTGACGCCAAACGCACCAAAAGACTTTTCAGTCTACATCGCACACAGTGCACAGCTGTAATTAGAGCAATTACAGGCCACTGGCTCGTAGGAGCCCACGCATCCCGACTTAACGTCCTAAACAACGACTTCTGCAGAAGCTGCAAAATCGAGGAAGAAGTAGAATCAGTAGAGCACTTCTTCTGTTCCTGTGTGGCCCTTATCAGGCGCAGGAAAAAGTATATAGGAGAATATTTCCTTGACAATCTAGCTGAATTAGCAGCTGTTCCCCCGAAGAAAATAGCAGGTTTCATTAGAGAAACGGGCTGGGATTCTTTATAAATTCATGGTTTAAAGGGTACAAAAGATCCATGCGGTATCACAATGGGCCAGTGATGGCCTAAGTGGGCTGACCTTGTGTCAGCCGCCGCTCTAACCTAACCTAACCTAACTTTGAACTTTGTCAAGTAAACTCAATTTGTAGCTGTACTGATTACACAGCTGTAGCTGAACAGATTGAAAATGAATTTTCGCAAGTTTTTCAAGAAGAACTAGGTTCATTTGTAGGTCCGAAAATATCAATAAAATTATCAACAGACGTTAAGCCAGTTTTTTTCAAACCGAGACCTCTACCATTACGTTGGAAGGCAAAAGTAGAAGAAAAACTTAGAAATTTAGTTGATCAAGGCATGTTAGAATTTATTGACGATAGTGAATGGGGAACACCTCTAGTTCCGATATTGAAACCTGATGGCGACATTCGAGTATGCGCAGATTATAAGGTTACAGTCAATAAGTTCCTAAGTGATTTTAAATATCCATTACCTCGCATAGACGAGATCTTTGCAGCACTGCAAGGAGGAGAGCTATACACTAAGCTTGATTTATCACAAGCATATAACCAATTACTTTTGGATGAGAATTCTCAACTCTTATGCACCTGGAGTACACACATTGGCATTTTGAAAGTAAAACGATTACCATTTGGCATAAAAACAGCAGCAGCCATTTTTCAGAAAACTATCGAAAATGTGTTGAGAGGCATTCCAAATGTAGTGGTATACCAGGATGATATAACCATTACGGGCCCCGATTTCAAAACACATTTATTTAACATTAAGGCGGTCCTGAACAAATTGAAAAATGCAGGTCTGCGATTAAATAAAAATAAATGTAAATTTTTCCAGGATAGCATTTCGTATCTTGGTTTTACCATAAATAAAGAAGGATTAAAAAAGAATAACGAAAGAATCTCTTCTGTACTCAATGCACCAGTACCGACAAATGTCTCAGAGCTAAGAGCATTTACGGGCATGGTCAATTATTATTCTAAATTTATTGATAAATTCTCTCAGAAAATGCATCCACTATATCAATGGTTGCAGAAACACTCAAAATTTGTATGGAATTCAGATTGTCAAGCTGCATACGACAACATAAAGAGAGACATAGCATCTGAAAACATTTTGGTTCATTTTAACCCCGAGCTGGACATCGTTCTTACAACAGACGCATGCAACACTGCGGTTGCAGGAATACTTTCTCACAGAGATGAGAACAACACTCTAAAACCTATTGCCTTTATATCAAGGGCGCTTCAACAGAATGAACAGAAATTTAGTACAATCGAAAAGGAAGCGTTAGCTATTATATTTTCAGTTATGAAGCTAAAACAGTATTTACTGGGCCAAAAATGTACACTGCGCACCGATCACAAACCACTTTTTGCCATATTTGGTGAAGGAAAAGGTCTTCCGTTGATGGCGTCTGCTAGAATGCAACGCTGGGCGCTAATCTTATCTGGATTCAACTATCATGTCGAATATGTAAAAGGCAGTTCCAATGAAGCTGATCACTTGTCGAGGATTCCTCAAGTCAAGACACCAGATAGACCACACGATGAATTTACGTATGTCAACTTTGTGAAAGACAAAAACGAATTCTGTTTGGACTATAAGGAGATAGCAAGGCAAACACGACGTGATCCTATTTTGTCGAAGCTACTAGTTGCAATAGATGACGGATCCGTGGCTAAATTACAAGGTGAAGAATACAAGGCATTCAAGCTAAAGGATATTGAACTCTCAGTAGAGTATGGTTGCATTCTATGGGGTTACCGAACTATAATTCCCAAATGCTTACAAAAACAAGTTCTTGAATATTTACACTTGTCTCACTTGGGAGTAGTAAAATCAAAAGCCATGGCAAGATCATATCGATAAAGACATAGAACGACTCATAAGCAATTGCGATCCCTGGCAACAGTTGCAGGAAAGTCCGAACAAGAGTACCTTGATACCGTGGTACCCGGAAGAATCTATATGGCAACGCATTCATATAGACTTTGCAGGTCCAATTAAAAATAAATATTTGTTTGTAGTTATAGACTCTTTGTCAAAATGGCCTGAAGTTTTCATAACGTCGGACATCACTTCTCATTTCACAATATCGAAACTAAGGGAACTCTTTTGCAGGTATGGTTTAGTCAGAACTTTAGTCAGTGACAATGGACGACAGTTCACATCAGACCAGTTTAAGCAATTTATGAATATAAATAAAATAAATCATATTCTCACAGCCCCTGGGCATCCGTCCACGAATGGCCAGGCTGAAATTTTTGTAAAAACGCTTAAGAAATCCACTTATGCGTCACTCAAAGAAAATCCAAATGAAGACTTAGAGACAGTTGTCAATAGATTTTTAGCAGATTTTAGAAATACAAAACATTGCACTACAGGTGAGACTCCTGCGAAAGTATTCTTAAAAAGATCGTTGAACACTAGACTCAATTCACTTAGACCACCACTTGTCCATGACAAAATTTTGAATGAACAAAGTAAAAATATAAAAAACTATAAAGGGAAGAGAGAATTGGAGTTCAGTCAAGGGCAACATGTCTACATTAGAGATTATAGAAACGTCAATAGAGCTAGTTGGTCTCCTGCGACAATAGCCAAACAACTTGGAAAGCGAACGTATTTATGCACTCTTTCTCAAACTAATCGCAGCATTAAACGTCATACTGATCAAATAAGAGAAACTCAACTGGCGGCTAAATCTTCGGAGGACGTGGCACACTCAGTTGACCAGGAATGTTCAAATAATAAGAAAAGCAGTATGGACATTTCGACGCCAATGGACAATAATAATGAAACTCCTAAGCGGATATTGAGACCGCACGCAGAGGGTAAGGTAGTTAAACCTTAACCGAGTATTATCATTAGAAGAGATTACACACCCATTGTTAAACAACTTGAAGGGGTAACGTGTTAGGTATTTATATCTGGCATCGCTAGTAATATGTTACACAGCACTTAAGAATACGTTATACAGCACTAGAGAATAAGAGAGAAAGAGAATGAACAACATGTGACTGGAATATAGAATAAGTGGACAATCGGAATAAAACCTCGTGTTGAATACATCACAACAATCATATTTCAAATATGAAAATTACTCCGTAATTTGGCATTTTCTATTTGGAGCAGGTTGGCATTTTGGTTTCTCGGGTGGAATTTGGCCGGAATCACACAAGCAATTTTTGAGGTGACGGTTTTTGGAGATTGATTAATTTAAAATATAAAAAGATCAAAACATAAAAAATGTTGTATGCAGATAGCACATTCAATTAACGTTGTTTTAAAAAAAATGTCATTATTTATAAAAAGGTGCAAGTATGCCTATTTTATAAAACTGTCGTTTTAAACACGGGGGAAATGATAGAGTTTTCTGTGGCACAGACGGTTTTGCCTTGGGTTGGAACTTGGGCGGACTTCGGGATGAACGGTTTCTGTGGCACCCCGTATCGTTTCCCCCGTGTTTTAAACGACAGTTTTATAAAATAAGCATTCTTGCACCTTTTATAAATAATGCAATTTTTTAAAACAACGTTAATGAATTGTATGTGCTATCTGCATACAAAATTTTTTTGTTTTAATCTTTTTATATTTTAAATTAATCAATCTCCAAAAACCGTCACCTCAAAAATTGCTTGTGTGATTCCGCCAAATTCCACCCGAGAAACCAAAATGCCAACCTGCTCAAATAGAAAATGCCAAATTTCGGAGTAATTTTCATATTTGAAATATGATTGTTATTATTGTTATGGTACGCTATACTATTGTTTATAACTATAACTATAGCGTGTCAAAATTTCAAGTGAAAATAAGCTGTACTTCTTGTGAAATTAATAAGACAAATTGTTGCATTGCAATTAAGTGTGACCGCGTGTGGCAAATATACCGGCTAGGGTTTTCAACGACAAAGAAGAAGACAATTTGTATAAAAATGTAAGTGAACTCAACAAATTTTAAATATTTTGACTAAATGTTGCTTAGTTCTAGGAGAAAGCATAGGAAAACAAAGCCAGCCACCGTGCTCTTGATTTTTATATTAGAAAACGCTGATTTCGCAAAAGTATTCGCTCTGGGGGACTGATTTCATGCAGCGGCCTCTCGAAAGAAGCCATCTAGTACAGGGGTGGCTTCTGTTGTTTGGTTTGGCGGTCAATTTAAAATGTTGAACTATTTTGTTTGTTTCGTTTTATGTGCAGGGTTTTGTTTAGTTATTGGTATTGTCTTGCAAAAAAAGTGCAGCTTCGCTTGAATTTATAAAAAAATAACAAATTAATGCCAAATAAAAACAGGAAGTCAGCCCTGTTTTTTATCCGAATTGCTTGTCCGAACAACAAGTTCGAGACGGTTTCTGTAGCACCGACGGTTTTTTTCCGATTTTCCGAAAAATCCGTCCCCAAAACCGTCGACGGTTTCTGTGGCACCCCCGAATGGGATTAATAATCAAAGAAAGATTGCGCTTTTTAGTATAATAGAAAAATATAGAATTGATAACTATGGAGGTGTAGCTATTGCCTTTAGAAATCAAAAATGTTTTAAGAGAATCTCTTATAGTACGAACAATGACATTATTATTGCAACAACATTAAACCTTTACCCAAATATTACGTTAGTTTCTGTGTATTTTGAACCGGCCTTGTCTATGAATGACTTGAAAAGTGAAATTAAAAATATTCTTGATTTTTCTGAACACCTCAACAATGTGTTTGTAATTGGTGATTTTAACGTTAGAAGCAGAGTTTTAGGTGACTATAGTAGTATTGCTAGAGGTCAATTTTTTTATTGAGTACATGAACACAGGCTGTCCAATGTTCAGGAGACATATTGACAACTCACAAGGATCTATACTGAATCTAGCTCTTTCAAATGCTGGACTCAGAACATCATGCAAGCCGTTATTTTTTGGAGGTAGCCATCATCATCCTGTCAGAATTTAAATTTTAGAGGCCAACATGAAGTCAAGTACTTTTATAGCAAAATATAGATTATTGAAGAGTTTAGGTAAAACTGGCTTAAGTGGAGACATAGCAAACATGACTAATACTATTAGGTCTAGAATTGCGAGTTCCACGTATATTTTAAAAAAAAAACATAACTCCTAAACTTTGGTGGAATAGTGAGTTCAAAATACTCTTCGAAAAGTACAAAGCAACACAAACTTTAGCCAATTGACACCCTTCAATGAAAAATTTCATTTTAGCTGTCAATGTTAAACTAGAGTGGAAAAAAGCTGTGAAAGTTGCAAATAGTCTGTGATATAACAATAAGTTAGAAGAATTTTTTATTTTTTTTTTTTTATTATATTATTATAACAATAAGTTAGAAGAAATTAACGAACAACCTTCCACCAAGTCTGCTTGGAATTTTCATAAGGCGTTAAAAAATATTAACTAAGAAAACTATTGTAAGGTAAATAACTGTGATCAGGAAAAATATCTAGATTTGTTAAAACAACAAATTCCAGTGGATAAAGGATATATTGTGTGAGTTAATTGAAAAGAATAATTTTCTCCCAGCCAGATGTTTTGGGTATAGAAAAAACAGATCAGCGGCTATGTGCCCGAATGAAGCTATAAACTCTTGTGAAATGTATAAAATAGGTCATAAATCGGTTGCTATGATAATTCTTGATCTGGAAAATGCGTGTAATTGTGTTAATCTCGATTTCCTGAAGAGGATGATGATTTCAGAATCCATCCCACCTATCTACATTAATTGGATTTACAATTTTTTTGTGGTGTGAATTCTCATTTTTAGTCCACACATAAAGAAAGTCATAGGCAAGTGAAACATACAAAGATACTTGGTAGAAAAGTCTCTTCAAATAGTTCTCAGATTGAACAAGGTAAGAAAGTTAAATGTGAAAACACTCGTGCCCTGCAATTGCTGAACCTGGCAACCACTGTAAAAGCAGGTCTTAGACCTAAAGTAGCGGTCAACTTTTTTAAAACATTTATAAGGTCCAAGAATGAGTATGCTCTTACTTCCTACGCTAATCTTACAAAAACTGCCAGTAAACAACTTTATAAAAAGATCAAAACAAAAAAAATTATCGTTGTTTTTAAAAAGTTTTGATTATTTATAAAAAGGTGCAAGTATGCTTATTTTATAAAACTGTCGTTTAAAACACGGGGGAAATGATAAAGTTTTCTGTGGCACCGGGAGGAACGATTTCTGTGGAACCCCCGTATATAACGCAAGCAAAAGCGCTTAGGAGATGTGTTGGGGTCAATCCTTTTACTCCAAAGTTCATGGTTTTTGCATTAGCAGGTGTTATTCCTCCATGTTACAGAGCAAAAATTCGAACAGCCAAAGAATTCAATAAACTAAGAAGAATTGAACCTGATAGGTACAATAGTATTGTGAGGAGTTGAATAACTCCCCACAAAGAGTGTGAATGATCACAAGAGGAGCAGCCTGCCGGTTGCCAGATACGCGGCGAAATCGCCCGTAGTAACGGCAGTGCGAGAAGGAGTAAGAGAGACGGAATGATTGGAGTGAGTCAGCGTGCCGTGTGCAAAAGGGAATAACGGTTCGGCGCTGGATGTGGTGCCGTCCAGGACCGGCCGAGTCGGGCAGGACGAACCCCGAGGACCTGCAGGACACAGAAGGCAGACGAGACGCAGGTAGGTGGTTTGGGGCTGCATCGATTTGCCTAGTTGCAAAGCCGATCGGTACTAGACCCTGGCGTACGCTTGGCGCGTCTGATAGAGTGTGAATAAGCGTATCCTGGCGCGAGCGTGGGCCAGCCCAGGTGCCTGTCAACTACGCCTATCGGTTACTAGACCCTGGCGTAAGCCTGGCGCGTCTGAGCGAGTGTAAACCAGTATCCTGGCGCGGCCCGCAGCCTAAAGCCAAGGACCTCACGCAAAACACAGCCGACTAGACCCTGGCGTAAGCCTGGCGCATCCGAGTGTTTGAGTAAGCGTCTCCGTTGGCATCAGTTAGCCCCAGAAACCACACCGCGTCAGAACCTCACAAACCGAGGCCTTTAGAGCATCCCGGATCATCGCCTGGCTGCCCAGGACAGGAGTCAAGCCAACGGCTCAGCGGCAAAAAAGCTAGGACGGAGCGTTCGTCTGAACCTGGTACTGAGTTTCAACGATCGTCCAGTCGGGTTCTGGCGTACGCCTGAATCGAGAGTGAGCGAAGTCCTGGTGTTGACCGGCTGGGACAGAACAAGGGACAGTAGGCTGACATCGATGGCGTACGCCTGTAGGTGGTAGTCTCTGTTCACCCTATTCTGGGAACGGTAACGCCCATACGTCCGATTAGCTAGAGCCCACCAGCCAGCGACTACAACCGAATCTACGCGTCGAGGACAGCCAGAGGAAGCTACGGAAGGAAGTCAGAGCGGTCGACTGGCAGGGTGTCGACGAGCGCAGGCGAGAAACCGGATCAGCGAGAGCAGATTTAAGAGTAGAGGATCGAGTAAATAAAATCCTGAAACCTGAAAGTCAGTGCGTTCTCATTTGTCGTTTGGGTGGTCACGTTTATATACATTTGGTGGGACGAACACACAAACTCTACTAAGCTAGCCGCACAAATAAGTAGCGAGCAGAAAGTAAAAATATCAGTTCGTTACAGTATATTTCAAATCCATTTTTGATAGATCCAACACTTCCTATAAAACCATGGCATTCAAAACAAATGGAAAGGTAGAGACATAAAATTAATCAACAGATTAATGACTGAATCAACATATGATAACTGTTTCTTATTTCGAATTAAGGGAGTAGATAGCCATCTTTGTTCCTTGTGCAATTTAACTGACAATGCTGATCACCTAATTTTTCACTGCCAAAGACACGCCTTAATAAAATATTTAAAATAAATTTAAAATCTTTAATCGTTTTAATAATATTTCAGAACTAATTTTTACAAAAGAACAACTATTTTTAGAAAAGTTGCAAAATTTTTTAACAAAAAACAAATCAACTTGTAGGTAATTTATGACTGTTTAATTAATCCACGTAGAAAGGTAAATCGCGGACTTGCCACCGGATAACCCCGCTGTTCTTCTGAACATGATGATGACTTCTGTCATCCGTGCAATCCTTTCTGGAAATATCGTATCTGGTAAAAAAAAAAAAATTTACGATTACGAATCTCATTAAATAACAATTTATTTAATTAAACCCTTTCAGGGTATCATAATTCTAGTCCATTTTTTGTAACGAATAGAAAGAGGGGTTTCCGACCCTACAAAGTACATATGTGTATATTCTTGATCACCGTCGCCAGACGAGTCGATATAGCCATGTCCGTCTGTCCGTTTGTACGTCGGTCCGTCCGTCTGTTTTACCAAGCTTATTTCGCTGAGTAAGACCTATGAACATTAAACATCTTCCAGTTTTATTTTTTAATGTACAGGCAGATTTTAACGATCAGATGTCTATCAGGCCTGTTCCAGTTTTCACTCGGAAGTGGATTTGTTACGCCGGTTCCTGCTTCGTCCTTTGAAGGACATATGTAGGCTTGAGGGAGTGGCCGCCCGCCAAGCACGATTTGGTGCAACTGAGCACGCCGGATTTGGGGTGGGTTCTTTGGACTTTGGACGCCACTCACCTCTCCACACGCAATCAAGTAATTATTTACGTGCTTGGAAATACTAAGTACCGTTAGTCAGTCTGTCTTTCTGTACACACCGCCCGCAAGCTTCGCGTAAGCTTGATCGAAATCCGATCGGCAGTGTTTCAGCCAATGCTTTCCCCTTCACGACTTCGCGTGCCAATGGATCATCGCTGGCTGCGCTATATGATCCCCTTATGTATTTCAATTGGTCAAGTCATATTTGGGGTTACCGGCGTTAGAATACCCGACAGTTCGATCAACCCGGCGGTGTTTTATTACCGGTGAGTGCATGGCCGTACTCGTGTTGTTGAGGCGGTGTCATTTTTCGTCTGAGCCAAATTCTTGCGTAGTTGTTGCCTTAGTTCTTACTGGGCGTGGGAATGTACATTGTGCACATTTGGAATTGGCTCCCGTTTGGTTTTCTTCTGCCTTAAACTAAGTCTTACGTTGGCCCTAATCGGCGTACGTAACAGATTTGATAACATTTGCGGATTTCCCTTTAACATTGTCGAATTTCCCTTATTCAATTGGGGATTTGCCTTTGAATTTCCCTTTTGTTCCCAAACAAAATCAGCTGACTGGCAACTGGCCACCAATGACAAGAGCGTTTGATTTGTTTGAGTTTGATGCCTTGGGGATGATTAAATTTTGGCCTGCTGGTGTTCATCAGCCATGGGCATAAATGGTTTACTAATTTAACGCATAAAATAGAAGAAACAAGCATTGGCGGCCACAAATACAAATTTTTAAATATTTGTTTATTCGATCAGCTGTTCTGGTGGCAGTGTTGTGAAACCAGAGTTGCCGAAGCCGATAAAAAAGGTCCCAGCCACACATGTTTACACAATTATTACATTAAATTAAGCGGTAATAAGCACAAAAACTCTTTTAAATTTAACTAAGATAAAATACCTTTTTAACCATAGTAACACGAGCACAAAAGGGCTTGCTTAAAATAAATCCCAAAAAATACTTTTTTTTCGTACCATGACAGCCCTTGCATTTTCTCTCCAAATTCGTTCGGAAACTGGAACAGGGACGGCGGATTTGTCAAAATGCTGAAGGTTAGAATCGAACCTTTTTTGAGGTGCAGCCGCAAAATAATTTTTAAAAGGTCAAATATGTTGTTATCAACAAATTTAAATATGCAATATTGTTCTTAAAGCATCAAAGAATAGGGAAAAAATATCATTTGCACGTTAACTTATTGCAAAGTATTTTTAAAGAATTAATTTCTGTGCTTGCGGATCTGAATCCGTCAGCCAAACGGCTGGCGGAAAATTTCCGTGAGGTTTCGCTCGGAAGTTAACAGAGAGTTAACGGAGGGAAATTCATTTCCGTGGGGATTTTTCGGAAGTGAATATTAGAACAGGTCTGGGAAATTCGGAAGTGAAAACTGGAACAGGCCTGTATATCTTATAGCTGCTATACAAATGTTCGATTTGTTTTCTGTTTCAGTAAACTTTTTTCGCTTAATATAAGACGTATCAACTTTGTTTTTTACAATTAAATATAAAATCGTCAAATCATTTAAAATCTTGACGATCGGATGACTATAACCTATAGCTGCTATAAAAATCGACTAATTTTTGTGTTTCAGTACACTTTATCGCTTACTCAATTTAAGGTCGATCACTTAAGCTTATCAAAATCAGACTACTGTATATAAAAAACGCACGAAAATGACGTATTGTTTTTGTTGTGAATGGCTCTTTTTTATTGATGAACCCAAA
The DNA here is from genome assembly GCA_018150695.1 of Drosophila oshimai. NCBI lineage: Eukaryota > Metazoa > Arthropoda > Insecta > Diptera > Drosophilidae > Drosophila > Drosophila oshimai. Next base: position 2,139,627 of record JAECWM010000302.1, on the reverse strand, counting down.
AACATCGCATATCCATTGGAAAAATTTGATTAATTAATTTGGCACAGCAAGCCCTTATTCAGCATCATTGATGGTAGATGAAGACTAGTGAAAATTATATATATTTAGACCAAACTGAAAAATAACAAAACTGATTGATTTTTTCTTTATCACAGTTTATTTTGTCTGTTTTTGTTTAACATTTTAATTTTTTAATGCTATTTTTTTTAATATATTTTTATTTTTTAATTGCATTTAAATTTTTGTTGTCTCATTTGGCTTATCGGTTATACGGTTATAAGTTTCAGCTGTACGAGGGTACAACATGAGCTGTGAGACACTGTATTTGGATGGTGGATGGTGGATGTGGCCAGTGGGAATCGGAGTTTCACATCTTTCGAAAATCCCAACCGTTCCTGTGGGATTACCGTATTAACTTTATGAAAACATCTTAAACAAATTTTTGAAAGAAGTTTTTTAAGTGAAACTTCTTTAGGCGCATGGGGGTAAAATTTGTACAAATGAAACGTCATGAAAAATGAAATGAAAAAGTCGAAAGAGAATGAGCGATCGAGAGTGATTGATAGAGAGTAAGACAGGGCGAACGTAAAAGAGAAAAATGTATATGTATATCCCTGTCCCTCTCTCACCGCTGACGAACGTTCTCTCTGTCCTCTTCTTTTCTCTCTTTTCGCTCTGAGCGCGCTCGCACATGGTGCAAATATATAAGGTGGTCTCGTCAGCTCTGCTGAGGACGTTAAATATGTTTACCGCTCTGTCTCTCTCAAGCGGAAAAATGAGGTAGCTAGATAGAGACTGGCACAAATAACGTCCTCAAAAGAGAGCAGCTCTTGCGTTGAGACCACCTTACACATATAGTTGCACCATGCGCTCGCATATGAGCTTGCTTGTGTGAGAATACGATTTTAAGTTTTAATACAAATAACATGTTGCATTTCAACTTGTCACTTGTCATTTAATAATTCAATAAATCATTTTCCATAAAATAAAAATGTTTGATAAATTATTTTTTTTAATTTCAAGTTCAAAAACGAAATTTAATTAATAATTTCTAATATTGACAAAAAACACGTTGCATTTTTATTTACAATTCGATATTTGAGAAACTATATGGGACGTTTCATATCAACCAGGCCACCCCACTTTTTTTTTTTTTTAAATCGAAAATTTTTATTTGGGGTGTTGGGCACTACACTAGTTATATATTACCTCATACTTATTTTGCCAATATGACCACTCATTCATCACGAGGAACTTTAATTTAATATTTAACATCTGAGATTTTATAATTTATATTAATTTTCAACACTTTTAATATTTTAATGCCAACTAAATTCCAAACATATCTTCCTTTTTCCCTTTAAGTCTTGGAAATCTAAAGTTTTAGATTTGTATAAATATAGACAAGACTGATAAATTAGTTCGCCAAAGAAGTTTCACTTCTGTTATGTGTACTTTGTACGCATGCACTTTTTTTCTTTTGTTGACAGTGAATTGTGTTACATTCTGAATTTTTTTTTTACAAAGAAAATAAACTTTTAAATTAAAATAAAATAAACTTACTTAAAAAATTGTACAAAATATTTTTGTAAACCCAAAAAAGTATGTATGTAAAAGTAAATACAATACCACTTTTAATTAAAACAACTGTATTGCGTTATAAATACAACACCTTTTTTAATCATAATCATTTAAATACTATTATAGCACTTCCTTGGATTGATGAATGAATATTATTATGACACAATGAAAACGTTAATCAACTTTAAGGAGAACGTGTTAACTGTTATTTTGAATTTAGCGCACAAACCAACCTAGCTTTAAGTAAATCTATATCACAAATTTGTCGAAAAAATATAATTGTAGCCGGCTATCTCCGCAACTCCTATTTCATGTCATTTTGTGTCGAGGAGCCGTGAAAGTAGCCAAGACATTACAAATCTCGATGGAACAATGATGCAACTTCAACAACATGTGATGCGTTTGCGTACAATAGTGTCAACGGTTATGCTTCTCATGGGCAAAATATTATTGGTATTATAAACGACCGTTGTTGCCATTGTCAGGCAAATAAATTTAAAGGTGAAGCAGATGGGATATGCTATGCGAGTGGTAAAGTAAAATTGCTTATACGGTAATCCCACAGAGCACATCCCACGGGAACGGTTGGGATTTTCGAAAGATGTGAAACTCCGATTCCCACTGGCCACATCCACCTTCCACCATCCAAATACAGTGTCTCACAGCTTATGTTGTACCCTTGTACAGCTGAAACTTAATGCCGTATAGCCGATAAGCCAAATGAGATAAACAAAAATTTAAATGCAATTACTTTAGCAGTATCCTAAAATATATTTTGAAAAATAGCATTTAAAAAAAACAAAATATTGAGCCAAAAACTAAAAAAAATACTGAGCAAAAGAAAAAATCAATCAGTTTTGTTTTTTTTTTTAGTTTGGTCTAAATATATATAGAAGCCTTTTTGTAAAAGTGTATTTAAATATTTGTGACATCTTTTAATATCAGGTGTACTTTTGAACGAAATAAGCGTGAGTCACTGTAAACTGATAAGACAGCAGGCAAATTTGGGCGGCAATTTTGAATTTTGATTAAGTTTTCGTAGTGAATGTTAATTTTTTTTCACAGCGAATGTCAAATATTTAGGGTATTCAGGGAAAACTAGCTACAATACTAGCTAGGAACGTGCGGTTAGGAACGGTTAGTTTTGGATGGTGGAATAACCGGAAAATTTTCGGAACGGCAAAACCTTACGGACCATCCTAGATTTGGATTGTGGATGGTGGATGGTGGCCTGTGGGAATAGGGCATTAGACAACATAACAATATACAATAAAATCTATTTGTCAGTGGACTTTTTAACAGGGGATATAAAAATGGGCTACATGCTGGAATTTCACCACGAAGCAAAGATATTGATTGCCTTTGATTATCATCAATCAAGCAAGCATTAGCTTAATTAGGTATGACAGCGCTAAATCATGAAATACATCACCTTTTGTTACGTACGCCGATTAGGGCAATGTATTAAGGCAGAAGAAAACCAAACGGAAACCAATGTCAAAGTTGCACAATAGGCATGCCCACGTTCAGAAAGAACTAAAGCAACAACTACGAAAGAATTCGGCGCAACAAGCCGAAATATGACACCGCCTCAACAGCACGAGTACGGCCATGCACCCACCGGTAATAAGACACCGCCGGGTTGATCGAACTAGTCGGTATCCGAACGCCGATATTGCAAAATACGACTTGACCAATCAAAATACAGAGGGGAACCAATGCACCTAAGTGGGAACACTTTGGTGTTCGATTCCGGTGACCCGTAGACAAATTTTGGCACGGTCATGGGTATAAAAGACCCCCAATTTGGAGTAGGGAGATAGTCAAGTCAAGAGTCAAGAACCTGGAACCTTTAGCTGAAAGACCTATATTCGGCATCGCGATACTCCGCCCAAAATACTCGGTTGTGAAATCCAAAATCCTGCCAGCAGGCCACAAGGACCAAAATAAACATCCTTAAAATTGTGCGGCATATCCTTTTTCCATCATGGGTTCCACCAAGTCAAAAGTTGCTGGTAATACAGCTAATGTGGTGAACAATGTGGAAATAGTAGACCACCAGGACGAGATTATTAAAGTGTACGACGTGCTGTGCTTTATGGCCGGACTATTAGTAATCCTGGTAGTGCTGAAGGCTCTCCGTCTGTACAAACGATCGGTCCAAAGTCGCCGTGATCAAGGACACGAGTTGAACAAAATTGTCACTCTGGCAGCCAACTGGCCCGAGCGCCATTAAATCTATCAAGACCAATAGCCTTGTAATTTAATCCAAACGACTATTTACAAACAAGCCGGAAAACAATTAAACCAAAAACAACTTAAACTTCAAACACCATAGCATGTTTTAAATAAACTTAAAAACAATATGTGTTAAAATTCTGTACTATTCTAAATACAATAGTTAATGCGTACAACAAATTCCAAATACAAGAATAATTCGCGTTAACCAATTTCTGGCCGGCAGTCAGACAACCAAACCAAAATATCTGCCAAATAACCAAACGAATTAAATACATTTAAATGCAAAAACCAAAACAATAGCCGACGGCCACAAAAGACTCAAAACAAATTAAATGCATTTATTAATGCACACATACACCAAACAACAACAGAAGCCCCGGTGCCCGTGAAATATGAGTGATCTCGAGAAGTCGTCGCCACCGTCGAGCGTTGCTCCCAGCAAAGTTGAACAACTTGGAGTAGCAATAATAATTATGTCATTGGGCATTTTTGCGATCATGTTCTATCTTTTGGTCAAGTGTTTTGGCAGATTCATCAAGTCTCAACTCCCGAAATCTATCTTTGAGCAATAACAACAAATCGCAATCGTATATGCAGTGAATCCCGTCAGCGACAGGCCCGCACTCCGCGCCCTGAAGTGATCCAGAGTGAAGACGACACCATTGTCGGCTGTCCAGCAGCAACACATTTTTTTGACATTCCCATCTTAATATATATATTCCTATGTTTTCTAATAATATTAAATTCGGATGTGAACATCTAATTAATCGTAAAAACCCAACACAGAAATGCACATGAATATGTTTCTGTAACAACTTCGTTTAACAGCCCAAGATTCGACCGGGAGATCTCTCGACGTTGGACCTTTAAAGAGGGTAAGCTCTACGGAACCAAGGTTCCTCAATTATACCAAAATACATATATACATATTTATGTGCAAAGTACACCTCCACTGGGAGAAATATTATTATCCGTAGAATTACAGTTTTTATCATTTTTTTATTTTCCTCTTTTTTTAAATAAAGTTTTAATTAACCTTTTCAATTAATCAAATTTTCAATATATTATCATTTTTCTTTATTTACATGGTATCTTGTATTTTTATGTTTTTTTAAACTTTTGTATTTTTAAAGAAATGAAATTTTAATTTGTTCAGAAAAACAATTATTCATTTTTATATACCGTTTTTTATTAATTTTTAATTAAATGTACTTTTAATCATTTTATTTGTTTTGTTTAAAGAATAATTCACTATTAATTTTAATCATTTAATTTACCATTTTTATTACAATGTCAAGAGACAGTTTATATCATTATTATTAATCACACAATTTTTATATTCCAACATGCACCTTTATATTTACCCAATAAAATTTATAATGTAAACAGAATATTAACCATGTCTTGGTAGAAACCGAATAAAAGGGGGAACTGGCATAAATGGAAAAACTGGGTCAAGAACAATGACATAACTTTTGACGAACAACAAACACATTAGGGGATCATATAGCGCAGCCAGCGATGATCCATTGGTACGCGAAGTCGTGAAGGGGAGGGCATTGGCTAAAACACTGCCGATCGGACTTCGATCAAGCTAAAGCGAAGCTTGCAGGCGGTGTACACTGAAAGACAGACTGACCAACAGTATTTAGTATTTCAAGGTACGTAAATAATTTCTTGATTACGTGTGGAGAGGTGAGTGGCGTCCAAAGAACCCACCCCAAATCCGACGAGCTCAGCTGCACCAAATCGTGCTTGGCGGGCGGCCACTCCCTCAAGCCTACATATGTCCTTCAAAGGACGAAGTAGGACCGACGTAACAAGTATGGCGCCCAACTGAGGCAATATCCTTACATCCTTTATTGCCAAAAATGTATTTTTTTTTCGAGAAACATGTTAACATTCATTTAAACAGTTTTCAGTAATTTTAAAGAATTTTTTAATCTCGCACCATTCTGTATTTGCAAGTAGCTAAACCAATTGAAATAAATTTTTTAATAAAATATTTAATTTAATTTTTAATAAATTTTTAAATTTATATAATTCCGTTCGCTGTGTACTTTTAAAGTCATCAACTCTCAAAGACAGATAGTAGCATAAGTGGAAGGCCATCCAAATTTAAACTTATAGTTTTTAGTATTGACATTTGACTTTGAAGACCCTTTTTAAATTTTAAAATATTGTTTTGTGCGTACGCTACCACGTCAAAATAATAACCGATATAGGTCATTTTAAGAACATCAGTTCATTGTAAATACCATCTCTATCATTAACAGCATGTTCACATCACTTTAATATTTCGAAAACTCCTAAGCGGGATTTATCTGAGCCTTAACAGGGCCGACGTTTTGATTTAAGACCAATTGGTACGGTCCGACTAGCAAGATTATGGGCTCTTCCTTGTCTGTTATAAAAAATAAACCAGCAAGTGAATCAAGGACGTGCCTAAAGTGACTTTTTGGCTATGATCGCCAATGGTGCGATACCAACTGCGCTGATTTTCCTGGCGCGAGCATGATGACCTCAGCGAAAATCAAACAGATTCGGACGGTATCTGTACATGGTTCGAGCGCCTGTCTCGAGATGGAAGATATTGAGAAAATGTTCATGCGCCAAATCCTAGTCCATCCGGACGATCGCAAAGACCAAATCACCTCTTTTGCCGGACCTAGAGATAGTTTTCGCAAGTGCAATTATAAAAGACTGCTCGAGCTAAAGACAGTCACCTTCATAGTGTAAACTGCGCACCATTTCTCCAAAGCGCAAAAAGCCGCTGGTGGTCCAGGACTGTAAAGGACAGCCATCCCCAGGCCCGTAAAATGACCTTCAAGAACCCCGTGTCGATGATCATTTTAGCCGGAGACCACTCAGCAAACGCTCAAATGTTGCTAAAAGATCGGCATGTTCTCAAAACAGACAGGCTTCTGATCAAAAAGAACACGGCCAATCACAAACAACTTTTACAGAACATTCCCATATGCAGAGTGGTTTCACAGTTATTGAATCTAAAACCTAGAGGAACACACCCAATACGCTGGGAATTAAATGGAACGCAAGCAAAGATGGTTCTCCAGACACAACATTAGCGCACCACCTAAAGCTCTTTCAGTGGTTCCACCAAAGAAACAAATATTTGTTTCCCGCGGCTTTCCCTTCGATCAAACATCTTCTGATGTGCTGTCTTATATAGAAGTCAAAACAAAAGCTCGAAAACGTTAAGGTGGAAAATTTAACTTCTTATGCTAGGGATATTTCATCTTTCAATATCACTGTCCCACCCGAGTACATTGCTACCATAAGCTCTGCCAAATTCTGGCCGGACAACTTGGTGGGTAAAGGAGTTCGAAGTCTAAGCAAAAAGAAAGGGCCCAGGAATAAGACTTCCCGGTCGCGGCCAAAAGACCATTGTGCCATCTTCTACTTTTTCTTCATCTACAAAAAACTAACTAGTTACCTCCCTCTTTCCTAGTCAAAAGACCAAGAGGCTTAAATAGCAAGCTAACCTAACTTTATTCTGATAGCTTTTCATTTGCATCCCATGTTATTGTGTTTACAGAAACCTGGTTAAAGCCGGAGACTCTAAGCTCCGAAGTTTTCACGGTAATACACAGTATATCTATGGCCGTCTTTCCAAACGGGGAGGTGGAGTCTTAATTGCCGTGGACTCCAACCTTACGTCGGAAGAGGTACGTTTTGAGGAATTTAATAATATTGAATTTATCTGTATAAAGCTGTCTCTTCCGGGAAAGTTTATTTATATCACTTGCTCTTATAATCCGCCGTCTTCTGAACTCCAAGAGTACTTAAATCATCTTTCTGTTATACAGTCCGTTTCAAATAGGCTGTTCGATAGGGATCAGTTATTAGTTCTAAAGGTGATTTTAACATACCCTGGAAGCTACGTGGTCCACCAGACGAAAAATCAAATGTTTTACTACCTATTGCACAACATGACTTTATTGACGGCTTGCTTGACATATCTTTGAGTCAAGTAAACCATGTTCGAAACTCACTAGGCCGCTTACTAGATTTGTGCTTTGTCTCAAATCCTGAAGGCGTGTTTCTATCCAGGGTTCCACCACTTACGCAACCTGAGGATCCATATCATCCTACTTTCGATGTGACAGTTGACACGGGTATCGTGATAAAGAAAAATCAGAAAGGTCAACTAAACGAATACATTGTTTTCAAAAGGCAGACTTTTCCCACTAAGCTTAATAATTTTATATCTGGGTTCAATTGGTCACATCGATCTCTACTCATGCAATAATATGGCTGATGCCATAAATATTTTCTATACTGCAATTAAATCATTTTTTAATTCTTGTGTTCCGATGTACTATCCGGCTATCTCCAGTAAACCACCTTGGTTTAGTAAAGAGTTCTCACACCTAAGAAATGTTAAGTCCAGACTTTATAGGAAATATAAATACTCCGGTTCTCAATCTGTTTTTTCAAAATATCTAAGTGCTCGGTCAACATTTACCGTGCTTAACGCGCAGTGCTATAAAAATTATTTAAATCGTTGTAAGCGTCCAGTTCTCGCAGGACCCGAAACAGTTTTATAACTTTGTTAACACCAAGCGTAAATCTACTTCTTATCCTTCCTCGCTTTATTTTGAAAAAACGCAGTCCACTTAGAACCGGTCTATGAACCGATCTTTATGGCCAGTTTCTGCAAACAACTTATGACCACTTCGTCAGCCAATAGAGCCTTACTCAAAGAACGTGTCCCGATAACGGAAAAACCTTATATTCAGGCGCTAGTAAAAACTTGCAAAGAACTTTCACTCCTTTGGATCTTCAACGTGTTAAGCCTGTGCACTCTCAGGTCCCGACGGAATACCTGGCTGCGTGCTATGGAATGGCACTTTATACCCCCTCATGCAAACCCCTTCCAAATGGTTGACCTTATGCCCTTTAGAAACCTTTAAAAATCCCTTTATTCGAATAGGAGTCATTTGTTATTCCTCTCCACAAAAGAATTTACCAATATTCGGTGCTAGCAATTATAGAGGCAGTTTTAAACTCTAAGGCCACTATGGATCCCCAAACTTTTCGACCACAATGTCCTGCTACCACTAATTTGCAGGACCTTTCTAGGTCACTGGTAGCTCCTGTCAACACGGCTTTATCCAAAAAACCAACAACTACTAACCTTGTGGAGCCATCCAAAATCGTGATAAAGGGCTTTAAAAGTAGCTTTCAAACAGATGTCATTTACAATGACTTTTGTAACCAGCATTGACACTGTAAATCACCCCTACATGAACTCCATCGTAGGTATAAATGGACAGGGCTTCCAATTGCAAACATTAGCTTAAATGGATTTTGTTATCATCAATGGAAGACACAAAGCGCTCCTTCTGAAAAGAGACTCTTTCTGGTCCTAACCGAGCTACCTCCGGCGTCCCGATCAAAGCACTCGCCTTGGTTCGCTTCTATTAACTAGATTTAGTCCAACGCACCTTCCATTAATTGTAAACATTCTAGTTCTTCTGTCCCAGATGATTTAAGAAAGCCCCTCCCGTATAAAGATCAATTCAGCCATTCTAAGCTCACAACCCGATCTAAATAATTTTCAACACTGGTGCCATGATAACACCCTAAATTTAACCGGTTCTAAGTGCAAGCTGATGACTCTTCTGCGTCAATCCAACACCCGATAACTTAAGCATCACTAAGAGGGAAATCTTTGGATCGTATAACTAGATGGTTGACGATCTTGGCGTCCTTTTGGACCCAAAAGCTTACCCTTACTGATCACTTTTGCGTCCAAGTTTAATAAAGCCAGGGGAGTACTTGGTTTCATTAAAAGATGGCCGACGGAATGGGATATTGCGCGAACTATCTGGCCTATCCACATCGCATAGGCCGTCCGAATGCAAGTGTAAGGAAGTGTGCCGTCTGGATGTGCCAGATCTACGCCAGTTCATATAATCGCATTGAAGCTGTAACAACAAAAGACGTTCAAAAATTTTTGCTTAACCTCAACTGATGCAAACCTTAACACCTTCTTATTCTAGCAGATTACTTTTAAGGAATTTACCCTCCCTAAGCTGGAAGTCGAGGAAAGAACGATGCTTGTTCCATTTTTTTTATAAGTCGTATTCGTCCAGTGACCATAGAGAGTGCCGACATGATAGGTCGGCCTAACTTTGCTGCATCTGCAAGTAGATTAACTAGAAATCTCACCCTTAATATGAAACCATTGTAGATCTAAACTATGACTCCTGAGCCTGTCAGAGTATTGGGGCATGTTAGCGGACTATAATAGACGTCATTTAAACAATTTTAACCGATAAATCATTTAAGAAATAGTTCATTGTAAATACCATCTTATCATTAACAGCATGTTCACATCACTTTAATATGTAAAAATATGATATTGAATCAAAAGGTTTAATATTTTTAAGAACAATGGACGGTCACTTAAGTTTAACAAAGGTTTAATTCATACAATTTCTCGCTATAAAATTAAACCAGCAACTTGAAACGGACGTGCTTTTCGTAGTTTTCGTTAATCGCCAATTGCGATACTGAGACCTATAGTTCCTTTGCGCTGCACATCCTCTGGCAAAATCAAACAGATTCGGACGGAATTTGTACAATATTAAATCATAATTCTGAAAATTATAGTTTCGTGTTTAAAAATAAATAATATAATAAAAACTTCTCTATAAAACGTGTAGACAATTTTTAGACAAAATATTTAACGTAAATAAAATTTAGCTGCGCTTCCTGGCCGACGCTATCCGCTTGTACTAGGTCATGCCAGGTCGCTCGAGAGGTTCGAGTCCAGGAAGAGCAGGGTCGCAGGCGAACAGCGGCGCACCACCAGCCGGTTTTAATAGTATACAGTCAAGCCTTAATAAAGTCGTCGTCATCGGTTGGGGTAGCGGTTCGTCGCTCGTGTGTCGATCCAGTACAGAAGGGGGGGTGGGGGAAATGACCGTGTCCATACAGCCGACGCTATCCGTTTGAGCTAGGTTATGCCAGGCCGCCCGAGAGGTTCGAGTCTGTATGGATACCACAACTACAAGGGTGGGAGAACGGAATTTTATCTCTCTGGCCGACGCTATCCGCTTGTACTAGGCATCGTACCAGGTCTTTCGAGAGGTTCGAGCCCAGAGAGAGAGAAAAGCAGGGGGGCAATTCCTTTCACCTGTTTGGAATAAAGCTCCTTTCGTCTGTCTGCGAGCGAGTCTCTTTGTTTTCCGACGACCGGGAGGGAGGGGGTTTTGGACAGTATCTTCTACAGGAAAATCAATCTCCAGTGGAGTTTGAAGCCCTGCGAAAAAATTAGTAGGACTGGGTTGCCTACAGGAAAAGCAGGAATCGGAGGAGCCTGTAGCCCGGGGTTGAGCTCGCAAGCAAAGAGCCTTCTACAGGAAAAGCAGAACTTCGTAGTCTGTAGCCCTGGGGGACACCAGGAGGACACGAGTGGAACAGGTAACTCCGGTGGAGGCCATTTGAAACCATTCGTCAACTTTACCTACTTAGGGAATTTTTAACAGTTAAAGGGGCTTAAAATTCGGACAGTTTCTTGACCCAAAAAGTAATTCAGATTGCCAGCGAACCCGTTTTTAATTATCTGATTTAATTTGAAAATATTGTCAGCCAAATTGCTGATGCCAACTAAAAATCGTCAATAAAAATAACACACGTACATACATATAAATATATTTGTACACATACCGTACAGCCGCGGCGAGTCAAAACAAATCTCGCCTTTTACAGTCGTTGTGAAGCCCCACGGTAATTTGAGGATTTACCTCAATTATTTTTAATTTATTTATTTCTCTTGGTTATACGAGAGGCGCGCGCGACAATCGTGTCAACGTCCTCATTTATATAGAGGGTAGGTCAGTTTTAAAGGCAACAAGCCTTACTTATTTGAGTAAATAAAAACAAATGGCAGGGAAGAAGAAAATTCTTTCAATTAGATTACCACCAATTAGAACGACAAGGTCAGCCACACTAGCCGCTAGACGAGACGGTCAGCCAGGCCAAAGCACTGCTAGGGAAGATCAGCCAGGTACTAGTTCACAAACTGCAAACAACCAGTCGCTGAGTTTTAACAGCAAGATTGACAATTTGGGAACCTTGGCAGACGCTGACGACTTTGACATGGCAGACGAAACCTTGGGGGCAGTAGGCGGGGAACTCCCCAACTTAGGGCCACCACAAGGCAGGTCCAGTATGTTACCCAGCACACACGCACGATCACGGCCGCGCTACTCAATGGCTAACAGCAGGCTGGAGCGGATGATGTCAGCCATGATTGTGCAGGGCAACGAAATAAAAGCCGCATTTGCCACCCAAATAACAGAGTTAAATGCGCAAATGATAACGCTGCAGTCTCGCGTGATTGAGATGACAGCAGTCCAAGCTAACAGTTCCAACGCGTCTAGAGACCTGGACAGGGAAACTAGTTCAACTCCGCAACAGCTACTTTTAGCGGACCAAGATTTGACTCTCCGAACCCGAAATATGACCAACTACCGGCGCAGGTATAGATTTCTCACCTGCAGGACCACCGCCACCCAATAACAACAACCTCAACCAGCGACCAGCGGGAAGACGAGATGACCGTATGCAAGCAGCCTACGCGACAACTGAAAATCGAAATGTCCGAATGGACAAATGGAATCTCAAGTACGACGGCTCGAGCAGGGGAACATCTGTAGAAAGTTTTCTGTTCCGAGTGGAACGGATGAAGGAACTATATAAGTGTTCAAATGAACACATATTTAGGGAATTCCATTGTCTACTCACTGGCGCCGCATTAAAATGGTATTGGCAGCTGCTGGAAGATAAGGCCAACTTTGGATACAACTCTTTGACACTCGAGATGACCAAAGCTTTTTCAACTTCGGACAACGATTACGTCACCATTAAAGAAGTGATGGAGCGCCACCAGGGATACAATGAAAGCCTGGATGACTACATCTCGGCGATGCATAATTTGCAGTTCAAATTGAAAAACAAGATCCCTGAAAGCAACTTTGTGGAAATCCTCAAAGAAAACCTGAACTCACAAATGGGAAATTTCCTCATGGCCACCGAAATATCCACCTTGGCTGATTTCAAAAAGAAAGGAAGACAAGTGGAAAAATGGATTAAGGAAAAAAGGGCACGTCCAAGGCATGTCCATGAGATAGCTAACGAATTGGAAGAAGAAAGTGAGGCTGAAGAATTCCAGCTGGAGGCATTCCAAAAGACTAGGCGACCGCCAGACACCGGCCAGAAGAAAACCGGAAGAGGGAAACCATTCCGCCAGAGCCACGAGAAGAAAACTTACGACAACGGGAAGCGAGCAGAACCAGGAGGCGGATGCACTTCGCCATTCCACCTGTACCTCTGTTACACCTGCAACAAGCCGGGAGATTTCTACCGACGTCGCGGGGCAACAGACGGAACGGCTTTTCAGGCGCGGTTCCATGAAACCGTGTGCCATACGTGCGGCAAAGATGAGTCATATCACTCGATATCGGCACCTTTTTTACCAGCACGCCCGACCAAAGAGTCGGGGGCACAGTAAACAAAACCCTCGCGAGCCCCATACAGATTTCCCCATACAAAACTTTGTATCAGCGGGAATTGGAATATGAAGCGGCTCGCGCGCGTATCTTTGGCTCGGATCAAAGAGAAGGCGAGGGGGAACCGGACAGAAACGACAAAAAGCTTCGACACTTGCATCAGACTATAGCGGTGGCCAGAAAATGTAAAAAGAAATTAGTAGCCTCTATAGTCAGCCTGAAAAACGACAACCGCCTTTATGCCAAAACTAAAGTAGATGGAGAAGAAATATTGGCACTTCTAGATACAGGCGCCAGCGCCAACTGTATTGGAAAAGGGGCGGATTAGTTTTTGAAAGGGAGACAGCAAAGGGTACGAACGCTTAGAAAACAAAAAGTTCAAACCGCGAGCGGGGGGAAGACTCAAGTTACCGGGATGATCACACTACCAGTAGAATGGGAAGGGGAAACGAAAGAATTAGAATTTTTAATAGTGCCAGCCTTGCAGCAGCCGTTTTATTTCGGAATTGAATTCTGGGATGAGTTTAAATTGCCGCTGCCTGGGCAGCGTTTACCGCAAATTGCAGAAGTGGAGGCAGGGGTAACCATAGAAGATACGCACAGACAAGAAACAGCGTACACGCCACATGAACTTTCGGCAGAACAGGAAGCTATTTTGAAGAAACTAATTAATACATTTCCATCTTGTACAGACATGGGCTTAGGGAAACCCGATTTAGAAGAACATGTAATAGAAGTCACTCAAGAAAATCTACCCATTAAACAGCGACACTATCCAATCTCACCCGCCAAACAACAATTGGTATTTGCCGAGCTAGATAGAATGATTGGATTAGGAGTGATCGAAGAAAGTAACAGTAGCTGGAGTTCTCCAGTAACCCTAGTACAGAAAGGCACCAAGAACCGCCTATGTTAAGATGCTCGCAAGGTAAACTCACGGACAATAAAAGACGCATTCCCTTTACCACATATTGGGGGCCTATTAAGTCGACTGCAAGAAACATATTATATTTCTGCAATTGACTTACAAGACGCCTTTTGGCAAATCCCACTGGAAGCCAAAAGTAGAGAAAAAACAGCATTTACCGTACCCGGCAGACCCTTATATCAATTTACAGTTATGCCGTTCGGCTTATGTAACGCTGCGCAGAGAATGTGCCGGCTGATGGATAAAGTAATCCCAGCCGCGCTGCGCGATAATGTATTTGTTTATCTGGATGATCTGCTGGTGTGTTCTCCTACTTTTGAAGAACATTTGGAAATGTTGAGGCAGGTCAGTGATTGTCTAAAACGGGCAAAGCTGACCATCAATGTGGACAAAAGTAAATTCTGCTACCGCCAGGCCAAATATTTGGGATATGTTGTAGGTGGGGGATGCATTAAAACTGACCAGTCAAAGATTAAAGCTATTCAGGATTTTCCACAACCAACTTCCGCCAAACAACTGCGAAGATTTTTGGGAATGACTGGGTGGTACCGGCGCTTTATCCAAAATTATGCACAAATTGCAGCACCTTTACACGAGTGTCTGAAAAAAGACCGACTCAAGAAATTCGAGTTGAGTGAAGAGGGGACACAAGCGTTCGAGGCATTGAAAGTGAACATGGTGTCAGCGCCCGTACTCCTCACACCAGATTTCAAGAAACCGTTCACTATACAATGCGACGCCTCTACAACGGGTGTGGGGGGTGTTTTATTTCAGACTGACGATGACGGCGGGAACATCCGATTGCTTATGTATCCGCGAAGCTAAACAAAGCTCAGCGAAATTACAGCATAACCGAATTGGAATGTTACGCTGCGATAATTAGTATCAGCAAATTTCGTGCGTATGTAGAAGGGATGCCATTTAAAGTTATTACAGATCATGCTAGTCTAAAATGGCTTATGGGCCAAAAGGATTTAGCCGGGAGACTAGCTAGATGGAGTCTTAAATTACAGGCATTTGATTTTACAATTGAACACCGTAAGGGGACTTTAAATGTTGTTCCAGATGCACTTTCACGAGTACATATGGACGAAATTAAAACACCTTCTGCTGATATACTAGAATTGCAACTAGACCTCAAGTCGCCCGCTTTTCAATCTCCGGATTACAAACTGTTAATCCAAAAGATTGAGGAAAATGCAGGAAAAATATAAGACACTCAAACTGTAGGAGCGCTTGTCGCTGGCTAAAATACATTGTCAGAACAAATAAATATAAGCAAAATGCCTAAAAGCAGGCAATAGCTTTTCTGGATATACACAAATAAAACCAAGTAATAATAATTGAAATGCCTAAAAGCAGGCAATAGTTGTCTTGAATATGCACTTATCAGTGGCTGTGTAACCGTGCACAAAGTTAATTAGGCTGATTAAACCATGCACAAGATAATTAGGGTCCGCTGCTGCATAACTTTGGTTATCAAATTATCTAAGTTTAAAATGAATATAATTATTTTAAGGTGTAGAAGAACTGAAAATTCATATGTAATGTAAGAAGAAAAATGTTGAATATTTTAAGTTACAAATGAATAATTTAATTTTTTTTAGTTTAGAAATACGTAAAATTAATACTGGAAAGAAAAAATTACTAGATGTTAGCCGAGTTTAGATCCGCAGGGATGATATCCTTTTTCCAGTGTCAAATGTCACAGTGACTTTGGAGACCCTTGCGGCCTGCGGAAATAGGCCTACAAGCGTGATCAAAACCCTAAGCTCGGTCTATTTGCCGATTGACTCTTGAGGTGACCAGTTCACTTTATCTTCAAGCCAAGTTTTTTCTTAACTTCACGTGGACAAGCCGACGCAAGGCTGGTCAATCGCAATTAAAACCACAAACAACAACGATTTTCGTTGCAGTTCTGGGTAAATATAAACCTGCAATCAATGGCAGACCCAAATTTTGGGTAATTTGGCAATATTTCTTGCAGGCCAACTTCCGAAGTCCCACTGCCTTCTTTCGCCGCAAGATTTCTATTTGCGAGAGCCCAAAAGCTTGCGAGTGCAGAGCAGCGGAGAGGTGTGGGGCGTAAGCCCAAAAACCTACAATTTATTCTTCAGTCCCCCAAAATCCAGTGAGATAAGGGACATAGGCAGTGCTTAACAGTAGCAGCTTCATCGACATATAAATCCGAAAAAGGGAAAGCAATCGTGCTCCTAGGATGACCCCGTAGGCGGAAAAGTGCGGAAAAATCCGAAAATAACCCCTTGACTCCCTCGAGCTCGTGCATAACCTATCTCGTGTTAGCCCCATCGAGCTCGTGCGTAACCCCCAAATGGTGTAAATTGGCAGAAGAAATAACCGAGGGCCTCGGCATGCCTTAAAAGAGGTTAAACTCGAAGGAAAACCCGATCGAGTTACATTTTTTTTTATTGTTTTTTTCTTAAATATTATTAGCTGAAAATCATGAAGGCTTATGCCTTCAAACCAAAAATCAGTGAGAAAATCCAAATATGTGAGAGAATGGTGATGTGAACAATAATATGAAAAGAAAAGAAAAATGAAGGAAATAATGGAAAAAAAGTATAAATAACCAAATGGGCAAACTGAAAATATAATGAAATTATTTTGGCGAAAATAAAAGTGGTGTGTTGCTTGCGTTACAAAAGCAAAACAAAAACAAACATAAAACCTAATTAAAGTACGCAAGACAACAAACAAAAAGAATGCAAAGTAAAGCAAAGTAAAACGAAAAAAGGTGTAATATCCAATAAAAATTAAAAGTGATCTAAAAGCTCTTATATAGGTTTTTATGGCCCCTCCCTGCAGAATCGCCGAAAGCGCTTTCGACCGACTGGAAATGGAGCGGTAAGTTTACCCAAACCTTTTGTTGTTTTTAGATCTACACATGGAAAAAAAAGTAAAGTAAAGTAAAGTTAAAGCCAAGTAAAAGAAATTTTGGGACTAAACGGCTATGATTAAAACTAACAGAAAACACAATTAATGAGAATTTTTATTGCTACCGTAAACCACTTCTATTCGCGCCTGAACAAAAATAATGCCCGAATTTAAATATACCCTATTTTATTATACTATATTATATATTAAATATATTACTATTATCATACCTTAAAAGTACCTATCATATTATCTTCCCACAGCGCCATTCTCACGATTATTCTCACTATGCTATTTTTCTTAATTAAATAAAATTAAACCTTTACATGCCTAAATTAAAATATTATTTGCTAAAAGTATTAGAAACTAAATATACCCAGACTCACATGGAGTGTAGTTATTATTATTATTATTTTTAAATAAATATTGCGAATTTAAAATGAATAACTGCTAGGCGTTTACATAATGGGGTCATGCAGATCGGAACTATGGTAGGGTATTAAAAAAACCGACTTGAACAAGGGACCATTATAACAAAATATTTTTATAAAGCGGAGAAAATGGTCATGGTTGGGAGGGCTATTATACGTTGCTGTAACAACAACAACAGCAGCAACATTCAAGTCAACATGTTTTAGTGTATTTGTTTTCTTTTGTCGATCGTTTAGTCACCTTTTCTTATCTTATTTTAATGAGAGTTTGCGAATCCCTTTTTAATCCCGATGCACGCGAGATCAAATAATGTTTTGTATGCAAAGCCAGCAACTGCGAGTAGTACACATAGAGAAAAACCCCCCCATTGACCCGAATGAGCAGAGCCGGTAGCAACGCGTGCTGTGCTACCTCGTAACGACCATCAGCTGGCCACGATAGGATACCCTGGTATTTTATTTAACCGTGATATGCTACAATAAAAATTATTTGTGGCGCCCAAACGTGTCGGCCATAACCGGCAAGCCGATTAATTCATGCTTATAGGCCATCTCCATCTAACGATTTGTAAATTGTACCTTAAATTTAGGCCACCCTTCCCTCACACACTCTTATCAAAAATTCGTACTATCTTTCTCAAATTTAATTGCATTCGTCAAGCCTAGTATTTTTGGGTTTAGATTAGCGGACGTTTTCCAAGTAAACACGCCTCGACCCATCAAAAATGCTAGGGTATTTGTATTTCAGTTCAGATGTCTTGCACGGTTGACTATAGTGTCTTGACTAAGTGAAAGCCTTTTCTCGTGCTTAAGTTTTCTCGACAGTTATACCCTTTCTATTATCTAGCTATTGAAATCGGTAAATTTCAAAAATAATTTCCGCATCTAGCTAGATATTGTTTTTTTCTTTTCTTTTTATTTAGCTATTGACTTCGGTTAATTTTAAAATAATTGCCGCATCTAGCTAAATTATCTTTCTAATTCTTTTCTAAATTCCTTTTTATTTAGCTATTGACTTCGGTTAATTTTAAAATAATTGCCGCATCTAGCTAAATTATCTTTCTAATTATTTTCTAAATTCCTTTTATTTAGCTATTGACTTCGGTTAATTTTAAAATAATTGCCGCATATAGCTAAATTATCTTTCTAATTATTTTCTAAATTCCTTTTATTTAGCTATTGACTTCGGTTAATTTTAAAATAATTGCCGCATCTAGCTAAATTATCTTTCTAATTATTTTCTAAATTCCTTTTTATTTAGCTATTGACTTCGGTTAATTTAAAAATAATTGCCGCATCTAGCTAAATTATATTTCTTATTGTCTTCTAAATTTCTTTTATTTAGCTATAAATTAAATCTAGCTAATTTATTTACTTTTCTATTCTTTTATTTTTTTATTGTTTTCTAAATTTCTTTCATTTAGCTATAAATAAAATCTAGCTAAATTATCTATCTTTCTATTCTTTTATTTTATTTAGCTATCGAAATCGGTTAGTTTCAAAATAACTACCGCATCTAGCTAAATTTTGTGTTTTTCTGGTTATTGTTGAATGCGTATATGAAACTCAGTGGTGGTGCATTACTACTAGAGATCTCTATACAAAATTCAGAACAATGCCTATTCCTCGTCCATAACTAAAACGTATTATACCTTTCCGGAAATAAGTGATAGCATGACCCTAATAATTTTGATATTATAATTCACCACTTCGATTTAATTTTTTTTGGGATATCTTAATATTTTTTATTTTTGTTATAATTCATTAACCATCAAAAAACATATTTATAAAACAATGCCTTTGACTCGCAGTCCAGAACACTTACGTGGAGAGGAAAGAGCTGTACATTGTTATATTTGCACAAATGAGATTGAGTATACGACGCAGCTGCTAACAACAGATTGTGAACATACCTTTCACCTGCCGTGTTTTAACGCCATAGCCCGTACACACTGTCCCGTCTGCAAAGCTCCGATCGAACCACCTGAACTACATATTAGATAACACCCAGCTAGAACAAGCAACAGGCTCTCAAAATTTGAACAGGCAGTCAGACGCGAATACCTCAGAAATGGACTTACAGGACGAGGATCCAAATATAAGCAAGTTAGCACAGGCTATAACAAATGCAATGGGAGCCGCTGCCAGCAAGCAATCAGAAGTTCTAACGAGGGCAATAGAGACAGGTTTCCAAAGAATGTCATTTCAGGGGCAAGCAGCAACCAGTGGAAACAACAACGGAACCCAAGTTCCTCCACTAAATCCCACAAATGTAGGAGGCAATGTGAACAGATTGATTAGTTCTCAATCAGAGGTACCTGACCTAAATCCAGGCCGATTGACCAATTGGAAGTTGCGATACACTGGCAAAGGTGCCTTATCAGTAGATGACTTTATTTATCGGGCCGAAGCCTTGACTAGGCAGACACTAGCAGGAAGATCCGATTTGTTGGCTCAATATGCAAGCAACTTGTTCGAAGGCGGTGCAGCCGAGTGGTTTTGGAGATACCACAAGTCAGTAGATTCCATAGTTTGGGTAGATTTGTGTCAGGCTCTGAGGACCCAGTTCAAAGATGCGCGTACAGATAGGGATATTCAGGCCACTATTGATCAGCGCAAGCAGAAACCCAACGAATCTTTTGATGAATATTATCAGGTTATAGCTGCTATGGCAGACCACTTGTCTCAGCCAATGTCAGACTCCTATATGCTAGGGGTGTTAAGGTCCAACCTTTTAACAGAAATACAACATGAGCTGCTTCATGTAGCGATTAAGAGCGTGGCGGATCTACGCCAAGCCGTGCGAAGGCATGAGATTTTTAAGCAGAATGTGTCCAAGCCCCATAATACTTTTAGCCGTCCTGTTACGTACGCCGATTAGAGCAACGTATTAAGGCAGAAGAAAGCCAAACGGAAAACCAATGTCAAAGTTGCAGAATAGGCATGCCCACGTTCAGAAAAGACTAAAGCAACAACTACGTAAGAATTCGGCGCAACAAGCCGAAATATGACACCGCATCATCAGCACGAGTACGGCCATGCACCCACCGGTAATAAGACACTGCCGGGTTGATCGAACTAGTCGGTATCTGAACGCCGATATTGCAAAATACGACTTGGCCAATCAAAATACAGAGGGGAACCAATGCACCTAAGTGGGAACACTTTGTTGTTCGATTCCGGTGACCCATAGACAAATTTTAACACGGTCATGGGTATAAAAGACCCCCAATTTGGAGTAGGAAAGATAGTCAAGTCAAGAGTCAAGAACCTGGAACGTTTAGCTGAAAGCCCTATATTCGGCATCGCGATACCCCGCCAAAAGTACTCGGTTGTGAAATCAAAAATCCTGCCAGTAGACACAAGGACCAAAACATCCTTAAAATAGTGCGGCATATCCTTTTTCCATCATGGGTTCGACAACGTCAAAAGCTTCGGATAATACTGCCAATGTGGTGAACACTGTGGAAATCGTAGACCACCAGGACGAGATTAATAAAGTATACGACGTGCTGTGCTTTGTTGCTGGACTATTAGTAATCCTAGTAGTGCTGAAGGCTCTCCGTCTGTACAAACGATCGGTCCAGAGTCGCCGTGATCAAGGACACGAGTTGAACAAAATTGTCACTCTGGCAGCCAACTGGCCCGAGCGCCATTAAATCTATCTCAACCAATAGCCTTGTAATTTAACCCAAAACGACAGTTTCCAAATAAACCTGAAAACAATAAAACTAACTTAAACTTCAAACCACCTAACATGTTTTAAATAAACTTAAAAACAATATGTGTTAAAAATCAGCACTCCTCTAAATACAATAGTAAACGCCTGAAACAAATTCCAAATTACAAAAATTGTTCGCGTAAATTCGGACAGCCAAACCCTACAACCCAAACCAAAATACAAGCCAAATAACCAAACGAATTAAATGCATTTAAATACAAAAACCAAAACAATAGCTGAAGGCCACAAAAGACTCAAAACGAATTAAATGCATTTATTAATGCACACATACACCAAAACAACAACAGAAGCCTCGGTGCCCGTGAAATATGAGTGATCTCGAGAAGTCGTCGCCACCGTCGAGCGTTGCTCCCAGCAAAGTTGAACAACTTGGAGTAGCAATAATAATTATGTCATTGGGCATTTTTGCGATCATGTTCTATCTTTTGGTCAAGTGCTTTGGCATACTCATCAAGTCTCAACTCCCGAAATCTATCTTTGAGCAATAACAACAAAACGCAATCGTATACGCAGTGAATCCCGTCAGCGACCGGCCCCTCCCCGCGCCCTAAAGTGCTCCAAAGTGAAGACGACACCATCGTCGGCTGCCCAACGGCAACTCTCTGACGTTCAAATCTAAATATATATATGTTTACATGTTTTCTAATAATATTAATTTCGGATAAGTGAATACCTAATTAATTTTAAATCCAACACACAAATGCACATGAATATGTCTATGTAATAACTTCATTTGACAGCCCAAGATTCGACCGGGAGATCTCTCGACGTTGGAACTCTAAAGAGGGTAAGCTCTACGGAACCTATGTTCCTCAACTCCACCAATATACATATATACATATTTATGTGCTACACACACCTCCACTAGGAGAAATATTATTATCCATAGGATTACAGTTTTATCCTTCTTAGTTTTCCTTTTTAAATGGAGTTTTAATTACCTTTTAAATTAATCAAATTTTCAATACATTATCATTTTTAATTCCATAGTATCTTGTATTTTTATGTTTTTGAACTTTTGTATTTTTAAAGAAATGAAATTTTAATTTGTTCAGGAAAACAATTATTCATTTTTATATACCATTAGCAATTTTAATTAAATGTACTTTTAATCATTTGTTTTATTTGGTTGTTTTAAAGAATAATTCACTATTATTTTTAATCATTCAATCTTTATTTTTAAATGTCAACAGACTATATATATTTTTATTATTAATTACACACTTTGATATTCCATCATGCACCTTTATTTTTGTCCAATAAAATTTATAATGTAAACAGAATAATAACCATGTCTTGGTAGAAACCGAATAAAGGGGGAACTGGCATAAATGGAAAAACTGGGTCAAGAACAATGACATAACTTTTGACGAACAACAAATACATTAGGGGATCATATAGCGCAGTCAGCAATGATCCATTGGCACGCGAAGTCGTGAAGGGGAGGGCATTGGCTGAAACACTGTCGATCGGATTTCGATCAAGCTTTCGCGAAGCTTGCGGGCGGTGTACACTGAGAGACAGACTGACTAACAGTATTTAGTATTTCCTAGCACGTAAATAATTTCTTGATTACGTGTGGAGAGGTGAGTGGCGTCCAAAGAACCCACCCCAAATCCGACGAGCTCAGCTGCACCAAATCGTGCTAGGCGGGCGGCCACTCCCTCAAGCCTACATATGTCCTTCAAAGGACGAAGTAGGACCGACGTAACAAGTATGGCGCCCAACTAGAGGCAATATCCTTACATCCTTCATTGCCAAAAATTTATTTTCTTTTCGAGAAACATGTTAACATTCACTTAAACAATTTTCAGTAATTTTAAAGATTTTAAAATCACACATTCTTTATCTACCAATTTTAACAACATTTTTAATGTCTTTAATAAAATATTTAATTTAATTTGTAATAAATTTTTAATTCATATAATTCCTCGCCGTGTACTTTTAAAGTCATCAACTTCAAAGACAGATAGTAGCAGAACTGGAAGGCATTCCAAACTGGGACTTATAGTTTTTAGAATTGACATTTGACTTTTTTTTTTTTTTTTTTTTTTTTTAAGCCTATTATGTACCGCGACCAGAAGAGATCTATTGTACAGGCAAATAGAAAATGGATGGTTCCCTAAATGTTTAGGCTCTTTATATAATTGAGCACTAAGTTGGGCCTTATGTTCCAAATTCTAAAAGGTGGCACACATGTGTTGCCATGTGTTTGACTTTGAAAACCCTTTTTAAATTTTAAAATATTAAATCATGAATCTGAAAAACATAGTTTCCTGTTTTAAAAATAAATAATATAATAATAACTTCTCTATAAAACGTGTAGACCATTTTTAGACAAAATATTTAACGTAAATAAAATTTAGCTGCGCTTCCTGGCCGACGCTATCCGCTTGTACTAGGTCATGCCAGGTCGCTCGAGAGGTTCGAGTCCAGGAAGAGCAGGGTCGCAGGCGAACAGCGGCGCACCACCAGCCGGTCTTAATAGTATACAGTCATGCCATAATAAAGTCGTCGTCATCGGTTGGGGTAGCGGTTCGTCGCTCGTGTGTCGATCCAGTACAGAAGGGGGGAGGGGGAAATGACCGTGTCCGTACAGCCGACGCTATCCGTTTGAGCTAGGTTATGCCAGGCCGCCCGAGAGGTTCGAGTCTGTGTGGATACCACAACTACAAGGGCGGGAGAACGGAATTTTATCTCTCTGGCCGACGCTATCCGCTTGCACTAGGCATCGTACCAGGTCTTTCGAGAGGTTCGAGCCCAGAGAGAGAGGAAAGCAGGGGGGCAATTCCTTTCGTCTGTTTGGAATAAAGCTCCTTTCGTCTGTCTGCGAGCGAGTCTCTTTGTTTTCCGACGACCAGGAGGGAGGGGGTTTTGGACAGTATCTTCTACAGGAAAATCAATCTCCAGTGGAGTTTGAAGCCCTGAGAAGAAATTAGTAGGACTGGGTTGCCTACAGGAAAAGCAGGAATCGGAGGAGCCTGTAGCCCGGGGTTGAGCTCGCAAGCAAAGAGCCTTCTACCGGAAAAGCAGAACTTCGTAGTCTGTAGCCCTGGGGGACACCAGGAGGACACGAGTGGAACAGGTAACTCCGGTGGAGGCCGTTTAAAAACCATTCGTCGACTTTACCTACTTAGGGAATTTTTAATAGTAAAAGGGGCTTAAAATTCGGACAGTTTCTTGACCCAAAAAGTAATCCAGATTGCCAGTGAACCCGTTTTTAATTGTCTGATTTAATTTGAAAATATTGTCAGCCAAATTGCTGATGCCAACTAAAAGTCGTCAACAAAAAGATAACACACGTACATACATATAAATATATTTGTACACATACCGTACAGCCGCGGCGAGTCAAAACAAATCTCGCCTTTCACAGTCGTTGTGAAGCACCACGGTAATTTGAGGATTTACCTCAATTATTTTTAATTCATTTATTTCTCGACAATCGTGTCAACGTCCTCATTTGTATAGAGGGTAGGTCAGTTATAAAGGCAACAAGCCTTACTTATTTGAGTAAATAAAAACAAATGGCAGGGAAGAAGAAAATTCTTTCAATTAGATTACCACCAATTAGAACGACAAGGTCAGCCACACTAGCCGCTAGACGAGACGGTCAGCCAGGCCAAAGTACTGCTAGGGAAGATCAGCCAGGTACCAGTTCGCAAGCTGCAAACAACCAGTCGCTGAGCTTTAACAGCAAAATTGACAATTTAGGAACCTTGGCAGACGCCGACGACTTTGACATGGCAGACGAAACCTTGGGGGCAGTAGGCGGGGAACTCCCACACTTAGGGCCACCACAAGGCAGGTCCAGTATGTTACCCAGCACCCACGCACGATCCCGGCCGCGCTACTCAATGGCTAACAGCAGGCTGGAGCGGATGATGTCAGCCATGATTGTGCAGGGCAACGAAATAAAAGCCGCATTTGCCAACCAAATAACAGAGTTAAATGCGCAAATGATAACGCTGCAGTCTCGCGTTATTGAGATGACAGAAATCCAGGCTAATAGTTCCAACGCGTCGAGAGACCTGGTTGGGGAAACTAGTTCAACTCCGCAACAACTACTTTTAGCGGGCCAAGATCTGACCCTTCGAACACCTAATATGACCAACGAAGCCACTACCGGCGCAGGTATAGATTTCTCACCTGCAGGACCGCCGCCACCCAATAACAACAACTTCAACCAGCGACCAGCGGGAAGACGAGATGACCGTATGCAAGCAGCCTACGCGACAACTGAGAATCGGAATGTCCGAATGGACAAATGGAATCTCAAGTACGATGGCTCGAGCAGGGGAACATCGGTAGAAAGTTTTCTGTTCCGAGTGGAACGGATGAAGGAACTATATAAGTGTTCAAATGAACACATATTTAGGGAATTCCATTGTCTACTCACTGGCGCCGCATTAAAATGGTATTGGCAGCTGCTGGAAGATAAGGCCAACTTTGGATACAACTCTTTGACACTCGAGATGACCAAAGCTTTTTCAACTTCGGACAACGATTACGTCACCATTAAAGAAGTGATGGAGCGCCACCAGGGATACAATGAGAGCCTGGATGACTACATCTCGGCGATGCATAATTTGCAGTTCAAATTGAAAAACAAGATCCCCGAAAGCAACTTTGTGGAAATCCTCAAAGAAAACCTGAACTCACAAATGGGAAGTTTCCTCATGGCCACCGAAATATCCACCTTGGCTGATTTCAAAAAGAAAGGAAGACAAGTGGAAAAATGGATTAAGGAGAAAAGAGCACGTCCAAGGCATGTCCATGAGATAGCTAACGAATTGGAAGAAGAAAGTGAGGCTGAAGAATTTCAGCTGGAGGCATTTCAAAAGACTAGGCGACCGCCAGACACCGGCCAGGAGAAAACCGGAAGAGGGAACCCATTCCGCCAGAGCCCCGAGAAGAAAACTTACGACAACGGGAAGCGAGCAGAACCAGGAGGCGGATGCACTTCGCCATTCCACCTGTACCTCTGTTACACCTGCAACAAGCCGGGAGATTTCTACCGACGGCGCGGGGCAACAGACGGAACGGCTTGCCAGGCACGGTTCCATGAAACCGTGTGCCATACGTGCGGCAAAGATGGGTCATATCACTCGATATCGGCACCTTTTTTACCAGCACGCCCGACCAAAGAGTCGGGGGCACAGTAAACAAAACCCTCGCGAGCCCCATACAGATTTCCCCATACAAAACATTGTATCAGCGGGAATTGGAATATGAAGCGGCTCGCGCGCGTATCTTTGGCTCGGATCAAAGAGAAGGCGAGGGGGAACCAGACAGAAATAACAAAAAGCTTCGACACTTGCATCAGACTATAGAGGTGGCCAGAAAATATAAAAAGAAATTAGTAGCCTCTATAGTCAGCCTGAAAAACGACAACCGCCTTTATGCCAAAACTAAAGTAGATGGAGAAGAAATATTAGCGCTACTAGATACAGGCGCCAGCGCCAACTGTATTGGAAAAGGGGCGGATGAGTTTTTGAAAGGGAGACAGCAAAGGGTACGAACGCTTAGAAAACAAAAGTTCAAACCGCGAGCGGGGGGAAGACTCAAGTTACCGGGATGATCACACTACCAGTAGAATGGGAAGGGGAAACGAAAGAATTAGAATTTTTAATAGTGCCAGCCTTGCAGCAGCCGTTTTATTTCGGAATTGAATTCTGGGATGAGTTTAAACTGCCGCTGCCTGGGCAGCGTTTACCGCAAATTGCAGAAGTGGAGGCAGGGGCAACCATACCCGAAGAAGATACGCAAAGACAAGAAACCGCGTATATGCCACATGACCTTTCAGCAGAACAGGAAACTATTTTAAAGAAACTAATTAATACATTTCCATCTTGTACAGACATGGGCTTAGGGAAAACCGATTTAGAAGAACATGTAATAGAAGTCACTCAAGAAAATCTACCCATTAAACAGCGACACTATCCAATCTCACCCGCTAAACAACAATTGGTATTTGCCGAGCTAGATAGAATGATTGGATTAGGAGTGATCGAAGAAAGTAACAGTAGCTGGAGTTCTCCAGTAACCCTAGTACAGAAAGGTACCAAGAACCGCCTCTGTTTAGATGCTCGCAAGGTAAACTCACGGACGATAAAAGACGCATTCCCTTTACCACATATTGAGGGCCTATTAAGTCGACTGCAAGAAACATATTATATTTCTGCAATTGACCTAAAAGACGCCTTTTGGCAAATCCCACTGGAAGCCAAAAGTAGAGAAAAAACAGCATTTACCGTACCCGGCAGACCCTTATATCAATTTACAGTTATGCCGTTCGGCTTATGTAACGCTGCGCAGAGAATGTGCCGGCTGATGGATAAAGTAATTCCAGCCGCACTGCGCGATAATGTATTTGTTTATCTGGATGATCTGCTGGTGTGTTCTCCTACTTTTGAAGAACATTTGGAAATGTTGAGGCAGGTCAGTGATTGTCTAAAACGGGCAAAGCTGACCATAAATGTGGACAAAAGTAAATTCTGCTACCGCCAGGCCAAATATTTGGGATATGTTGTAGGTGGGGGATGTATTAAAACTGACCAGTCAAAAATTAAAGCTATTCAGGATTTTCCACAACCAACTTCCGCCAAACAACTGCGAAGGTTTTGGGAATGACTGGGTGGTACCGGCGCTTTATCCAAAATTATGCACAAATTGCAGCACCTTTACACGAGTGTCTGAAAAAAGACCGACTCAAGAAATTCGAGTTGAGTGGAGAGGGGATACAAGCGTTCGAGGCATTGAAAGTGAACATGGTGTCAGCGCCCGTACTCCTCACACCAGATTTCAAGAAACCGTTCACTATACAATGCGACGCCTCTACAACGGGTGTGGGGGTGTTTTATTTCAGACTGACGATGACGGCGGCGAACATCCGATTGCTTATGTATCCGCGAAGCTAAACAAAGCTCAGCGAAATTACAGCATAACCGAATTGGAATGTTACGCTGCGATAATTAGTATCAGCAAATTTCGTGCGTATGTAGAAGGGATGCCATTTAAAGTTATTACAGATCATGCTAGTCTAAAATGGCTTATGGGCCAAAAGGATTTAGCCGGGAGACTAGCTAGATGGAGTCTTAAATTACAGGCATTTGATTTTACAATCGAACACCGTAAGGGGACTTTAAATGTTGTTCCAGATGCACTCTCACGAGTACATATGGACGAAATTAAAACACCTTCTGCTGATACACTAGAATTACAACTAGACCTCAAGTCGCCCGCTTTTCAATCTCCGGATTACAAACTGTTAATCCAAAAGATTGAGGAAAATGCAGGAAAAATATTAGACACTCAAACATCTGAGGGTTTTGTATATAAACGCTTGGGTTTTAGTTCACATGATGTGATCCACAATGATAGGGCCTGGAAACTTTGGGTACCTGTCGAACTACGATCTGATCTAGTTTGGAGATCACACCATGCCAACACCGCCGGACATGGAGGGTTTCATAAATCACTCGCAAGGTTGCGACAATTTTACTACTGGCCATCTATGACAATAGAAGTGCAAAAAGTGGTTAAAGATTGTGAAATTTGCAAAGTCAGCAAAACCTCCAACAAAATAAGTAGACCGCCAATGGGACAGCAACGTATAACTGATTTTCCACTACAAAGATTATTTATCGATTTTATGGGACCATATCCCAGAACAAAATCAGGAAATACAGTAATTTTGTGTGTTTAGATCATTTTACAAAATTTGTCTGGTTGCAGCCCATGAAAACTGCTACTGCAGCCGAGGTGGTCAAATACCTGGAAAAGAATATTTTCCACGAGTATGGAGTCCCAGAACAAATACATTCTGACAATGGGAAACAATTCGTGTCACATATATTCACTGAATTCCTCAGCCAATATGGGGTTAAGCCCGTGAGAACTTCATTCTACTCACCTCAGGCCAATTCGGCCGAGAGAGTAAACCGATCCATTCTACAAATGCTTAGGGCAGCAATTGATAAAGACCAGCGAAACTGGGATTCTCAGCTAAGCCGAATAGCGTGTGCTCTAAGAAGTGGGCACCATGAAGCTTTGGGAATGGAACCGTATTACGCTATGTTTGGCACGCGCATGGTAACACATGCCAGTGCGTATCCGGTGCGTAGGCTTCTGGGAGATTTAGAAACGGCGGGACAACTTTTAATGTTACCAGATAAAATGGAACTAATTAGAACAAAGGTAAAACAGGGACTCACGCAGGCTCACGAAAAAGCCGAGAAAGCATACAATACCCGCAGCCGCATGGTGGAATTTACTGTAGGCCAGGTCGTGTACCGAAAGAACTTTAAACAAAGTAATCGGGCCGAAGGGTATAATGCAAAGTTAGGGCCGAACCGAATTCGGTGTGTTGTACTACGAAGAAAAGGCAATGCATTGTATGAGTTGGGGAACGGAAACGGGCAGGCGATTGGTATCTACCACGCCAAAGACATTTTCGCGGTATGAAAAATTCACCACACCGGACTTCAACGTTCGACGAGGTCCGACCAAGCTTTTAGAACTTCATCAACTATCAACATGAGCGGACATAACGAAGAAAACACTCTACTGGCCATCTTCGAACACTTGCAGCAGGCATTGTATAATGCCCAAGCGGTGTTAGAAGAAAAAGAGTTCAATGGAGAGGACGTTCAAGGCAGCGAGATGCAGCTGCTGGAACAGATCATCGAATTGGAATATGGATGGATGAAAAACAAGTGCCGGCATATTTCCAGGCGCCGAGACGAGTTCTCGGACAACAAACCCAAGAGACGGCGAAGCACCTCGCCTAACAATAGAATCCCCGGCGAGGGATTCTATTGGCAAGGACGGAGATATCTGGACCACGAAGAACCAGATGAGGAAGAAGAGCCGCGCAGGAGGCGCCAATCACTGGACTAAATTGTCAAAACAAAACAAAAAGATTAATAAAGCTTGAACAAAAAAAAAAATATCTATATACATTGTTATTTTTATTGGCAAAGGGAAGAATGAGGGGTTTTTGTTTTTTTTTTTTTGCTTGTATTTCAGAATAACCAACGCGCAGAGCAAGTTTGCTACAAGACTTGACCACGCCCCTTTGACCGCCCACAAACCGCAAAAATCTGCGGCGCTTTACACAATTTTTGCGTTTTTTTTTTTTAAAAGAAATATAGAGATATGCACACTGTCTTACTACATTCCGAACCATTTTATGTGAATGTATCGCAAATCTGATAGTCCGGAAACCCGACTAGGGCGTTTCATCTTGTTGTTATTGTTGATAACCAACGGGTACGCCAATACCAGACACGTTGCAAGTGTCTGTCTGTCCGTCTGTCAGTCTGTCCCTATGTCGGCACAGACTTCGAGTTTTGCAATACTCGCAATTTTAATACGAAGTAGAGTAACCGGAGCCTCCACTTCCCCTTATTTCCACAACAGACGAGCATGAATACTCCATCGCCGTCACCCGTTTTGTTTTTTTTTTGTACAGCTTGTTATTTGATATTATTTTAATTTTTGTATTTTTTTTACACGAACCCAAATATGTATGTCCGTCTGTTTCTGCGTCCATCAGTTTGTCAGTCTGTTTCAATATTTTTTTTGTTGTTACCCGTCCTAGAAATCTTAAACTTACACTATCATCTCTTTGTTAGGCTAAACATTTTGATCCCCAAAAACTTAGTTTATCTTTGCTTGATCACGTTGACTAAAAGCCCGGCTAACTCTGTCGGTAGAACATGAGACTCGTGAACTCAGGGTATGGGTCGAGGCCCACGTTGGGCGAGAAAGAGACAACATAACCGCCTTTACGTAGAGTTTTTTTTTTTTTTTTTTTTTTTTATTTTACGCGCGTAGTCCCACGGCCCTCTTACCCGCCCAACCGACCGGGGGGCGCAGCCGTGTATCGTACGGCACGATTCGCGAGAAGATAGACGCGAGTTATGAAAAGATAGGCAAAAGTCCGAGGAAAAGTAGGATCTAATTTTGTGCTAACGAAGTTAATATAAGTCGTTTTAAGAGCGGCAGAGAGTCAGAATTTGAGATTATAGGATAAAGTCTATTATAGTCAGAACATAATACTCTGAAAGGCTCATGCAAGTCATAGTTAGATCTACAATGGTTTAATGTTAAGGGTATATAATTTCTAGTTAATCTACTTGGCACAGAAAAGTTAAGCCGACCTACCAAGTCGGCACTGTCAATATCACCACGAATAAGATTATAAATAAAAATAGTACCAAGCATCGTTCTACGGTTAGCTAGGGAGGGTAAATTAATTAAAAGTAATCTGCTAGAATAAGAAGGTAAGTTAAGGTTTGCATCCCAGTTGAGGCGCCGTAAAGCAAAATAAAAAAAGTTTTTCTGTACAGATTCAATGCGATCTATATGTACTCCGTATTGGGGACTCCAGACGGGAGACCCATACTCTAGAATCGGACGGACTAGCGAAGTAAATAAGGTCTTAGTGACGTAGGGATCATCAAATTCCTTCGACCATCTTTTAATGAAACCAAGCACTCCCCTGGCTTTATTAACCATGGACGAAATGTGATCAGTAAACTTAAGTTTTGGGTCCAAAAGGACGCCAAGATCGTCAACCATAGTTATTCTATCCAAAGGTTTCCCACTTAGTGAGTAAGTTGCAAGTTTTGGATTGACTCGGCAAAAAGTCATCAGCTTGCACTTAGACCCGTTTAAATTTAGTAAATTATCACGGCACCAGTTTTGAAAATTATTTAGATCGGATTGTAAGTCAGAATGGCTGGAAATATCCTTATACTGCAGGCATAACTTAACATCATCTGCGTACATAAGTACGCGAGAATGATTTATAATTAATGGAAGGTCGTTAATAAATAAAGTAAAAAGAAGCGGACCAAGGTGACTCCCTTGTGGGACGCCGGAGGTAACTCGGAGAAGACCAGAAAGAGAATTTTTAAAAAGGACTCTTTGTGTCCTGCCAGTCAGATAACTTAAAATCCATCTAAGAAGATCAATTGGAAACCCTAACAAGTCAAGTTTCCGAACTAAAAGTGAGTGGTTTACAGAGTCAAATGCTTTACTAAAGTCAGTGTAAATGACATCTGTTTGAAAGCTACTTTTAAAGCCCTTTATCACGAATGAGGTGAGCTCCAAAAGGTTAGTAGTTGTTGATCTTCTTTTCATAAATCCGTGTTGACACGGAGATATTACTGACCTACAAAGGTGCTGCAAATGAGGAGTAATGACATTTTCGAAAAGTTTGGGGATAGCCGACAACTTAGAGATACCTCTATAATTGCTGGCATCCAATTTGTTACCTTTTTTGTGGAGAGGAATAACAAATGACTCCTTCCAAATAAGGGGAAATTGGGAGGTTTCTAAAGATAAGGTGAACAATTTGAGAAGGGGTTTGCATAAGGCTTCCGCGCAATTCCTAAGCACGCAGCCAGGAATTCCGTCGGGACCTGGAGAGTAAACAGGCTTAACACGTTGAAGATCCAAAAATAAAGAGCTTTCGTTTATAATAGGACTGAATATAAGGTTCGACGTGGACATGGTGTAAGAATAAGGCTCTATTGGATGTGCGGAAGTAGTATAAGTTGTTTGAAAAAACTGGGCATAAAGATCGGCTATAGCCTGATCTGTGGTTGCCGTCATGTTTTCAAAATAAAGCGAGGAAGGATAAGAAGTAGATTTACGCTTGGTGTTAACAAAGTTATAAAACTGTTTCGGGTCCTGCGAGAACTGGACCTTACAACGATTTAAATAATTTTTATAGCACTGCGCGTTAAGCACGGTAAATGTTGACCGAGCACTTAGATATTTTGAAAAAACAGATTGAGAACCGGAGTATTTATATTTCCTATAAAGTCTGGACTTAACATTTCTTAGGTGTGACAACTCTTTACTAAACCAAGGTGGTTTATTGGAGATAGCCGGATAGTACATCGGAACACAAGATTTAAAAAATGATTTAATTGCAGTATAAAAAATTTTTATGGCATCAGCCATGTTATTGCATGAGTAGAGATCGGACCAATTGAAGCCAGATATAAAGTTATTAAGCCTAGAAAAGTCTGCCTTACGAAAACAATGTATTCGTTTAGTTGACTTTTCTGATTTTTCTTCCATCACGGTACCCGTGTCGACTGTCACATCGAAAGTAGGATGATATGGATCTTCAGGTTTTGCGAGGTCATTCCATGCTGTTCCAGCATCGACGACATCGAGCCTGTTACGTACGCCGATTAGAGCAACGTATTAAGGCAGAAGAAAGCCAAACGGAAAACCAATGTCAAAGTTGCAGAATAGGCATGCCCACGTTCAGAAAAGACTAAAGCAACAACTACGTAAGAATTCGGCGCAACAAGCCGAAATATGACACCGCATCATCAGCACGAGTACGGCCATGCACCCACCGGTAATAAGACACTGCCGGGTTGATCGAACTAGTCGGTATCTGAACGCCGATATTGCAAAATACGACTTGGCCAATCAAAATACAGAGGGGAACCAATGCACCTAAGTGGGAACACTTTGTTGTTCGATTCCGGTGACCCATAGACAAATTTTAACACGGTCATGGGTATAAAATACCCCCAATTTGGAGTAGGAAAGATAGTCAAGGCAAGAGTCAAGAACCTGGAACGTTTAGCTGAAAGCCCTATATTCGGCATCGCGATACCCCGCCAAAAGTACTCGGTTGTGAAATCAAAAATCCTGCCAGTAGACACAAGGACCAAAACATCCTTAAAATAGTGCGGCATATCCTTTTTCCATCATGGGTTCGACAACGTCAAAAGCTTCGGATAATACTGCCAATGTGGTGAACACTGTGGAAATCGTAGACCACCAGGACGAGATTAATAAAGTATACGACGTGCTGTGCTTTGTTGCTGGACTATTAGTAATCCTAGTAGTGCTGAAGGCTCTCCGTCTGTACAAACGATCGGTCCAGAGTCGCCGTGATCAAGGACACGAGTTGAACAAAATTGTCACTCTGGCAGCCAACTGGCCCGAGCGCCATTAAATCTATCTCAACCAATAGCCTTGTAATTTAACCCAAAACGACAGTTTCCAAATAAACCTGAAAACAATAAAACTAACTTAAACTTCAAACCACCTAACATGTTTTAAATAAACTTAAAAACAATATGTGTTAAAAATCAGCACTCCTCTAAATACAATAGTAAACGCCTGAAACAAATTCCAAATTACAAAAATTGTTCGCGTAAATTTGGACAGCCAAACCCTACAACCCAAACCAAAATACAAGCCAAATAACCAAACGAATTAAATGCATTTAAATACAAAAACCAAAACAATAGCTGAAGGCCACAAAAGACTCAAAACGAATTAAATGCATTTATTAATGCACACATACACCAAAACAACAACAGAAGCCTCGGTGCCCGTGAAATATGAGTGATCTCGAGAAGTCGTCGCCACCGTCGAGCGTTGCTCCCAGCAAAGTTGAACAACTTGGAGTAGCAATAATAATTATGTCATTGGGCATTTTTGCGATCATGTTCTATCTTTTGGTCAAGTGCTTTGGCATACTCATCAAGTCTCAACTCCCGAAATCTATCTTTGAGCAATAACAACAAAACGCAATCGTATACGCAGTGAATCCCTTCAGCGACCGGCCCCTCCCCGCGCCCTAAAGTGCTCCAAAGTGAAGACGACACCATCGTCGGCTGCCCAACGGCAACTCTCTGACGTTCAAATCTAAATATATATATGTTTACATGTTTTCTAATAATATTAATTTCGGATAAGTGAATACCTAATTAATTTTAAATCCAACACACAAATGCACATGAATATGTCTATGTAATAACTTCATTTGACAGCCCAAGATTCGACCGGGAGATCTCTCGACGTTGGAACTCTAAAGAGGGTAAGCTCTACGGAACCTATGTTCCTCAACTCCACCAATATACATATATACATATTTATG
Source organism: Drosophila oshimai (assembly GCA_018150695.1). Taxonomy (NCBI): domain Eukaryota; kingdom Metazoa; phylum Arthropoda; class Insecta; order Diptera; family Drosophilidae; genus Drosophila; species Drosophila oshimai. Next base: position 2,104,340 of record JAECWM010000302.1, on the reverse strand, counting down.
TGCTATACACACACCTCCACTAGGAGAAATATTATTATCCATAGGATTACAGTTTTATCCTTCTTAGTTTTCCTTTTTAAATGGAGTTTTAATTACCTTTTAAATTAATCAAATTTTCAATACATTATCATTTTTAATTCCATAGTATCTTGTATTTTTATGTTTTTGAACTTTTGTATTTTTAAAGAAATGAAATTTTAATTTGTTCAGGAAAACAATTATTCATTTTTATATACCATTAGCAATTTTAATTAAATGTACTTTTAATCATTTTTTTTATTTGGTTGTTTTAAAGAATAATTCACTATTATTTTTAATCATTCAATCTTTATTTTTAAATGTCAACAGACTATATATATTTTTATTATTAATTACACACTTTGATATTCCATCATGCACCTTTATTTTTGTCCAATAAAATTTATAATGTAAACAGAATAATAACCATGTCTTGGTAGAAACCGAATAAAGGGGGAACTGGCATAAATGGAAAAACTGGGTCAAGAACAATGACATAACTTTTGACGAACAACAAATACATTAGGGGATCATATAGCGCAGTCAGCAATGATCCATTGGCACGCGAAGTCGTGAAGGGGAGGGCATTGGCTGAAACACTGCCGATCGGATTTCGATCAAGCTTTCGCGAAGCTTGCGGGCGGTGTACACTGAGAGACAGACTGACTAACAGTATTTAGTATTTCCTAGCACGTAAATAATTTCTTGATTACGTGTGGAGAGGTGAGTGGCGTCCAAAGAACCCACCCCAAATCCGACGAGCTCAGCTGCACCAAATCGTGCTAGGCGGGCGGCCACTCCCTCAAACTTACATATGTCCTTCAAAGGACGAAGTAGGACCGACGTAACAGTCCTTTGCAAAAACGACAGGTTAACGAGATAGCTACTCAACCAGAGGATAAGCCACCCGGCGAAGACCAAGAGATCGAAAAAATTGCGGCAATTGAGCTGCAGTGTTGGAACTGCGGCGTAGCAGGGCATAGATGCCATGACTGTACATGCGAACGCCGAGTTTTCTGTTATGGATGCGGAAAGCCAGATACTTATAGACCCACATGCGCAAAATGTCAGACGTCAAAAAACTGGGGGTCTCGAGCACCAGTAGGGAGTGCTCGTCAAAAATATCCACCGAGAGAACCAAAACTGGATTAACAAACGATAATTCAGTAACGCTTTCAGTAAATAATCAAAATAAACCAGATATCCATAATTTCCCGGACATACCATTACATAGCAAAGTCAATAAGCACAAGCATTGCCAATCAGGAGTTCGACATCGAATTTATTTTAAAACAATTAAGCAAGAACGCGCAAAGGTGCTTTCATCAATTATAGAAAATTCAGTAGACGTTAGGCCATACGTAAAAGTTTTTATTCTAGGCGAATCGTATAGTGGCTTACTGGACACCGGAGCATCAATAAGTTGCATAGGAGGATCTTTGGCAAAGGAACTGATAAAGGACCAGAAACCCATAAAACCCTTTCGATGTTCAGTAAAAACAGCAGATGGAAAGTCACAGGAGATAATAGGCAAGCTAACCACAGAGGTAGTATTCAGGAATCAGCCAAAAGAAATTACTTTCTACATTGTGCCTTCTTTATCCCAAAACCTTTACCTAGGGATTGATTTTTGGGTCAGTTTTCATTTGCTTCCGTCTTGTATCTCCAGCCTTAATTTGTCAACTTTAGATGACCCTTTAGTGCGACCATTAACAACGGAACAGCGTAAACAACTGACAGACACCGTAGCTTTATTTCCTTCGTTTGCCGAAAATGGATTAGGGCATACATCTGTTCTTTCGCATAGCATCGATGTGGCGGATGCGAAACCAATTAAGCAGAGACATTATCCAGTTTCTCCCGCTATAGAAAAGATGATGTACGAAGAGTTAGACCGTATGTTGTCGCTGGGAGTGATTGAAGAATCAAATAGTGCGTGGTCTTCTCCTGTGGTCCTTGTACGTAGCCAGGAAAAGTACGCCTTTGTTTAGATAGTAGAAAGGTGAACGCAGTAACAGTAAAGGACGCCTATCCAATGCCTTTTATCGACGGAATTCTAAGTCGATTGCCAAAGGCTGAATTCATTTCAAGTTTAGACTTGAAGGATGCCTTCTGGCAAATTCCACTTGACCCAAAGTCCAGGGATAAAACAGCGTTTACTGTCCCCGGTCGTCCCCTTTATCAATATACGGTAATGCCATTCGGGCTCTGCAATGCACCCCAGACCATGTCCAAGTTAATGGACAAAATTGTCCCGGCTAATCTGAAAAGGGAAGTTTTTGTTTACCTAGACGACCTATTAATAGTATCAGATTCTCTAGAAAAACACCTCAAAACGTTAAGAGAACTGGCATCGCAATTTTCTAAGGCAGGTCTTACAATAAATGTGCAGAAAAGTAAGTTTTGTTTAAAGGAAATACAGTATCTAGGCCATGTGGTAGGACACGGAACAATAGCCACATACCCAGATAAACTTTCAGCCATCGTAGAATTTCCGGAACCACGATCAGTCAAACAGCTTCGACGCTTTTTAGGTATGACAGGGTGGTACCACAAATTTATTAGGAATTATGCCACTATTGCTTCACCCTTAACTGATGCCCTTAGACAAAAGAGAAAGTTTGAATGGTCAACAGAGGCGCAAAAGGCGTTCGAAGCTCTAAAAAAGCAAATGTGCGAAGCTCCAGTTCTGCATAGTCCGAATTTCGAGGAACCCTTTTTCATACACTGTGACGCCAGCCATACGGGAATTGGTGGGGTATTGGTCCAGCTAAACTCTAGTGGAGACGAAGTGCCAATTGCTTTCATGTCTCGCAAGCTGAATCAATGCCAAAGGAACTATTCCGTTACTGAAAAGGAATGTTTAGCGGCTATCATGTCTATTAAGAAATTCCGAGCATATGTTGAGGGCCATATGTTTACAGTAGTCACCGACCATGCCTCGCTAAAATGGCTCATGTCCCAGTCAGACTTAAGCAGCAGGTTAGCTAGGTGGGCTCTCAAGCTTCAGGGATTTAGTTTCGAAATTACTCACAGAAAAGGCAGCCAAAATATTGTCCCGGATGCTCTCTCACGGACCTTCACAGAAGACTTATCAGCCCTAGAAGTAGACCAGTTTATTGACCTCCAATCAGATCACTTTAAAAGCAAGGATTATGAAGAGCTAAAGAGCAAAGTTAGGCAGAATCAGTCTCAACTTCCAGATGTAAAAGTCATTGACGAGTTTTTGTATCGCAGGATGGAGCACGCAACAGGCGATAGAATAGCAGATGACATGGCCTGAAGATTTGGATTCCAAAAGGATTGGTTCCGACCGTGTTGCAGATAGCACATGACCACCCTTTAGCTTCCCACTGTGGTATAAATAAGACCCTAGAGCGAGTACGTAGGTATTATTACTGGCCCAATCTAGTAGCGGATGTAAAGACCCATGTGAATAGCTGCGAAATATGTAAATGCTCAAAACACCCCAATTATAGCCTCAAACCTAATCTAAGTAAAACAGGCGAAACACAGCGGTTTTTCCAAAAACTTTACGTAGATTTTCTGGGGCCATTCCCGCGTTCTCGATCTGGCCATATAGGAGTATTTGTGGTGCTGGATCACTTTTCAAAATTTCCATTTTTAAAGCCCATTAAGAAGTTTACCGCTGAGGCAATTTTGAGATACGTTGAGGAAGATTTGTTGCACTGCTTTGGCGTTCCTGAGGTGATTGTATCTGACAACGGCGTTCAGTTCAAATCTCACGCGTTCAATCGTCTTTTGGAAAAATATAACATTCATCACGCATATACGGCAATTTACGCGCCACAGGGAAACGCCTCTGAAAGAGTAAATAGGTCCGTGATCGCGGCAATTAAGTCTTATATACATCCGAATCAGACCAACTGGGATGAGCAACTTAGCAAGATTTGTTGTTCGCTGCGCTCTAGCTTTCATACGGCCGTAAATGCTACTCCATATCGGTTGACATTTGGCCAACACAATTCGCTCTGTACTTTCAAAGTGAACGGCCGTGTTTTTTTCTGCGCTCCGATTTTTACCTATTTATCGTGTAAACCCAACGGTGGGAATAAATAAAAACATATAAATCGCCTTTTTAATTAATATACTTTAATATTCCGTTCGCTTCGCGAGTGAATCTTGTCTATTCTGTGCATAACAATAAATTAATCAATTTAAACTTTTAGTTTCGCTTGTGTTTTTGTTGTTGCATTTTATTTTGTCTTTCTTTTGTGCTTTATCCGTCCCACGCAGGGCCAATCGCTATTGTTGTTTTTGCATGCACATCAATTGCATTGACTGCGCTCTCTCTCTCTTTATCTCGCTCTCTATATCGAAACTTCTTATCGGGTAGTTATCTGCGCTCGCTCTTGCAGTAATTTTAGCTGCTCGCTCAAAAGTTTCGATTTCATTTCATTTGGTACAGTGGTCCGATTAGTCAAAATTATGGACACATTTTTTGTCTGTGTTGATAAAAATTGCCAGAAGGCAATCAAGGCTGACCAGCCTAAAATGACTTGTTGGCTATGTGAAAAAATGGTGCACACCAAGTGCGCTGGTTTTACTGGCCGAACAAGTGATGACCTAAGTAAGGGTAAAAATTTGCAGTTTTGTTGTGACGCCTGTCTCGAGGTTGCGAACGAGATGAAATTGTTCATGCGCCAAACTAAAGGCGGCTTGAAGGAGCTGATCACCTGTTTTGCCGGAGCTAGAGATAGTTTTCGCAAGGCAGATGATCTGCTCCAAGCTCTGGACACTCAATTTAATAGTATAAAACTATTAGAGGAGTCTCCAAAGCGCAAAAAAGCCGCTGGTGGTAGGCCAAAGGGGAACACCCCGCAGCCTCCGTCAGGTGACCAGCAGAGCACTCCCGTGGATCAGCAGCCGAACTCAGCAACCGCTCAAATGTTGCTAAGATCGGCAGCCAAAAAAGATTCGGAGCCCGATCAATCCACAGCGGAGTGTATGCAAACAGGAGATCCTGAATATTCCGATTTGTCCGTAGTGGTTTCACAGTTGGTGAATCCACCTAACCTAGTAAACATACCGCCACAAGGGGATATTGAGTCCGGACTACCGGGCATAGGTGGTTCTGCAGACGCACAACCTGCACCACCTAAAGCTCTTTCAGTGGTTCCACTAAAGAAACAAATATTTGTTTCTCGGCTTTCCCCTGATCAAACATCTTCTGATGTACTGTCTTATATACAAGACAATTCAAAAGCCGAAAACGTTAAGGTGGAAAAATTTAACTTCTCTTATGCTAAGGATATTTCATCTTTCAAGATCACTGTCCCACCCGAGTACTTTGCTACCGTAAGCTCTGCCAAATTTGGCCGGACAATTTGGTGGTAAAGGAGTTCGAAGCTAAGAAAAAAAAGAAAGGGCCCACGGGAATAAGACTTCCCAGTCGTGGCCAGACCATTGTGCCATCTTCCTCTTCTACTTCTTCTTCAAAAAACTAACTAAAAACCTCCTTCTTTCCTATCAAAATGCAAGAGGCTTGCGTAGCAAGCTAACTAAATTGTATTCTGATAGCTTTTCATTTGCATCCCATGTTATTGTGTTTACAGAAACCTGGTTAAAGCCGGAGATTCTTAGCTCCGAAGTTTTTCCCGGTAAGTACACAATATATAGGCTTGACCGTCCTTCCAAACGGGGAGGTGGAGTTTTAATTGCCGTGGACTCCAACCTCACGTCGGAAGAGGTATGTGTTGAGGAATTTAATAATATTGAATTTATTTGTACAAAGCTGACCCTTCCGGGAAAGTTTATATATATCACTTGCTCCTATGTTCCGCCGTCTTCTGAACTCCAACAATACTTAAATCATCTTTCTGCGATACAGTCCGTTTCAAATAGGCTGTCCGATAGGGATCAGTAATTAGTTCTAGGTGATTTCAACATACCTGGAGCTACGTGGTCCACAGATGAAAAATCAAATGTCTTACTACCTATTGCACAACATGACTTTATTGACGGCTTGCTTGATATATCTTTGAGTCAAGTAAACCATGTTCGAAACTCACTAGGCCGCTTACTGGATTTGTGCTTTGTCTCGAATCCTGAAGCCGTGTTTCTATCCAGGGTACCACCACTTACGCAACCTGAAGATCCATATCATCCTACTTTCGATGTGACAGTCGACACGGGTATCGTGATAGAAGAAAAATCAGAAAAGTCAACTAAACGAATACATTGTTTTCGTAAGGCAGACTTTTCTAGGCTTAATAACTTTATATCTGGCTTCAATTGGTCCGATCTCTACTCATGCAATAACATGGCTGATGCCATAAAAATTTTTTATACTGCAATTAAATCATTTTTTAAATCTTGTGTTCCGATGTACTATCCGTCAATCTCCAGTAAACCACCTTGGTTTAGTAAAGAGTTGTCACACCTAAGAAATGTTAAGTCCAGACTTTACAGAAAATATAAAGACTCCGGTTTTCAATCTGTTTTTTCAAAATATCTAAGTGCTCGGTCAAAATTTACCGTGCTTAACGCGCAGTGCTATACAAATTATTTAAATCGTTGTAAGGTCCAGTTCTCGCAGGACCCGAAACAGTTTTATAACTTTGTTAACACCAAGCGTAAATCTACTTCTTATCCTTCCTCGCTTTATTTTGAAAACATGACGGCTACCACAGATCAGGCAATAGCCGATCTTTATGCCCAGTTTTTTTAACGACTTATACTAATTCAGCACATCCAATAGAGCCTTATTCTTACACCATGTCCACGTCGAACCTTATATTCAGTCCTACTATAAACGAAAGCTCTTTATTTTTGGATCTTCAACGTGTTAAGCCTGTTTACTCTCCAGGTCCCGACGGAATTCCTGGCTGCGTGCTTAGGAATTGCGCGGAAGCCCTGTGCAAACCCCTTCTCAAATTGTTCACCTTATCTTTAGAAACCTCCCAATTTCCCCTTATTTGGAAGGAGTCATTTGTTATTCCTCTCAACAAAAAAGGTAACAACAAAAAGGTAAATGCCAGCAATTATAGAGGTATCTCTAAGTTGTCGGCTATTCCCAAACTTTTCGAAAATATCATTACTCCTCATTTGCAGCACCTTTGTAGGTCAGTTATATCTCCGTGTCAACACGGATTTATGAAAAGAAGATCAACAACTACTAACCTTTTGGAGCTCACCTCATTCGTGATAAAGGGCTTTAAAAGTAGCTTTCAAACAGATGTCATTTACACTGACTTTAGTAAAGCATTTGACTCTGTAAATCACTCACTTTTAGTTCGGAAACTTGACTTGTTAGGATTTCCAATTGACCTTCTTAGATGGATTTTAAGTTATCTGAATGGCAGGACACAAAGAGTCCTTTTTAAAAATTCTCTTTCTGGTCTTCTCCGAGTTACTTCCGGCGTCCCACAAGGTAGTCACCTTGGTCCGCTTCTTTTTACTTTATTTATTAACGACCTTCCATTAATTATAAATCATTCTCGCGTACTTATGTACGCAGATGATGTTAAGTTATGCCTGCAGTACAAGGATATTTCCAGCCATTCTGACTTACAATCCGATCTAAACAATTTTCAAAACTGGTGCCGTGATAATTTACTAAATTTAAACGGGTCTAAGTGCAAGTTGATGACTTTTTGCCGAGTCAATCCAAAACTTGCAACTTACTCACTAAGTGGGAAATCTTTGGGTAGAATAACTATGGTTGACGATCTTGGCGTCCTTTTGGACCCAAAACTTAAGTTTACTGATCACATTTCGTCCATGGTTAATAAAGCCAGAGGAGTGCTTGGTTTTATTAAAAGATGGTCGAAGGAATTTGACGATCCCTACGTCACTAAGACCTTATTTACTTCGCTAGTCCGTCCGATTCTAGAGTATGGGTCTCCCGTCTGGAGTCCCCAATACGGAGTACATATAGATCGCATTGAATCTGTTCAAAAAACTTTTTAATTTTTGCTTTACGGCGCCTCAACTGGGATGCAAACCTTAATTTACCTTCTTATTCTAGCAGATTACTTTTAATTAATTTACCCTCCCTAGCTAACCGTAGAACGATGCTATACACTATACTACTATTATAGTATAGTACTATTTTTATTTATAATCTTATTCGTGGTGATATTGACAGTGCCGACTTGGTTGGTCGGCTTAACTTTTCTGTGCCAAGTAGATTAACTAGAAATTATATACCCTTAATATTAAACCATTGTAGATCTAACTATGACTTGCATGAGCCTTTCAGAGTATTATGTTCTGACTATAATAGACTTTATCCTATAATCTCAAATTCTGACTTTCACAACTCGCGTCTATCTTCTCGCGAATCGTGCCGTACGATACACGGCTGCGCCCCCCGGTCGGTTGGGCGGGTAAGTAAGCCGTGGGACTACGCGCGAATTAAAAAAAAAAAAAAAAAAAAAAAAACATGGTTACAAATGGTTCCACCTATAAGCTCTTACGTAATTTGGATATGCTCGAAGACCGCTCAGTATGCTTCCAGAGGGATGATAGTTTCGATCTAGAGCGCAACAAGGCAGTAGTGACCATGAGAAAACAGCATCAGAGAAACGAAAACGCGTACAATCTCAGAAGTCGTGAGGTTACTTTTGTCCCAGGACAGGAAGTATATAGGCGGAATTTCTCCCAAAGCAACTTTGCAAAAGGTTATAATGCCAAGCTCGCCCCAACGTTTCTTAAGGCTCGTATTAAAAGAAAACTCGGGGATAGTTATTATGACGTAGAGGATCTACAGGGCCATTATATAGGTAAATTCCATGCTAAAGACCTTAAACAATAGCGTTAGAAACCTCTCAGCTCCAAGCGTGGATCGCGCTTTCCAGGTTTTTTTTTCTTTCCCTTGTAAGCTCGAGCTTGGTTTTGTAGGAGCGCTTGTCGCTGGCTAAAATACATTGTCAGAACAAATAAATATAAGCAAAATGCCTAAAAGCAGGCAATAGCTTTTCTGGATATACACAAATAAAACCAAGTAAAAATAATCAAAATGCCTAAAAGCAGGCAATAGTTGTCTTGAATATGCACTTATCAGTGGCTGTGTAACCGTGCACAAAGTTAATTAGGCTGATTAAACCATGCCACAGTGGTCGCTGCCATAGGCCAAAAATAAAAAAATTGATTTTGAGCTTTTCCAGTTAAAAAATGTTTTTCGGTTAGCTGATTGTCCAAACTTAACGAAACAATTCCGTTTGTTTGGCATTTCTAACGGGACTTTCTAAAAATAGAACGAAAAGAGTGAGTACGTGTTTAGGTTTTTGCAACTTGTCAGCAGTGCAGTGCAACACACCGAATTTAAAAAAATAAAATAAAGTATAAAGAACGGGTAAACCAAATACGATTGCAATGAATACCGTTCATAATGGTATAAACTTTATTTATACAGATAACTATATTAATAACGTGTGCTGTGTCTTGTGTACGTCTTTTTAAAGAAGTGCGTCTTTTTGAGCTCGTATTTGTTGAGCATTACAAAGTTTAGGTAAAGTTTTAAGTGTTTCCCCCCGGTTGCCCCCCAACGAAGTGGACATCCTATTATTTAATAATATTTCAAGATTATAAAAATGTTTACTTCAGCTGCAGAAGCCTGCAGGTGCAACGTGCCATTGCAAAATTCATTACTCTGATCCATATATTACTGGACAAAGAAAAATTACTTAAAGCCAAAAGTCAACGGTACTAGAGTCAACTATTTCTTTACTTAATGAAACAATTAAAAAAAAAATATGATTTTGTTATGTTGGTTGTTTTTCACATAAAAAATATATGTATATTTCTTAAATTACATATATGTCTGTTATCTGAGGGGGTGTGCGTGGGGGTGGAAATAAGAAATCACACCCACATGTACGTATTGTAGATCTATGTTTGTAAATAACTTACAGTAAAAATATCAGCCTGAATATATGAATTTATGACTGCTTTCTTATGTAAGCGCAGTTACTGAGTCAATCGTTCCCATGGAAACTACTGGACATAGTGGTACGATCTGGTCAATTTTTTTACTATATATTTATAATATTTTTATAGGTTTTTGGTGAAAGTTTCATAGCGATAGCGCGTCTAGAAGTATTTATGTCCGCCGATCCATACAAGCCCGACCACTGTGCATGCACAAGATAATTAGGGTCCGCTGCTGCATAACTTTGGTTATCAAATTATCTAAGTTTAAAATGAATATAATTATTTTAAGGTGTAGAAGAACTGAAAATTCATATGTAATGTAAGAAGAAAAATTTTGAATATTTTAAATTACAAATGAATAATTTAATTTTTTTTAGTTTAGAAATACGTAAAATTAATACTGGAAAGAAAAAATTACTAGATGTTAGCCGAGTTTAGATCCGCAGGGATGATATCCTTTTTCCAGTGTCAAATGTCACAGTGACTTTGGAGACTCTTGCGGCCTGCGGAAATAGGCCTACAAGCGTGATCAAAACCCTAAGCTCGGTCTATTTGCCGATTGACTCTTGAGGTGACCAGTTCACTTTATCTTCAAGCCAAGTTTTTTCTTAACTTCACGTGGACAAGCCGACGCAAGGCTGGTCAATCGCAATTAAAACCACAAACAACAACGATTTTCGTTGCAGTTCTGGGTAAATATAAACCTGCAATCAATGGCAGACCCAAATTTTGGGTAATTTGGCAATATTTCTTGCAGGCCAACTTCCGAAGTCCCACTGCCTTCTTTCGCCGCAAGATTCCTATTTGCGAGAGCCCAAAAGCTTGCGAGTGCAGAGCAGCGGAGAGGTGTGGGGCGTAAGCCCAAAAACCTACAATTTATTCTTCAGTCCCCCAAAATCCAGTGAGATAAGGGAAGCTAAGATCCAGTTGGACATAGGCAGTGCTTAACAGTAGCAGCTTCATCGACATATAAATCCGAAAAAGGGAAAGCAATCGTCCTAGGATGACCCCGTAGGCGGAAAAGTGCGGAAAAATCCGAAAATAACCCCTTGACTCCCTCGAGCTCGTGCATAACCTATCTCGTGTTAGCCCCATCGAGCTCGTGCGTAACCCCCAAATGGTGTAAATTGGCAGAAGAAATGACCGAGGGCCTCGGCATGCCTTAAAAGAGGTTAAACTCGAAGGAAAACCCGATCGAGTTACATTTTTTTTATTGTTTTTTTCTTAAATATTATTAGCTGAAAATCATGAAGGCATAATCTCTAACCAAAAATCAGTGAGAAAATCCAAATATGTGAGAGAATGGTGATGTGAACAATAATATGAAAAGAAAAGAAAAATGAAAAATGAAGAAAATAATGGAAAAAAGTATAAATAACCAAATGGGCAAACTGAAAATATAATAAAATTATTTTGGCGAAAATAAAAGTGGTGTGTTGCTTGCGTTACAAAAGCAAAACAAAAACAAACATAAAACCTAATTAAAGTACGCAAGACAACAAACAAAAAGAATGCAAAGTAAAGCAAAGTAAAACGAAAAAGGTGTAATATCCAATAAAAATTAAAAGTGATCTAAAAGCTCTTATATAGGTTTTTATGGCCCCTCCTGCAGAATCGCCGAAAGCGCTTTCGACCGACTGGAAATGGAGCGGTAAGTTTACCCAAACCTTTTGTTGTTTTTAGATCTACACATGGAAAAAAAGTAAAGTAAAGTAAAGTTAAAGCCAAGTAAAAGAAATTTTGGGACTAAACGGCTATGATTAAAACTAACAGAAAACACAATTAATGAGAATTTTTATTGCTACCGTAAACCACTTCTATTCGCGCCTGAACAAAAATAATGCCCGAATTTAAATATACCCTATTTTATTATACTATATTATATATTAAATATATTACTATTATCATACCTTAAAAGTACCTATCATATTATCTTCCCACAGCGCCATTCTCACGATTATTCTCACTATGCTAACTATTTTTCTTAATTAAATAAAATTAAACCTTTACATGCCTAAATTAAAATATTATTTGCTAAAAGTATTAGAAACTAAATATACCCAGACTCACATGGAGTGTAGTTATTATTATTATTATTTTTAAATAAATATTGTGAATTTAAAATGAATAACTGCTAGGCGTTTACATAATGGGGTCATGCAGATCGGAACTATGGTAGGGTATTAAAAAAACCGACTTGAACAAGGGACCATTATAACAAAATATTTTTATAAAGCGGAGAAAATGGTCATGGTTGGGAGGGCTATTATACGTTGCTGTAACAACAACAACAGCAGCAACATTCAAGTCAACATGTTTTAGTGTATTTGTTTTCTTTTGTCGATCGTTTAGTCACCTTTTCTTATCTTATTTTAATGAGAGTTTGCGAATCCCTTTTTAATCCCGATGCACGCGAGATCAAATAATGTTTTGTATGCAAAGCCAGCAACTGCGAGTAGTACACATAGAGAAAAACCACCCCATTGACCCGAATGAGCAGAGCCGGTAGCAACGCGTGCTGTGCTACCTCGTAACGACCATCAGCTGGCCACGATAGGATACCCTGGTATTTTATTTAACCGTGATATGCTACAAAAAATCTGAGGGTTTTGTATATAAACGCTTGGGTTTTAGTTCACATGATGTGATCCACAATGATAGGGCCTGGAAACTTTGGGTACCTGTCGAACTACGATCTGATCTAGTTTGGAGATCACACCATGCCAACACCGCCGGACATGGAGGGTTTCATAAATCACTCGCAAGGTTGCGACAATTTTACTACTGGCCATCTATGACAATAGAAGTGCAAAAAGTGGTTAAAGATTGTGAAATTTGCAAAATCAGCAAAACCTCCAACAAAATAAGTAGACCACCAATGGGACAGCAACGTATTACTGATCTCCCACTACAAAGATTATTTATCGATTTTATGGGGCCGTACCCCAGAACAAAATCAGGAAATACAGTAATTTTTGTGTGTTTAGATCATTTTACAAAATTCGTCTGGTTGCAGCCCATGAAAACTGCTACTGCAGCCGAGGTAATCAAATTCCTGGAAAAGAATATTTTCCATGAGTATGGAGTGCCCGAACACATACACTCTGACAATGGAAAACAATTCGTGTCACATATATTCACTGAATTCCTCAGCCAATATGGTGTTAAGCCCGTGAGAACTTCATTCTACTCACCTCAGAGCAATTCGGCCGAAAGAGTAAACCGATCCATTCTACAAATGCTTAGGGCAGCAATTGATAAAGACCAGCGAAACTGGGATTCTCAGCTAAGCCGAATAGCGTGTGCTCTAAGAAGTGGGCACCATGAAGCTTTGGGGATGGAACCGTATTACGCTATGTTTGGCACGCGCATGGTGACACATGCCAGTGCGTATCCGGTGCGTAGGTGTCTGGGAGGTTTAGAAACTGCAGGACAACTCCTTATGTTACCAGATAAAATGGAATTAATTAGGACAAAGGTAAAACAAGGACTCACGCAGGCTCACGAAAAGGGCGAGAAAGCATACAACACCCGTAGCCGCATGGTCGAATTTACTGTGGGCCAGGTCGTTTACCGAAAGAACTTTAAACAAAGTAATCGGGCCGAAGGGTATAATGCAAAGTTAGGGCCGAACCGAATTCGGTGTGTTGTACTACGAAGAAAAGGCAATGCATTGTATGAGTTGGGGAATGGAGCCGGACAGGCGATTGGAATCTACCACGCCAAAGATATTTTCGCGGTGTGAAAAATTCACCACACCGGGCTCCAACGTTCGACGCGATTCCCCAAGCTTTTAGAATGCAAACAACCACGAACATGAACGCCAACCAAGTTACGCTGACGATCGAGGAAGTCACTTTGATGAGTGCCTTCGAAAGGGTGGAACAAGCCTATTTCAAGGCACAGGAGGAGCTCGATCTACTAGAGTGGAACGACGTCGAGGTGGAGAACAGCGAGACTCAGTTGGTGGTGGAGATCCTTAAATGGGAGTACCACCATCTGGAACAGATGGCTCGACCGCTGTACCACCTTGCTAACTTCAACGTAAACAGGCCGAGGCGGCGCAATAGCCTCGCTCCCAATAATAGAATCCCCGGCGAGGGATTCTATTGGCGAGGACGGCGATACCTGGAGAACGAGGAACCGTCTGATGACGATGAGCCACGGGAGCGCAGTGGCTCATTCTAACCGAATAAATGTCAAACAAGAAATGACCATCAAATAAAACAAAAAAAAAAAATATATATATATAACACACATATTTTACTGGGGAGGGAATTCTTGGCTGTTGTTCTTTTTATTCCTTTTCAGAATAGCTATTTATTGGCGATACCCAAAGGGTATGCCAATACCAGACACGTTGCAAGTGTCTGTCTGTCCGTCTGTCAGTCCGTCCGTATGTCGGCACAGACGTCGAGTTTTGCAGTGCTCGAAATTTTTAATACGAAGTAGAGTAACCGGAGCCTCCACTTCCCCTTATTCCGCAACAGACGAGCATGAATACTCCATCGCCGTCACCCGTTTTTTTTTTTTGTACAGCTTGTTATTTGATATTAGTTTAATTTTTTTATTTTTCCACACGAACCCAAATATGTAAGTCCGTCTGTTTCTGCATCCATCAGGTTGTCAGTCTGTTTCAATATTTTTTTTTTGTTGCCCGTCTTAAAAATCTTAAACTTGCACTATCATCTTTGTGTTAGTTAGTCCAGGTTAAACATTTTTTCTCAAAAAATTTGGTTTATATTTTTTTGGATCACGTTGACTTAAAGCCCGGCTAATTCAATAGGTAGAACATGAGACTCGTGAACTCAGGGTATGGGTCGAGGCCCACGTTGGGCGAGGAAAAAGACAACGTAACCGCCTTTACGTAGAGTTTTTTTTTGCGAGGTCATTCCATGCTATTCCAGCATCGACGACATCGAGCCTGTTACGTACGCCGATTAGGGCAATGTATTAAGGCAGAAGAAAACCAAACGGAAACCAATGTCAAAGTTGCACAATAGGCATGCCCACGTTCAGAAAGAACTAAAGCAACAACTACGAAAGAATTCGGCGCAACAAGCCGAAATATGACACCGCCTCAACAGCACGAGTACGGCCATGCACCCACCGGTAATAAGACACCGCCGGGTTGATCGAACTAGTCGGTATCCGAACGCCGATATTGCAAAATACGACTTGACCAATCAAAATACAGAGGGGAACCAATGCACCTAAGTGGGAACACTTTGGTGTTCGATTCCGGTGACCCGTAGACAAATTTTGGCACGGTCATGGGTATAAAAGACCCCCAATTTGGAGTAGGGAGATAGTCAAGTCAAGAGTCAAGAACCTGGAACCTTTAGCTGAAAGACCTATATTCGGCATCGCGATACTCCGCCCAAAATACTCGGTTGTGAAATCCAAAATCCTGCCAGCAGGCCACAAGGACCAAAAATAAACATCCTTAAAATTGTGCGGCATATCCTTTTTCCATCATGGGTTCCACCAAGTCAAAAGTTGCTGGTAATACAGCTAATATGGTGAACAATGTGGAAATAGTAGACCACCAGGACGAGATTATTAAAGTGTACGACGTGCTGTGCTTTATGGCCGGACTATTAGTAATCCTGGTAGTGCTGAAGGCTCTCCGTCTGTACAAACGATCGGTCCAAAGTCGCCGTGATCAAGGACACGAGTTGAACAAAATTGTCACTCTGGCAGCCAACTGGCCCGAGCGCCATTAAATCTATCAAGACCAATAGCCTTGTAATTTAATCCAAACGACTATTTACAAACAAGCCGGAAAACAATTAAACCAAAAACAACTTAAACTTCAAACACCATAGCATGTTTTAAATAAACTTAAAAACAATATGTGTTAAAAATCTGTACTATTCTAAATACAATAGTTAATGCGTACAACAAATTCCAAATACAAGAATAATTCGCGTAAACCAATTTCTGGCCGGCAGTCAGACAACCAAACCAAAATATCTGCCAAATAACCAAACGAATTAAATACATTTAAATGCAAAAACCAAAACAATAGCCGACGGCCACAAAAGACTCAAAACGAATTAAATGCATTTATTAATGCACACATACACCAAACAACAACAGAAGCCCCGGTGCCCGTGAATTATGAGTGATCTCGAGAAGTCGTCGCCACCGTCGAGCGTTGCTCCCAGCAAAGTTGAACAACTTGGAGTAGCAATAATAATTATGTCATTGGGCATTTTTGCGATCATGTTCTATCTTTTGGTCAAGTGTTTTGGCAGATTCATCAAGTCTCAACTCCCGAAATCTATCTTTGAGCAATAACAACAAATCGCAATCGTATATGCAGTGAATCCCGTCAGCGACAGGCCCGCACTCCGCGCCCTGAAGTGATCCAGAGTGAAGACGACACCATTGTCGGCTGTCCAGCAGCAACACATTTTTTTTGACATTCCCATCTTAATATATATATTCCTATGTTTTCTAATAATATTAAATTCGGATAAGTGAACATCTAATTAATCGTAAAAACCCAACACACAAATGCACATGAATATGTTTCTGTAACAACTTCGTTTAACAGCCCAAGATTCGACCGGGAGATCTCTCGACGTTGGACCTTTAAAGAGGGTAAGCTCTACGGAACCAAGGTTCCTCAATTATACCAAAATACATATATACATATTTATGTGCAAAGTACACCTCCACTGGGAGAAATATTATTATTCGTAGAATTACAGTTTTTATCATTTTTTTATTTTCCTCTTTTTTTAAATAAAGTTTTAATTAACCTTTTCAATTAATCAAATTTTCAATATATTATCATTTTTCTTTATTTACATGGTATCTTGTATTTTTATGTTTTTTAAACTTTTGTATTTTTAAAGAAATGAAATTTTAATTTGTTCAGAAAAACAATTATTCATTTTTATATACCGTTAGTAATTTTAATTAAATGTACTTTTAATCATTTTATTTGTTTTGTTTAAAGAATTATTCACTATTAATTTTAATCATTTAATTTACCATTTTTATTACAATGTCAAGAGACAGTTTATATCATTATTATTAATCACACAATTTTTATATTCCAACATGCACCTTTATATTTACCCAATAAAATTTATAATGTAAACAGAATATTAACCATGTCTTGGTAGAAACCGAATAAAAGGGGGAACTGGCATAAATGGAAAAACTGGGTCAAGAACAATGACATAACTTTTGACGAACATCAAAAGGGGATCATATAGCGCAGCCAGCGATGATCCATTGGCACGCGAAGTCGTGAAGGGGAGGGCATTGGCTGAAACACTGCCGATCGGATTTCGATCAAGCTTACGCGAAGCTTGCAGGCGTTGTACACTGAAAGACAGACTGACCAACAGTATTTAGTATTTCCAGGCACGTAAATAATTTCTTGATTACGTGTGGAGAGGTGAGTGGCGTCCAAAGAACCCACCCCAAATCCGACGAGCTCAGCTGCACCAAATCGTGCTTGGCGGGCGGCCACTCCCTCAAGCCTACATATGTCCTTCAAAGGACGAAGCAGGACCCGACGTAACACTTTTTAACAAAGAACTGGAGTGTGAACAACGGAATGATCGTGCCAAACTTAATGCGTTTGTGCAAAACAATGAGCTCCTGATCTTTTTGGATGCAGCTTGAGTTACAGCAAATATAAATAATAAATATTTCAGCTGCCATTCGAGCACAAGATAATATCGCTTTAGCTCTAGCTTTGTCTAGGTGGTGGTCGCACTCTACCCTCAAGTTGCCCTTGAACATGCAGGCTGACGAGTATCCTATATGTATCTTTTCAAAAAAATCTGGAACGGCGAGAGAGCTGCAGCAGTGCTCTCTTGTTATATGGGATGATTGTACTATGGCCAACAGAAAGTCACTGGAAGCACTTAATCTTACGTTAAATGATATTCACGGAGATAATCGATTGTTTGGTCTTGCATTGATGTTGCTCCGGGAGTTCCGTTAGTGCGAATTACTTCCAGGACGACTTAGTTCTATTATATTAATGATTTAATTATTATTATATATTTGACTTAAATTAACAAACTGAGTGTTTTAATGAGTTTACAAAAAATGGAGCGGCTCTCTGTGGACTGCTTAGCGTGAGATTTCGGCATCGACTGACTTTACTGTCCGCTCACGCATACATTCGCGATCTCTGTCGGTGATATTAGAACCGACGTCCACTCCGTGTGTTGCTCTCTCTGGTTTATTTCTGATTCCTACATTCGGCCCTCCTGTGGTGTTCGTCCCTTCTCCTTATTCATAAACTCATATACTGTGGATGTTTTCAAAGGACCTTCGCTATTACCCACTTTCTCCACATCAAACCTGCCATGCTTGTGACCTTAACTACTTTTTAGGGGCCAAGTTACTTTCCATTGAGCTTTAAACTTACCCCATACTGAGTACGCTTGATCGCAACTTAGTCATTGACTTTGTATTGCCTTTCGTCTCCTTATTAAAATATTTATTATTACAATATTTATTAGTCATTGACTTTGTATTGCCTTTCGTCCCTTGTTACAATATTTATTATTTTATTTTGAATCAAAAGCTTTCCTGTTTTCCTCCCTCCCTGCCTTGTTTGCGTATCTGTTCATGCTCTTCGTCCAACTCTTCTATCAAAGACTGCTGCACATGTGGTTTGAGTTCTGCAATGTCTACTATGTCTACTGTTAGCAGCTTGAACGGGGCTACATTTGTGCTTCTAGGCTCGAAATTGTTTATTAGCTGCTGCACTCTATTCTCGTGTTTGTACCAATTTCCTGGATTTTCAAGGCTCGTCTTTGACAACATTGGCACCACAATCTTATGCATTCTCTCAATCTGCCCGTTACCTCGAGGTACACCTGTAGCCATCAATAAATGCTGGATCTTCTCTTTGTCACAGTATTCCTTGAATAAGTGCAATGTGAAAGCTGCACCACGATCTGACACAATCCTGAAGGGATTTCCAAATATTATGGGCTGCCTGTCTAATTTAGCACCTTCTCGACTCCAGTTCTAAACGCCAGATACAACCAAACGTATTTCAAAACGCTTCGACGACTACTAAGATGTGAATATATCTTTTCTTGTGATCTCCATCGACCCTAAGTGATCTATGTGATAGGTGATCAAAGGTTTGTCCCCCTTATCAATAGGATATAGACATTCTTACTGTTTTCCGGTATTTGCGTTAACCAAGATGTTGTGTTCCGAAAAAAATAAGATGACACGATCGGGTTAAGGTCAAATATACAAGTGATTTTATTCGGCTCCCTTCGCAGTCTTTTATACATGTTTTGTGTGTGTTAGTAAAGTGCGTGCACATGTTATAAGATGATGCAATAGGAACAGAGTTTGCATAAGAAGGGCTGATGCCAGAGAATAACTTTTAAGAAGGTTGATGCAATAGCCTTTTGAAGTTACGATACATAGCACATCTCTCCCCTAAAATTACATATTGTTAGTAGTTTTACGCTTTCTAAAATCTGGGGGCTGATAGCGGTTGACTTCTTGACGTGGTCGAGTACTGCTTCTGATTACAATGCTCGATCGGCGTGGCAGTGGTACCTGGTGGTTAACTTGATGGGATGCTGCAGGTACTTCACTAGAACCAGATACAAGAATAATTCGCGTAAACCAATTTCTGGCCGGCAGTCAGACAACCAAACCAAAATATCTGCCAAATAACCAAACGAATTAAATACATTTAAATGCAAAAACCAAAACAATAGCCGACGGCCACAAAAGACTCAAAACGAATTAAATGCATTTATTAATGCACACATACACCAAACAACAACAGAAGCCCCGGTGCCCGTGAATTATGAGTGATCTCGAGAAGTCGTCGCCACCGTCGAGCGTTGCTCCCAGCAAAGTTGAACAACTTGGAGTAGCAATAATAATTATGTCATTGGGCATTTTTGCGATCATGTTCTATCTTTTGGTCAAGTGTTTTGGCTGATTCATCAAGTCTCAACTCCCGAAATCTATCTTTGAGCAATAACAACAAATCGCAATCGTATATGCAGTGAATCCCGTCAGCGACAGGCCCGCACTCCGCGCCCTGAAGTGATCCAGAGTGAAGACGACACCATTGTCGGCTGTCCAGCAGCAACACATTTTTTTTGACATTCCCATCTTAATATATATATTCCTATGTTTTCTAATAATATTAAATTCGGATAAGTGAACATCTAATTAATCGTAAAACCCAACACACAAATGCACATGAATATGTTTCTGTAACAACTTCGTTTAACAGCCCAAGATTCGACCGGGAGATCTCTCGACGTTGGACCTTTAAAGAGGGTAAGCTCTACGGAACCAAGGTTCCTCAATTATACCAAAATACATATATACATATTTATGTGCAAAGTACACCTCCACTGGGAGAAATATTATTATCCGTAGAATTACAGTTTTTATCATTTTTTTTATTTTCCTCTTTTTTAAATAAAGTTTTAATTAACCTTTTCAATTAATCAAATTTTCAATATATTATCATTTTTCTTTATTTACATGGTATCTTGTATTTTTATGTTTTTTAAACTTTTGTATTTTTAAAGAAATGAAATTTTAATTTGTTCAGAAAAACAATTATTCATTTTTATATACCGTTAGTAATTTTAATTAAATGTACTTTTAATCATTTTATTTGTTTTGTTTAAAGAATAATTCACTATTAATTTTAATCATTTAATTTACCATTTTTATTACAATGTCAAGAGACAGTTTATATCATTATTATTAATCACACAATTTTTATATTCCAACATGCACCTTTATATTTACCCAATAAAATTTATAATGTAAACAGAATATTAACCATGTCTTGGTAGAAACCGAATAAAAGGGGAACTGGCATAAATGGAAAAACTGGGTCAAGAACAATGACATAACTTTTGACGAACATAAGGGGATCATATAGCGCAGCCAGCGATGATCCATTGGCACGCGAAGTCGTGAAGGGGAGGGCATTGGCTGAAACACTGCCGATCGGATTTCGATCAAGCTTACGAGAAGCTTGCAGGCGGTGTACACTGAAAGACAGACTGACCAACAGTATTTAGTATTTCCAGGCACGTAAATAATTTCTTGATTACGTGTGGAGAGGTGAGTGGCGTCCAAAGAACCCACCCCAAATCCGACGAGCTCAGCTGCACCAAATCGTGCTTGGCGGGCGGCCACTCCCTCAAGCCTACATATGTCCTTCAAAGGACGAAGCAGGACCCGACGTAACACTTTTTAACAAAGAACTGGAGTGTGAACAACGGAATGATCGTGCCAAACTTAATGCGTTTGTGCAAAACAATGAGCCCCTGATCTTTTTGGATGCAGCTTGAGTTACAGCAAATATAAATAATAAATATTTCAGCTGCCATTCGAGCACAAGATAATATCGCTTTAGCTCTAGCTTTGTCTAGGTGGTGGTCGCACTCTACCCTCAAGTTGCCCTCGAACATGCAGGCTGACGAGTATCCTATATGTATCTTTTCAAAAAAATCTGGAACGGCGAGAGAGCTGCAGCA
Source organism: Drosophila oshimai (assembly GCA_018150695.1). Lineage (NCBI taxonomy): Eukaryota > Metazoa > Arthropoda > Insecta > Diptera > Drosophilidae > Drosophila > Drosophila oshimai. Next base: position 2,082,900 of record JAECWM010000302.1, on the reverse strand, counting down.
GTGCTCTCTTGTTATATGGGATGATTGTACTATGGCCAACAGAAAGTCACTGGAAGCACTTAATCTTACGTTAAATGATATTCACGGAGATAATCGATTGTTTGGTCTTGCATTGATGTTGCTCCGGGAGTTCCGTTAGTGCGAATTACTTCCAGGACGACTTAGTTCTATTATATTAATGATTTAATTATTATTATATATTTGACTTAAATTAACAAACTGAGTGTTTTAATGAGTTTACAAAAAATGGAGCGGCTCTCTGTGGACTGCTTAGCGTGAGATTTCGGCATCGACTGACTTTACTGTCCGCTCACGCATACATTCGCGATCTCTGTCGGTGATATTAGAACCGACGTCCACTCCGTGTGTTGCTCTCTCTGGTTTATTTCTGATTCCTACATTCGGCCCTCCTGTGGTGTTCGTCCCTTCTCCTTATTCATAAACTCATATACTGTGGATGTTTTCAAAGGACCTTCGCTATTACCCACTTTCTCCACATCAAACCTGCCATGCTTGTGACCTTAACTACTTTTAGGGGCCAAGTTACTTTCCATTTAGCTTTAAACTTACCCCATACTGAGTACGCTTGATCGCAACTTAGTCATTGACTTTGTATTGCCTTTCGTCTCCTTATTAAAATATTTATTATTACAATATTTATTAGTCATTGACTTTGTATTGCCTTTCGTCCCTTGTTACAATATTTATTATTTTATTTTGAATCAAAAGCTTTCCTGTTTTCCTCCCTCCCTGCCTTGTTTGCGTATCTGTTCATGCTCTTCGTCCAACTCTTCTATCAAAGACTGCTGCACATGTGGTTTGAGTTCTGCAATGTCTACTATGTCTACTGTTAGCAGCTTGAACGGGGCTACATTTGTGCTTCTAGGCTCGAAATTGTTTATTAGCTGCTGCACTCTATTCTCGTGTTTGTACCAATTTCCTGGATTTTCAAGGCTCGTCTTTGACAACATTGGCACCACAATCTTATGCATTCTCTCAATCTGCCCGTTACCTCGAGGTACACCTGTAGCCATCAATAAATGCTGGATCTTCTCTTTGTCACAGTATTCCTTGAATAAGTGCAATGTGAAAGCTGCACCACGATCTGACACAATCCTGAAGGGATTTCCAAATATTATGGGCTGCCTGTCTAATTTAGCACCTTCTCGACTCCAGTTCTAAACGCCAGATACAACCAAACGTATTTCAAAACGCTTCGACGACTACTAAGATGTGAATATATCTTTTCTTGTGATCTCCATCGACCCCACGTGATCTATGTGATAGGTGATCAAAGGTTTGTCCCCCTTATCAATAGGATTTAGACATTCTTACTGTTTTCCGGTATTTGCGTTAACCAAGATGTTGTGTTCCGAAAAAAATAAGATGACACGATCGGGTTAAGGTCAAATATACAAGTGATTTTATTCGGCTCCCTTCGCAGTCTTTTATACATGTTTTGTGTGTGTTAGTAAAGTGCGTGCACATGTTATAAGATGATGCAATAGGAACAGAGTTTGCATAAGAAGGGCTGATGCCAGAGAATAACTTTTAAGAAGGTTGATGCAATAGCCTTTTGAAGTTACGATACATAGCACATCTCTCCCCTAAAATTACATATTGTTAGTAGTTTTACGCTTTCTAAAATCTGGGGGCTGATAGCGGTTGACTTCTTGACGTGGTCGAGTACTGCTTCTGATTGCAATGCTCGATCGGCGTGGCAGTGGTACCTGGTGGTTAACTTGATGGGATGCTGCAGGTACTTCACTAGAACCAGATACAAGAATAATTCGCGTAAACCAATTTCTGGCCGGCAGTCAGACAACCAAACCAAAATATCTGCCAAATAACCAAACGAATTAAATACATTTAAATGTAAAAACCAAAACAATAGCCGACGGCCACAAAGACTCAAAACGAATTAAATGCATTTATTAATGCACACATACACCAAACAACAACAGAAGCCCCGGTGCCCGTGAATTATGAGTGATCTCGAGAAGTCGTCGCCACCGTCGAGCGTTGCTCCCAGCAAAGTTGAACAACTTGGAGTAGCAATAATAATTATATCATTGGGCATTTTTGCGATCATGTTCTATCTTTTGGTCAAGTGTTTTGGCAGATTCATCAAGTCTCAACTCCCGAAATCTATCTTTGAGCAATAACAACAAATCGCAATCGTATATGCAGTGAATCCCGTCAGCGACAGGCCCGCACTCCGCGCCCTGAAGTGATCCAGAGTGAAGACGACACCATTGTCGGCTGTCCAGCAGCAACACATTTTTTTTGACATTCCCATCTTAATATATATATTCCTATGTTTTCTAATAATATTAAATTCGGATAAGTGAACATCTAATTAATAGTAAAAACCCAACACACAAATGCACATGAATATGTTTCTGTAACAACTTCGTTTAACAGCCCAAGATTCGACCGGGAGATCTCTCGACGTTGGACCTTTAAAGAGGGTAAGCTCTACGGAACCAAGGTTCCTCAATTATACCAAAATACATATATACATATTTATGTGCAAAGTACACCTCCACTGGGAGAAATATTATTATCCGTAGAATTACAGTTTTTATCATTTTTTTATTTTCCTCTTTTTTAAATAAAGTTTTAATTAACCTTTTCAATTAATCAAATTTTCAATATATTATCATTTTTCTTTATTTACATGGTATCTTGTATTTTTATGTTTTTTAAACTTTTGTATTTTTAAAGAAATGAAATTTTAATTTGTTCAGAAAAACAATTATTCATTTTTATATACCGTTAGTAATTTTAATTAAATGTACTTTTAATCATTTTATTTGTTTTGTTTAAAGAATTATTCACTATTAATTTTAATCATTTAATTTACCATTTTTATTACAATGTCAAGAGACAGTTTATATCATTATTATTAATCACACAATTTTTATATTCCAACATGCACCTTTATATTTACCCAATAAAATTTATAATGTAAACAGAATATTAACCATGTCTTGGTAGAAACCGAATAAAAGGGGGAACTGGCATAAATGGAAAAACTGGGTCAAGAACAATGACATAACTTTTGACGAACATAAGGGGATCATATAGCGCAGCCAGCGATGATCCATTGGCACGCGAAGTCGTGAAGGGGAGGGCATTGGCTGAAACACTGCCGATCGGATTTCGATCAAGCTTACGCGAAGCTTGCAGGCGGTGTACACTGAAAGACAGACTGACCAACAGTATTTAGTATTTCCAGGCACGTAAATAATTTCTTGATTACGTGTGGAGAGGTAAGTGGCGTCCAAAGAACCCACCCCAAATCCGACGAGCTCAGCTGCACCAAATCGTGCTTGGCGGGCGGCCACTCCCTCAAGCCTACATACACTGACGAGCAAAACTGTAACACCATTTCGATTATCTGATTTCAACGGTCTGTATCTTCTTTAATATTGAACGCCTGCTAATGATCTTAGTCTCATTTTGTTGGTGACTTATTTTACTATTGTATAGTTGTGTCCCCCTGTACTCGTTTAACAGGAGGTCATTGTAAGAGGGGTTCCCAGGCAAATGCAAACACAAAACACTAAAGTTCACTTTCAGTAAATTCAATATAATTCTAAGCAACTTCAGATTTGGTATAAACTATGTATATATGTGTATGTGTAAATTCGTTAGACCGGCGACGTGCGTTCAGCTTCGACTTTAATTGCAGACTCCCTCCTTCTCTCGCTGTCCCTTATGGTCTCATCTGAGCGACCACTCAGCTGATCGCACTGCCTCTCTTCGCCGCACAGTGGGACAAGGAGACAACTGAACATGCCGCCCGCCAATGCTAGACCTAGCATGAAACATCCTGGGTTGTCCGTGTCCTGCGTGTGACGACGATAGGGTATTTCGGCCTTCAGGTCCTAGATTCAGGCATGGAGATAAGAGAACAAGAAGTGTACGCAAGCAAATCTATTATTAAGGGTGAATTAGTGAGTGCGCTTAAACATGAATTGGGAGGGGACAGAGCTTCGAGACAGACCGCTTCAATTGTCCTTGCTGGGTTTTAACTGTCACCACACGGACCAGAGTGTCCGCTCCTGGATGTAGCTCGATGACCCGTCCGAGTTGCCATTGTGACGGCGGAAACCGATCGTCCTTAATAAGAACAAGATCGTTGAGCTTGAATCCTTCCGTTTCTTGGCACCACTTTGGCCTTTGCTGTAGGTGAGCCAGCCAGTCGCGGCTCCAGGCTTTCCAGAAGTGGCGCACCATTGTCTGCTGGATGAGGAATTGCTCTCTGAAAGATGTGGATTGTGGACGATATTCCGGTGGTGCAAACATCGAGTCACCAATTAAAAAGTGTGCCGGGGTTAATACTTCCAGGTCGTCAGCGTCCGCTGTGAGAGGGCAAAGGGGCCGTGAGTTTAGGCATGCCTCTATGCTGACCAGCACCGTAGATAATTCTTCATAAGTTAGCCGTCGATCTGCAACGACCCGCTTTAAGTGGTGTTTCACCGACTTTACGTTCGCTTCCCAAAGTCCACCAAAATTAGGCGATTGGGGGGGATTAAAGTGCCAAGTTGTCCGCTGCAACGCCAACTTGGGCGCAACCAGTTTGTCATAATCGGCTTGAAACTGATTGTAAAATGTCTTCATTAAATTGTCCGCACCGACAAAGTTGGTGCCGTTGTCGCTATACAGATGCTGTATCATCCCACGCCGTCCGGTAAATCTGTCCAGCGCCAGTAGGAAGTGCTCTGTAGTAAGTCCTGTCACCGCTTCCAGGTGTACCGCCTTTGTTGCAAGACAAATGAAAACGGCGATGTAACCCTTGTAAAAGCTGGTACCTCGTAAGCGCGCAGCCTTAAGCTCTATTGCGCCGGTGTAGTCGACTCCAGTAGCGATGAAGGGTCGACTCGGGGGGTTGACTCGGTGAAGCGGTAGATCACCCATGAGCTGAGTCGAATGGGATGGTCGGACCCGAAAGCAGCGGACGCATTTCCGTATGACTCGCCGAACCGCCAGCTTTCCCGTGAGGATCCAAAATCTGAGGCGTGTGTGTGCCAAAGTCAACTGCGCACCGCCATGTAATGTTAAATAATGTGAGTTCCGTATCACTAGTTCGGTAAAATGATGAGAGCCAGGCAGAATTATTGGATGACGACGCTCGCGTCCCAAAGCAGAATTGCGCAAACGCCCTCTTACCCGCAAGATGCCGTCCGCTAAGACCGGCGACAAGCTCACGAGCCTACTTCGAGGGGGCAACCGTTTGGAACCTCTTACTGCTGCTATGTCGGCTGGAAAGGATTCTCCTTGAACAGCTCGCACAATTGTAAGCAGAGCGTGATCCAGTTCCTCAATGCTCAGGGGTCCTGTTCGTCTCTTTCCGTTGTTGCCTGCGTTATAGGTGAACCGTAGGACATAGGCAGTGACTCGTATAGCTGTACTGAATGTAGAAAATCTGTCGACGTATGCAGGAACCGGCGCTGCATGATGAGCGCGCACCTTGTCCGCCTTAACCTCCAGAACAGCGTTACTAACGCAGCCATCTCCTATGTCTGTCGTTGGCCACGAGCTTTGGTCGCTTACGAGCCAATCTGGGCCTCTCCACCACAAATCAAAGTCCTTAAGCTCCGTCGGAGAAAGTCCTCTAGTAGCGCAGTCCGCTGGATTCTGAGTGGTGCTCACGTGCCTCCATTGACTTGGCATGGAATGGTCCAAAATAAACGCAACCCTATTTGCGACGAATGTCTTCCATCTATTAACGTCGCCGTGTAGCCAGTGTAAAACAATTGTAGCATCTGTCCAATAAAATGTCTGAAAAGCAAGGGAAGCCAGATAATTAGACGTAGTAAGCCACCGAACTAATTTAATAGCTAATACAGCACCACTAAGCTCTGTCCTAGGTATAGTTAATGGCTTCGTGGGTGTTACTTTCGATTTAGCCATGAGTAGAGATGAGCAGCACGTTCCGTCCTTATATTCTAGCCTCAAATAAACAGAGGCTGCATATGAAGTGGAGGAACCGTCGCAAAACGCATGAATTTGCATTGAGGCTATGGATTCTGGGGCATAATGGGTCCACCGATTTATGCTGATATCGCCAATCCTCAGCAATCCATCTCGAAACAGTCGCCATCGCTCTGCCAATGCATCTGGAACATCATCGTCCCAGTCTAAAGCCGCATGTGTGCCGTCTGCACGCTCTATCTTGGCCATAGTTACCTCCTTGAGTATCAATTTCCCGGAGATGATGATAGGTGCGATAAGACCCAGCGGGTCGAACAATCTCGCTATACTTGATAAGATCATCCTCTTGGTGGAACTGGTTGGTATCTCAAAGTTGATCTGGTATTTGAAGCAGTCCTTCTTTGGGAGCCAATACATTCCCAAAGCTTTTACAGGATCCGTGCTGTCCCAAGTCAAAAGAGTCTGGCTGCAATGATGCTCTGGTGGGATCGAGACCAAAAGCCTTGAATCGTTACTAGCCCACTTACGCAACTCCATGCAAGCGGATTTTATTGCACCCGATACCTGAGACCGTTTCTCCTCTGCTTCTTCTATAGTGTGCCCTCCAGATAGTATGTCGTCCACATATATCTCGTGTATCAACACCTCTTCAGCCTTGGGGAACGAGCGGCGCTCATCCTCCGCAAGCTGATGAATGACTCTGATAGCCGTGTATGGGGCTGACGCCGTCCCAAATGTGAGTGTTGATAATGCATAAACGTTGATGCCTCCATCCGCCGCCCGCCCTCCATCCGCTGATATTGGGCGTCCTCAGGATGAACATCGATACAACGATACATCTTTTGTATATCCGCAGTAAAAACGTAGCGATATTTTCTAAAATTTAGTATGACCGAAGACATGTCATTGTGTAGCGTAGGTCCCGTGCAAAGTACGTCGGTTAAGGATCTTCCGTTACTCGTCCTTGCCGATGCGTCGAAAACAATCCGCTGTTTGGTCGAATTAATCTCCTCCTTGAAGACAGCATGGTGTGGCAACACGCACGACGCTGTATGTCGGTCCGTGGAAGTTCGCTTCGTTGTACTGCTCTCACTGCCAACCGCAGGGGCTATTTGCTTTAGCGAAAAGTATTCCTCGATCTCTTCCTTGTATTTACCCCAGCGTTCAGGGCTGCTCGAAAGACGTCGTTCCAACTGCAGGAACCGATTCAGCGCCGTCTGATGAGACCTTCCTAAAACCATGGTTGGATCCAGATACGTTTTGAATGGCAGTCGGACTATGTACCGGCCATCCGATCGACGTGTATGAGTTTCCTGGAAAAATGATTCGCACCAGAGATCCTCCTTTGTAGCCGGTGAGCAGTCTGGAACTGCTTCGACTTCGCAAAAACGCTTAAGCAGCGACTCGGTGTCCAAAGATAGATGATTACAGCGCAACTGGGTTACTCCGTCTACTCCTTGTGCTCGTCCAGAAAGAATCCAGCCAAAACGAGTATTTTGAGCTATTGGCTCGTGTGGCGACCCGATCCTAGTGCCTGGCAACATGATTTGCGCTAGGAGGTCTGCCCCCAATATGAGATCGACTCGTTTTGAACGGCTGTAGTTTGGGTCTGCCAACGTGAGACCTTGGATGTGATTCCAATGCTGCGGAGAAAAGCTCAGACTCGGCAAATATGAAGTAACCGAATTGAGAACATATGCTGAGCTAACATCTAAGACAAAATGGGGGTTAATTAAACTTGCAATTTCAAAATTAACCATATACTTGCAACGGCGACCGCCCCCTTGACCAACACCAAAAATGGATGTTCGGGTGCTGGTTCGCTTGAGATGAAGGGATTGTACGACATGCTCGGATACGATGGTTGCCTCAGATCCTTGATCGATGAGCGCATTAATGACAGCTTGCAAGCCGTTGATCGGGTTTCGCACTGTTATGCGAGCAGTGGCAAGAAGTATGTTCCTTGCTGAAAGGTTGGATGAAGTGGCTGAATGACATCTATAAGATGCGTTTGAGTCCTGAGCCAGAGCAGCTTGCATGTTGTGTTGGGAAACTGTTTCCATAGCTGCTGGCGCGGTGAACTGCGGTGTCGTAGGTCGGGCCAACGGTGCTAGAGAGTGGTTACTGGCTTGTCCTTGTGCCAGAACCGGAAAATGCAGCAATGTGTGGTGCCGCTGACCACAGACTTGACAGCCCTTATTGCTGGGGCAGCGAGAAAGGGCATGTGACTTACTTAAACAATTTAAGCATAATTTAGCCCTGCTTGCGATATCCTTGCGCTTGTAGCAGTCAAGCGCCAGGAAAACTGGACAACGACGGAGCACATGGTCGCCGTTGCAGTGGTAACAGGGGCTACTTGCACGCCTTGGGTGTTCCTGTGTGTTATGAACTCGAACCCGTCTGGTAGGGTCCGTCGAACTTGAGCCAGAATTGGAGTCGTACAACGAGCTACGGTTCTCGATTGCATCCATTATGACAAGTCGATCGTTCAGAAAAGATTCCAACTCCTTGTAAGTTGGAACTATAGAGCTGCTACCTTGATGGTGCTCCCAAGCGTTGTGGGTCTCCTTGGGCAGCTTCGATGCGACGTAATGTGCCAACCAGTGCTGACTTTCCCCATCCAAGGCTTGGACGCGGCGGAATGCAGCCAGGCAAACATTGACCGTGCTCAACATCGAACGCATAGAATCGGTAGTATCCTTGTGTAGCCTGGGCAGCGCATAGATTGTATTCATATGGTGCGAAAAAACCAGGCGAGGATTGTTGTACCTTTTAATCATCATGCCCCAAGCCACTGCATAATTTACATCCGTAAGCTGCATTTGACGGATGTCATTATCACGGCTTGCTGGCAGCGATTCCTTGAGAAAATGTAATTTTTGAACGTTGCTCAGGTTTGAGTTGTTGTGAATCAGGCTGGTGAAAGCATCGTAGTATCCGGGCCAATCGACACACGCACCAGAAAATTTGGGGACTGACATTTGAGGCATGTTGACTCGAAGCTCAGGATCTGAACCCGCAGCGGCCGCAGCCTGGGAAGCCGGAGCCACTGGTTCAATCTTTTCGAAGTCTTCAGCCAGGGCACAGTAGGCGTCCAGATAACGCTCCTCAAATTCTGATTGAAAATTCTTTAGGGCGTACGAAGAGTCCTCAAATCCTTCCAAATTAACGATAGCCGAATGAGTCTGTTGAAACGCAGTTCGTAATTCCTCCACTTGTTCCAGCCTCTTTTTAAGATAAATGCGCGTTTTCCTCGATTGCGAATCCTTCCTAAAATTCTGCAACACAGTCTTAAGGGCTTGGTGTCGATTTTCTTGCAAATTTATCAAATGCGAAATATCCAAATCAGATTGCATGTTGACTAGTGTAAACCCAAATTTGCGCAACTCACCACCCAAAAGAAATCAAAAAATAATACGGTAAATGCTTGTCTCGCACACAACTTGTTCACTCACTCAGTTTTGCCAGAAACGAACCACAAAGAAGAAACGAAGAGAAGACAGCGCCCGGCAAGTTCCGATATGCAGTTATTGCGCTTATGTATTGATGTTTCTCTTGCACAATTTCGTTCAGCCGGCTTGTCGAACTAACGCAGCCGCGGTCTAACGGAAACTATTTACACTTTGAATTTTACAGAAAATGTTTGTATGTATGCTTGCAGGTTCCCCTCATGGGCCACCATGTATAGTTGTGTCCCCCTGTACTCGTTTAACAGGAGGTCATTGTAAGAGGGGTTCCCAGGCAAATGCAAACACAAAACACTAAAGTTCACTTTCAGTAAATTCAATATAATTCTAAGCAACTTCAGATTTGGTATAAACTATGTATATATGTGTATGTGTAAATTCGTTAGACCGGCGACGTGCGTTCAGCTTCGACTTTAATTGCAGACTCCCTCCTTCTCTCGCTGTCCCTTATGGTCTCATCTGAGCGACCACTCAGCTGATCGCACTGCCTCTCTTCGCCGCACAGTGGGACAAGGAGACAACTGAACAACTATGTTTTCAGAAAATTTGAAGCCGTTTGATTAGCCGGAAGGAATATGCCAAAACAAAATGTAAAAAAAGTCAAATGTTACAGTTTTGCACTCCATGTTTTTTTTTATTGATAATTTTTTTAAAATATTTTTAGAGACCTTTTAATTTTTTTTAGTTCCTCAATGTTATTGGGCATAGTAAGGGTGTAGCGTTGCACAAATGCAGGAAGAAAAGCGTTCCATAAATAACTTACATTTGGCCACCACATGCGTGCATATGATTTGAGCACTAAAATGGCCAAAAAATTTAGTTTTAGGCTCAAAAGTTAAAAAAATGTCTTGTTCTGAATCAATCTTATTATTTTCGATAGTAATGAGCACTAAAAACTTTTCAAATAAATACAAAAACAGCTAAAAGCTTCAATTACTTGGGTGAGTTAGTGAGGTTATGTAACATTTTTTAAGTTTAAGTTAATATAACTTACATTTTTTAAAATTAGCTTTAGCTGTATGATAACTGACTAAATGCCCAACAAAATGAGGTATCAGTCATTTAAATCGGACAAAGATTTCCCGAGGAATAGCATATTCCTTCCGGCTAATCAAACGGCTTCAAATTTTCTGAAAACATAGTAAAATAAGTCACCAACAAAATGAGACTAAGATCATTAGCAGGCGTTCAATATTAAAGAAGATACAGACCGTTGAAATCAGCTAATCGAAATGGTGTTACAGTTTTGCTCGTCAGTGTATGTCCTTCAAAGGACGAAGCAGGACCCGACGTAACACTTTTTAACAAAGAACTGGAGTGTGAACAACGGAATGATCGTGCCAAACTTAATGCGTTTGTGCAAAACAATGAGCCCCTGATCTTTTTGGATGCAGCTTGAGTTACAGCAAATATAAATAATAAATATTTCAGCTGCCATTCGAGCACAAGATAATATCGCTTTAGCTCTAGCTTTGTCTAGGTGGTGGTCGCACTCTACCCTCAAGTTGCCCTTGAACATGCAGGCTGACGAGTATCCTATATGTATCTTTTCAAAAAAATCTGGAACGGCGAGAGAGCTGCAGCAGTGCTCTCTTGTTATATGGGATGATTGTACTATGGCCAACAGAAAGTCACTGGAAGCACTTAATCTTACGTTAAATGATATTCACGGAGATAATCGATTGTTTGGTCTTGCATTGATGTTGCTCCGGGAGTTCCGTTAGTGCGAATTACTTCCAGGACGACTTAGTTCTATTATATTAATGATTTAATTATTATTATATAATATATTTGACTTAAATTAACAAACTGAGTGTTTTAATGAGTTTACAAAAAATGGAGCGGCTCTCTGTGGACTGCTTAGCGTGAGATTTCGGCATCGACTGTCTTTACTGTCCGCTCACGCATACATTCGCGATCTCTGTCGGTGATATTAGAACCGACGTCCACTCCGTGTGTTGCTCTCTCTGGTTTATTTCTGATTCCTACATTCGGCCCTCCTGTGGTGTTCGTCCCTTCTCCTTATTCATAAACTCATATACTGTGGATGTTTTCAAAGGACCTTCGCTATTACCCACTTTCTCCACATCAAACCTGCCATGCTTGTGACCTTAACTACTTTTTAGGGGCCAAGTTACTTTCCATTTAGCTTTAAACTTACCCCATACTGAGTACGCTTGATCGCAACTTAGTCATTGACTTTGTATTGCCTTTCGTCTGCTTATTAAAATATTTATTATTACAATATTTATTAGTCATTGACTTTGTATTGCCTTTCGTCCCTTGTTACAATATTTATTATTTTATTTTGAATCAAAAGCTTTCCTGTTTTCCTCCCTCCCTGCCTTGTTTGCGTATCTGTTCATGCTCTTCGTCCAACTCTTCTATCAAAGACTGCTGCACATGTGGTTTGAGTTCTGCAATGTCTACTATGTCTACTGTTAGCAGCTTGAACGGGGCTACATTTGTGCTTCTAGGCTCGAAATTGTTTATTAGCTGCTGCACTCTATTCTCGTGTTTGTACCAATTTCCTGGATTTTCAAGGCTCGTCTTTGACAACATTGGCACCACAATCTTATGCATTCTCTCAATCTGCCCGTTACCTCGAGGTACACCTGTAGCCATCAATAAATGCTGGATCTTCTCTTTGTCACAGTATTCCTTGAATAAGTGCAATGTGAAAGCTGCACCACGATCTGACACAATCCTGAAGGGATTTCCAAATATTATGGGCTGCCTGTCTAATTTAGCACCTTCTCGACTCCAGTTCTAAACGCCAGATACAACCAAACGTATTTCAAAACGCTTCGACGACTACTAAGATGTGAATATATCTTTTCTTGTGATCTCCATCGACCCCACGTGATCTATGTGATAGGTGATCAAAGGTTTGTCCCCCTTATCAATAGGATTTAGACATTCTTACTGTTTTCCGGTATTTGCGTTAACCAAGATGTTGTGTTCCGAAAAAATAAGATGACACGATCGGGTTAAGGTCAAATATACAAGTGATTTTATTCGGCTCCCTTCGCAGTCTTTTATACATGTTTTGTGTGTGTTAGTAAAGTGCGTGCACATGTTATAAGATGATGCAATAGGAACAGAGTTTGCATAAGAAGGGCTGATGCCAGAGAATAACTTTTAAGAAGGTTGATGCAATAGCCTTTTGAAGTTACGATACATAGCACATCTCTCCCCTAAAATTACATATTGTTAGTAGTTTTACGCTTTCTAAAATCTGGGGGCTGATAGCGGTTGACTTCTTGACGTGGTCGAGTACTGCTTCTGATTGCAATGCTCGATCGGCGTGGCAGTGGTACCTGGTGGTTAACTTGATGGGATGCTGCAGGTACTTCACTAGAACCAGATACAAGAATAATTTGCGTAAACCAATTTCTGGCCGGCAGTCAGACAACCAAACCAAAATATCTGCCAAATAACCAAACGAATTAAATACATTTAAATGCAAAAACCAAAACAATAGCCGACGGCCACAAAAGACTCAAAACGAATTAAATGCATTTATTAATGCACACATACACCAAACAACAACAGAAGCCCCGGTGCCCGTGAATTATGAGTGATCTCGAGAAGTCGTCGCCACCGTCGAGCGTTGCTCCCAGCAAAGTTGAACAACTTGGAGTAGCAATAATAATTATGTCATTGGGCATTTTTGCGATCATGTTCTATCTTTTGGACAAGTGTTTTGGCAGATTCATCAAGTCTCAACTCCCGAAATCTATCTTTGAGCAATAACAACAAATCGCAATCGTATATGCAGTGAATCCCGTCAGCGACAGGCCCGCACTCCGCGCCCTGAAGTGATCCAGAGTGAAGACGACACCATTGTCGGCTGTCCAGCAGCAACACATTTTTTTTGACATTCCCATCTTAATATATATATTCCTATGTTTTCTAATAATATTAAATTCGGATAAGTGAACATCTAATTAATAGTAAAAACCCAACACACAAATGCACATGAATATGTTTCTGTAACAACTTCGTTTAACAGCCCAAGATTCGACCGGGAGATCTCTCGACGTTGGACCTTTAAAGAGGGTAAGCTCTACGGAACCAAGGTTCCTCAATTATACCAAAATACATATATACATATTTATGTGCAAAGTACACCTCCACTGGGAGAAATATTATTATCCGTAGAATTACAGTTTTTATCATTTTTTTATTTTCCTCTTTTTTTAAATAAAGTTTTAATTAACCTTTTCAATTAATCAAATTTTCAATATATTATCATTTTTCTTTATTTACATGGTATCTTGTATTTTTATGTTTTTTAAACTTTTGTATTTTTAAAGAAATGAAATTTTAATTTGTTCAGAAAAACAATTATTCATTTTTATATACCGTTAGTAATTTTAATTAAATGTACTTTTAATCATTTTATTTGTTTTGTTTAAAGAATAATTCACTATTAATTTTAATCATTTAATTTACCATTTTTATTACAATGTCAAGAGACAGTTTATATCATTATTATTAATCACACAATTTTTATATTCCAACATGCACCTTTATATTTACCCAATAAAATTTATAATGTAAACAGAATATTAACCATGTCTTGGTAGAAACCGAATAAAAGGGGGAACTGGCATAAATGGAAAAACTGGGTCAAGAACAATGACATAACTTTTGACGAACATAAGGGGATCATATAGCGCAGCCAGCGATGATCCATTGGCACGCGAAGTCGTGAAGGGGAGGGCATTGGCTGAAACACTGCCGATCGGATTTCGATCAAGCTTACGCGAAGCTTGCAGGCGGTGTACACTGAAAGACAGACTGACCAACAGTATTTAGTATTTCCAGGCACGTAAATAATTTCTTGATTACGTGTGGAGAGGTAAGTGGCGTCCAAAGAACCCACCCCAAATCCGACGAGCTCAGCTGCACCAAATCGTGCTTGGCGGGCGGCCACTCCCTCAAGCCTACATATGTCCTTCAAAGGACGAAGCAGGACCCGACGTAACACTTTTTAACAAAGAACTGGAGTGTGAACAACGGATTGATCGTGCCAAACTTAATGCGTTTGTGCAAAACAATGAGCCCCTGATCTTTTTGGATGCAGCTTGAGTTACAGCAAATATAAATAATAAATATTTCAGCTGCCATTCGAGCACAAGATAATATCGCTTTAGCTCTAGCTTTGTCTAGGTGGTGGTCGCACTCTACCCTCAAGTTGCCCTTGAACATGCAGGCTGACGAGTATCCTATATGTATCTTTTCAAAAAAATCTGGAACGGCGAGAGAGCTGCAGCAGTGCTCTCTTGTTATATGGGATGATTGTACTATGGCCAACAGAAAGTCACTGGAAGCACTTAATCTTACGTTAAATGATATTCACGGAGATAATCGATTGTTTGGTCTTGCATTGATGTTGCTCCGGGAGTTCCGTTAGTGCGAATTACTTCCAGGACGACTTAGTTCTATTATATTAATGATTTAATTATTATTATATATTTGACTTAAATTAACAAACTGAGTGTTTTAATGAGTTTACAAAAAATGGAGCGGCTCTCTGTGGACTGCTTAGCGTGAGATTTCGGCATCGACTGCCTTTACTGTCCGCTCACGCATACATTCGCGATCTCTGTCGGTGATATTAGAACCGACGTCCACTCCGTGTGTTGCTCTCTCTGGTTTATTTCTGATTCCTACATTCGGCCCTCCTGTGGTGTTCGTCCCTTCTCCTTATTCATAAACTCATATACTGTGGATGTTTTCAAAGGACCTTCGCTATTACCCACTTTCTCCACATCAAACCTGCCATGCTTGTGACCTTAACTACTTTTTAGGGGCCAAGTTACTTTCCATTTAGCTTTAAACTTACCCCATACTGAGTACGCTTGATCGCAACTTAGTCATTGACTTTGTATTGCCTTTCGTCTCCTTATTAAAATATTTATTATTACAATATTTATTAGTCATTGACTTTGTATTGCCTTTCGTCCCTTGTTACAATATTTATTATTTTATTTTGAATCAAAAGCTTTCCTGTTTTCCTCCCTCCCTGCCTTGTTTGCGTATCTGTTCATGCTCTTCGTCCAACTCTTCTATCAAAGACTGCTGCACATGTGGTTTGAGTTCTGCAATGTCTACTATGTCTACTTTTAGCAGCTTGAACGGGGCTACATTTGTGCTTCTAGGCTCGAAATTGTTTATTAGCTGCTGCACTCTATTCTCGTGTTTGTACCAATTTCCTGGATTTTCAAGGCTCGTCTTTGACAACATTGGCACCACAATCTTATGCATTCTCTCAATCTGCCCGTTACCTCGAGGTACACCTGTAGCCATCAATAAATGCTGGATCTTCTCTTTGTCACAGTATTCCTTGAATAAGTGCAATGTGAAAGCTGCACCACGATCTGACACAATCCTGAAGGGATTTCCAAATATTATGGGCTGCCTGTCTAATTTAGCACCTTCTCGACTCCAGTTCTAAACGCCAGATACAACCAAACGTATTTCAAAACGCTTCGACGACTACTAAGATGTGAATATATCTTTTCTTGTGATCTCCATCGACCCCAAGTGATCTATGTGATAGGTGATCAAAGGTTTGTCCCCCTTATCAATAGGATATAGACATTCTTACTGTTTTCCGGTATTTGCGTTAACCAAGATGTTGTGTTCCGAAAAAAATAAGATGACACGATCGGGTTAAGGTCAAATATACAAGTGATTTTATTCGGCTCCCTTCGCAGTCTTTTATACATGTTTTGTGTGTGTTAGTAAAGTGCGTGCACATGTTATAAGATGATGCAATAGGAACAGAGTTTGCATAAGAAGGGCTGATGCCAGAGAATAACTTTTAAGAAGGTTGATGCAATAGCCTTTTGAAGTTACGATACATAGCACATCTCTCCCCTAAAATTACATATTGTTAGTAGTTTTACGCTTTCTAAAATCTGGGGGCTGATAGCGGTTGACTTCTTGACGTGGTCGAGTACTGCTTCTGATTGCAATGCTCGATCGGCGTGGCAGTGGTACCTGGTGGTTAACTTGATGGGATGCTGCAGGTACTTCACTAGAACCAGGGCCGGATGGAAGTGGCTGTGGTGGATTACACGATTGCTCTTCTTCATGTATAGGGCTTGACATTATTGTTGGCGGATTTTGAGAGTCAGGCATCCACCAAAACGGGCTGTCGCTAACGTTGGAGTTGCTATTGATGTCATCTGAATCGCATCTTGGTTTGATCTGGTTACGGTGGCGCTTGATGAAACCTGTGGATGTTTTAAGAATAAATATTACACGGCCGATGGACCGATCGATGACAGCTTTTAAACACTTTTCTCCCCTTGCGTAATTTTTGGCAAATACTTTTTGGTTTGGATAATACTTTGTCGGCTGGTTCTCTTGAATTTCAGTTCGTTTTTGGAAGAGTTGACTTAATATCGTACGCACTGGACGACCATGGAGAAGTTCTGCAGGTGATTGGCCTTCTGGGTTAGGTGTAAAACGATAAGAACAGAGGTATTTTGTAACCGCTGTTTTGACTGGGTACCCGTCCTTGATGTTTTTGGTGACTGAGGTTTTAAAATTTTGTACAAAACGCGAAGCAAGTCCATTTGATGCTGGGTGGAGCTATAGTAATTCAATGCTGAGTGCAGAAATCCTTAAAATCAGCTGCTGTAAGTTGCGGTCCGTTATCGCTGACTAAAGTTTTGGGATAACCTTCAATGGCAATTATAGCATGTAAGTGCTGATATGGTGTTTGCAGTTGTGGTCGATGTCATTTGTGTTATACACGGAAACTGAGAATAAGCATCGACGCATATTAGCCACATTGAATCAAATATGGGACCTGCAAAGTCTATGTGTACCCTTTCCCAGGTAGCTTTTGGCCAGCTTTGAAATTATTTAACTGGGGCTGGATTGCCAATCTTGCAAACGTTGCAACTCTTGGTCAATTGTGCGATATCTTCGTCGATACCTGGCCACCAAACATGTTGTCGTGCTAGTTGTTTCATGCGAACTATTCCCCAGTGACCGTCGTGAAGGAGGTTAAGAATTTTAGTTCGTAGCTTGCGAGGAATAATTACTCTATTGACGTCAGAATAAAGACATAGTAGGTTGTTGTTAATTGTTAAAACAAATCTACGTTTTGAGTATGGCATTACTTCGAGATCGTTTAGTTGTTCTGGCCATCAACTTGATACGTAGTGATAGACCGTTTGCAAAATATTGTTGCTTTCCATATTTTGCTTTATTTCGTCTGAGTTTATTGGACAGGATGTGTCAACAATGTTATAGCATGCCTCTTCCTTATCAAAATTGAAACCTGAAGTAAGTGGAAGACGTGAGAGTGCGTCTGCATTTCCATGAGCTGTAGTTAAGCGATACTTAATTTCAAAATTGTAGGTCATCAATATTATAGTCCAGCGCAGAAGTCTGCTGTAGATTGGAGGGCGCCTTTAACTCCTTGATGTCTTCTAGTCCCTATGAGTCCGGAAGGATGCCCTTGACACTGACTCTTCTCCCAAGATACTCAATCTCGTCCCTTAGAAAGAAACATTTCTCTTTCTTATATTTTATGCCATTTTCCTGTAAAATGCATAAAATTTGTTCGAGTCTAGCAAGATGTTCATGTTGGAGCTGAAATAATAATGTCGTCGAGAAATCTACAAGCCTGAGTTGAACGGTCGTGTTTTCTATCGCTCCTCATTTGATTAAATAAAAACAACGTACCATTGTTCAAATAATTAACTTTGTGGTGTTGATCGCAACATAAACTCACGTAGACACCAAAGCACTTTTGAAATTGAGTCCATAATCAATCATTAAGCGTTAAAATAATAAAATAAAAAGTTTTCTGCGCCGACACAAACGAAAGTCAGTCTAAAGACTGAACCGTTTTCAACGGTTCTGCAACTACACAACAACAAAATAATGTCTTCAACTGGCACTGGAAAGCGTCTTCGCAACAACACGGGCGCCGCTAACGAACGCCTCTCCGATGCCATCTCCCCCCAAATGTTGGAGCTGCTGAAGGTGCACCTCCAAGAGCAGACTCAACAGATGTCAACCGTTGTACAAGAGGCTGAGCTGCGGATCATCGATGGACTTTCGAAGCGTATTGATTTGATCTCCGATGAGGTCAAACGCGTGGTTGTACGGGTCACGAGCCTGGAGCTCGAAGTGGCCGACCTGCGCTTACATAGAAAACAGATGCAAGAGCGCACAAATAATCTGGAGCGGGAGGTTGGAGAACTGCGCGCACTGCGGGACAGAGTGGGAGGAGTAGAGACCAAATTGGCCTCTCAACACATGGTAAACAACGCAAGTGAGTTACGTATGCACGGAGTACCTTACATAGAAGGAGAAAACCTTAAAACGTATTTCAACCAATTGTGCTTCTCACTTAAACTCACGCCGCCGCCTAGAATCCGAGATATTTACCGAGCACGGAAGACACAGAATACTACGGTCGACCCGATTATTCTGATAAAGCTTGATTCTGTCCGAGAAAAAATAGCTTTGTTACGTTCCATAGGGTCTTACCGGCGCGAGACAAAACAACAACTGAGCTTGCGCATGATGGGCCTCGATTCAACGGCAGCGGTGTACGTAAATGAGCAGCTCTTAAGAGAGCATTACCTTATCTTTAAAGAGGCGATGCGTTTGAAAAAGATTAAAACTCTCAACGCTGTTTTTACCCGCGGAGGCTTAGTCCACGTCCGATGCACTGGACGGGAGAACTATTTTCGGATTGAGCGAATGGATGAACTGTCGGCGCTTGCTCAAGAGCATGAAGTCGGAACTCTTCACTCCTCCCCTCTCTCTTCCAACTCCTCGTCATTACCTACAAACAAAACTGAAACTGGGACTGCAGCCAACGGAAATAGAGTTGGGTTTCGCTCTTAATTTTTTCTCAATTTATTTCGAGAATAATCTGTCTCATTCAATTTATCATATTGTTAGATCATATTGTATTATTATATTTATTAGATTTAAAATTAATGTAGGTCGCTTTGTTTACTTTATGTGCTTTGTTATGTCTTATCAATGTTTTGTTTCATACATAACGCGTGCGCAACTGATAATTTTGTTTAAACATTTGAAATGGAAGACAATTTAGAAGTCTCGAATAGCCATACCCTTTTGCGACTTATTACAAAACAGAGATCTGGCCTTAAAGTTTGCCACTTAAACGCTCAAAGTCTGACAAGAAAAATTGAAGAGTTCAAATATATGTTTGTGAATTCTGGTGTAGACGTCATATGTGTATCTGAAACGTGGTTTGTTAAAGATGTCTGTGATACGTTAATTTCATGTGATGGATACAATGTTTACCGTGCGGATCGTGTCAGTCATGGAGGGGGTGTAGCAATATATGTTAGTAAAAAATTAAAGTGCAAGTTTATATGTAAGCATTCCGATAATAGCCCTATTGAATATTTATTTCTTGAAATTATTAATCATTTTACAGCAAAAAAAATTCTTATCGGATGCATTTATCGCCCACGTTGCAATATTAATTATAACGAGGTTATTAATTTACTATCAGATATTTCTTTAAGTTATGCAGACATTTTATTAGCTGGTGATCTCAATAGCAACATGTTGAGGGAAACACATCTCAAAAGCGAAATGGAGTCATTAGATTTAAAATTAGTAAACTCTGTGTTTCCAACACATTTCAGCAAAACATGCAGCTCTTTGTTAGATGTCTTCTTTGTTACTGACATTGAAAACGTATATTTGTATGACCAACTTATCGTGCCTTCGTTCTCAAAACATGACCTTATATATTTGACCTACAACTTTGACCTGCAATACAATGACGAATTAATAGTGTTTAGAGACTTTAAGAACATTGACTACGACCTGCTTATGGCCGAACTTGACAGATGTAACTGGAATAATATCCTCATATCTTCAACGGTAGACCAACAGCTCACAATACTTCAAAACAACATCAGCTACCTGTATGATACATTTGTTCCAATCAAAAGCAAAGTGATCAAATACTCAGTTAAACCATGGTTTAATAATGAAATTAAGCAGGCAATTAAAGCTCGAAATGATTCTTTCCAAAACTGGAAAAGGTATAGGACTCCACAACACCACGGGCACTTTAAGTTACTAAGACAGACCGTGACGAAACTTATTGAATCTGCGAAGACAAACTTTTGTAGTCGTAGATTCAAAAATTCAACTTCAACTAGGCAAACATGGAAAGAAATCAAGTCATTAGGAATAGGTAAACAAAAAGTAACAGCTGTACAGGATGTTGACATAGAAGAACTGAGCATAAGGCTGTCAGAATGCAATGTACCTGAAATCTGCAATAACAATATGTACCTGAGATCAGTACCTGAAAATTTCTGTGATAATAGGTTTAGATTTGTGTGTGTCAATCAGTGTGAAGGGCTTGTCAATATTCTTAAAATCAAATCGAACGCTGTTGGACTTGACGATATGAACCCAAAATTTTTAAAAATATTACTTCCGAAAATCTTACGATTTATTACGCACATTTTTAATACTGCCTTCACGACATCTATGTTCCCAGACTGTTGGAAAATCGCCAAAATTGTCCCCGTCCCTAAGGCAAACAAAGAATACAGGCCCATTTCTATTCTTCCTTACTTATCAAAGGCCTTTGAAAACATACTTTAGTAAAGCCTTTGACACGGTTAATCACGATGTTTTATGTGCCAAATTGAAAACTCAATTTCAATTTTCAAACACAGCCGTCAAACTCATGTCCTCGTATTTACTTAATCGTCGTCAATCTGTTGTAATGTCAAATGTCTCGTCTTCGTTTGTATTTCTAAAACGTGGTGTGCCTCAAGGTTCTGTTCTTGGTCCGTTATTGTTTACTCTCTATGTAAATGACCTTCCCTCCGTGTTGTCTAATTGTAATGTTCATATGTATGCAGATGATGTCCAGATGTATGTGAGTCGTCCCCTAACTAGAATAAATGAATGTGTAAATATATGTAATAGTGAACTTGTCCAAATCAGTAACTGGGCCAAAAATAATGGCCTAGGACTTAATCCGGCGAAATCCCAGTGCCTAATAATTTACAAAAATAAAATAAACAGTGATCTGATCCAGCCCTTAATTCTAAACGCCATTCCTATTAAGTACGTTGATAAAGCTACCAACTTGGGTTTTGTTTTCAACAGTACGCTGAGCTGGAGTGACCATGTTAACGCAGCTGTAGGAAAGACGTATGGGTTACTTAGATCTATCGCTTCCGTTAAAAACTCTTTACCCACAAATATACGTTTGCTACTAGCCAAATCGTGCCTGGTCCCAACTCTATTCTATGGGGTCGAAGTGTTTGCGAACTGTGATTCAGTCAGCCAGCACAAAATTAAAATAGCGTTCAACAGTATTGCAAGATTTGTATTTAATTTGCAACGATTTGATCACGTCTCTAGATTTGCTTACAAAATATTTGAACTACACTTGGCAGACTGGTTGAAAATGAGGGTGTTAGTGTACTTGCAAAAACTAATTTTTAATAAAGAACCAAGCTATCTCTATGAAACACTTAGATTCTCCGCATCGCGAAGAGCAAACATTATTATTCAGATAAGGCACAGATCACTACTCTCTGAAAGGCAATTTTTTATAAACGCTATAAGGTTATGGAACCAACTTCCAAACTCCCTAAAAAGTATTAGCAGCGCAGCGCAGTTTAAAGATAAACTAATTTCACATTTAAAAGAATCAAATATAACATAAAAAACAAAGCGACCCTAACTTAAGCTTTAATATAAGTATAATTTAAATTTTTTGTAGTACTTAATTAAATATTGATTACAAATTAATTTGTCCTGTGTGACTAGCGCATTAAATTATAAGTTTTATACTTGTAGCGTTAGGAAGAACTTTAATAAATAAATTAAAAATTAAATTAAATTATTTTCACAACCTTCTACACCATTTAGAAGTTGCTAAAGATGACGCTGGAATATAGCTGGGGCGCTGGCTATTCCAATAGGTAAACGTTGATACTGGAAAAGACGGAGTGTTGACGACCATAATTTCTTTTGCTGCTTCGTCTAACTCCATTTCTAAATCAGCGTCGTTCAGGTCAATTTTGAAAAAATGCGTGCCATTGCGGATCTGGTGTAACAAAGACTCACGTGTTGGCAGTGGATATTGCTCGATGTCCAATTGGGAATTGACACCTTGCTTGAAATCGCCGCAGATTCGTAGTGCTCCACCCGGCTTGGGTGCTAGTACTATAGGCGATGCCCAGTTGCTGAATTTAATAGGTTTCCAAATACCTGCTTTTGTTAGACGCTGCACTCCCAATTTGAATTTTTCCAATTGGGCAAACGGAATTTGCCTGCTCTTGTAGAATTTTGGAACGGAGTTCGGTTTTAGATATATGCTTGCTTTATAGTTTTTTATTGTTCCAATCGCCGGCTGAAATACTTCCTTGTACTTCTTACAAAGATTAGTCATTTGAGTACCCTGCTCCTCACTCACATTTGCGATTTGCTGAATTTCGAAATTAAATGCTTTGAACAAATTTAAACCGAACAGATTGTTTGAATTTCACACGTCAGCCACAATGATCACTACATTTGCCAGTTTTTTGCCACACTTTGCCACAGTGTGCAGTTCACCCAACACTGGAATTTGTTGTTGGCCAAATGCATGTAAAATTCGATCGCACTTCTCTAGTTTTGGGCTGTTACTTGTTTGATTCCTTCAAACTTTACCAAACTGGAAACATTGTAAATTGTTTGCACTGATTCCATGTTTTTGTTTTGATTTTTGACTTTGTCGGTGTCTTTTTTGTCTTTGCACTGTTTGGACAGGCAAACGATAGCTATGTGTCCCTTTCTAGCACATTTGTGACAGATGGCCTCGCGAAATTTGCAATATTCGCGAGTGTGTGAGTGACCGCAGCCGGAGCAAGATTTCAGCACTATCTTGCCTCCCTTTCCATCAACATAGTTGCGTTTCTGTTGGTGTTGCTTGTGTGTAAAAACTGCGTTCATATCAAGCGCTCTTTTCTTTGGTTTCTTCTTGGTCACTGCTACGGTTTTCATTGTTGCTTCGTACGTTTCGGCAATAGAGAGAACGTCCTCGAGTGAAGGCTGAAGCGGTTGTGCGAGTTGCGTCGAAAGGAGTGTGGACATTTATTTGATCGCGGATCATTTCATTAACGTAATTTAATGAACACCCGTCTGATTGGAAAACAAATTGACACTCACGAGCAATGTCATGTAGATCGGCAACCCATTCCTTATGTGTTTGAGAGTCCCGCATCTAACGTTTAAATATTCATACCAAGCAGCAACAATATGGCGTGCGTGCCTACCCGCGATAGAAAATACGCTTTTTTTCTTCTCCGCGGATTGGACTGAGTACGCGGCGAAGTACTGTGTTAATTGCTGGAGATACGTTTCCTAATTTTGTTGATCCTTGTTGAAATTTGGGAACGGCGGACACACTGAATTTTCTCCCGATCTGTCTACGTTGTGAACGACACGGTTTTGTGTTAATATAGACTCCATCCATTGCTGTTGTTGTTGCATAAGCTGCTGCGAGAATTGTTGCTGTTGAGCCAACAATGTTTCAAAGTTTAACTGATTGTTATCAGGCATTGTTTTTTCGTTCAATCTCTACAAATTTAGACTACCGACACGAAATACACAAAACTACATTTTGCGGTCCTGTTTTTTTTCACTTTCCTTTCGATCTCTACGATTTAGGCTACCGACACGAACTTTTTGACTTTTATCACTCGTCGCCAGAAAATGTTGTGTTCCGAAGGAATAAGATGACACGATCGGGTTGAGATCAAATATACAGGCTCCCTTCGCAGTCTTTTATACATGTATTGTGTGTGTTAGTATTGTGCGTGTACAAGTTATAAGATGATGCAATAGGAACAAAATTTGCCTAAGAAGGGCTGATGTCAGAGAATAACTTTTAAGAAGGATGACGCAATATTCTTTTGAAATTACGATACATACCACAAGATGTACTCCACAGCTGCCTACTACTTAAGCTACTTATTTCCTCAACTTTGGAATGAAAAAAGATTTTTTCAGCAGCTCCTGTGTTTTCTTTATCGAAAAATTACCTTGCCTATGAGCAATCTGTGTAATCTCAGTCTTCATTTGAGATGGAACTACAATCAACTCTCTGTCTGGGTCTTTAAACAATATTTGATTAGCGATGTAATAATCTTTATGCCCCTTTGTTTCAACTAGACTCCTAATAACGTTTGTCCACTCGTGTGCCACCTCAGCTTCCATCAACTTGTACATTACACTGGCGGTCAACACAAAACAAGCAAATCGACTAAGTCCGTCTACATGCCTCATCTTTGTACCTGATCGATGTCCTATCTTCTAATCGTAGTCTTGCAGATACATTGCTCACCTTGCCACTCGCAACGGAATTTTTTTATTTTTTATCGTCATGGCGAAAGCGTTACAGTCCGTGATGATTTTGCACTTTTTCAACGCTCCTATGACTGCTAAGACCTCCAATTCGTATGAGTGATATTTTTCTTCACATAGCTTGGTTTGACAGTACATGACAGGGTGTAACTATCTACCCTCTGGATCCTTTTGTTGAAGAACTGCCCCAAAACCAAACTTCGACGCATCCGTGTGTATTTCTGTAGCCAATCTAGGATTGTATAGTTTCAAAACTGGTTTGCTAGTCAACGCTGCCTTTAGTTGCTCGAATGCTCCCTGCTGTAACTCCTTGAACTCAATTTTTAAATCCTTCCTATCCATAAACATACTTCCCAAAATGTCAAATCAAGAAATCGCTGTATGGCTTTTATTAGACGGCACTGGAAAGTTTCCTACGGCCTGTGTTTTCTCGTCGCTGGGTGTGATCGAACAATTTTTAAAAATATACCCTAGAAAAACTACACTTGGTATATTTTTGGTAGTATACTTCTTCCGGAACATGCAAATAACTGCTGGTCAAATACAGTGTTGTTAAAACGTCGCTCCCTGTAACTTCTTGGTCACGTTGTCCATCTGAACTAAAGGAAAATTTTCCATCACTATTTTCCCATTTAGTTTGCGATAGTCGCCGGACAACCGCTTCTGGCCATTCTTTTTCACTAAAAGCGATACGTCGAGGATGCTGAAAAACTGGCAAATCATTGCTTAACAAAATCTCCATCTCGACCGGACAATG
Source organism: Drosophila oshimai (assembly GCA_018150695.1). NCBI lineage: Eukaryota > Metazoa > Arthropoda > Insecta > Diptera > Drosophilidae > Drosophila > Drosophila oshimai. Next base: position 2,057,322 of record JAECWM010000302.1, on the reverse strand, counting down.
AATTTTTGTTATTGGTTTGTATTCGTCCATCATGTGTTTCACAACACCTTTCTGCGAATGTGGCAAATGTGAAACGTCTTCCTTTAGCTTGCTTCCAGCCTGATCCGTGGTCATCATACACAATCTCTGAAACTCATTTAGCAGCTCTGAGCATGAACTTCCGTTCTTCTCTTCTCTTTTCTGCACCTGACTGCGAAAAACAGGGAAATTCTAAATTAATCCCGCAGACTTCTAAATTACTTCTAAATTAACTTCACATTCTCGCCAACAATCACCACTGCCATGTCATTGATAGTGGGCGCATTGAATTGTCTTGAATGGCTCCCAGCTGGTCTTTTATCTGCTGATAATGATTTTGTGGTCGTCAGAATGCATTGTATCCAATGCTGTTTTGAACAATGTGACCAAGTCAATACGCTCATGCTGAAGATTTTCACGTTTAGTTGAAGTGAAAATTGCACAACGCTAATTTAGTTCAACTGCCGAATCACCAACGAAATAGATCTAATGAAATGTATGATCTTTGTTTGGTGGTGGTAAGAAAGCGCCCGCTCGATGGTGAATTTGCCCTTGAATCTAACTTTTGTGATGGAATTTCGTGAAAAATTGTAATTGTTCATTTTGATAAAAGAGTGACGCTATTACCTTTTAACTCGGATTGTAGCCCGGTTGTTGAACAGCCTCTGCTCCAAATAACGTCATTTGAAAACATCCGTTATATTTTTGAGCGTGCAACAGGAATTGGTTTGATTTGCATGTATTTCCATATAGAAGCGAATACAATGGCTGTGGTGGATGAGTCAAAACCGGCCGTTTTACTTTGCCAGCTGCGCAGGAAGTGGCTGCCCCCTCTGGTATCGCCTGCAAATCGTTTAAGAGACTACCGTCGGGAGAAAATTACCTATCGCGCGCGACACTTCCAGAAGTCACGCAGAAGTGTCTTCCAGAAGTGACTTCCGCGATACTTCCAGAAGTCAAGCAAATGTGTCTTTCAGAATTGACTTCCGCGATACTTCCAAAAATCACTAAAAAGAGTCTTTCTTTCGCTTGAGAGACTTCTGTCGGGAAAAAATTACCTATCCTCCGCAACACTTCCAAAAGTGACTTTCGTGACACTTCCAGAAGTTTCCCAGTAGAGCCCTTTTTATTTAATTTTTATTCGTCAGGTCGAGGACCTGAACCGGGGACCATCCTCGCTTTAGGTCGATGCTCTTACCCCTAGGCCACGGGCGCGCTGTTGTTGCGGCCGCCAAGAAAACATTAAACAGTTTACTCTTTACTATCACCGTTCTATCTTCCAGAAGTGACTAAAAATTGACTTCTTGACTTCTTGAGGGCTGCTTTAGAATGTAAGCGGCATCAGTAATGCCGCAGAACTGCTTCAAAATGTTCTCGGCGTCAACAACACTCCTCCAGAATGGTCTTCCCTTCACCACTTTTCCTCCAGAATGTTCGCTTCCAAACACTTTTTCAGATTCACTGAGCCCCCAAATTGCCCTGTGAGTTCCGTTAGGACGACGTAGTTTTATTATATTAATAATTTATTTATTATTATATATTTTACTTAAATTAACAAACTGAGTGTTGTGTGGTGTTTTAAACTTCAGTGAGTTTACAAAAATGGGGTGTGTCTCTTCGGACTGCCAAGCGTGAGATTTCGGCACCGACTGACTGTACTGGAGTTTTGCTCTCCTTACTTGTTACGCTCACGCATATATTCATGATCTATGTCTGTGTTGTCAGAACCATGATACAATTATATAGTTATTGTATCATGGTCAGATCCGACGTCCACTTCGTGTGTTTCTCTCTTCTTGCTCTTCTGGTTTATTTCTGATTCCTACACATATGTAGGTAAACAAGTTTGTCAATACAGGAATCAACTAACATCATTTTTTTCGGACGATCAGCCGACTTACAGGCCCAAACCATTTTACTGCAGCCGCCTTGGTCAGATTCCAAAATAAATTTTCCATATCCACAAACATTTAAAATAAATACTTGTTGAAGTTAAAAAATGTATGGAGCTTAAAACTGAAAATCTAAAGGCCAACGTATGGCAAGTTGCCGGCAAAAAAATTGGTCTGGTCTGTAAGTCCCCTGCTGGAGAAAAATTCCTAGAATCTTTTTTCATTGAGTCCTCTGTTAACAGTCGTCTTTAAATAAATGTATGCAGGGATAATTTAATTTTTAAATTGTAAAAACATTTTGTTCTTTTATAATATGTATACGTTATTATGCCTTCTAGGCTCATCTTCAAGTGTCCCCAAGTGTTGATTCCATCGGAACAGTAATCAAACATCACCGTTATGCAAAATCAAAGGTCAATGTCAAATAATAATGTTCAAAAATATATTTTTGTTAACAAAAACTAGTTAAAAGAGGCACTGATGATGATACTTTATATACTTTATATAAAGTATTAAAATATTAAATATTTTGAGTACTAACAAAATATTAAATTTTTTTTTAAACTGCTTATTTTGAAATGAAAATATGTGCATTTCCCAGAATCAGTCCACCAGGCCCAAAAAATGTAAAAAGAGTTTAAACATATTTCTACCTGGTTTTAATCCGATCTTATTTTCTTAAATCATAAAAACTTAACTAATCTTGAAAAGTTTAATTTAATTTGATACAAATTTTATGTAAAAAACAGGTTAAAATCAACAAAAACAAGAAAGAACGCTATAATCGGGTTTCCCGACTATCAGATTTGCGATACTCATTGCCCTCTTTTTAACAATTTTGCGCGCAATTTTGCCACGAGCAGTGGCCTCTCTCGCCTCTCACCTGTTCATTTTTACTTTAATATAATTATAGAATATAGAATATATAGTGCATAAAAAATACAAAAATGTTTATCAAATCCGCCAGCACGGCAAAATAAAGTTTTTTATATATAGGGGAACATGGGGCATAACAGGGCAAAGGGCAGAACGGGATGAAATTAATAATTGTCCCACACTGTCGCTCCATCTATTGAAATTTACATCAACATAGTTTTACATCATATGCGACATTTTGCAAGTGAAACCGGCACAATTATTGCGTCAGCATATTTTTTGCAGCATATATGGTGTGCATTCCGGCCAAATTGTAATTTTCGAGATTTTGCATATCTAAGTAAGTAATATTTGTTTATATTTTATAAATATTGGGTTCATTCCAAGATATAATATGTTGTTTCAGCTTTACATCGCATATTTCTTTTTTTCATTCCATGCGCTAGTTTTTTTTTATAAGGGTTAATCAAAAAAGTGTTCCCGGGGGCAAAACGGGCGGGGCATAACGGGGCACAATCTTTTGCAGTAAGCAAACTCAAGATGTAATTATGACGATGAAGGCTGTTATTTTTGTACTTGTTTTAAAATTTCAATTTATTCATTTTCGACGACTATTATCACAAATCTGCAGAGCGATTTTTTTAAACAAAACCAACAAAAATTAATTTTGAATTTTAATTTTTATTTTATCACTATTTTATCACTTTTTCATATTTTGCAATAATAAAAAAAATTTGACAACAACTGACTGTCTTATTTATTAACAATAAAAACATTGAATGCAAATATTCGCAACTTAAATTAATTTTATAACAAAGAGAAAGAAGTATCCCGTTATGCCCCGTGCTCGGGGCATAATGGGATGAAAAACTTTTTTTTCTAAAACGTCAAAAAATATAATTCAATCACATGATTTTTGATGTTCTAAAATTGTTTTCATTATAATATGAGTTAATGAAGATTCCTAGAAAAAGAAATGCACAAAAATAGCATATTTTGTATGTGAAAAAAATCATAACTGAAAATTGCCCCGTTATGCCCCATGTTCCCCTACTGGACTTTCGAACTGTGAACATTACTTTGCTTTACGTTAATGTGAAATGAATGTCAAACCTTAACACTACGTTAACTTCGTTAATTGTCTCGCCTCCGGTGTTTTCTCTGTCACTCACCAATATTTCTTCAACCGTTTTCTTTCGCCAGCCCAACAATACAGCTTTGAATTTGAACCGCTGCCTCACCAGAAATGTCTTCTTGCCGTGTCACCAATACTGCTCAAAATGTTCTCGTCGTCACAAATACACCTCCGAAATTTTCTCGTCGTCCCCAATACTGCTACAGATTATTGGCCGCAGCACTGATACTGCTTCAAAAAATTTTCGGCGTCACCACTGATTCACTGACTACCGATGTCTTTTCTTTCACGATGCCGCTTTCTTCTTTCGCTTTGACCAGCCTCCTGAAGCCAGTGTCTTCGCCTTCTCCTGACGCACAACTTCTGCGATCTGCTTGCTACCGTATATGCTCCACTCCTTATACTTTGTCCAGATGACCACCGTCAACGATCCTGCCTCTTGCTTGTTGACGTTCACCACAAAGTCTTTACGCTGCCTCCAGAATGGTACTCGCTGTTCAATCGCCTTCTATGTTGTCCACGTCGATCGCCCCTGACTTGGTTTCTTGCCTACTTACTTCGTTGCGCTAAAACCGAATTTCACAGTCTCTAGAAGTGTTTCGAAAAATTTCTGTCTCGTTTCCACTCACGCTGCTCTGCTTTGTAAATTTTTTGTCTTTCTGTTTTGCGCAGCACACTTGTTTTAGTTCACAACTGTCTGCAACGCCAATTCAAGTTTTTTAACACACAATTAAGTTTAGTGACTTAGGTTTGTAATTGTTTCAAATATGCCGGCTGAGCCCCCAGATTTGTGGCCACGGGAGTTAAATTAGTGCGAATTACTTTACTTACTGCTGCTGATACAATTAATGAGTGTTTGAAAACATCTAATTAGTTGCGCCCTGTAAAAGCACTTAGATTGACTACAAATTTACGTTGTTGTAGCAGACAACACATAAACTGTCTACTTGGGTTGTTGCCCACTAGCAAAAGTGTGAATTTTGGCGTCAGCCAATTTAAACTTCCGCACATAACTGACGGTTCGGCTGACTGTCGTAATGAATGACGTGCTGACTACCCCGTTTCTTTCCGCAGCGAACCTAAGTTTTTTAGTTTAAGTTTTTAGACATAGTTTTGACCAATATTGTTGTCCTTAGTGATTGCATGTTCTCCCCATGCATTTCTCGTAAAATCGTTCTAAAGATTGTATCATTGTGTGGTATTAATATCTGGTTTTTTCGTGTAATACAGAAATTCTTCATTTTCCGTTTCAAACAAGTACAAAACTTTCTAGGAAGGGGGACAGTGAACTGATCGAACTCTTTTTGTCTAGGGTTTTGTACCGCAGGAGTTGCTTGTACTCAGGTGCGAACTCAAGTTGCTGAATCGGACGGAGAATAATGGTGCGTGCCCGAGTTATTTCTTTAATATTTGAAACGTGCCTTGTTGTTCAGTTCCTTTATAAAAAAAACGCTACAACGCATTGTAGTTTGTGAAAAAAGTTACTATGCCGGCACTTACTACCACCGGTGCAAGCTCGGAACACACTATTCTTTTAAATAGTTGGTTGTTGTTTGCGCACCACTTTCGGAGTTTAAGCTTCTGAGTCTGCGGTGTCAGGATTTTCTTCCGTGCATGTTATTTTTAGTTCCCTTTTGGTCAAACTGGAGGACGGATGTCTCCCCATTTGATTGCCGCCGGCACGGACTATTTTGCCGACTGCCACCTTTAATAAACACAGTTTGTACCGTTTTGTGGGAGAGAGAAAGGGCTACATGTTGCGCCGGAAGGCTTATCCCTTATTAGCTGCTCTCAAAGTTGTCCCTGGATGCTAGGTTTTGTTATATACCCCTAATAGCTACTGCCCCTACTGAATAGACTACACAGGCGGACAAAATTTCGACAACTTCATATTGACTAAATGATGGTAGCCGATTCTTATAGGATTTTCGCCGTAGAATCCGATTCTGACCTTGAAAATATCCGATTGGCTTTAGTTTTCGAGCAACATGAGGTAAAATGTGTCAAAAACTGTTTTTTTTTAATTTTTGAACAGCTATAAATGGAAAAAGCGATGAAAGAAAATTGCCTATATAGGATTAAAAGAAAGCTTAGACATTACTCTTTAATATCCAATATCAAAAAAGTGGAAGTATTCAAGATATACTTTTTTTTTACAAATTCGGAAATATTTTGCCTTTGATTTGATACAGTACATTCACATTACCCCAATCTCCCCCACACATAAACTGTTCCCAGTTGCTTAAATTATCATGTATCCGCTTTTTTTTTTTTGATATTGGATATTAAAGAGTAATGTCTAAGCTTTCTTTTAATCCTATATAGGCCATTTTCTTTCATCGCTTTTTCCATTTAAAGTTGTTCAAAAAGTGTAAAAAAAAACAGTTTTTGGCACCTTTAACTCGGATATTTTCAAGGTCAGAATCGGATTCTACGGTGAAAATCCTATAAGAATCGGCTACCATCATTTTTAATTTAATTTATTTATTAAAGTTCTTCCTAACGCTACAACTATAAAACTTATAATTTAATGCGCTAGTCACACAGGACAAATTAATTTGTAATCAATATTTAATTAAGTACTACAACAAATTTAAATTATACTTATATTAAAGCTTAAGTTAGGGTCGCTTTGTTTTTTATGTTATATTTGATTCTTTTAAATGTGAAATTAGTTTATCTTTAAACTGCGCTGCGCTGCTAATACTTTTTAGGGAGTTTGGAAGTTGGTTCCATAACCTTATAGCGTTTATAAAAAATTGCCTTTCAGAGAGTAGTGATCTGTGCCTTATCTGAATAATAATGTTTTGCTCTTCGCGATGCGGAGAATCTAAGTGTTTCATAGAGATAGCTTGGTTCTTTATTAAAAATTAGTTTTTGCAAGTACACTAACACCCTCATTTTCAACCAGTCTGCCAAGTGTAGTTCAAATATTTTGTAAGCAAATCTAGAGACGTGATCAAATCGTTGCAAATTAAATACAAATCTTGCAATACTGTTGAACGCTATTTTAATTTTTGTGCTGGCTGACTCAATCACAGTTCGCAAACACTTCGACCCCATAGAATAGAGTTGGGACCAGGCACGATTTGGCTAGTAGCAAACGTATATTTGTGGGTAAAGAGTTTTTAACGGAAGCGATAGATCTAAGTAACCCATACGTCTTTCCTACAGCTGCGTTAACATGGTCACTCCAGCTCAGCGTACTGTTGAAAACAAAACCCAAGTTGGTAGCTTTATCAACGTACTTAATAGGAATGGCGTTTAGAATTAAGGGCTGGATCAGATCACTGTTTATTTTATTTTTGTAAATTATTAGGCACTGGGATTTCGCCGGATTAAGTCCTAGGCCATTATTTTTGGCCCAGTTACTAATTTGGACAAGTTCACTATTACATATATTTACACATTCATTTATTCTAGTTAGGGGACGACTCACATACATCTGGACATCATCTGCATACATATGAACATTACAATTAGACAACACGGAGGGAAGGTCATTTACATAAAGAGTAAACAATAACGGACCAAGAACAGAACCTTGAGGCACACCACGTTTTAGAAATACAAACGAAGACGAGACATTTGACATTACAACAGATTGACGACGATTAAGTAAATACGAGGACATGAGTTTGACGGCTGTGTTTGAAAATTGAAATTGAGTTTTCAATTTGGCACATAAAACATCGTGATTAACCGTGTCAAAGGCTTTACTAAAGTATGTTTTCAAAGGCCTTTGATAAGTAAGGAAGAATAGAAATGGGCCTGTATTCTTTGTTTGCCTTAGGAACGGGGACAATTTTGGCGATTTTCCAACAGTCTGGGAACATAGATGTCGTGAAGGCAGTATTAAAAATGTGCGTAATAAATCGTAAGATTTTCGGAAGTAATATTTTTAAAAATTTTGGGTTCATATCGTCAAGTCCAACAGCGTTCGATTTGATTTTAAGAATATTGACAAGCACTTCACACTGATTGACACACACAAATCTAAACCTATTATCACAGAAATTTTCAGGTACTGATCTCAGGTACATATTGTTATTGCAGATTTCAGGTACATTGCATTCTGACAGCCTTATGCTCAGTTCTTCTATGTCAACATCCTGTACAGCTGTTACTTTTTGTTTACCTATTCCTAATGACTTGATTTCTTTCCATGTTTGCCTAGTTGAAGTTGAATTTTTGAATCTACGACTACAAAAGTTTGTCTTCGCAGATTCAATAAGTTTCGTCACGGTCTGTCTTAGTAACTTAAAGTGCCCGTGGTGTTGTGGAGTCCTATACCTTTTCCAGTTTTGGAAAGAATCATTTCGAGCTTTAATTGCCTGCTTAATTTCATTATTAAACCATGGTTTAACTGAGTATTTGATCACTTTGCTTTTGATTGGAACAAATGTATCATACAGGTAGCTGATGTTGTTTTGAAGTATTGTGAGCTGTTGGTCTACCGTTGAAGATATGAGGATATTATTCCAGTTACATCTGTCAAGTTCGGCCATAAGCAGGTCGTAGTCAATGTTCTTAAAGTCTCTAAACACTATTAATTCGTCATTGTATTGCAGGTCAAAGTTGTAGGTCAAATATATAAGGTCATGTTTTGAGAACGAAGGCACGATAAGTTGGTCATACAAATATACGTTTTCAATGTCAGTAACAAAGAAGACATCTAACAAAGAGCTGCATGTTTTGCTGAAATGTGTTGGAAACACAGAGTTTACTAATTTTAAATCTTATGACTCCATTTCGCTTTTTGAGATGTGTTTCCCTCAACATGTTGCTATTGAGATCACCAGCTAATAAAATGTCTGCATAACTTAAAGAAATATCTGATAGTAAATTAATAACCTCGTTATAATTAATATTGCAACGTGGGCGAAAAATGCATCCGATAAGAATTTTCTTTGCTGTAAAATGATTAATAATTTCAAGAAATAAATATTCAATAGGGCTATTATCGGAATGCTTACATATAAACTTGCACTTTAATTTTTTACTAACATATATTGCTACACCCCTCCATGACTGACACGATCCGCACGGTAAACATTGTATCCATCACATGAAATTAACGTATCACAGACATCTTTAACAAACCACGTTTCAGATACACATATGACGTCTACACCAGAATTCACAAACATATATTTGAACTCTTCAATTTTTCTTGTCAGACTTTGAGCGTTTAAGTGGCAAACTTTAAGGCCAGATCTCTGTTTTGTAATAAGTCGCAAAAGGGTATGGCTATTCGAGACTTCTAAATTGTCTTCCATTTCAAATGTTTAAACAAAATTATCAGTTGCGCACGCGTTATGTATGAAACAAAACATTGATAAGACATAACAAAGCACATAAAGTAAACAAAGCGACCTACATTAATTTTAAATCTAATAAATATAATAATACAATATGATCTAACAATATGATAAATTGAATGAGACAGATTATTCTCGAAATAAATTGAGAAAAAATTAAGAGCGAAACCCAACTCTATTTCCGTTGGCTGCAGTCCCAGTTTCAGTTTTGTTTGTAGGTAATGTCGAGGAGTTGGAAGAGAGAGGAGTGAAGAGTTCCGACTTCATGCTCTTGAGCAAGCGCCGACAGTTCATCCATTCGCTCAATCCGAAAATAGTTCTCCCGTCCAGTGCATCGGACGTGGACTAAGCCTCCGCGGGTAAAAACAGCGTTGAGAGTTTTAATCTTTTTCAAACGCATCGCCTCTTTAAAGATAAGGTAATGCTCTCTTAAGAGCTGCTCATTTACGTACACCGCTGCCGTTGAATCGAGGCCCATCATGCGCAAGCTCAGTTGTTGTTTTGTCTCGCGCCGGTAAGACCCTATGGAACGTAACAAAGCTATTTTCTCGGACAGAATCAAGCTTTATCAGAATAATCGGGTCGACCGTAGTATTCTGTGTCTTCCGTGCTCGGTAAATATCTCGGATTCTAGGCGGCGGCGTGAGTTTAAGTGAGAAGCACAATTGGTTGAAATACGTTTTAAGGTTTTCTCCTTCTATGTAAGGTACTCCGTGCATACGTAACTCACTTGCGTTGTTTACCATGTGTTGAGAGGCCAATTTGGTCTCTACTCCTCCCACTCTGTCCCGCAGTGCGCGCAGTTCTCCAACCTCCCGCTCCAGATTATTTGTGCGCTCTTGCATCTGTTTTCTATGTAAGCGCAGGTCGGCCACTTCGAGCTCCAGGCTCGTGACCCGTACAACCACGCGTTTGACCTCATCGGAGATCAAATCAATACGCTTCGAAAGTCCATCGATGATCCGCAGCTCAGCCTCTTGTACAACGGTTGACATCTGTTGAGTCTGCTCTTGGAGGTGCACCTTCAGCAGCTCCAACATTTGGGGGGAGATGGCATCGGAGAGGCGTTCGTTAGCGGCGCCCGTGTTGTTGCGAAGACGCTTTCCAGTGCCAGTTGAAGCCATTATTTTGTTGTTGTGTAGTTGCAGAACCGTTGAAAACGCACGAGTGTGTGTGTGTTGCACTGCCGTTTTGCACTGATATTCTGAGTGCTTTTTTTTTTTTTTTGTCTTTCTTTAGACTGACTTTCGTTTGTGTCGGCGCAGAAAACTTTTTATTTTATTATTTTAACGCTTAATGATTGATTATGGACTCAATTTCAAAGGTGCTTTGGTGTCTACGTGAGTTAATGTTGCGATCAACACCACAAAGTTAATTATTTGAACAATGGTACGTTGTTTTTATTTAATCAAATGAGGAGCGATAGAAAACACGACCGTTCAACTCAGGCTTTAATTCTTCTCTCTTCTCATTTAGTCAACAAAATTTTGTCGGCCTGTGCTATAGTTAGTTTGGAGACGGTTTAGGTCTGAGGTCTTCTAGGTTTTGGGAAATGTTAAATGTCGGCCTACGGATGATTGCCGCTTCTGATCGGCTACCTTACGGCTACTGCACTGACTATTGGTTATAAAATTGCTTATAAAAGTTATATATGCGAACGTGTACATAATTGTTGAGAAATGTAATATAAATATAAAAAATTGAAAGAAGTTAAGTTTTAGGTTAAATTTAAATGAATGACATTTAGGATATAAACTTTAATTAGAACGGGATAAAGTGTGAATAATGAACTAAAGGTGTAAGAAAAAATTAAAAGGATCACAAGTATGTATATGTATATATATAATTAAAACTTTGAAGTATAAGTTTAGGTTTTTAAAAAATGTATTTTTTATTTTAAAAACTTTAACTAGTTACAATGATTTATTTTTGAGAACACCGACTTGGGTTGAAGTCTTAAACTGAACTGATTCTTAAATCTAATTATCTTATCAGTCAAGCCTCGGTTTCCGAAAGCTTTCGATCTTCTGAGTGAGTAAGTTTTAATTGAGAGAACTTCCTATTTCGATTGAGTGAGCTTTGATTTTAATTGAGTGAAAGAGAGTTCTTTGTCTTATCTTGTTTATGGCAAAAAGTGTGGGAACGTGCCGTGGAATTTATCAGCGGCGCGACAGTAAATGTTAAGTCTGGGATTTAACATTAACAAAGGAAATTTCCCAGCGCCATCTGAGTTTACATAATGTTCACAATAACTGGGCTTCAGGTTTTGTTTCCTGTTGATAGGGGTGACCCAAGAGTAAGATCTAATGTGTGGAAAGGATGTGTAGGTGTGTAGGCGTATGCATATCGGGTGTGGGTGCATGTGTAGATATGGATATGTCACTCCCCCAACCTTTGAATTTGGCCTGTCCTCAGGGCGATAGTTTTGGGTATAATATAATGTTCTCTTGTATGGGTGTATTAAAAGTATCATTAACAATTTCTATGGGTACACTTCGTTCATTAACAATTTCTGCATTGTTTGGTGTCTCTGTTTTAGGTTTAACAAATTTAACAATTACTTTGTTTGGTATATTTTTAAACTTATTAATAAGATACAATATAATGCTAGTTATTGTTATAATGATTGTAATTAATGTTATTATTTGAAATACATCATAATATTTAGTGTGTGTTTTTATTATTTCTTTTTTTTCCATATATGATAATGGTTCAAGCTTTGTTACATTATTATTAACATAAACTGTGTGTAATCTAACATTGTATTTGACAGTATAAATTCGTCTATTTGTATTGAACAATTAAGAATTTTAATTATGTTACTCCCTTCTATTGATATTTCTTTCTTAATGCAATTCTGGTTTAAAATTGTTTTTGGAAGATTCCATGTAATTAATATGTTTATTTCGATGTAATTTAATTGAAAACTTTTATGGGTTTTGGTATACTTGCATTCTGTAGTTTCTTGTCTTATAATTCCATTTATGCATTCATCAAATATAACCATTTCTGTTTCTTTGTCAAATACTTTGTTTTCAAAAAGGTAATATTTACTGAATAAATTTTCTGTTAAAATGTTATTATTTTTATCTGGATAAGGAATAATTTCAAAGATCGGGACTTTAACTATGTCGTTAGGAATATGGGAATTTAAAAGAATTTCGTTGGTATCAGTTTTAAGCCAAGTAGAAGTTTTTGTTTTCAACAACTTCTCAGAGTTTACGTGATTTAAATAATCGTGTTTTAATAGTTTTGGATTAAAAATGCCAAGTCTTGATAATTGCATTCCTAACTCAATGTCTTCAATATACGCTGTAAAGTGTTGTAAGTTAAACATTAGCACTGCTGCCTGTTGTTCTCTTTCTTCGTCTTCTTTTAATTCATTTATTGTTTTAATTCCTTTATTAATAACATCTATTACCATATTTAAATCGTTATTTTGGACGCTGTTTTCTGCTAAATTATTAATCTTCTGCTCTAATTCATTTTTATCATCTTGATCTAACGTTCCGAATAAATATTTATAAGCTGTTCCAATAACATTAATTAGACCTCTCTTGCTCCGTTTGAAAATTTTTAAACCATTCATTTGTCGTTGAACCTGAATAATATCTTTTAATTCGTTTGCTTCTCGTAAAAGACTATCAAATGTTTGTTCGGTTTTAGTTAGGTTAGGTTAGGTTAGACCGGCTGGCTCCTGTTGGGGAGCCGCACATAGACCAGTTTGGTCCTTAGTGGTACCGGGGAGTTGTGAGATCTCTGGACCGAGTTAACTATTGACGTCCTGCGGTATGCGAGTTTTTTTGGCAAAGGCCAAGAGCGTTTTGTATCCGAGTTGACTCGCTTCCTCAAGCGATGTCAGCCATGGTTTTTCGAAGTAACGCTGTCTTTGTGCTGCAAGTGCCGGGCAGCTGCAGAGCCCGCGTTTCTTTGGCACCAGGTTCACTGCATTTCCTACATCTGTCGTCTATCACACACCCAGCTTTTTCGCGTGGCGCCCAACTAGGCGGGGGCCTGTTAAGAGGCCAACTAGTAGCCTGCAGTCCGGTCTCCGAAGCTGGAGTAGGTGCTGGGTAAGTTTTATGTTGTATTTCGTGCACATCTTCCTTGAGAACTTGCAGTCGGTGGTGTTCCTTGTAACGAACTGATTTTTGTACGTTCCGCTCGCAACAGAGTTGTGCGGCTAGCTCAGTATTTTGTAGGTTCGTCCCACCAAATTTATATAACGTGACCGCCCTTGACCAAATGTAAACACATATAACTTCGGGTATATTACTCCACTTTTATTACTCGTATTTCACAATTCAATATTCGATTCTGCTGGTCCGCCTGGTGCGCGACACTCCGCCGGGTGAACGGTTCAGGGATGCTGTGGATGTGACTGGATGCTCGTCCGGCTATTGCCCGGTTAACGCCTGGTTAGACGCCTGGTTAACGCCCGGTTAACGCCTGGTTAGACTCTCGGTTTTGTACGCCAAGATCAAACGCCAGGTTAAACGCCAGGTTATACGCCAGGTTAACGCCAGGTTACACGCCAGGATATTTGCCGGATTCCGCACCTCACCTTTTCCGTCACTATTCGCACTCCCTATCCGCTTGCCAATCACTGATCAGGTATCCTTCGCCGGTATCCTTGATCGTCGTCCTTGCACGCTCGTGTCCTTCGCCGACTGACTCGCGTACCCGCACTCGCTTTGACTCTCGCACTTGACTGTCCTGCTTGCAGTGCGCCTCCGCCTTATATAGGCATTCTGTGTCCCGTTAGCCTCGCTGGGTCCAATGTCCACTGCGGTCACGCCACGGGGTCCAAAGTCCGCCGACATCACGCCACCGGGTCCAAGGTCCATCGAAGTCCCGTTATTTCACGGTGTTTCCTCTTCACCGTGTCCGTGGCTGTTGCTAGGCGCCCTACAACGGTACATCTCCTTCGTTGTTGCCAAGCGCATCTCCTACGCTGTCTCTTGTGAGGATTTCCAACTCCTCACATCTCCCCCTTTCTTCGGAAACGAACAAAACGCGTTCCCATCCTGCCCGTCCGACTTCTCTGTTTGAATTCCCGCCAAACTTGAATTTCATCAGTTCCCGCCAAACTTCTGTTTGGCCAGTGTTGGGCACTCCTCTGGCCATCTGGCAACTCTCTCGCAATTATCTGTTCGAACAATCGCGGTATGTGATAGTTGGCCAGTGCTGCCACTTGGTGTAGTGTGCCCATTCACGTACACGATCGATAACACTATCGATCCTCCTCACTATCGACTCCTCTCATGAGGCGGCCTATCGTGACCGTCTCATACCCAAATTTCATCATGGCGGCGCCGGCAAAATATGCTTTTCATGGTAAGTTTTTCTTGTTTTTCCTGGCCCATAACCCTACCATTTTGGTTCTTTCTTGCAGCTCATGCCCCTCCCCTCTAGCCTCAACACCTGTAACCACGATGCGCCCCCTAGGCTGCACCTGTGTTCCTCCGTGCGCGTCGTTGGCCCGCGTGCCCTGCATCGGTCGTTTCCCCCCTCGCGCCCCTCTGCTCTCGCGCGATCCGCCATCTCTGTCGACCCGCATTCTCTCTGCGGTCATCGACCCTGTGCCCTTCAAACTGGTGCCAAGTTCAAGTGCCATTTTCTTTTTGTTTGTGTGTTTTGTTTATTTGTGTGAGTGCGTACATGTGCGTATGTCGCCCACGCGGCTACTCCTCGCGGCGGACCCACACCCTGCCGTCAACCGCCCGGACGCGGTATTTCCGGCATGCGGCATAGACCACCTTAGACCATCTCCCTCGCCGCGGTCTCCTGGCTATCGTCGCCACCTCCTTCGGCCACTCGGCGGGCGCGACGTCCACCCATCTGCTACCCTCGGGCAGGGAGAGCTGCCGCTGTAGCGCCGGCCTCTCGGGGGGCTCCCTGGCCTCTGGACATGACGCCTGCCTGCTGAATTTCGGGGCTGGCCACTCCCATGGCCCCTTCTCCAGCTCCTCGTCGACCTCCGTGTTCCGCTTCGCGGCCTCCGCGACCTCCAGCCATCCGCCAGTTGGAGCAACCTCGCCGTCCGTCGCGCGCCACCTCCACGTGACCGTTTGTTGATGCCACCGCTGGCCATCGACCACGACCTGTTGCCTGTCGACCCGTACCTCGTCCGCCAGTCCTGCGACCGGTCGTCCTTCCGGTGGAGGCGGGATCGGTGTAGACGTGCGCAGCGGTGGTGCACGTGATGGTGACGACGGTGGTGATGGTAGCGGCGGTGATGATGGTGGCGGCGGTGGTGATGGTGGCGGCGGTGATGATGGTGGCGGCGGTGGTGGGGAAGTGCATGGTGGTGGTCCCCGGGGCAGTGGCGGCGCGAGTTCCTGAGGCGGTGGCGTTGGTTCGGTGGTCACCCAAGGCACGGGTGCCCACAGTCGTTCCTCTTCGGCTTTGGCTGCCGCCAGCCGCTGCTGCCACTTCTGGCGCACCTCGCGTTCCTGCAGCAGTTTCCGAACCAGCTCCTTGCGTCCGGCCTCCATCCTTGCCGCGTCCTCCGGGTCCGTGGCGAAGCTGCCGAACCTGATTCGGCCGTCTGGCTGCGCTATCCGGCCCATCTTCCATTGCCACCGGTCCGTCGTCTCGCGTTCCGTCACCTGGTCCGCCTCGTCCTCCGACAGGCACGGCGTGGTCGTCTCCCGTCCGTCTACCGACGACTCGGAGTCCGAAGACTCGGAGTCCGACGACACGGAGTCCGATGCCTCGGAGTCCGACGACAGGGACTGCACGTCGCCCGAGTCCTCTCCGCCTATCCACTCCTCCTCGGATAGCTCGACGTCGGTTATCTCCTCCGTCGACTCGTAATCTGTGTCCGCGGGTGGTGGGGATGGTGACACCAGCGGGGACGCCAGCAGCTGAAGGGCAGGTTCTGTGTCCCTGCGCCCTCGTCTCGCTACCGGTTGACGCTGGCGCACCACCTCCTCCACCGCGCGGACCTGACTTGCTGTTGCCTGGTTGAACATCTTGATTGAAAAGAACGATTGCTTCGCGGATGGTCTTCGATGAAACCTCGGTTTGCTCGTGTCCTTTTTCCCCCCGTATTCGTTGGGTCCGATCGTCTTCTCCCTTTCTACCGTTTGAAATTTTTACGCTCTTGCTGCGTCTACGGTAATGTATCGATTTAGTGACTTTTTTTTTTCAGAAAACTTGATTTAGTGACTTTTTCAGAAAACTTGAACCGCGTAATAATTTACTAATAAATTTAATTTAATTCATAAATTAAACCGCATAAATTAATAAATTAAACCGCATTATTAACTACAATAATTAAGTTAATAATAATAATTAAATTATTAACTATAGTAATTAATTTAATAATAATAATTAATTTTTTTTTTTGAAAAAAATTTTTTTTTGAAAAATTTTTTTTTTTTATTTTTTTTTTTTTTTTTTTTTTTTTTTTTTTTTTTTAAAATTTTTTTTTTTTTTTTTTTTTTTTTTTTTTTTTTTTCTTTTTTTATTAATTAATAATTCCTTTTTTTTTTTTTTTTTTTTTTAGGTTCTTCTTATTTAGCCTCGCTCTCAGTTGGCTTCTGGGCTTTCAGCTCGCTAATATGCGTGGTCTTTTCTTTGTGCGTACCTTTGTGCCTCAATTTGCATATTACCGGTGATGTGAACCCGATTATCGCATATGGGCCATCATATCTGGGTGCCAATTTCGCCGCGAAACCTTCTACCGCTTTCGACAGGTGGTGTTCTTTCGCCCAAACCGTGTCACCTATTCTCGGCTTCCATGGCCTTCTGCGCAGGTTGTAATACCGTGCCTGATCCTGTGCTGCCTTTTCCATGTTCCGTCTGACCAGCTCAAATATCTCCTTCAGCTTTTCTGCATTTTCCGCCGGTGATTGTGTCTGCCTTCCTGTCCCGATCGTTTGTTCGTCGTACAGTGCACTTGGCAGTCGTGGTTCTCTTCCTTGTGTGACGAACGCTGGCGAATAACCTGTTGACTCGGTTACACTTGTATTTACTGCTAGCTGGATTTCGGGCCACTTCTCGTCCCACGTTCTTTGATCCGCGCCCGCAAATTGCGCGATCATTGTTTTCACTGTTCTGTTAGCCCTTTCCGTGGGATTTTCCTGGGCTGTATACGGGGCAGTGAATTGTTGCCGCACACCCAATCCCTCCAGGAACTTCTTAAACGACCTGCTCGTGAATTGAGCCCCGTTGTCGGTTATCAGCACCTTAGGCACCCCGTACCTTGCAATTATTCGCTCTCGAATGCCTTTTTGCAAAGTATCCGTCGTCGCCTTTCGCATCGGTACTATCTCGGTCCATTTCGAGAATCTGTCGATCAGCACCAACAGCATTGCATTACCATGCTTTGACCGGGGCAGTGGTCCCACAAAGTCCGCGCATACCGTGGCCCATGGCTCCTCGGGAATTTGCGTGAGCATTTTCCCTGCTGCCTGCAATTGGCTCGGCTTGAATTTCAGGCAGCTTTCGCAGTTTTGCACGTATTTCCTTACGTCTCGGTGCATTCCTGGCCAATAATACCTTGCCGCCATCCTCGCGATTGTCTTCCGGCTACCTGCATGTCCTGCCGTTGGCGAATCGTGGTTCTCGGCCATGACTCGCGGTCTCAGGCCGGATGGTACACACAATTTCCATGATGTAACGTCTTCGCTGCCCGCTCTGTGTGGAATGTGTCGGTACAGCTTGTCTGCCTCCATGATATAATCCGGGAATTTTTGCGGATTCTTGGACACTCTTTCCCTCATCTCCTTTGTCCATTTACATGCCCTCTCCTCGGGTCTTTGGGGTTCTCCACTGTCTTGTACTCTCCTGCATGTTGCGGGTAAGGGCTGCCTGGACAGGGCGTCTGCCACGACATTCAGCTGGCCCTTCCTGTACGCTACTTCGAAATCATATTGTTGTAGCTCCAACGCCCACCTCGCAATTCTTCCGGACGGACTCTCAATGCTATTCAACCATTTCAGGGCCATGTGGTCCGTTATCACCTTAAAATGGTAGCCTTCCAGGTAAGGTCTTAGTTTTCTTATGGCCCATACTATTGCTAAACACTCTTTTTCCGTTGCAGAGTAATTCTTTTCGGCTCCATTGAGAGTCCTGCTGGAGTACGATATTACCCTCTCGCCTTTTTCTGAGTGCTGCGTGAGGATAGCACCGAGGCCATAATCGCTGGCGTCCGTCTGCAGGATAAATGTCTTGGAGAAATCCGGGCACGCCAAAATCGGGTCTGCCACTAATTTTTCTTTGACGGCCTCAAAGGCCTGCTGGTGTGTCTCGTTCCATTCCCACTTTGTTTTCTTCCGCAGCAGCTCGTTCAGAGGTTGGACCAGCGTGGCGAAGTCTGGCACGAAACGCCTGTACCAGGAAGCGACTCCTAGGTACTGCCGGAGCTCCTTTACATTTGCTGGCGGTTTAAGTTCGGCTATCGCCGATACCTTCTCTGGATCTGTCCCGATGCCCTGGTCTGTGATGCGGTGTCCCAAGTATTGCAATTCCCTTCGAAAGAACTGGCATTTATCTACGTTTAATTTCAGATTTGCCGCCCTGAGTCTCCTGAACACCTCCTTCAAGTTCATCATGTGCTCCTCCAGCGTTCTCCCGATAACTATTATATCGTCCTGGTAAGCGAAGGCATGCGGCATCATCTCGGGGCCTATGACTCGATCAAGCGCTCTTTGGAATGTGGCTGAGGCTGAATGTAGCCCAAACGGCATTACTTTCCATTGAAACAGGCCCTTTCCTGGCACTGTGAACGCCGTGTACTGTCTGCTGTCTGCTTCCAATGGGATCTGCCAATACCCGTCCTTTAAGTCCAGGCTACTTATGTACTTTGCCTCCTTCAACTGATCCAGTATGTAGTTAATCATTGGCATCGGGTATGCATCCTTCACGGATTTGGCGTTTATTTGCCTGAAGTCCACACATAGCCTCCATTTGCCCGTCTTCTTCTTCACCATGACGATTGGTGAGCTGTACGGGCTGTTGGATGGTTCTATGCAGCCCTTTTGAAGGAGTTCGTCCACTTTTCCGTTGATCTCATCTTGCATCCTTGGGTTCTTGGGGTAGTAACGTTGTTTAATTGGGCGATCGTCGCTCATTTTTATGACGTGAACTGCCACGTTTGATGTTCCTTGCACCCCTTCCATGCAACCCAACTCGGTTTTCAGGAACTCCTCTATGTCCTTTTCCTCGAATGTGTGCTTGACCACCGCCACAGACAGCTTTTCTTCTAGCCATCCGTCGTGTCTGTCCCTTTCTGGGATCACCACTGTGTGTCCCGCGCACTTAAATTCGGCTCCGGCCCTTGTAAGGAAGTTCCAGCCTAACACCAGTGAGTCGATCACCCCTGGTAGGATCAGCAGGCTTATGGGAAACTGTCTGTTGCCAAATCTGATCTCTATTTCGAGCTGTGCGTGTATACCGCTGCTCCTGCCGTCTGCCAACCTAACTTGCCGTTTTGTCCTCGTAACTCTTCCGCTGTCAGCCAGTCTGTCCGCCAGCTCTTTGCTTATAAAGCTCGCTGTGGCTCCAGTGTCGATTATGGCCTTGTGTGTGCGCCCTCCGATCACTACCTCTGCGGACAACTGCTGCTCTTCCTCAATGAACTTGCCGGTTAGTTTGGAGAGACAGCACCTTGCGACCCCTGCTCGCCTCTCTGCGGCTGGGATCGCTGGCCATTTCCCGCTCGTTGGCAGCACTCCATCGTTCTGCTGCCGATTTTCCCGCAGATCCAGCAAAACATGATCCGCTGGTTTCGGCACCCCATGGCCCAATGTCCATGACCGCCGCATCGGTGGCACGCATGTTCTGGATCGACGACGTGTGTCTGCTCCTGTTGTACTCCGGGTGGTTGGGTTCTCTGGGCCGCGTTAGGTGGTTTCCATGGTTGGTTGGTTGGCTGTCTCCACTGCGTCGCATTTGGGCTTGCCCATTGGGTAGGGCGTGGTGGAACCTGCTCGCTGGACTCCTCACACCTCCTGCATGTGGCATTTCCTGGTTTCCGGCTGAACTTGTTCTCCTCGACGAATTCCTCCCTTTCCTTTTCGAGTTCTTCGTACTCGTCTGCCAAAATCATTAGCGTGTCTAGATCTTCAATTTGGTACGTTCTTAGCGCGATTTTAAGGTCGGGCGTACAATTTTCCCTGATCCTGTTCAGCGCTTTTGCTTCTGAGTACCCGAGGGGCCTCATTAGGGTCTGCATGTCTATCATGTAATCCTTGAAGGGTTCTCGGAATCCTTGTTTCCTTTGTTTTACCTGGTCCGCAAGTTTTCCAAAGTACCCCTTGGGTAGGAAGAACATTTGAAAGCTGTGGATGAACTCTGCCCACGTCTTCCATAATCGGTTATTCGATATGAACCATTTTAACGCTTTTCCTTGTAGGAGTTCTGGCATGGCCCGGGGAATCATATTTATGTCCAACCCGTACGTATTGGCGGACCATTCTACTTGCTCTAGGAACTCCAATGGTTTCTCCGTACCGTCGAACTTGAACGACCATTCCCTTACTTGCTTTGCCACCTTTGCGTAGTCGGGTGGGCTGGTTGCTGGTGGCGGCGTATGGGCTGCTGGTTTCGAATGTCCGGCGCGCCTTTCCTTGCTCGTGCTTCTCCGTCTTTCTTCTTCTTGCATGCTCTTGAAGTCTAGGCTTAATATCATTTCTTGTGCATCGGCGTCGTTGACTTTTAGGGCTGGTGTTGTTTTCACTGCGTATTTTGTCTCCAGCTCTGCCAGCTTCTGGGCTAGTTCTGGGTCATCCATTGCCCGGTCTACTAGCTCCGACAACGTTCTCCTCGAGCTGTCTACATTGCCGTCTAACCTTATGGCCAGTTTGCGAGCCACCTCCTCAAAGTCCTCCTTTTTGAGGTTATAGATCCATCCTTTCCCCATTTTGATTATTGTGTTAATTGATCAGGACAATCACGTTTGGGCGCCAGATGTAACGAACTGATTTTTGTACGTTCCGCTCGCAACAGAGTTGTGCGGCTAGCTCAGTATTTTGTAGGTTCGTCCCACCAAATTTATATAACGTGACCGCCCTTGACCAAATGTAAACACATATAACTTCGGGTATATTATTCCACTTTTATTATTCGTATTTCACAATTCAATATTCGATTCTGCTGGTCCGCCTGGTGCGCGACACTCCGCCGGGTGAACGGTTCAGGGATGCTGTGGATGTGACTGGATGCTCGTCCGGCTATTGCCCGGTTAACGCCTGGTTAGACGCCTGGTTAACGCCCGGTTAACGCCTGGTTAGATTCTCGGTTTTGTACGCCAAGATCAAACGCCAGGTTAAACGCCAGGTTATACGCCAGGTTAACGCCAGGTTACACGCCAGGATATTTGCCGGATTCCGCACCTCACCTTTTCCGTCACTATTCGCACTCCCTATCCGCTTGCCAATCACTGATCAGGTATCCTTCGCCGGTATCCTTGATCGTCGTCCTTGCACGCTCGTGTCCTTCGCCGACTGACTCGCGTACCCGCACTCGCTTTGACTCTCGCACTTGACTGTCCTGCTTGCAGTGCGCCTCCGCCTTATATAGGCATTCTGTGTCCCGTTAGCCTCGCTGGGTCCAATGTCCACTGCGGTCACGCCACGGGGTCCAAAGTCCGCCGACATCACGCCACCGGGTCCAAGGTCCATCGAAGTCCCGTTATTTCACGGTGTTTCCTCTTCACCGTTTTTTGTTGGTTTTTTTTGGCCCCCTACAACGGTACATCTCCTTCGTTGTTGCCAAGCGCATCTCCTAACGTCTCTCACATCCTCCTCCTCTTTTTTTTTGTTTTTTTTTTTCTTCCTCCTCCTTTTGGGGGTGTTTGGGTCGGAGGGGGTGGTATGTCTTCAAGGATCATATTTCCTCCACCGTTGATCTGCAGTATATTGTGCATCCATCTCCATTTGAAGGTGTATTGGTCGCAGAGGGGGTGGTATGTCTTCAAGGATCATATTTACTCCTCTTGCTTCCTCTTTGGCTAGGTCGTCTGCCATCTCATTGCCTTCATGGCCTTGATGGCTAGGTATCCAAAAGATTTGAACTCTTCTCGAGATACTCAGTGAATCCAGTGCTTCCCTGCTCGATTGAACGCTTTTTGAGCTTATCGTGCGAGCTTGCAGAGCTTTTATTGCTGCTTGACTGTCGACGAATATGTTGATGTCTTTACTTGATCCCGACTGCTGTGCCGCTTCTGCGGCTTTCCTTATGGCAACTGTTTCTGCCTGGAAGATGCTGCAGTTGTCTGGGAGTTTGTAAGAGAGCTCCAGTTGAGGATTAGGGCAGTACACCGCTGCCCCAACTCCTTCTTCCATTTTTGATCCGTCTGTATAGATGTTCATCGTATCCTGATCCGTCCCCGAACGCCACTCGTCGGGCTTCAGGAACGTCGGAGTTTGATTGAAGTTGTTTTTTGGGGTGATGTAGTCTGTGCTGACTAGCATATTCCTTGCAATTCTACTGTGTCCGTAGGTTCTTGCATCTATGTTGCCTGTTGAGCAAAGACGTTGTGCTGTCTTTTGCGCTACAAGGCGTGCCTGAATGTCCAAAGGGTTGACACTCAGTATTGTTTGTAGAGCTTTAGTTGGAGTTGATCTTACCGCTCCAGTGATGCACATGAGTGCATGCCTCTGCGGTTTCTCCATCAACTTTAGGTAGGTGGATTTTTCGGTCGCTTGCCACCATACCAGCACGCCGTAGAGCAGTATGGGTCGCACAACTGAGATGAAGATCCAGTGCATCAGTCTGGGTGATAGGCCCCATGTGCAACTCAGCATCTTTTGAGATGCATAGAGAGCATTGGTGGCCTTTTTCACCCTTTCCTCCACATTGGGCTTCCAACTCAGCTTGCTGTCCAATACTGTTCCTAGATATTTGATACTTCCTTTTGGTATCAGCGGTGTTGTTTTGATTCATGGCGGAGTCCATCGAGGCACCTTGTACCTCTTTGTGAAGAGGATGAGGTCCGTCTTGTCCGCATTGATACTTAGTCCGGCGTCCGTGGCCCACATAAGTATCTCATTTAGAGTGTTTTCCATGACAGAGCTGATTGTCGATGGACATTTGCCTACGATAATTATCCCTATGTCGTCCGCATAGGCAGTTATCTTCGGGGCTTTGTTTTTGAATTTTTTAAGTAGGTCGTTGACCACAAGGTTCCACAGCAGAGGCTATAGCACTCCTCCTTGGGGTGTGCCTCTTTTAGCCTCCTTGTTTACTCTTGTGGTCCCCCATTCTGCGTGTATCCTCCTGCAGCTCAGTAGATTGAAAATCCAGGAGCTTTGCAATATTGCTGCGGTCGACACATTGTTAAATGCGCCCGAGATGTCTAGGAAGGCGCCTAGCGCATATTCTTTGTAGTGCAGTGCTTTCTCTATCGTGCTTACTAGCGCATGAAGAGCTGTTTCCACTGACTTCCCTTTCGTATAGGCGTGTTGATTTGGTTCCATGTGAGAGTTGATCTTCTCTCTTATGTGGAGGTCCAGAAGTTTTTCAAGTGTTTTGAGCAGGAATGAGGTGAGGCTTATAGGCCTGTAGTCTTTCGGAAGCACATGGCTGCATTTTCCTGCCTTCGGCAGAAACACAACTCGTGCTGTCCTCCATTCTACTGGCACATATCCTTCCGCCAAGCATCCTGTGTATATAGATCTAAGCCATGGAGTGATCTCTTTTTTGACCTTCTGCAGCATGGCTGGAAATATGCCATCGAGGCCCGGGGATTTATGGCCCTCGAACGAGTCGATTGCCCACATGATCTGTTCATCGGATATGATGCCCTCGGGTGCGTCGTGCCTTGTGTTGTACTGAGGCGTTGGTGTGTTAGTGTTGACTTCAGTACAGCCCGGGAAGTGCGCCTCCATGAGCGCGTTTGCCGCTTCCCTGCTGTTTTCCGTCCATCGTCCGTCTTCCGTTTTTAGTTGACTTTGAACCATCGGCCTGCCTGCTAAAAGTTTCCTCAACCTTGCAGTATCAGAAGTCTTTTCCAGGCTCGTGCAGAAGGCTTGCCATGATGCTTTTTTGGCTTTCCGTACTTGTTTTTTGAAGTTACTGAGCCTTAGCTTGTATTCTTCCCATACAATTCCTTCGTCTGCTAGTTTTGCTAGCTTGAAGAGTTCTTGTACTTCGTTTCTTTCTTTCTTGAGCTCTGAGGTCCACCAGGGGTCCCGGTGTCTTCTTTTGCTGTGTGATGGCTTGCAGGCTTTATGAAATGCCTGTATGAGGTTGGTGTTGAGTGTCCTTAGAGACTTTTCGATATCATCTGTTGATGATATCTTTGGTGGTCTCAATAGGTCCCTCTTAATCGTTTCCTGGAATAGGGCCCAGTTAGTGTTCCGGGTGTTCCTAAACACGGTTTTTCCTTTGTTGAACTCAAAGTTGATTCGAAATTCTAGGTACCTGTGGTCTGAGAAGGAGTGTCTGCTTAGGACTCTCCATTGCGTGATAAGGGTGTTTGCATCTGATGCGAGTGTTAGGTCTAAGACATTGGATGAGGTGGGTCCTATATATGTAGGTTCCTCTCCCTCATTTGCTATCTTAAGATTAGTGTTTAATATAAAGTATAGTAAGGACTCACCTCTATCGTTTACATCCTTACTTCCCCATACCGTGTGGTGTGCGTTTGCGTCGGTGCCGATTATGAGGGGCTGCTTTTTGAGCTCCGTCTCCCTCACCAGCCGCTGTAGTTCTTGGGGGGGCGCTTCGGTGTCATGCGCCATGTAGCAGGACGCTATCAGGACACGTTCGTCCTTGTTGCCTTCCAGCGCCACTACTGTTAGATCGTCAGTGCTGTAATTAGACATTAAGTAAGCATAGATACCCTTCCGTACCAGGATTGCAGTTCTGGCTCTACTTACTGTTGTCGGGTAGAAGATAGTGTAGTTTTGTGACCTTAGCCCCGAGACCTTGTTCCCCGACGCGATCCAAGGCTCTTGAACTAAGGCCACATCGACAGGGCCTTCCTCTGAGGATAGCAGGAGCTCTGCCGAGGCCAACTTGCTTTTATGCAAGTTGATTTGCAGGACCCTCAACTGCAACTGCATGGCTGCTGCTGTCGTCCTTCGCCTGGGACGGGAGGAGTACTAGCGTCCTGTCACCGTCCCCGTCTTCTTCTACTAATTCCAGGCTGCTGGCGGCTTCAGTGACCTCGGCTATGCCAAGGTCCTTCTCCACCTCTCCCGCAGACAGAGTGTTCTGGTTGCCGTCTTCGGGGTGGCGCTTCTTGAGGCGCAGGTACACACTCCCCACGCCCCAGGCCATCTTCCCGAACCTGGGGTACAAGATGTCCTCCGTCTCCTTGCTGATCTGTTGCCCCTTGCTCTCTGGTTTGCCGACGTGAATCACCTTCCAGTCCTCGGTGGGAACATCTTTGTTCTGCCACCGGAAGAGCTGGAGCGCCTGATCCTGCGTGACGACCCGTGGCAGAAACACCTTCGCCTTTGGCACGGACTGAATGCAAGTTCTATCCACTACCTCCAGCTTGGCGCCCTCCCACGGAGCGTCTAACGCGGCCACGACGCCAGTAACCCACTTCAACGTGTAGTCGTCCTTACAGCTTAGGATTTTCACCCCGTTGAGCCACCCTGCTCCGTCGAACGAGACGGACGGGGCGTTTGGCACACACATCTGCTTCAGAAGCAGAAGCAGACCCGTTGGGGTCGCCGCGGTCGATGAGCGCCACGATTAGGTGCTGCTTCACCACATCGCTCGCCGTCGCCTTCTTGGGCTGTGTTGGTCGCTGCCGAGGTCGTTTGCTCTCTGGCATCTCCGCCTTCTCTGCCTCCGTGGAGGGCTGGCGTTTGGCGGCCAGCTGTTCCTCCACTTTGTTCACGAACCCCTCCTTCTGGGCGTCCATGTGGGGCCTCTGGGCGTAGTGTGCCCGGCCCTTCTTGATCTTTTCGTCAGCCCACTTAAGCTTGTTCCTCTCCTCGGGGGTGAGGGCGCTTGTGCTGCTGAGCCGGGCGCGTATCTTCAGCGCCGCCTTGTACTGAGCCTTAGCCTTCATACCCTCCTTGGTCCGCTTGAGTCCTACCTTACTAGAGGTATTGGGCCTCTCACGGACCGGAGAGCTCAGAAGCTTCTCTTCCAACTCCGAGGTGAGGCTTTCGCAGTCGGATTCTTTATCCTTGACCGCCGCCTCTCTCCACATCTTCCTCGGGTTGTGTGCGTTGGCAGTAGCTGTGCCGCCTTCCAGGCCTACTCCCGCCTGGGTGGATTTTGTGGTTCCGTAACCGTGCTTTCGAGTGCTTTTGTGTTTGGTTTTGTTTGTTTATTTATAGTTTCCATTTTTGATCCCACGAGTGTAGGGGAAGGGGTTAGTCCGTCGAGATAGAGCCCCAATTATCCCGATAAGGCCTGTATACAACCGGAGGCAGCCAAGTGTCCGGAGGCCACCGTTAGACGACACTCTTACGTAGTGCCATTCGTCACTAGGCACGGTACAGATAACACCTGCGATTACGGGTGTTATCGAGTTGTCCTCTCTAGATCCGCCATATTTAGTTAGTAGCAGAGGCACCTCGAGCAGGGTGTGACTCTTCGCCACGTATGGACGGTCTACAAATGCGGGGAAGCAAGTTCCCTTTGCCGCTGGGCAACTGTGCCCTTACCTCCTCGGTTTTAGTTAGATTAATGGACAAATAATGGTACTCGTATTTAGTTGGCATGTCTATGGATCCGGTTTTAAATATTAGGTATCCATTCTGAGCTTTGATTGGGTTGATCTCAATATTTTGTCCCATTGTAATTTGAATTAAAGTTTATATGAGTGTTCCTGTCTTTTTGAAAGGGTTTGTTGTTTTGGCCCTTACCAATGGTTATTGTTTATAATCTGTGTCAATTTCATATTCATGACGATTCTCATTAAGTTTGTCTATTTTCCTAATTTTGTTTTCTTGTAAATTATAATCAGGTGAACCTGCATACAAAAATATATCGGCTGGTGCTCTACCTGTGGTATTATGTTTAGTTTTATGATTATAAGTATAAAGGATTTAATCAAACTTTGTGTATCTGTTTTTAATATTGATTCACTGCCTATAATTCTTAATTTCTCATTAACTGTTTTATGAAATCTTTCTACGTCTGAAACACCATTTTTACTTGTAGTAACTTGAATTTGTACTTTTTCTGAATTTAACCAAGCCTGTAATGCTGCACACATAAATGCTGAATCTTTATCTGCTTTGATGTTTTGCGGTTTTCCCATTTCATTGAATACCTTCATTATTGCTCGTTTTGCTTCTAGCCAATCTCTACCTTTTACTTCTACAAGTGTAGCAAATTTGGAGTATATATCAATACTTCATCCTATAATCTCAAATTCTGACTCTCTGCCGCTCTTCAAACGACTTATACTAATATCGTTAGCACAAAATTAGATCCTACTTTTTCCTCGGACTTTTGCATATATTTCCATAACTCGCGTCTATCTTCTCGCGAATCGTGCCGTACGATACACGGCTGCGCCCCCCGGTCGGTTGGGCGGGTAAGTGGGCCGTGGGACTACGCGCGAAAAAAAAAAAAAAATGAAAGAAACTGCTGATTGCCAACCATATAAAAATCCATTGTGTATTTTTCTCTTATGTTTTGGATTTCTGGAGTGGTTTCAAATGACATTTTTGTGTTGCAATGTTACAAATTTCGCATTCATTTATAATGTTTTGAATTAATTTCTGATAATCAGGGAAATAGAATTTTTCTTTGAACCAATTAATGGTTTTATCGATGCCGGGGTGGAGAAGTTCTTTATGTTTCTTTAATATTGTTTCCTTAAATTCTGCGTAAGTAAGAATATCTGTTAATTTTACACTACATTTTGTTAATTTCTTTAATTGATTTGGACTAATTATTTCAAGGTAAGCCTGTTGGAATATTGCGAAATCGGCTTCATTGTGAAAATAAATAGCACTGTTTTTGGTACATAGGTACTCTTTATTTATATCTTTTGCAAATATATTTGTCATTTCCTTGTATGTTATTTGAATTTTAAGTTTATGAAAATAATGTACTACCTCTGTCTTATCTTCGTTGCCTTTTACCAATTTGATTTGTCGTGAGTAAAAATTGAAAGGTCTTTCAGAAATTGTAATATGATTTTGATTATCTTCTTGTGCGCTGTGTATGGTTGCGTCTACACTGTTAGCAATTTCTCCTAACATATTATCCTCTATCCTAGTTCTGGATAATGCGTCAGCTACATAGTTTTCTTTTCCTGGTAAATATTTTATTTGATAATCAAACTCATTCAGTTTTATTTTCCACCTTTGTAATTTCATATTTGGTTCTTTAATATTGTTAAACCGAACTAACGGTTTGTGATCGCTCAGTATTTCGAATTGCCTGCCAAAAAGGTATGACCTAAAATATTTTGTTGCCCAGACAATTGCTAAGAGTTCTTTTTCTATTGTCGCATAATTTATTTCGTGTTCGTTTAATGTTCTACTCGCAAAACAGATAGGTTTATGGTCTTGTGATAAAACTGCTCCTATTGCTATATTGCTGGCATCGGTTGTTAGTGAAAAAGGTTTGTTAAAATCGGGATAAATTAATATAGGGTCGGATGTAATTAATATTTTCATTTTCTCGAAGGCCTCTATATAATTTTCCTCTTTAATGTCAATTTTGGCTCCTTTCTTTAGTTTAATAGTCATTGGTTTTACAATATTTGCAAAGTTTGGTATAAATTTTCTATAAAATCCACACAATCCTAAAAATGATTTAATTTCTTTTGGTGATTTTGGAATTGGAAAATTTGTTATGGCACTTTTCTTATTTGGATTTGGTTTTGTTCCTGCAGTTGTCACTGTATGACCTATGAACTCTGTTTATTTCTTCAAAAATTCGCATTTAGCTAATTGTAACTTCAAATTGGCTTCCCTGAGTTTTTTAAAGACTTTCCTAAGAGACAAAATGTGTTCTTCCAATGAAGTGGAAAAAATTATTATGTCGTCAAGATAGACTAGACAATCTTTATAGATTAAATCTTCTAAAAGATTGTTCATGCATCTTTGGAAAGTTGCAGGTGCATTTTTAAGACCAAATGGCATACGGGTATACTCGTAGTGTCCATGTTTTGTGGAAAATTCAGTTTTTGCAATTGATTTGGGATCCATTTGAATTTGGTGGAATTTTTGCTAAATCAATTGTCGTGAAATATTGACAACGGCCAAGTTTGTCTAGTATTTCATCCATTCTTGGGATTGGGTATTTATCGTTTACAGTTACCTCATTGAGATTGCGATAATCTACTACCAATCTGTATTTTGCTTTGCCGGATGCGTCACTCTTTTTTGGGACGATCCAAATGGGTGAACAGTAAGGAGATTTAGATTTTCTAATTATTCCCTGTTCAATCATTTTATTTACTTGTTTATTGACCTCCTCATCAACAGTTTGAGGGTACTATTACGGTTTTCTGTATACTGGATCCTCATGTTTTGTTTGTAGTGAATGTTTAATAGTACTGGTGAAAGTCAAATTTTCACTTTCCTTGTACTGAATATCTTTAAAATCAAACAAAACCTTTTTCAAACTTTCCTTTTCTTCATCGTTTAAATGCTCTAATCTAAACTGATTACATTCTGTTAGTTCATTGTTGATGGCATAGTTAACAGATTGGTCCTCTGATAGAGGTGGATCAAGGCATTTTAATGCGGTCTTTTCCTCTTCAATCTCTTCATTAATATACCTCATTTTATACTTTCTGCCTCCCAATGTTACTGTTTCTTTATCGTAATCTATTATAGCTTTACTTGCTGTTAGATATTCTCTTCCTAACAAAATGTCATAATTATCTGAAAAATTGTGAAAATAAAATTTCTGTTTGGATGGGCAAAATACTGTTGGTTTAACTAATACACTGTTATTTAATTTAACCGGTCCATTTATTGTATAAACTTTTAATGTTTCAATTTTTTCTTTGTTATCTGTAAAGTTCCTTTTTATTATATTAATAGATCCCCGATCTTTTCTTCCCCTTAATTATTTTTTTTTTTTAATCCTTTTTTTTATAGGGGTTGTGTTTTGTGGTCGAGGCAGTTTGATGGACATTTATCAGTCCATCCTATTTTGTCCGCTCTGGCTTTCCCTTTGTCTTTTAACTGACGCGTTTGGGGCATTATTTGAAGTTGATGGTTCAAAATTCAATGGATTTTGGGCCCTACCTTGACCTAATGAATTTCTAACTTCTTGATAACTGATAGATATTGATAGTTATCGTTTATCGTATTTATAATTATCGACTTAAGTATTTATGAAGTTAATAAGAATTGAACATGTTCACTCACTCACGAACTAGATCTGAAGTCACACACACATAGAAATAAAGAAGCGGTGCAAAGACATAATAAAGTGGCGACGAGGGAAAACATTGGAAAAAAATAACCAAAAAAGCGTGTTTATGCCAAGGGTTATGTTGGAAATATAAAAGTATTATACTAGAAACGTGATGACAACGGAAAATCCAACACAACAATCAACAATGACAACAAATTCCAATACCACTACATTTCTTCAAACGGCAAGCCTGCCTGAATTCTCGCCGGCAACAGAGTCGTGGTGTTTGTGGAAGGAAAAATTAGAAATTCATCTGTGTGAAATCAATTGCACACAAGAGAACATAAAGAAAGCGACTTTATTGAAACTAATTGGACCTGAACCATATCGCCTGTTACATGGTTTATGTAACCCAGAATCGAAAGTGTCAAAAACGTACAAGGAGCTCTGTGTTATGCTGGAGGCACACTACACTCCACCGACAATCGTATTCTACGAAAGAAAACAGTTTTATGCTGCAAAAAGAGATGAAAACGAAAGTGTATCACAATGGTATGCTCGAGTTAAACAGCTGGCCATTGGATGCAAATTTGGCATACATCTGGAGGCATTTGTACTTGATCGTTTTGTCACAGGCCTGCCCGAGAACATTTTTGAGAAGTTTTGCGAAGAAGACGAAAACCTAACCTTGAACAACGCACTCCGCAAGGCAATTATATGTGAGACGAAAACACGTGCAAAAGTGAAAGAAGAGAGGGACGTCAATGCAGTTAACGAACAACGGAATAGGGCGAACTTCAACAAAAAGAACAGCACACACAGCAACAACAACAACAGGAACAATAAAGCAAAGGAGAAGACAGAGAAAGCCGCATGCTCTCATTGCGGATGGCGAAATCATAGCTCAGAGTCATGCAGATTTAAGAAGCACAAGTGTCACACCTGCGGTAAAACTGGACACCTAGCGAACATCTGTCGTAGTAACAATAAAAATATGGGTTGTATTACAAATTCAAATTCAAATTTGCCTAGTAACTATAAGGAAAATAATTCTAACATTTTTGATCAATCTATTTACAGTATTACACATAAAAACAATATTAAAGTTTATACCTTGTCAGTAATTATTGATGGTGTGGTTTCGGAAGTTGTTTGCGACACTGGATCTCCATGCATATTGTTCCCTCGGAATTTTATTGATGATAAACAAAGTAAAAGAATCAGACCGTGCCAAAAGGAATTTATAAGTTACACTGGTAACAAAATTGATATTATTGGTGAGTTTGATGCAAATGTTACGTACAAAGGAATAGAAAAGACCATAAAGATTATTGTCACTGAATCTGGTAGTCAACCTTTGTTAGGTCGCGATTTTTTAAGGGAATTTAAATTTGAGTTAGAGCCTACACAGCATTCAGAGTGGGGCACTCCTTTAGTTCCAATTTTTAAGCCAGATGGTAATTTAAGAATATGCGGTGATTATAAGGTTACGATCAACAAATGGCTAACAGACTATAGGTATGTCTTACCGCGTATTGACGAAATGTTTGCTGCCTTAAGTGGTGGTGAGATGTTTTCAAAATTAGATTTGTCAAACGCTTATAATCAACTTGTTCTTGACGAAAAGTCTCAAAATATTTGTACTTGGAGTACTCATATTGGAACATTAAAAATGAAAAGATTACCTTTTGGAGTTAAACCAGCTGCGTCCATCTTTCAAAAAACCATGGAGTCAGTTTTGAATGAAATTCCAAACGTGGTAGTTTACCAAGATGACATAACAGTCACAGGAAAAAACATAACTGAGCATATCAAAAATCTCAAATGCGTTTTAAGCAAACTTCAATTAGTTGGTCTTAAACTAAACTATAACAAATGTAAATTTTTACAAGAAAAAGTCATTTATTTAGGATTTACAATTGATAAAAATGGATTGCACAAGAATATAGATCGCTGTCAAAGTGTGATTAATTGTCCTATTCCCACTAATGTGACAGAAGTTAGAGCATTTGTTGGAATGGCCAATCACTATTCCAAATTTATAGAACATTTCGCTGAAAAGATCAATCCATTATACGAATTATTAAAGAAAGGAATTAAATTTTATTGGTCTAAAGAGTGTAAAACAGCTTTTGATAATATCAAAGCAGAAATAGTTTCGGAACAAGTTTTAGTACACTTCGACAGTTCTTTACCGATTATTTTGACCACTGATGCAAGCAACTCAGCAATTGCTGGCATATTATCTCATCGTATGAAAGATAAAACAGTCAAGCCAGTTGCATTAATTTCAAGAGCGTTAACAAAATCTGAAAAGAATTATAGTACTTTGGAGAAAGAAGCGTTAGCAATCAAATATAGTGTGGTGAAATTAAAACAGTATTTACTTGGACAGCACTTTACCTTACAGACAGACCACAAGCCATTAAAATTTTAATTTGGTGAAGGCAAAGGCCTACCAAATATGGCATCTGCAAGAGTACAGAGGTGGGCGTTTATACTATCAGGATTTAACTATTCATTTGAGTATATTAAGGGAAAAGTTAATGAAGCTGATGAATTGTCACGTATTCCTCAATCAGAAACAGCAGTTGATACGGAAGAAAGTAATTTTGTGAATTATACTGAGTCAAACAATCATTTAAATTTGACATTCAGAGATATTGCCAAAGAAACAAGGCGTGATCCAATTCTAGCTAAAGTTATGCAATCTGTAAATGAAGGAAGAATTGAAAACCTGAAAGGTATTGATTATGAACCGTATAAACAAAAAGGAATTGAGTTATCGGTTGAATACGAATGTTTGCTATGGGGACATAGAACAGTTATTCCGGTCAAACTTCGAAAATCTGTCCTTGATGAGTTACATCGATCTCACATGGGCATTGTCAAAACCAAAGGATTAGCAAGATCGTATGTTTGGTGGCCCAAAATAGATTCGGATTTAGCTTTAAGTCCAGAGAGTAGTACTCTTATTCCTTGGCAACCTACACAATCAGTATGGAGCAGAATTCATGTCGACTATGCTGGTCCTATCAATGGATTTTATTTTTTGGTTATCATAGATTCGTACACAAAATGGGTGGAAGTATTCATGACAAAAGTTATCACTTCACAATACACCATTAGTTGCTTGAGAAAATTGTTTTGGCGTTTTGGTTTAGTAGACACACTTGTGAGCGACAATGGTAGACAATTTGTTTCAAAAGATTTATGACTTATTTATGATTTATGACTAACAATTGTATAAGACATGTTTTAACAGCACCAGGACATCCTGCGACAAACGGTCAGGCTGAAAATTTTGTCAAAACCTTAAAGAAATCAGTTATAGCTTCATTGAATTCTGACAAGAATCAAAGTCTTGAATTAATTTTGAACCAGTTTCTCTTTGACTATAGAAATTCTAAGCATTGTACAACAGGAGAGTGTCCTTCAAAATTGTTTTTAGGAAGGGTTCTTAAATCTCGATTAAGCTTACTTAAACCACCTTTAGTCAGAAACACTATTATTGAAAATCAGGAAAAAAGTATTATCCAACACAAAGGGAATCGAAATATAATTTTTAGTCAAAACGAGTCAGTTTATATACGTGATTATCGTGATCCAAACAAATCCAAATGGTCTGAAGCTCAAGTAAAACAGCAACTAGGTCCTAGAACGTACATTTGCATTCAGAATCATAACAATAAGGAAATTAAACGTCACTGTAATCAAATGCGTAAAAAACCACAAATTTCAAAGGATTCCGAGATACTTTGTGAGGGAGAGAAGGTGATCATTGAGCAACCTGAAAATCTAATGAAATTAAGACCACGTAAAGATGGCAAAGTAACAAAAAAAATGTAAATAATGAAAATTGAAGTATTAATTTAGCTATTATAAAAAAATGTATCTGAAGTTTATATATGTATAGCGTATTTAAGTTTAAGTGAATATCATATCATTTCTTATTTCTTCTGTAGTATCGAAATTCACACCTCCATATATTCTTTATATTACTTAAATAATTGAATTGAATTTGAATTGTTAAAAATCTTTATTGAGGGCGTGATAGATATTGATAGTTATCGTTTATCGTATTTATAATTATCGACTTAAGTATTTATGAAGTTAATAAGAATTGAACATGTTCACTCACTCACGAACTAGATCTGAAGTCACACACACATAGAAATAAAGAAGCGGTGCAAAGACATAATAATAACTAAGCTGATTATTGGTGTTAGACTGACTTTGATTTGAAAGACCCTGAGGAGTTGTCGAATTATTTGAGTTAGAATAATTGTTGTAATGATTATAGTTTCTTGACTGAAAATTGGAATTAGTTCTATTGTTATAATTATTTTTATGAAAATTTTCCGAATCCCTACGATAATTATTTTGAGAAAATATTTCATACGGATTTGCATCATAGTATCCCAATTCCATAGAAGCAATCTTTAATTTTTCAATAGTTGTTATATCTTTTTTAGCCATGGATGTATACAATCTATCAGGGAGTTTTCTATCAATAGAATCCTTAATTGTTTTTTTCAAAAAATTTGAATAGGTAATTTTATCTATCGGGTTGGTTTCTAAAGCTAAATTGTCAAAAATTGTACGTGATTTATCTTCTAGTTCAGTGATGAACTAACTGATGCTTCCTTTGTATTGTGTGTCGTACAGGTTTTTTATTAAGTCTTCACATGGCCTGTGGTCCTTAAATGACATAATAAGGGCATCTTTCATCTCCTTCCAGTTGTTGGCTCCGGATCTTGCGACGACATCTTGGGCTGCATCAACCACCAATCTCTCGATGGCTCCAAAAATAACATGTATCTGTCTCACATCCTGAGTCGGGTATAGTTGTTGAAGATACTCTATTCTTGTTACAAAGCGGCTTAGATCTCCTGGGGATCCATTAAAGTACGGCAATTCTTTAATTTGGCCAAACATTTGGTTGAGGTGGGCCTCTGACAATTGTTGTGGAACTGCCATTTTAAATTTTGTTTTCCCAGAATAAATCTGACCGAATTGGATTTTTAGTTTATAATTTTTTTCACAATAGGTATATCTTTTTTTAAAAAAGTAGTTTATTGACCGAATTGGATTTTTGTGTTTGGTCTGTGGAAAATGTAGCGATTTTCTCACGTAGACTCTTTTGCGGATTTCACTTATGCGGATCTTGTATGTAAGGGATTTAACGTTGATCGGGATAAAACTAGTCGTATAGTTTTTATCCTTGTAAGTGATCAATACCCGTAAACTTTTAAGCAACCTTTTTAAATGAAATCCTACCGACTGCGCCAATTAAAACTTTGAACTATAAGTTTAGGTTTTTAAAAAATTTATTTTTTATTCTAAAAACTTTAACAAGTTACAATGATTTATTTTTGAGAACACCGACTTGGGTTGAAGTCTTAAACTGAACTGATTCTTAAATCTAATTATCTTATCGGTCAAGCCTCGGTTTCCGAAAGCTTTCGATCTTGTGAGTGAGTAAGTTTTAATTGAGAGAACTTTCTATTTCGATTGAGTGAGCTTTGATTTTAACTGAGTGAAAGAGAGTTCTTTGTCTTATCTTGTGTATGGCAAAAAGTGTGGGAACGTGCCGTGGAATTTATCAGCGGCGCGACAGTAAATGTTAAGTCTGGGATTTAACATTAACAAAGGAAATTTCCCAGCGCCATCTGAGTTTACATAATGTTTACAATAACTGGGTTTCAGGTTTTGTTTCCTGTTGATAGGGGTGACCCAAGAGTAAGATCTAATGTGTGGAAAGGATGTGTAGGTGTGTAGGCGTGTGCATATCGTGTGTGGGTGCATGTGTAGATATGGATATGTCACTCCCCAACCTTTGAATTTGGCCTGTCCTCAGGGCGATAGTTTTGGGTATAATATTATATAATGTTCTCTTGTATAGGTGTATTAAAAGTATCATTAACAATTTCTATGGGTACACTTCGTTCATTAACAATTTCTGCATTGTTTGGTGTCTCTGTTTTAGGTTTAACAAATTTAACAATTACTTTGTTTGGTATATTTTTAAACTTATAAATAAGATACAATATAATGCTAGTTATTGTTATAATGATTGTTATTAATGTTATTATTTGTGTTTTTATTATTTCTTTTTTTTCCATATATGATAATGGTTCAAGCTTTGTTACATTATTATTAACATAAACTGTGTGTAATCTAACATTGTATTTGACAGTATAAATTCGTCTATTTGTATTGAACAATTAAGAATTTTAATTATGTTATTCCCTTCTATTGATATTTCTTTCTTAATGCAATTCTGGTTGAAAATTGTTTTTGGAAGATTGTAGTAATTAATATGTTTGGTTCGATGTAATTTAATTGAAAACTTTTATGGGTTTTGGTATACTTGCATTCTGTAGTTTCTTGTCTTATAATTCCATTTATGCATTCATCAAATATGTATTACCATTTCTGTTTCTTTGTCAAATACTTTGTTTTCAAAAAGGTAATATTTACTGAATAAATTTTCTGTTAAAATGTTATTATTTTTAAATGGATAAGGAATAATTTCAAAGATCGGGACTTTAACTATGTCGTTAGGAATATGGGAAATTAAAAGAATTTCGTTGGTATCAGTTTTAAGCCAAGTAGAAGTTTTTGTTTTCAACAACTTCTCAGATTTTACGTGATTTAAATAATCGTGTTTTGATAGTTTTGGGTTAAAAATGCCAAGTCTTGATAATTGCATTCCTAACTCAATGTCTTCAATATACTCTGTAAAGTGTTGTAAGTTAAACATTAGCACTGCTGCCTGTTGTTCTCTTTCTTCGTCTTCTTTTAATTCATTTATTGTTTTAATTCCTTTATTAATAACATCTATTACCATATTTAAATCGTTATTTTGGACGCTGTTTTCTGCTAAATTATTAGTCTTCTGCTCTAATTCATTTTTATCATCTTGATCTAACGTTCCGAATAAATATTTATAAGCTGTTCCAATAACATTAATTAGACCTCTCTTGCTCCGTTTGAAAATTTTTAAACCCTTCATTTGTCGTTGAACCTGAATAATCAGGGGTGCTACGGCAAACTGGGGCGATTTTGAATTCAGCTTTTTGTCAAATCGCTGAAAAATTTCCTGGGTGCCACCAAACTTCGAGCGATTTCATATTTTTAGCTAACTCACAAACCAATTCGAGCTGGACCCGAACTGGCACTAAATAGCTAACAAATTTTAAACAAACTAAACAAAATGCCTTGTACAAGACTTCTTGCACTAGATGAGCTGCGCAGGCGACAGGCGATAAAGGAAACCATAGAGCGAAGACGCTTAAGAGACTCTTTGGATTCATTTTCCAAATCGGACGAAACGTTTGATTTTGTTATTGTTTTTGGTATTGTTTTTGGTATTGTTTTTGGTATTGTTTATGGTCATTTATGTATGTAATTTAGCTAATTTCTGTTTTTTTTTCTTCCCCTTCCTATTCATCAGCTGACATTTTCAATCGTTGCCACACTAGGAAAAATAGTATTTAAAACTTTTTTTTCACAAAATAAATAGGAAAAACGCGCTTGACTAACAAATTAAGAATGACAACTTATTTGTTATACTTTGTTACTGCTTTTAAACACAATCATCTGTGTTTTTCCATCATAAAATATGTTTTCGCTATTCGAACTTAACTAGGTGGCACCAGTGAAATGCTATTTCGCTATGTTTGACAATTTTTACAAGCCAGTTTCTAAGCAATTTGCTAAAAACATTCAGGGGTGCTACGGCAAACCATTCAGCTCACATTCAGCTTGATTTCAATTCCTGGGTGCTACGGAGCCTCAATTCAGCTGTGTTTAGCTGTTTTAAAACAGCTAGCAAATGTGTCAGCTATTTGGGTAAATACAGCTAAAATAAACGGTTTTAATTAACAAGCCATATATTACAGAAAAGCTGGTTCAATTTCTGATAATTCTGCATTAAAATAATTACATTTTGCAAGCAATTATTATTTTTAATAATTTTTTTAGCAAATTGCTTAGAAACTGGCTTGTAAAATTGTCAAACATAGCGAAATAGCATTTCACTGGTGCCACCTAGTTAAGTTCGAAAAGCAAAACATATTTTATGGTGGTAAAACACAGATGATTGTGTTTAAAAGCAGTAACAAAGTATAAAAAAAAGTTGTCATTCTTAATTTGTTAGTCAAAAGCGTTTTTCCTGTATATTTTGTAAAAAAAAGGTTTAAATACTATTTTTCCTAGTGCAACGATTGAAAATGTCATCTGTTGCATAGGAAGGGAAGAAAAAAAACAAAATTAGCTAAATTACATACATAAATGACCATAAACAATACCAAAAACAACAACAAAATCAAACGTTTCGTCCGATTTGGAAAATGGGTCCAAGAGTCTCTTAAGCGTCTTCGCTCTATGGTTTCCTTTTTCGCCTGTTGCCTGCGCAGCTCATCCAGTAAAGTCTTGTACAAGGCATTTTGTTTAATTTGTTTAAAATTTGTTAGCTATTTAGTGCCCGTTCGGGTCCAGTTCGAAATGGTTTGTGAGTTAGCTAAAAATAGAAATCGCTCAAGTTCCGTGGCACCCAGGAAATTTTCAGAGATTTGACAAAAGCTGAATTCAAAATCGCCCCAGTTTGCCGTAGCACCCACATTATTAAAAATAATAATTGCTTGCAAAATGTAATTATTTTGATGCAGAATTATCAGAAATTGAACCAGCTTTTCTGTAATATATGGCTTGTTAATGAAAACTCTTTATTTTAGCTGTATTTACCCAAATAGCTGACACATTTGCTAGCTGTTTTAAAACAGCTAAACACAGCTGAATTGAAGCTCCGTAGCACCCAGGAATTGAAATCAAGCTGAATGTGAGCTGAATGGTTTGCCGTAGCAACCCTGAATATCTTTTAATTCGTTTGCTTCTCGTAAAAGACTATAAAATGTTTGTTCGGTTTTAGTTAGATTAATGGACAAATAATGGTACTCGTATTTAGTTGGCATGTCTATGGATCCGGTTTTAAATATTAGGTATCCATTCTGAGCTTTGATTGGGTTGATCTCAATATTTTGTCCCATTGTAATTTAAATTAAAGTTGATATTATTAAAAGTAAAATGATGATCGGATTTTTGTTTTCGTTGTGATTTTTGGTTTCCTTACGTTGGTCTGGAATTATTATCATATTTACTTTTATTAATTTTCTTTTTCTTTTTAAACTTGGTTTTATAATGCACAATCTTCCTGCCTCTGTTTGTTTCTTCAAAATGTTTTTCATCGACTTGTATGAGTGTTCCTGTCTTTTTGAAAGGGTTTGTTGTTTTGGCCCTTACCAATGATGATTGTTTATAATCTGTGTCAATTTCATATTCATGACGATTCTCATTAAGTTTGTCTATTTTCCTAATTTTGTTTTCTTGTACATTATAATCAGGTGAACCTGCATACAAAAATATATCGGCTGGTGCTCTACCTGTGGTATTATGTTTAGTTTTATGATTATAAGTATAAAGGATTAACTCAAACTTTGTGTATCTGTTTTTAATATTGATTCACTGCCTATAATTCTTAATTTCTCATTAACTGTTTTATGAAATCTTTCTACGTCTGAAACACCATTTTTACTTGTAGTAACTTAAATTTGTACTTCTTCTGAATTAAGGCAAGCCTGTAATGCTGCACACATAAATGCTGAATCTTTATCTGCTTTGATGTTTTGCGGTTTTCCCATTTCATTGAATACTTTCATTATTGCTCTTTTAGCTTCTAGCCAATCTCTACCCTTTACTTCTACAAGTGTAGCAAATTTGGAGTATATATCGATACATGAAAGAAACTGCTGATTACCAACCATATAAAAATCCATTGTGTATTTTTCTCTTATGTTTTGGATTTCTGGAGTGGTTTCAAATGACATTTTTGTGTTGCAATGTTACAAATTTCGCATTCATTTATAATGTTTTGAATTAATTTCTGATAATCAGGGAAATAGAATTTTCTTTGAACCAATTAATGGTTTTATCGATGCCGGGGTGGAGAAGTTCTTTATGTTTCTTTAATATTGTTTCCTTAAATTCTGCGTAAGTAAGAATATCTGTTAATTTTACACTACATTTTGTTAATTTCTTTAATTGATTTGGACTAATTATTTCAAGGTAAGCCTGTTGGAATATTGGGAAATCGGCTTCATTGTGGAAATAAATAGCACTGTTTTTGGTACATAGGTAGGTACTCTTTATTTATATCTTTTGCAAATATGTTTGTCATTTCCTTGTATGTTATTTGAATTTTAAGTTTATGAAAATAATGTACTACCTCTGTCTTATCTTCGTTGCCTTTTGCCAATTTGATTTGTCGTGAGTAAAAATTGAAAGGTCTTTCAGAAATTGTAATATGATTTTGATTATCTTCTTGTGCGCTGTGTATGGTTGCGTCTACACTGTTAGCAATTTCTCCTAACATATTATCCTCTATCCTAGTTCTGGATAATGCGTCAGCTACATAGTTTTCTTTTCCTGGTAAATATTTTATTTGATAATCAAACTCATTCAATTTTATTTTCCACCTTTGTAATTTCATATTTGGTTCTTTAATATTGTTTAACCGAACTAACGGTTTGTGATCGCTCAGTATTTCGAATTGCCTGCCAAAAAGGTATGACCTAAAATATTTTGTTGCCCAGACAATTGCTAAGAGTTCTTTTTCTATTGTCGCATAATTTATTTCGTGTTCGTTTAATGTTCTACTCGCATAACAGATAGGTTTATGGTCTTGTGATAAAACTGCTCCTATTGCTATATTGCTGGCATCGGTTGTTAGTGAAAAAGGTTTGTTAAAATCGGGATAAATTAATATAGGGTCGGATGTAATTAATATTTTCATTTTCTCGAAGGCCTCTATATAATTTTCCTCTTTAATGTCAATTTTGGCTCCTTTCTTTAGTTTACTAGTCATTGGTTTTACAATATTTGCAAAGTTTGGTATAAATTTTCTATAAAATCCACACAATCCTAAAAATGATTTAATTTCTTTTGGTGATTTTGGAATTGGGAAATTTGTTATGGCACTTTTCTTATTTGGATTTGGTTTTGTTCCTGCAGTTGTCACTGTATGACCTATGAACTCTGTTTCTTTCTTCAAAAATTCGCATTTAGCTAATTGTAACTTCAAATTGGCTTCCCTGAGTTTTTTAAAGACTTTCCTAAGAGACAAAATGTGTTCTTCCAATGAAGTGGAAAAAATTATTATGTCGTCAAGATAGACTAGACAATCTTTATAGATTAAATCTTCTAAAAGATTGTTCATGCATCTTTGGAAAGTTGCAGGTGCATTTTTAAGACCAAATGGCATACGGGTATACTCGTAGTGTCCATGTTTTGTGGAAAATTCAGTTTTTGCAATTGATTTGGGATCCATTTGAATTTGGTGGAATCCTTTTGCTAAATCAATTGTCGTGAAATATTGACAACGGCCAAGTTTGTCTAGTATTTCATCCATTCTTGGGATTGGGTATTTATCGTTTACAGTTACCTCATTGAGATTGCGATAATCTACTACCAATCTGTATTTTGCTTTGCCGGATGCGTCACTCTTTTTTGGGACGATCCAAATGGGTGAACAGTAAGGAGATTTAGATTTTCTAATTATTCCCTGTTCAATCAATTTATTTACTTGTTTATTGACCTCCTCATCAACAGTGGAAAAAATTATTATGTCGTCAAGATAGACTAGACAATCTTTATAGATTAAATCTTCTAAAAGATTGTTCATGCATCTTTGGAAAGTTGCAGGTGCATTTTTAAGACCAAATGGCATACGGGTATACTCGTAGTGTTCATGTTTTGTGGAAAATTCAGTTTTTGCAATTGATTTGGGATCCATTTGAATTTGGTGGAATCCTTTTGCTAAATCAATTTTCGTGAAATATTGACAACGGCCAAGTTTGTCTAGTATTTCATCCATTCTTGGGATTGGGTATTTATCGTTTACAGTTACCTCATTGAGATTGCGATAACCTACTACCAATCTGTATTTTGCTTTGCCGGATGCGTCACTCTTTTTTGGGACGATCCAAATGGGTGAACAGTAAGGAGATTTAGATTTTCTAATTATTCCCTGTTCAATCATTTTATTTACTTGTTTATTGACCTCCTCATCAACAGTTTGAGGGTACTTGTGCGGTTTTCTGTATACTGGATCCTCATGTTTTGTTTGTATTGAATGTTTAATAGTACTGGTGAAAGTCAAATTTTCACTTTCCTTGTACTGAATATCTTTAAAATCAAACAAAACCTTTTTCAAACTTTCCTTTTCTTCATCGTTTAAATGCTCTAATCTAAACTGATTACATTCTGTTAGTTCATTGTTGATGGCATAGTTAACAGATTGGTCCTCTGGTAGAGGTGGATCAAGGCATTTTAATGCGGTCTTTTCCTCTTCAATCTCTTCATTAATATACCTCATTTTATACTTTCTGCCTCCCAATGTTACTGTTTTTTTATCGTAATCTATTATAGCTTTACTTGCTGTTAGATATTCTCTTCCTAACAAAGTGTCATAATTATCTGAAAAATTGTGCAAATAAAATTTCTGTTTGGATGGGCAAATTACTGTTGGTTTAACTGTTAACCGGGTTATTTATTGTATAAACTTTTAATGTTTCAATTTTTTCTTTGTTATCTGTAAAGTTCCTTTTCATTATATTAATAGATGACCCCGTATCTATCATTCCTTTAAACTTTAAAATTTTTTCTTAAATAATCTTATGGTCTAAAAAACAACCAAAGGGCCGGCAAAGTGTCTAGGCGAAATTCCATCGGCATGCCCCAGAATCATATCACAGGTATATATGGAACCTTTGTTAAACGCGTTTCAAACCACTTTTAGTGGCCAGTAGAAAAACTTCAAATCTTAACCGATCTATCTGAAATTTTGACAGTATATTCAAAATACCTTTGTCTATCGACACACGTAGGATTTTTTCGATATATTGCTTACTTTTTTTTATCAACAATTTTGTGACTTTTTTTCGTGAAAATTGTAATTTTTTTTTCAATCACTCACCATTTTGCAAAAAATTAATATATCGAAAAAATCTGTCGTGTGTCGATAGACATAGGTATTTTGAATATACTGTCTACTAGGCCAACTCAAAAAAGTGGTTTTGAGAAAATGCTGCACAGCCGCCATTTTGTTTTTGATTTATTCCAAAAAAATTTTATTTTGTACTTCGCACCTAATATTATAAAACCTTCTTTACAAATTTTTGATTGGCTTTTCATTTGGCCAAAAAAAATTTCAGAAAATCCGATTTTTTTTTTCAGTTACTCAGATGTCCCCCCTTAAAGTTTTTATTATTTATAACCATTTTTATATAGGGGCATTGTCTTCTGAGTCCGAGGCAGTTTGATGAAAATTTACGTCCATCCTATTTTGTCCGCTCTGGCTTTCCCTTTGTCTTTTAACTGACGCGTTTGGGGCATTATTTGAAGTTGATGGTTCAAAATTCAATGGATTTTGGGCCCTAGCTTGACCTAATGAATTTCTAACTTCTTGATAACTAAGCTGATTATTGGTGTTAGACTGACTTTGATTTGAAAGACCCTGAGAAGTTGTCGAATTATTTGAGTTAGAATAATTGTTGTAATGATTATAGTTTCTTGACTGAAAATTGGAATTAGTTCTATTGTTATAATTATTTTTATGAAAATTTCCCGAATTCCTACGATAATTATTTTGAGAAAATATTTCATACGGATTTGCATCATTACTATTGGGATACTTCCCAATTCCATAGAAGCAATCTTTAATTTTTCAATAGTTGTTATATCTTTTTTAGCCAAGGATGTATACAATCTATCAGGGAGTTTTCTATCAATAGAATCATTAATTGTTTTTTTCAAAAAATTTGAATAGTTAATTTTATCTATCGTGTTGGTTTCTAAAGCTAATTTGTCAAAAATTGTACGTGATTTATCTTCTAGTTCAGTGATGAACTTACTGATGCTTCCTTTGTATGGTGTGTCGTACAGGTTTTTTATTAGGTCTTCATATGGCCTGTGGTCCTTAAATGCCATAATAAGGGCATCTTTCATCTCCCTCCAGTTGTTGGCTCCGGATCTTGCGACGACATCTTGGGCTGCATCAACCACCAATCTCTCGATGGCTCCAAAAATAACATGTATCTGTCTCACATCCTGGGTCGGGTATAGTTGTTGAAGATACTCTATTCTTGTCACAAAGCGGCTTAGATCTCCTGGGGATCCATTGAAGTACGGCAATTCTTTAATTTGGCCCAACATTTGGTTGAGGTGGGCCTCTGATAAGTTGTGGAACTGCCATTTTAAATTTTGTTTTTCACAGAACAAATCTGACCGAATTGGATTTTTAGTTTATAATTTTTTTTCACAATATATCTTTTTTTAAAA
The DNA here is from genome assembly GCA_018150695.1 of Drosophila oshimai. NCBI lineage: Eukaryota > Metazoa > Arthropoda > Insecta > Diptera > Drosophilidae > Drosophila > Drosophila oshimai. The sequence goes on along the minus strand of JAECWM010000302.1, from coordinate 2,012,428 downwards.
AAGTAGTTTATTGACCGAATTGGATTTTTGTGTTTGGTCTGTGGAAAATGTAGCGATTTTCTCACGTAGACTCTTTTGCGGATTTCACTTATGCGGATCTTGTATGTAAGGGATTTAACGTTGATCGGGATAAAACTAGTCGTATAGTTTTTATCCTTGTAAGTGATCAATACCCGTAAACTTTTAAGCACCCTTTTTAAATGAAATCCTACCGACTGCGCCAATTAAAACTTTGAACTATAAGTTTAGGTTTTTAAAAAATTTATTTTTTATTTTAAAAACTTTAACTAGTTACAATGATTTATTTTTGAGAACACCGACTTGGGTTGAAGTCTTAAACTGAACTGATTCTTAAATCTAATTATCTTATCGGTCAAGCCTCGGTTTCCGAAAGCTTTCGATCTTCTGAGTGAGTAAGTTTTAATTGAGAGAACTTTCTATTTCGATTGAGTGAGCTTTGATTTTAACTGAGTGAAAGAGAGTTTTTTGTCTTATCTTGTTTATGGCAAAAAGTGTGGGAACGTGCCGTGGAATTTATCAGCGGCGCGACAGTAAATGTTAAGTCTGGGATTTAACATTAACAAAGGAAATTTCCCAGCGCCATCTGAGTTTGCAGAATGTTTACAATAACTGGGCTTCAGGTTTTGTTTCCTGTTGATAGGGGTGACTCAAGAGTAAGATCTAATGTTTGGAAACGATGTGTAGGTGTGTAGGCGTATGCATATCGTGTGTGGGTGCATGTGTAGATATGGATATGTCATGTTTTTTTGTACCCTCTTTAGGCTCCAACGTCGAGAGATCTCTCGGTCGAATCTGGACACTGTTGGAGGTTGGAATTTAATGAAATATATATAGGTATATTCGTGCAATTCTATGGAATTGGAAATTCTGAACATTAAATGGTAGTTAAATTACACACAAAGACACAAAGAAAAAAGTTTTACTAATATAAACCAAAAAAACTGCACAAAAGAAAGCGGTCGACGGCTGTGGATTCTTCGTGTTAATTCACTCCAGGGAAAAGGAAAGTGTAGACTCCGGTTACTCTGCATAGCTCGCGCACAAACTAAATTAATTTATTTGGTTTTATTGGTTTTATGGTTGCTGGATATATTTGGTCACTTATTGTTTGCATTTAAGGTTTTTATCGGGGGTGCCACAGAAACCGTTCCTCCCGAAGTCCTCCCAAGTTCCAACCCAAGGCAAAACCGTTAATGCCACAGAAAACTCCATCATTTCTCCCGTGTTTTAAACGACAGTTTTATAAAATAAGCATACTTGCACCTTTTTATAAATAATGAAATTTTTTTTAAAACAACGTTAATGAATTGTATGTGCTATCTGCATACAAAATTTTTTTTGTTTTAATCTTTTTATATTTTAAATTAATCAATCTCCAAAAACCGTCACCTCAAAAATTGCTTGTGTGATTCCGGCCAAATTCCACCCGAGAAACCAAAATGCCAACCTGCTCCAAATAGAAAATGCCAAATTTCGGAGTAAGTTTCATATTTGAAATATGATTGTTATTATTGTTATGGTACGCTATACTATTGTTTATAACTATAACTATAGCGTGTCAAAATTTCAAGTGAAAATAAGTTGTACTTCTTGTGAAATTAATAAAACAAATCGTACATTGCGATTAAGTGTGACCGCGTGTGGCAAATGTACCGGCTAGGGTTTTCAACGACGAAGAAGAAGACAATTTGTATAAAAATGTAAGTGAACTCAACAAATTTTAAATATTTTGACTTCATGTAGCGGCCTCTCGAAAGAAGCCATCAAGTACAGGGGTGGCTTCTGTTGTTTAGTTTGGCGGTCAATTTAAAATGTTGAACTATTTTGTTTGTTTCGTTTTATGTGCAGGGTTTTGTTTAGTTATTGGTATTGTCTTGCAAAAAAAGGACAGCTTCGCTCGAATTTATAAAAAATCACAACAAATCAATGCCAAATAAAAATAGGAAGTCAGCCCTGTCTTTTTTCCGAATTGCTTGTCCGAACAACAAGTTCGAGACGGTTTCTGTAGCACCGACGGTTTTTTTTTCCGATTTCTGTGGCACCCCCGTATATGAAGTTCAAATTTTTGACAGACAGTCGGTGTTTTTACTTCATCATCAGATCATGACATTTACACATTTTCACCCTAGGCTTTTTCTTTGATGCGGAGAGTTGAAGCTCAAGTTTTTCGTTTTCGTTCAGGATTAAAGGATCTTAACGTAGTGTGAAGTACGGATTACATATACGCATCACGTAATACCGATTGGAATGTTTTAACGATTGATGAGTGTTTTTTTAATGCCACTAATCGTAATTGCTACATCACGCAGAGATCGAGCAATAGTTGCACCGACATCCTGCCGTCTGAGCGGCGTGATTAGTTTAAGACGTTACTATTCCGGACAATGTATTTTCGGACTCTGAGAACTCAAACAAAACTCCAACTCTCTGACCGGCTAACTTCTAACTGTCTGACTGTCGCGCTACCGCCAGCATAGGGTCTTTCATACCAAAATGTGTACCAAGTTTTCCCTATGGATCACCGGAATAGAACACTAAAGTGTTGTCACTTAGGTGCATAGGTTCTCCTCTTTTTGCCCACTGGCTAGACTTCTATTTTGGGTCGTCTTTGTTCTTATAATGAACGTTCAATCATTAATGCGGTGTCATCTAACAGAGTCAAATTCTTACGAAATATGTCACTTTCGATTTCAGTGGCCTGGGAGTGCATTTCCCAATGCGAGCGTTTACTAACCCCTTGATTTTCTTCCGCTTTAGTCTGATGCATCACGTCAGCCATAACCGGCGTTCGTAACAGATTTCGATGGCGTTATTATGAAACTAGAAGTTTCAATTCGTAATGCTCTGCAAACCCACAACAGCCAGTTGCCGCTCTCCTCGACTGCTCACACCGACACCTTTAATGATTTGAAGCCAAAATTTCGTGTTCCAGAGGATAAACATCCAACATTTCGAGGTGGATATACTGAGTGGTCTGACTTCTACTCAATGTTCAATACAGTTATTGATCAGGAGCCCCTCTTATCCAAAATTGAGATAACTGAGGATAACAATGCCATTGAAATGGAAATTTTAAGTAGTCGCTTAAACCACAAACGGTTAGTTTTCCAGGCACATATCGCTAAGGTTCTGAAACCGGGCATGGCTGAGAATGGTTCTCGTGGACAACCGCGTTACTCTCTGATAGGCTCAATTCCCACATGCGAGCACTTAAATCTCTGGACACTATGGAGGAGATAGCTGCAGCGTTGTGCAGTCAGTCTTCAGATGTCTTGACGCCGATACTAAAACCATGTGGAAGGAGATTTCAAACCGAATGGTGTTCCGACGTGGGAGGAATTTTCTTACTCACTCCCAAGTAGCAAAATTAATAATACAAAAAGGTATCCAAGTTGCCGTGATTTTGTAAAATCAAAGGACACTCAATTTAAAGCTGCATTCGATTTGGTAATTTGTCTCATTCTGTACGTGTAAGGGAAGCTAGAAAACTCAGATTGTGCTTTAATTTTCTAAAAAAGGGACATCGGAATAAGGATTGCAAATCAAGCTCATATCGCACATGCGGTACAAAGCATCACACACTTTTCCATATCACAAGTTCTCCGTCGTCTATGCCGCTCAATTATAATGCAGCTGCTGATAGTGAGTAGGCAATTAGATGGCAGACGACCTAGCCAAAGAGGGAGCAAGAGGAGAAGATATGATCCCTGAAGACATACCACCGTCTCTGCGAACACTACACCTCCAAATGGAGATGGATGCACAATATACTGCAGATCAAAGGTGGAGGAACACCACCGACTGCAAGTTCTCAAGAAAGATGTCCAAGAAATACAGCATAAAACTTACGCAGCACTTACTACAGCTCCGGAGACCGGACTGCAGGCTACTAGTTGGCCTCCTAACAGGCCACTGCCTAGTTGCGGCTCACGCCAAGAAGCTGGGTGTGCTGATAGACGACAAATGTAGGAAATGCCACTGTAGCTTGTTTCTAGAATCAAATTTGAAATTTTAAACGCTCAGAATCTCAACTCAAATGTCGCGCTCCTGGCCACTGCCAGGAGTGGAGTCATCTTATTCCCTGCTCTGCTCTTCTGGAGTCTGGTTCACAAATTCATTTAATCACAGCTCGTTTTGTAAAGTCTTCACTTTCTAAATATGGTATTGAGGCCTCGTCTTCGGTTGATACTCAAGGTTCCGTCAGCATTGTTGTCCAGTCCAAAAACGGCGAGTACTCTACTAGCATCGCAGCATCGCACCGAGCATAACCGAGAATCAACCTTTGTCATACTTCAAAACTTTCAATTGAAAAATTCCTTCAAACGTTTGTCTAGCTGATCCTCTTTTCAATATATCGAAACGTATTCACGTTTTAATTGGAGCCAATAGGCCAAGGATTTTCCATACTGAAAAAAGCCCGCCTAGGTTGGGTTGTTACTGGCGGTGGCCACTATTCCCGCAGTTTTGTTGTTCTGGCCGCAATCACTTCCGCAGAAGACGATCAAATACCGACTACTGAATCCGACAAGCTAGTAAGGCAAGCTTGTAAGGCAAAGTGAATCGGCATTCCTTTTTGGCGTCGACCTGCTGGCTGGTCCTTTAGCGAGTCCGCTGACAGGCTCACAGACTAGGTTGCTCGGGATCAAGGAATATTGTTCGCGTGTTGGTTTGGTGCACGCCTGGTTAACACCTGGTTAACGCCTGGCTAACGCCTGGTAAGATTCTGGGTTCTGTAGACCAAGATCAAACGTCAGGTTCCGCACCTCACCTTCACTCACAAACTCTTGAATACCCTAGCCTTCGCACTGCCCATGTCCTTGATCCTTAATTCTAGCGGTACTCGGGTTGTTCCTCGCTGACTGGTTGGCGTACACGCACTCGTTTTGATTCTCGCACTTGACTGTCACTCCTTCTAGCGCGCCTCCGTCTGCTGCCTCCGATCACGCCACTGGGTCCAAGGTCCACCGAAGTCCCGTTGGTCCACGGTGTCTCCTCTCTGCTGCCCAAATTGGCGGTAACGCCACCGGGTCCAAGGTCCAACGAAGTCCCGTTGGTTCACGGCATCTCCTCTTTGCATATCGCATCCGTTGCTGTTGCTATGCGCGCCCTGACGGTATACTTTTAGCTTTCTCTGCGCTTTCTGCGCTGTTGCTAAGTGCATCCGTAACACCGCTTTTTGTGAGGAGTTTTCCAACTCCTCACACTTCCTCCTTTCTTCGGAAACAAAACGCAACTCGTTTCCATCGTACTCCCTCATTCTCCCGTACTCTCCCGCCGAATTCGAATTCTAGTCTTTCCCGCCTAGAATTTGCTTCTCCAGTATTGAAAACTACCCCAACTATCTGGCCACTCTCTCGCAATCGTGTTTATCGACGATCGAGGTAAGCGATAGTTGGCCAGTTGGCTGCCACTTGGGGTTACCATCTTTTCGATTACACTATCGATCGCCAAAGCTTGGCTCTTCCGATTCGGTATCCTATCGCAGCTTTCTCATTTCAATTTTCCTGACCAGCCGCCGCGGTCATGATAGCTATGACTGGTTAGTTTTAACCTGGTTTCCTTTCATTAATTCGTGACTTTTCCCAGCTCTCACCTGCATCAGGTGAATGCCCTTAATGGTTCGGGCTTGCTGACCATAGACCCCAGCATCCCGAACGGACGCTTAAATCACGCATGCCTTAACCTCTCCCCGCGCCGTAGTGCATTTGGCTCGCCCGCCTTTTTATTGTGCAACCTTGTTTTTTTAGTGTTTACCTTTTTAAGTGACTGTGATCGTAGTTTGGTGGGGGCTGCATCTGTGTTGGCAGCGGCTTTATCTGTCGTGGCAGCGACTCCATCTGTGGTGGCAGCGACTGCGGCAGCGTCTGCAACTGTGGTGACAGAGACTGCAGCGGCTGCGTCTGTGATGTGTGTGCACCTTCCTTGGTTGACTCGATATACCGTATCATCTTTCTTCTTTTACGGGAACCTTTAAGTGGCTTCCGATGTACTGCTAAGATTCTTTCGTGGGTTCGGCTGCCTGCTGCGGTTTTCCACGTTCCTTGTTCCAAACGTCTGCTCGTCGAACAGTATATTAGGCAGCCGGGGTTGTCTGTCTTGCGTGATTAACGCTGGCGAATACCCTGTCGACTCCGATACACTCGTATACACTGCGAGCTTTAGTTCGGGCGAATTCTCCTCCAGGTTCTCTGCTCTGGTGGATGAGTTAAAACCGGCAATTTTATCTTGCCACCTGCGCAGCATAAGCCGGGGGTTTGTAATCGAAACTTAAGTGCATTGCAGTGCTGACATACGACAGACAATGAACCGATAACAACGCAGATATGGTCTTTGTAGAACGCTGAGGAATTTTATGCAAATGCAGCGCGATTTACATCTGTTATTCGTTTATTTTGAACTCTTTGTGTAGCGCGAATTTGTGCTATATGGGCTCGTCTCGGTTTATTTCTTTCTGCACGTCACCCTTGCGTTTGACTTTCATTAAATTCTGACTACTAAATTCACTACGTGAACGTCGTCCAATGTGTGGTCGTCTAGTAGCAGGCAATGATGACGTTGTGGCTGGTTTTGCCCTGGGCGAAGACATGGATGCGGCTTAGTTGGCCCTTCTGATGATAGCGAAGTGGATTTTGTTGATGACAATGCGTGGCTAGGAAGCCCCTTTGGAAGGAGATCAATGGTCACTGGCTTGGGAAATGCCTGCGTGGCTGCGGTGAAACGATATAGCGCAATGGTCTTTGTTGGCTATGACGCAGCTGCTGATGTGGTGGGTCGCTGGGATGTGTCGTAACTTCGACTGAGTCACTGGCTTGGGAAACGCCTGCGTGGCTGCGGTGAAGCGATACAGCGCAATGGTCCTTGTTGGCTATGACGCGCCTGCGGTGAAGCGATGAAGCGCAATGGTCCTTGTTGGCTATGAAGTGGCTGCTGTTGTGATAGGTCGCTGGGGTATGTCGTAACTTCGACTGAGTCACTGGCTTGGTAAAAGCCTGCGTGGCTGCGGTGAATCAATAAGGCTGCGGTGAATCAATGTTGGCTATGACGCGCCTGCGTGCCATTGGTAAAGCGATGAAGCGCAATGGTCCTGCTGTTGTGCTGGGTCACTTGAAATATGTCGACTGATATTCGAATGATTTAAACCAGAGACCGCAACAGTTATGCTTTTTAAAATAAAAATCACGATTTAAGAGTTAAGTTCTGATTATTTGCGATACTCGAAGAGTAAGCAAATACTGTAAACGATCAACGATCCGCACAACCATCGAGATCTCGGGAACTATAAGAGCTAGAGCCACTAAATTTTGCTCACAGACTTCTATAAGCTAGGCGCAGATCAAGTTTGTTTCAAAACCTGGCCACGCCCCTTTTAACGCCCACAAGCCGCGAAAATCTGTGGCGCTCTCATTTTGTATGCAATCGTTACGGTTTTAAAGGGAATATAATGATATGTGCACTGTCTAACTACATTCCGAACCATTTTATGCACTAATAAATAATAAAGAAGTTATAGAACATTTTGGTATGCCTTAAATCTAGTCTACATACATACTTTACATACACATTTGTAAAACTTTCAGTACGTGGCAACCTGGCAATAGGTGGCTCTAGTTTGATGCCTTGGGTAATATATGTAAATGTATAAAGACAAATTGTGTATACAAATGCGTTGAAAATTTTTATTGCGCCCGAAAGTAGGCTAAATTTTTTTTTTTTAAAGGCGCTAAAAATTGATTGCACTTGAAAGTAGGCTACACTTTTTTGAAGAGGGCTAGCTAGCTGTTTTTAAAGAGGGCAATGAGTATCGCAAATCTTATAGTCGGTAAACCCGACTATAACGTTCTTTCTTGTTTTTATAATAAAAATTGTAAAATAACCCTTATTATTTAATTTTTATGAATAAGTAATAGTTATTCCCAATTTTTATAAAACAAATCAGAAATAATTGTTATGCTTTGATTTTTACTTTGACATAACAGTTATTCATGATTTTTACTATAAAAATCAAATTAAAAATCAAAATGGAATAACTTTTAAACCATGTAAAACATATAAAATGGGAAACGCACTTTTAATCTACGGATCATGATCTACTACCTATGATTTTTTCAACTTCATAACAGTAAATTTCGGTCCTTGATTTAAACGAATTAAATTGAGTAGCTTCGCTTTAGACATATACATATGTCGACTAGAGTGTATCGAAAATCAACTTTTTTGGATTTTCGATGACGGCGCGTGCGGAAAAGTTGTAAAACCATGTCAAATGAAAGTACAAAAAGTTTCAGCCCGAAAGGATAATGTTTACTATTGGCACGTCGTCCTTGAAATTTTGAAATTTTCATGGAAACTCGATTTTTTTTTTTTTTTCGATAACGCTGGGTGCGGAAAAATTGTAAAAAAATTTCAAACGAAAGCACAAAAATGTTTTAGACCGAAAGGATAATGTTTACTATCCCCGCAACGACTTTGGAACTTCGAAATTTGCATGAAAACATCAAATTTGCTCGAACTTGCACGGCGACCTGAAGATCGGTAGGGCAATTTCAGCAAATGCGGCATACATATTCAGTTTAATCTATATTTAAATATAGATCTATAATCTATATTTAAATAGTAGCGAAGCTGAAATTGCTGAAATTGTCCTACCGATTTTCAGGTCGCCGTGCAAAAGCTCGAGCAAATTTGCATGTTTTCATGTTTACATTTTTAATACAATTTTTCCGCACCCAGCGTCATCGAAAAAAAAAAAAAAAATCGAGTTTCCATTAAAATTTTAAAATTTCAAGGACGAAGTGGCAATAGTAAACATTATCCTTTCGGGCTGAAATTTTGTCTGACTTTTATTTGACATGGTTTTACAACTTTTCCGCACGCGCCGTCATCGAAAATCCAAACAAGTTGATTTTCGATACACTCTAATGTAGACAACACAGTACTATTTTATTAAATAAATTTAATTTGATATTTTAATTATCTGTTTTTCACTATTACCCTGAAGGGTTTTCCAAAAATTTTTTATGTCTTATATTCTGACCTCCTCCTCTCAATTACCTACAGCTGAAAAAAATTTGAACCAAGTCGGCTCAGCCGTTCTCGAGGATTATTTCTGTACACATTTTTCAGGCTCCATTTTTATATATAAAAATATAAAGACACCCCTTCTCAATCTTTTTTTTTCAAAGTTTTTATGTAATCAATCAATATTTACCGTGCTTAACGCACAGTGTGATACAAATTATTTAAACCATTGTAAGGTCCAGGTATCGCAGGACCCAAAACAGTGTTACGTACGCCGGTTAGGGCTGACGTAAGATCTTAGCTTAGGGCAGAAGAAGAAAACCAAGGGGGGAACCCATTGTAAAATGCGCGCATTGAATAATGCATTCCCATGCCCCATAAGAACTAAGATGACAAATTGCACAAGTATTTGGCTTGCTCAAAAATGACACCGCCTTAACTCGTCGAATAGATTTATAGTTCATATAATTTCTCTCTGTGTACTTTTAAAGTCCCCAACTTCAAAGACAGATAGTAGCAGAAGTGGAAGGCATTCCGAACTGAGACTTACAGATTTTAGAATTGGCATTTGACTTTGAAGAACCTTTTTAAATTTCAAAATATTAAATCATAATTCTGTAAAACATGGTTTCTCGTTTAAAAGTAAATAATATAACAATAACTTCTCTCTAAAAACGTGCAGACCATTTTTAGACAAAAATTTGACGTGAAAAAAATTTATCTGCGCTTCCTAGCCGACGCTATCCGCTTGTACTAGGCTCTGCCAGGTCGCTCGAGAGGTTCGAGTCCAGGAAGAGCAGTCAAGCTATAATAAAGTCGTCGTCATCGGTTGGGGTAGCGGTTCGTCGCTCGTGTGTCGATCCAGTACTGAAGGGGGTGGGGAAATGACCGTGTCCATACAGCCGACGCTATCCGTTTGTACTAGGTTATGCCAGGCCGCCCGAGAGGTTCGAGTCTGTATGGATACCACAACTACAAGGGCGGGAGAACGGAATTTTATCTCTCTGGCCGACGCTATCCGCTTGCACTAGGCATCGTATCAGGTCTTTCGAGAGGTTCGGGTCCAGAGAGTCTGTTGGGAATAAAGCTCCTTTCGTCTGTCTGCGAGCGAGTCTCTTTGTTTTCCGACGACCGGGAGGGAGGGGGCTTTGGACAGTATCTTCTACAGGAAAATCAGTACTCCGATGGAGTTTGAAGCCCTGAGAAGAGATCAGTAGGACTGGGTTGCCTACAGGAAAAGCAGGAACCGGAAGACCCTGTAGCCCTGGGTTGAGCTCGCATGTATAGTAGAGTGTATCGAAAAAGTTGTAAAACCATGTCAAATGAAAGCACAAAAAATTTCAGCCCGAAAGGATAATGTTTACTATTGCCACATCGTCCTTGAAATTTTGAATGACGTTCGAGTGACGTTTGAGGACGTTCGAGGACGTTGCGGGGATAGTAAATGTTATCCATTCGGGCTGAAATATGCTTTCATTTGACATGGCTTTAGAACTTTTCCGCACCCGGCGTCATCGAAAATCAAAAAAAGGTGATTTTCGATACCCTCTAATGTATAGAGTCTTCTACAGGAAAAGCAGAACTTCGGTGTATTCTGTAGCCCTGGGTAAAACCAGGAGGACACGAGTGGGAAAGGTAACTCCGATGGAGACCATTTAAAACCATTTGTCGACTTTAGGGAATTTCGTGTAGTTAAAGGGGCTTAAATTCGGATGGTTCCTTGACCCAAAAATAGTCCATATTGCCAGCAAACCCATTATTTAATTTATTTTTCAAACATTATCAGCTACAATTGCTGAGGTGTACAAAAAAAAAAAGGTCAATAGCATCAACAGTGCGTTGTTAACACATACATACAGAAACATATAGTGCGGCTGCAGCGAGTCAAACCGAGGCTCGTGTTTCACTGTCATTGCGAAGCACGTCGGTTATTCGAAGATTTACCTTAAATATTTTAATTCATTTATTTTTTTGTTTATTGTTGTGTTCTTATGCACAAGAGAAGTGTGTCACGAACGGGTCAACCATTATACATGTGTGGTTTACTTTTTAATTAAACTAGCACGAAGGTAGATTTAAAATAAATTATAATTCAGTTACCAAAACAATCATCCATAGAAGAATAATCTAAGAATAACAAATGACCGAGAGGAATAAGCATTTAGAATACCGCCAATCAAAACTGCAAGGGTATCAACAATAGCAGCCAGACTGGCCTAGCAACGCCGATATTCCCGATTGTGAATATCGTTTTTTTTTGTTTAAACACAAGAGATGACCAGAGCTTTCCCAACTTTGGAAAAATTTGTACGTCACCATGGAGCGACACCATGGTTAAAATGAGATGTTGGGTGGTTATACCTCATTCATACACATTTAACAATTTAAGTTGACGCGTAAGATTCCTGAGATTCCTGGCTAGCAAGACATAGAACAACAATCTAACAACACCACACCGAAAATGGAACTAATTCCCGGCTAGAACAGTCAATAGAACATGAAGCTCTTTATCTCAGGGTATGGGTCGAGGCCCACGTTGGGCGCATAAAAGACAACATAACCGCCCTTACGTAGAGTTTTTTTTTGCGAGGTCATTCCATGCTGTTCCAGCATCGACGACATCGAGACTGTTACGTACGCCGGTTAGGGCCGACGTAAGATCTTAGCTTAGGGCAAAAGAAAAAACCAAGGGAGGAACCCATTGTAAAATGCGCGCATTGAATAATGCATTCCCATGCCCCATAAGAACTAAGATGACAAATTGCACAAGAATTTGGCTTGCTCAAAAATGACACCGCCTTAACTCGTCAAATAGGTAACCACTCATCGGTAACCAAACGCCACCAGGTTGATCGAACTGTCAGGTATTCAAACGAGAATAACCCCAGATAGTGTTTGGCCAATTAGAATACAGAGAGGAACCAATGCACCTAGGTGGGAACACCTTGGTGTTCCATTCCGGTGATCCATAGGCGAAACTTGTCACGGTCGTTGGTATAAAAGACCCTAGGTTGATAGTAGACGGTAGCAGAAGTTTGAAGTTAACCGGTCAGAGAGTTGGAGTTTTGTTTGAATTCTCAAAGTCCGAAAATACATAGTCCGGGATAGAAACGTCTTCGACTAATCACGCCGCTCAGACGGCAGGATTTCGGTGCAACTATTCCTCGATCTCGGCGTGATGCAGCAATTACGCTCAGTGGCTTTAAAAACACTCACCAATCTTTAAAACATACCAATCGTTATATGTGATGTCTTACACTACGTTAAGATTCCTTAATCCTGAAAGTATGAATCGAAAAACTTGAGCTTAAACTCTCCGCATCAACGAAAGCCCAGGGTGAAAATGTGTAAATTCCATGATCTGATTGATCACCAAAATCATCAAATGTCTGCCAAAAATGTAAACTTCAGTTTAAAACTTTAAATGCAAACCACAAGTGATCATATATATCCAGCGACTATAAAACCAAAAAAACCAAATAAAATCATTTAATGTTTTTTTTTCATTCAATGCAGAGTAACCGGAGTCTACACCATCCCCTTCCCTGGAGTAAACTAACATGGAGACACCACCGCCGTCGACCGGTTTAGTTTGTGCAGCTTTTTTCTGTTTTATATTAGTTTACTTTTTTTTTCTTTGTGACTCCGTAATTTAACTAACTAACTAACTTAAAAGTGTACGGGTATTGATTACTTACAAGGATAAAAATTATACGACTAGTTTTATCCCGATCAACGTTAAATCCCTTACATACAAGATCCGCATAAGTGAGAAAATCGCTACATTTTCCACAGACCAAACACAAAAATCCAATTCGTTCAATAACTACCTTTATTAAAAAAGGATATATTGTGAATAAAATTATAAACTAAAAATCCAATTCGGTCAGATTTATTCTGTGAAAAACAAAATTTATAATGGCAGTTCCACAACTTATCAGAGGCCCACCTCAACCAAATGTTGGGCCAAATTAAAGAATTGCCGTACTTCAATGGATCCCCAGGAGATCTAAGCCGCTTTGTGACAAGAATAGAGTATCTTCAACAACTATACCCGACCCAGGATGTGAGACAGATACATGTTATTTTTGGAGCCATCGAGAGATTGGTGGTTGATGCAGCCCAAGATGTCGTCGCAAGATCCGGAGCCAACAACTGGAGGGAGATGAAAGATGCCCTTATTATGGCATTTAAGGACCACAGGCCATACGAAGACCTAATAAAAAACCTGTACGACACACCATACAAAGGAAGCATAAGTAAGTTCATCACTGAACTAGAAGATAAATCACGTACAATTTTTGACAAATTAGCTTTAGAAACCAACACGATAGATAAAATTACCTATTCAAATTTTTTGAAAAAAACAATTAAAGATTCTATTGATAGAAAACTCCCTGATAGATTGTATACATCCTTGGCTAAAAAAGATATAACAACTATTGAAAAATTAAAGATTGCTTCTATGAAATTGGGATACTATGATGCAAATCCGTATGAAATATTTTCTCAAATTAATTATCGTAGGAATTCGGGAAATTTTCATAAAAATAATTATAACAATAGAACAAATTCCAATTTTCAGTCAAGAAACTATAATCATTACAACAATTATTCTAACGCAAATAATTCGACAACTCCTCAGGGTTGTAACGACCCGAAAACGGGCCGTACAATTTTCGACCATGTTCCATACTATATTAATATATATTTTTAATTACTATATTTTTATAATTACTAGTTATACCTGTTAAACCCATTTTTATTATTAATACCCTTTAAATTAAGTATCAAATGAAGTATCGCGATAGTATAAACGCGCCACCACTAGGTGCGAATGATGGAAGCAGGCCATCACTAGGCAGCCGGCGTGGACAAGGAATCGCCGAAAACCAACGGAACCTAAGTTACGAGAATGGAAGACCAACCGAACACGCCATAGGAAAATTCCACCGCGCACATGCAAAGGGATGGCAAAGGGGCGACGGGGAAGGCTAGACACCCGCGCAGCTGCAGACGCCAAGACCGAGACAAAGCTACCGAAAGGGCCACCTGCGGCTGAATACGCAGGCGCAAAGGAGACAAATAAACTACGCAGACGCCGGCAGAGGATGCAGCAGAATCGAAACTTTAGGCGACAACGAAACGGACGCCGAGTATTGAAGGGAGTCTTTTGCGGGAGCTGAAGCTGGTCGGTCGACATCGCGAAAACGTTTTAGTCTGCCGCGAAGGCGGAATGGCCACGCGCCTTTCGCTGCAGTGCCTCTTGTCGCCCACGCGCCTCCCGCTGCAGTGCCTCTCGTCGACCACGCGCCTTCTACGACCGTGCCTCTTGCCGCCCACGCGCCTCCTGCGACCGTGCCTTTGCTGCCCACGCGCCTCCTGTTACCGTGCATCTGTCGACCACGCGCAGCCTGTCACCGTATACCTCGCCGCAAAGATCACACGCCTCTTGTCGCCCACGCATCTCGTCGCCCACGCATCTCGTCGCCAGCAGCCACGCGCACCCCAGAGCCAGTAATAAGTCCGCAGTCATCCTGCCTGAGCAAGTAGTGCTACATTAGGAGTGCGGTATAGGCAAGCCAGGGAACAGGTTTATCAACTAGGATTCCCCCCAACTTAATGAAATAAAGTTTGTATATCGTTAAGGTTAAGCCCTGTGTCCGTTACTTGACCGTTACGTTTTCCAGCAGCCCAAATCAAAGTACGACGTAGGTAACCCTTCCCCCTCTCGCTCTGCAACCGCTAGGCGTACCAGCCTCAGTTGCCGCCCGCTCCCGCTCGCCCTGCAACCGCTAGGCGTACAGCCTCAGTTGCCGCCCGCTCCCGCTCGCCCTGCAACCGCTAGGCGTACAGCCTCAGTTGCCGCCCGCTCCCGCTCGCCCTGCAACCGCTAGGCGTACAGCCTCAGTTGCCGACCGCTCCCGCTCGCCCTGCAACCGCTAGGCGTACCAGCCTCAGTTGCCGCCCGCTCCCGCTCGCCCTGCAGCCGCTAAAGGCGTCCCGCCTCAGCTGCAGCCCGTTCGGCCGATTTTTCCCAACAACTCAAACGTGAGACTGACCACTTCCACCTTAGTCAGCTCACTCTCTTACAGTTTCCACCAGTCCCATCTTATAAATTTTCTGTAAGCGACCCCTGGACAGACTGAGACATACCCCAGCCAGGATCACTACTTTACAGGGTCATTCAAATCAAAATCAATCTAACACCAATAATCATCTTAGTTATCAAGAAGTTAGAAATTCATTAGGTCAAGGTAGGGCCCAAAATCCATTGAATTTTGAACCATCAACTTCAAATAATGCCCCAAACGCGTCAGTTAAAAGACAAAGGGAAAGCCAGAGCGGACAAAATAGGATGGACGTAAATTTTCATCAAACTGCCTCGGATTCAGAAGACAATGCCCCTATATAAAAATGGTTACTAATAATAAATACTTTAAAGGAATGATAGATACGGGGTCATCTATCAATATAATGAAAAGGAACTTTACAGATAACAAAGAAAAAATTGAAACATTAAAAGTTTATACAATAAATGGACTGGTTAAATTAAATAACAGTGTATTAGTTAAACCAACAGTAATTTGCCCATCCAAACAGAAATTTTATTTGCACAATTTTTCAGATAATTATGACATTTTGTTAGGAAGAGAATATCTAACAGCAAGTAAAGCTATAATAGATTACGATAAAGAAACAGTAACATTGGGAGGCAGAAAGTATAAAATGAGGTATATTAATGAAGAGATTGAAGAGGAAAAGACCGCATTAAAATGCCTTGATCCACCTCTATCAGAGGACCAATCCGTTAATTATGCTATCAACAATGAACTAACAGAATGTAATCAGTTTAGATTGGAGCATTTAAACGATGAAGAAAAGGAAAGTTTGAAAAAGGTTTTGTTTGATTTTTAAGATACTCAGTACAAGGAAAGTGAAAATTTGACTTTCACCAGTACTATTAAACATTCAATACAAACAAAACGTGAGGGTCCAGTATACAGAAAACCTTACAAGTACCCTCAAACTGTTGATGAGGAGGTCAATAAACAAGTAAATAAAATGATTGAACAGGGAATAATTAGAAAATCTAAATCTCCTTACTGTTCACCCATTTGGATTTGCATCCGGCAAAGCAAAATACAGATTGGTAGTAGATTATTGAAATCTCAATGAGATAACTGTAAACGATAAATACCCAATCCCAAGAATGGATGAAATACTAGACAAACTTGGCCGTTGTCAATATTTCACGACAATTGATTTAGCAAAAGGATTCCACCAAATTCAAATGGATCCCAAATCAATTGCAAAAACTGAATTTTCCACAAAACATGGACACTATGCCATTTGGTCTTAAAAATGCACCTGCAACTTTCCAAAGATGCATGAACAATCTTTTAGAAGATTTAATCTATAAAGATTGTCTAGTCTATCTTGACGACATAATAATTTTTTTTTCCACTTCATTGGAAGAACACATTTTGTCTCTTAGGAAAGTCTTTAAAAAAACTCAGGGAAGCCAATTTGAAGTTAGAATAAGATAAATGCGAATTTTTGAAGAAGGAAACAGAGTTCCTAGGTCATACAGTGACAACTGCAGGAATAAAACCAAATCCAAATAAGATAAGTGCCATAACAAATTTCCCATTTCCAAAATCACCAAAAGAAATTAAATCATTTTTAGGATTGTGTGGATTTTATAGGAAATTTATACCAAACTTTGCAAATATTGTAAAACCAATGACTAGTAAACAAAAGAAAGGAGCCAAAATTGACATTAAAGAGGCAAATTATATAGAGGCCTTTGAGAAAATGAAAATATTAATTACTTCCGACCCTATATTAATTTATCCCGATTTTAACAAACCTTTTGGTTGGCAAAAATCCTATAGCTGAACCCTCCACGAGGGTGCCAACTGGTAATGGTGCTCCAGTGTCCCTCGGGACGGCACCAGCTAAGATCTGGGATTCGCAGACTGGGGCGGAGCTTTCTCCATAGCCATGCCACATGTTTCTGCGATCTCTTATCATGGCTAAGGTGAAGGGCTGGATCAAGGTGTCATGCGACCCGTGCCGATGATCAACCTGGCTGGGGGCCCTTTAAAAATAGCCCAGTCGCAAACGGAGCATCCGGATACCTGGCGCCCTCCGGATCAGCTAGCCTTACCTCCCGTAGCGCGGATCTCTGCGGGAGGTGGACCACCCTTTCTCCGCAGCTCGTGGGAACAATTATGTACCAAACTAATAATAAAAAGACAAAGAAGGAGACCGGCACTCCCTTCAATCCGGCGAGGACCGAGGGTCCACAGACAGGGGTTACTGAACCCAAAGTCAACCAAACGGCAGGAGGACTGACAGAGCTCACTGGGGCTAAAGTCAACTCCACCCCGGCGAAACAGCCAACTGGGCTCAATCGCCCCCTGGTCCGAGGCAATGTGGTGACCGAAACCGACACTCCTGTCACCTCGAGCGAACAGCAAGGTGCTACCACAAGCGCAGCTGCAGCTCAGTCGGGTGCAGGGGCGAAGGGGAGGCCATCCACAAGCAAGGCCAAGATGGATAGGTACGGAGAGAGGAGATCCGCCGCGGCCATCCTTAAGAGGCAAGCACACAGCAACATCACCACCCCCTCAGCGGAGTGGTTAAAGAAACTGGATTGGGCTAAGTCTGTGTTGCCCAATTTCGTATTGGAGAGGCCGAAGGAGGACCCTAAAAATCCCAAACGGCAGCGCTCCCAGGAAAGTGCGGCTCAAAACGCCCCGAAGAAGATTCGCACGCACGTGCCCGTCGTGCCGAACAAAAGCTTCGCTGAGATGGCAAAGGACAAGATCCTCCTAGGAGTCCTGGACCAAGGCGACGCTGAGGGCAGAATCCCTAGAAACCAGTGGAAGTGGGTTGAGGCAGCACTGGCTGTACAATGCTTCGAGGTGCTGGAAGCGGACCCTGGACCTCCACCAATCTGCAAAGATGCAGGGTGGTACCAGGGAAACGTCAAGGTGATGGCGTGCGAAGGGGCTAGGTCGGCAGAGCTACTGAAAGCGGCCGTATCTAGACTGGGTGAGGTCTACCCGGGTGCCAAGCTGGTCGCTGTCGACTGGAAGGACGTCCCGAGTAGGCCAAGAGCCGTTATATGGGTCCCGTCCTCCTTTAAGGAGCCGGAGAAGATCCTGGCGATGTTGCAAAGATGCAACCCCAACCTGCCGTCCTCCGACTGGAAGGTGGCGAAGGTGGAGGAGACGCAGGGCCCCTTGCGTCAGGTGGTAATCATCCTTAATAAGGACTCCGCTGCACCCATCGATGCAATGCACGGAGAGCTAAACTTCGGTTTTAGCTCGGTGCGCATCAGGGTGTACAAGTCAGACACCAAGCAGAAGGACGAGCCTGGTGTTGAAGAAGTGCTGGCC
Organism: Drosophila oshimai; assembly: GCA_018150695.1. Lineage (NCBI taxonomy): Eukaryota > Metazoa > Arthropoda > Insecta > Diptera > Drosophilidae > Drosophila > Drosophila oshimai. The sequence goes on along the minus strand of JAECWM010000302.1, from coordinate 1,993,979 downwards.
ACCGAGGTGGAAGAGCCAGGCAGGGATGAGGAGGACTGCGAGTCGGTGATCTCCGATGCATCCCTTCTCCAGGGCTTCAGCAAGCTGGGTCATGGGAGTACTGACTCCATGGGCGAAGTTTTCGCTGAGGACCTGGATGCTGACGCGACGGTGGTGGAGGCAAATCAGCACGATGTCTCTGAGAGTCGTGCAGATAAACCTTCACCATTGTAAAGCAGCCTCCGCTGCCCTCATGCTTCGTCTAGCGAGAGACGAAGCCGACCTGGTGCTGATCCAGGAACCCTGGATTGTATCCAATAGGATATGCGGACTCAGCACTCCTAAATATAAGCTACTCGTAGCTCAAGGAGAAGGTAAAACCCGTACTTGTATTTTAGCTTAAAGGCACCTTAGTGCATTTATGCTTTATAATTACAGCGATGCGGACACCACAGCGATAAGTCTGGAGCTCCAGGAAAGGTCGCTATGTGTGGTGTCAGCGTACCTGGCGTACGACATCATGGACCCAATACCGGGTCACAAGCTGAGGGAACTTGTAAAGGTTTGTGAAGATCGTGGCACTGGCCTATTGATCGGTTGCGACGCAAATGCCCACCATGAGATGTGGGGCAGTACCAATACAAACGAGAGGGGTGAGTTACTTTTTGAATACCTTCTCTCCACCAACTTACTTATCTGCAATAGGGGAAACGACCCCACTTTTGTAATCAAGGACAGGGAGGAGGTCATAGACCTAACCCTTACCTCAAACTTCATGCATGACCAACTTATAGGGTGGAGTGTTTCTAAAGAACACTCCTTCTCAGATCACAAATATATCGACACAAAATTATGTGCGCCCAGAACCAACTGGCCAGCCTTCAAAAACAGACTGGCTAAGGCCCTACCAGCTCCTCCAGAGCAGATCCCTCCATCGGAGGAACATCTCACTTACCTCACGACAGCCTTCACTGAAGCCTGTAACAATGCATATAAAGCATCCTGTCCAATCAGCAAGCCGAGAGGCAAATGGAGACCACCCTGGTGGAAACAAGAAATAGACAAGCTGAGGGTAGAATGTAGGAAGCTCTTCAATAGAGCAAAAGACTAAGTTGTGAACAGAACTGGTTAGATTATAAACATAGTCTAGCTCAATTCAAAAAGCTCACTAGGCAGGCACAAAGAGAGGATTGGAGAAAATTCTGTTCGGGAATTGAATCCTCTTCAGAAGCCGCAAGATTACGAAAAGTACTCTCAAAGTCATCCTCAAATCTGGGCTATCTCAAGAGACAGGACGACTCATGGACTTCTTCTAGCGAAGAAACACTAACACTATTACTAGATACGCATTTTCCAGGAAACACCTTAGGTCCTCAAACAGACAACCCCCAACCATGCCACATGGTCAAAGTATTGGATGGCATCATGACTGAATCCAATATTAAATGGGCTATAAATAGCTTCGCTCCCTACAAATCTCCAGGTCCCGATGGGATATTTCCGGCACAATTGCAGCAAGGGGAAGATCTTGCTGTCCCTTGGCTAAAAGCCATCTTCACGAACATCATGGCGTTAGGCCATATTCCCCCTTCTTGGCTAACGTCCAAGGTTGTATTTATACCCAAGGCCGGCAAAGCCTCACACACAACACCGAAGGATCTCAGGCCAATAAGCCTGTCCTCCTTCCTTCTGAAAACCTTGGAAAGATTGATAGGGCTATACCTAAGAACATCAATCAATCCCTCTCTGCTATCTGAATCTCAGCATGCATACCGTAAAGGCAAATCGACAGAAACAGCACTGCACTCTGTCATATCCAGTATAGAAAAATCCTTGCAAGACAAGGAATATACCCTAGCCGCCTTCTTGGACATAGAAGGAGCCTTCAATAACATCGACTCAAAGGCAATAACCAATGCTATGCTGAGCCTTGGAGTAGATGCTCAGTTGGTGAGATTAGTCACACAGCTGCTACTGAGCAGAAAAGTGACCTCTTCACTGGGAGCATCTACTCTGTGCAGGCATGTCAGCAGAGGTACTCCTCAGGGGGGTACTCTCTCCGCTTCTATGGAACCTAGCAGTAAACACGCTGCTTCGAGACATAGAAGATGGGGGGTGCAAGATTGTTGCTTATGCAGACGATGTGGTTGTTATGCTGCGGGGAAAATTTCCGCAAACCCTTTGTGACATTATGACAGTCAAACTAAGAAAACTGTCAAAATGGGCATCTGAAAGTGGGTTAAACGTAAACCCAAACAAAACCGATCTTATTCTCTTCTCCAGGAAGTATAAGATCCCTAAGTTATCTGCCCCAATACTAAATGATTCCGTTCTAGAGTTTAGCGACAGTGCAAAATACCTGGGGCTTGTACTAGACAAGAAACTGAACTGGAATCTCACTATAGCGGATAGCGTAAAGCCAACATTGCACTCTTCACCTGCAAAAAGGCAGTAGGCCTCAAATGGGGTATGTCCCCGTCTGTAGTTAGCTGGTTATACAGCGCCATAGTAAGACCCATCCTCCTGTATGGGGTATCCATTTGGTGGCCAGCGCTGCTGCACAGTTCCAAACTCAAGGCACTCAACAAGGTGCAAAGGGTAGCGCAACTATGCATGACAGGAGCTCTTAGAACAACCTCTAGTGAAGCGCTCAACGCTATTACTAGCATATCCCCAATTCTTCTGGTGGCAAAAGAAATCGCCACCATCACAGCACGACGTCTGAAAGACGCAAACTGCTGGACAATCCGTAAATACGGACACTCATCCATCCTACCAGAAGGCGCAAACATACAATTAACAGATTATTGCACACCCGTAGAACACACCTCTACAACGTTCAAAACAGCCTTCCCCTCTAGGGAGGACTGGGCGGCAAGCCCCTTTGGACAAAATGAATGTATAAATTTCTTCACAGACGGCTCCAAACTCGACAATCGAGTTGGAGGAGGAGTCTTCTGTGAACAACTTAGTATCAAAATACACTTCCGTCTTCCGGACCACTGCAGCGTTTTTCAGGCAGAGATTCTCGCCATAAGCGAGGCTCTCAGCTGCCTACGCCACTCTAGCCTTACAAACGGAGTAATTAACATTTACTCAGACAGTCAGGCAGCAATAAAGTCAATTCGTGCGCTATCTTCAAACTCGACGATAGTGAACAACTGCCGCAAATCTCTTCAAGAGATGGCACAGCAGTTCGTTATATCCCTAATCTGGGTGCCAGGGCACCAAAATATTGAGGGGAACGAAATAGCTGATGAACTGGCCAGACGCGGCACTACCACAGTTCTCCTTCCAGACAAGGAGGACTTCCGTATGCCACTAGCCACTTTCAAGCTCAGGACAAGGGAGGGTTTTAGATCCCTTGTACAAGAAACATGGGATAATACCACTCACAGCAACATTAGTCGCCAAACATGGCCTAAGGTTGACGCCAAACGCACCAAAAGACTTTTCAGTCTACATCGCACACAGTGCACAGCTGTAATTAGAGCAATTACAGGCCACTGGCTCGTAGGAGCCCACGCATCCCGACTTAACGTCCTAAACAACGACTTCTGCAGAAGCTGCAAAATCGAGGAAGAAGTAGAATCAGTAGAGCACTTCTTCTGTTCCTGTGTGGCCCTTATCAGGCGCAGGAAAAAGTATATAGGAGATTATTTCCTTGACAATCTAGCTGAATTAGCAGCTGTTCCCCCGAAGAAAATAGCAGGTTTCATTAGAGAAACGGGCTGGGATTCTTTATATTTTCATGGTTTAAAGGGTGCAAAAGATCCATGCGGTATCACAATGGGCCAGTGATGGCCTAAGTGGGCTGACCCTGTGTCAGCCGCCGCTCTAACCTAACCTACCTAACAAACCTTTTTCACTTACTTAGGAGCAGTTTTATCACAAGACCATAAACCTATCTGTTACGCGAGTAGAACATTAAACGAACACGAAATCAATTATGCGACAATAGAAAAAGAACTCTTAGCAATTGTCTGGGCAACAAAATATTTTAGGTCATATCTTTTTGGCAGGCAATTCGAAATACTGAGCGATCACAAACCATTAGTCTGGTTAAAAAATATTAAAGAACCAAATATGAAATTACAAAGGTGGAAAATAAAATTGAATGAGTTTGATTATCAAATAAAATATTTATTTGTAGACGCAACCATACACAGCGCACAAGAAGATAATCAAAATCATATTACAATTTCTGAAAGACCTTTCAATTTTTACTCACGACAAATCAAATTGGCAAATGGCAACGAAGATAAGACAGACGTAGTACATTATTTTCATAAACTTAAAATTCAAATAACATACAAGGAAATGACAAACATATTTGCAAAAGATATAAATAAAGAGTACCTGTGTACCAAAAACAGTGCTATTTATTTTCACAATGAAGCCGATTTCCCAATATTCCAACAGGCTTACTTTGAAATAATTAGTCCAAATCAATTAAAGAAATTAACAAAATGTAGTGTAAAATTAACAGATATTCTTACTTACGCAGAATTTAGGGAAACAATATTGTTCGTAACCAATGTTGCCAATACTAGCATCCGCAACATTGCTGCGAACAGCAACGCCGATTAACCTGGGAACAACACCAAACTCCCCATGCACCCAAATATAGCCAGTCAGCTCAACTGAGCTGACCTTGGGCTGGGTACCAGGCGCTAAGCTAGTAACTGCTGATCAGCAGATTTACCGACTAGCCAAAAGAACCAAGCGACCGACTCACCAAGTGGCCGTCTCACCAACGTACGTCAGCACAACTAAAGAACCAACAAACGCTGGTCACAGCAAAACTGCGCTGACCCACTGAACTGGCCTCAACGTGAAGTAATCTAGATAATCAGCAACTTGATGTAATCTAGATTATCAGCAAAAGCCCACACCACACTTTACACTATGTTTCCGCATACAAAGTAGTATATAAGCTAGTACCATGATATGAATAAGGTTAGTTATTGTCACAGAATCAATCCCGTGTGTTACTACTCGTTAAGCCGCGGAAACGCCGAACTCCCGATCGTCTCGTCGGTTAAAACAACATCTGCACGGCCCCAGGAGCATTCGAGACTCCTGCGCGGACAATCAGACAACAGTTTGAGAACAAACATAAAGAACTTCTCCACCCCGGAATCGATAAAACCATTAATTGGTTCAAAGAAAAATTCTATTTCCCTGATTATCAGAAATTAATTCAAAACATTATAAATGAATGCGAAATTTGTAATATTGCAAAAACCGAACATAGGAACACAAAAATGTCATTTGAAACCACTCCAGAAATCCAAAACATAAGAGAAAAATACACAATGGATTTTTATATGGTTGGTAATCAGCAGTTTCTTTCATGTATCGATATATACTCCAAATTTGCTACACTTGTAGAAGTAAAGGGTAGAGATTGGCTAGAAGCAAAAAAAGCAATAATGAAGGTATTCAATGAAATGGGAAAACCGCAAAACATCAAAGCAGATAAAGATTCAGCATTTATGTGTGCAGCATTACAGGCTTGGTTAAATTCAGAAGAAGTACAAATTCAAGTTACTACAAGTAAAAATGGTGTTTCAGACGTAGAAAATTTTCATAAAACAGTTAATGAGAAATTAAGAATTATAGGCAGTGAATCAGATATTAAAAACAGATACACAAAGTTTGAGTTAATCCTTTATACTTATAATCATAAAACTAAACATAATACCACAGGTAGAGCACCAGCCGATATATTTTTGTATGCAGGTTCACCTGAAGATTAATGAGAAACGTCATGAATATGAAATTGACACAGATTATAAACAATCACCATTGGTAAGGGCCAAAACAACAAACCCTTTCAAAAAGACAGAAACACTCATACAAGTCGATGAAAAACATTTTGAAGAAACAAACAGAGGCAGGAAGATTGTGCATTATAAAACCAAGTTTAAAAAGAAAAAGAAAATTAATAAAAGTAAATATGATAATAATTCCAGACCAACGTAAGGAAACCAAAAATCACAACGACAACAAAAATCCGATCATCATTTTACTTTTAATAATATCAACTTTAATTCAAATTACAATGGGACAAAATATTGAGATCAACCCAATCAAAGCTCAGAATGGATACCTAATATTTAAAACCGGATCCATAGACATGCCAACTAAATACGAGTACCATTATTTGTCCATTAATCTAACTAAAACCGAACAAACATTTAATAGTCTTTTACGAGAAGCAAACGAATTAAAAGATATTATTCAGGTTCAATGACAAATGAATGGTTTAAAAATTTTCAAACGGAGCAAGAGAGGTCTAATTAATGTTATTGGAACAGCTTATAAATATTTATTTGGAACGTAAGATCAAGATGATAAAAATGAATTAGAGCAGAAGATTAATAATTTAGCAGAAAACAGCGTCCAAAATAACGATTTAAATATGGTAATAGATGTTATTAATAAAGGAATTAAAACAATAAATGAATTAAAAGAAGACGAAGAAAGAGAACAACAGGCAGCAGTGCTAATGTTTAACTTACAACACTTTACAGAGTATATTGAAGACATTGAGTTAGGAATGCAATTATCAAGACTTGGCATTTTTAATCCAAAACTATTAAAACACGATTATTTAAATCACGTAAACTCTGAGAAGTTGTTGAAAACAAAAACTTCTACTTGGCTTAAAACTGATACCAACGAAATTCTTTTAATTTCCCATATTCCTAACGACATAGTTAAAGTCCCGATCTTTGAAATTATTCCTTATCCAGATAAAAATAATAACATTTTAACAGAAAATTTATTCAGTAAATATTACCTTTTTGAAAACAAAGTATTTGACAAAGAAACAGAAATGGTTATATTTGATGAATGCATAAATGGAATTATAAGACAAGAAACTACAGAATGCAAGTATACCAAAACCCATAAAAGTTTTCAATTAAATTACATCGAAATAAACATATTAATTACATGGAATCTTCCAAAAACAATTTTAAACCAGAATTGCATTAAGAAAGAAATATCAATAGAAGGGAATACCATAATTAAAATTCTTAATTGTTCAATACAAATAGACGAATTTATGTTGTCAAATACACTGTTAGATTACACACAGTTTATGTTAATAATAATGTAACAAAGCTTGAACCATTATCATATATGGAAAAAAAAGAAATAATAAAAACACACACTAAATATTATGATGTATTTCAAATAATAACATTAATTACAATCATTATAACAATAACTAGCATTATATTGTATCTTATTAATAAGTTTAAAAATATACCAAACAAAGTAATTGTTAAATTTGTTAAACCTAAAACAGAGATACCAAACAATGCAGAAATTGTTAATGAACGAAGTGTACCCATAGAAATTGTTAATGATACTTTTAATACACCCCTACAAGAGAACATTATATTATACCCAAAACTATCGCCCTGAGGACAGGCCAAATTCAAAGGTTGGGGGAGTGACATATCCATATCTACACATGCACCCACACCCGATATGCATACGCCTACACACCTACACATCCTTTCCACACATTAGATCTTACTCTTGAGTAACCCCTATCAACAGGAAACAAAACCTGAAGCCCAGTTATTGTAAACATTCTGTAAACTCAGATGGCGCTGGGAAATTTCCGCTGATAAATTCCACGGCACGTTCCCACACTTTTTGCCATAAACAAGATAAGACAAAGAACTCTCTTTAACTCAATTAAAATCAAAGCTCACTCAATCGAAATAGAAAGTTCTCTCAATTAAAACTTACTCACTCAGAAGATCGAAAGCTTTCGGAAACCGAGGCTTGACCGATAAGATAATTAGATTTAAGAATCAGTTCAGTTTAAGACTTCAACCCAAGTCGGTGTTCTCAAATACAAATCGTTGTAACTAGTTAAAGTTTTTAAAATAAAAAATAAATTTTTTTAAAACCTAAACTTATAGTTCAAAGTTTTAATTATATACCTATAATTAAATTCTAACCCTAAGCAGTGCCCAGATTCGACCGGGAGATCTCTCGACGTTGGAGCCTAAAGAGGGTAAGTTTTACGGATCAATGATTTAACAATTCCAGAAATATATAGGGGAGAAGTGGGGGTTGTGGGCATAGTTTTGTTTTTGGCTTATAATTACCGAACTAGTGCATATTAACTAACTAATTATGAAGAAACATACTTGATTTCGTCATGCGAAAAAATTTCATATGGACTTTTGTAAAATCGTAATTTTCAGCTAAAATTTTTTTTGGGGAGGGGGTTGTGGGCACCCTGGTAAAAAATGCTGCAAATGGAAATATATGGAAAAAAACCGCAACCAATATCAACATAACGACAATTTATTTATTTCAAAGACTACATAGGCGTTATTCATCGTTGGAAACACAATTTTGACATGTGTAATAACTGGCCCGCATGTCAACACATTTCAGACGAAAAGCTCGATCGCAAAATTACAAATCTTGGTGATAATCCCTCTCAGCGGGAGAGGATCCTTTTCCAAGAGCCTAAGATTTCTACAAGAATGTTCTAGAGGGTTCCAAACAAATTTTGAAAACAATTTTACAAGAAATTGTAGGTAATAAAAAAATTTGCCAAAAAAAAAGGGTGCCCACAACCCCCCAATTTCGGTGCCCACAACCAACTTTAGCAGACATTTTAAGAAGTAATTAAAAAATGTGTTTGCATAAATTTTTTTGGTTCAAATCGATATTGTTCCATTTAGTATAATACCTTGACTAAATAAAAATGCATTACACTTACCTTCTTAATCGATTCACTTTAATTAATACACTATTGAAAATCTTTGAAAAAAACTTCACCACCTTTTTCAAGCACAAAAAAAACCAATTCGTTCATTTCAAAAAGCAAACGCGTTCGTTTACTTTGATATTTGGCATAAATCATACATAAGGTAATTGCTTGCGAATGACATTACCAAAAAAAGTCAATCTTCATTTTGTGAAAAGATACGTAGGGGTGCCCACAACCCCTCCATGTCCACAACCCCCACTTCTCCCCTATATATGTACTCGTGCCTCCTTTTAATATTTTTCTTACACCTTTATTTCGTTATTTATATTAAATAATTAAAGTAAATGTGTTCCTTAAAAAAAGTGATTATAAAAATAACTATTTACATGTAATATTCCGTTGTAATTGAAGATTATATCCCAATTGTCACTTCATTTATAGTTATCCTAAAACTTTACTACTTTCAATTTATTATGTTCATATTGCCTTCCTTACCAATTTTGTATAATTTTTTTATATATTTTTTATAACCAATATTTTGTCTTAATTTCTGTAAACAACCCTGTTTTTAATCCACATACAACTTTTTAATAATGCCAGTTTTTTTGTATTTAATAATTTCAATACATACACACATATCCCAATATGCATACATATTTTAACCAAATAAATTTGTAACGTAAACAGAATATTAACCATGTCTTGGTAGAAACCCAATAAAGGGGGAACTGGCGTGAATGGAAAAACTGGGTCAAGAACAATGACATAACTTTTGACGAACGACAATACATTAGGGGATCATATAGCGCAGCCAGCGATGATCCATTGGCACGCGAAGTCGTGAAGGGAAATGGCATTGGCTAAAACACTGCCGATCGGATTTCGATCAAGCTAAAGCGAAGCTTGCGGGCGGTGTGGATTGAAAGATAGACTAACTAACGGTATTTAGTATTTTCAGGCACGTAAATAATTGCTTGATTACGTTTGGAGAGGTGAGTGGGGTCCAAAGAACCCACCCCAAATCCGGCGAGCTCAGTTGCACTAAACCGTGTCCAGACGGGCGTGTCCCTCAAGCCTATGTCCTCCAAAGGACGAGGGCGGACCGACGTTAGAAGATGGCGCCCAACTGAGGCAATATCCTTACAGCCTTTATTGCCAAAAATGTGCAGACCATTTTTAGACAAAAATTTGACGTAAAGAAAATAACAGAAGAAAGATTTAAAGAAAACATTAAATTTGTAATCTAGCATAATAAATGGGGGCGGTAGGCCAACTGGATTGTGTTGCTAGCCCGTACAAGATAAATATTAAACAAGGCTGACATAACAAATGAACATTTTTGTTTTGACTTAAAATACACAAAATAATTTCATTTAAAATTACAAGACTAATAAATTACCTTAAAATGTTTTGAACTCATCTTGAAAAGGATCTCCAGAATATTTTTTTTCTTGCTGGTTTAACAATATTGGTATGTAGGTATAGAAACAATTTTAACGAAATAATCTTTCTTAACCCTACTAAAAGAGCAGCAAAAACTTTTTTTCTTATAATTTAAGCTATTTTACGGTCGTGATTATCAAAATTAAATAGCTGCCGCTTTAAGTTCTCATTTTTCGAAATTGTATAGGGGAAAGTAGCATCGGGTACATTTTGTGTGATTTAAGTTCGGGATGACGAATATTTAGTATATTGTGTTTTGGCTGTTCTGATAGTGTGCTCCAAATGGGATCGATCCAAAAAGGAAGTTTCTGTTGAAAACCAATTTGACAAATCAATTAAAAAAATAATGTAAAAATACACCTTACCTTCATTACTGACGTATCGGGTTTCGGTGGATCATATGCGGATTCTATCGATGGATCGATGTAGCTAACTAATCTATGAAGATCGCCAGTGCCCCTTTCTGAATGCTGCATCATAGTTGGCTGAAGTTGTTGTTGCAAGGGCTGCTGATAGAAGCTTCCTTGACGCCTATGCCATAGTTTAGACGATGACTGATCGTATGAAGTGTCCGCTAAGATGGCACTGCTTGAAGTTATATTGGTCAAATCACCTGCTCCCAAACTGGCGTTCATCTCGCCTGATGAGTTAAACGAGCTATTAAAAAATTGAAGCGATGAGTTCATCGAGTTTTCCTTGTTGCAGCAACTATTGCACAAGCTTCCGTTTCCGGAAGCCGTCCCAAAGGTACTAATCAATGATGAGTTGGCTCTTGGAGGAAAACATGTTGATGGCGGCGGAAGTGTACCGCCATCGGTTGCAAAATGATCCTGGTAGGCTAGATAGTTCACGGTAACGTTGGGTTGGTTCTTGGTTAGTTGTTGAACGTGTGGTAGTCTGTTGTGCTCGTCCAACGGTATACGGAAGCTTCGTTGGGTCCGGTTTTTTGCATATGGGAGCTTTAGGGAGCCAAACATGTTCTGATGACTGAATCCGGAACACATACGTACTGTCGAAAGGGAACGAAATAATCTATATTAATTTTGTAAGTTTTTATATCCGTAACTCGTTACAAAAAAGGGTATTTTATACATCAACTCTCAGAAACTATTTTAACTAAGGAATGGAATTTTACATGCAGACTCTTGTGATGTCAACGTAGTTTTCAAGTTCCGGCCTTTGCGCCATGTTTTACTATAATTTTAAGAATATATTTCTATACGCTAAAAGCCGTAAAGGCCAAAAAACATGAACTGCTGGGGCAGCAATTATGGATCATTAATATAGTAAAACAGACTGGATCAGCAAAGCGAACGAAAGAGTTTAGGAACAGGGTGCATATACAGTAGAGTGTATCGAAAATCAACTTTTTTTGATTTTCGATGACCCTGGGTGTGAAAAAGTTGTAAAACCATGTCAAATGAAAGTACAAAAAATTTCAGCTCGAAAGGATAATGTTTACTATTGGCACGTTGTCCTTGAAATTTTGAAATTTTCATGGAAACTCGATTTTTTTTTTTTTTCGATGACGCTGGGTGCGGAAAAATTGTAAAAAAATGTCAAATGAGAGCATAAAAAGTTTCAGCCCGAAAGGATAATGTTTACTATCCCCGCAACGACTTTGAAATTTCGAAATTTGCATGAAAACATGCAAATTTGCTCGTAGCTTTGCACGGCGACCTGAAGATCGGTTCAAAGTCGTTGCGGGGATAGTAAACATTATCATGGTCTTATATGGGGCATTCTTTAGAAATCTGATCCATTGTATTTTTAGCCAAGCCACAGCTTCTCCATTTATGTTTTTCTTTCTATTATTCGTTGATTCTTTTAATTTTGTTGTAGAAATAAAATCTTTTTGATCCATTTGTACTACCGAAAATGGGTTTCTAATCTTACATGATTTTATTAAATTATAATAATGCTCAGGGATGTATAAAAAATTTTATTTTTTTATTTTAGTTTCTATCAAACCAAAATCGCGATCATTTGGCAAAAAAGAATGGCCGGATACCATAAATTTATGATAAATTGTTTCAACATTATTATCAGATGACTAAACAATTTTTAACCATATTAAAGCTATGTTAATCTAATGATTAAATGACTTTTACCACTATCAAAACGAACAATATCTGTATTTCAGTAAACAACTAAAAAGAAACACATTTCAAAGAGTTAATTTGCATGGCATAATGCTAATCTCTTCAGATTACGGTATTTTATTAAGATTTGATAAGTAATAGCTGATAAAATAGATTTTTAAAATTTTTGACTTAGACCACTTTCAAAATCATGGGCTCATTTATTTGCAAGAGCTGGACAGACACACAGTTTTGAAAATGTTGTGCTGTTAAACGACTGTAAAACAGCTACTATACCCTTAAAAACTAAAAAAAAAATGCTTTTAAAAATCATTATAGGTTTAAACTAAATGTTGGAATCCGAAGTAATCGGAAAAGCTTATCATGCAAGAAATTCATTGGAAATTAGATTTCTTGTGGATTTTTAAGGTTAGGCGTTTTTTTTTCGGGCGTTAAGGACCAAATTTAAACAATATCCCACACTCATAAAAAAAATATTTCAATTTCGCCCTCAAAATTTTAAAATGAAACAATATTTCTTTAAGAAAACATCTGCGAAGCAAAAAATTATTTTTTTTAAATATTTTATTTATTTGTAATACATTCTGTGATTTTCATATTTTAAATATGGGCTAATCCGAGAATTTTGAAACCAGCCCGAAAAACAAAAAAGGCTAATAAAAACATATTTCTATATGGGTTTTTAGCAACATTTTTTTCCTTAGTCATAGGAACTAAACTTGTCTAATCATTGGACAAAAAAATTAAATATTTTTTTTGGTACAAATAACACAGGGCAACACTAAAAAAAACTCCAGGGATCATTTGCACGTTTCCATGACAATTGGGTTCATCTGAGTCCAAGTCCCAAACAAAATTATTTTCCATCACCTATAGGTTCCGCGGTATAGCGACGAATAGAAAAGTAGCATGTTGGACGACATTTTGAATTATGTCGCCTATTCCAGAGAAGTTACCGTGATATTTTTAGCTGGATTATACACTCAAAACACCACTGCACTGAACAAAAATTGTCCATGCCGTTGGAATAAGATGTCAAAGTTGAAATCTCTCGTATAAGTCAAGTTTTTGTCACATTCACCGGCCTGTTAAAAATATACGTAAAATGGTAGAATTTTTTATTTTACCTAGAACTTGTAGCCCTATGTTCGCTTCAATTTTGGTACAAAGGGCTACAAAATCTAGGTAAAATAAAAAATTCTACCATTTTAGGTATATTTTTAAAAGGCCCTTGAATGCGACAAAAACTTGAGTAAAATATGAGATTTCAACTTTGACGACTTGTTCCAACGGAATGGACAAATATTCAAGCAGGGAATAATTTTTGTTCAATGCAGTGGTGTTTTGAGTGTATAATCCAGCTAAAAATATCACGGTAACTTCTTTGGCATAGGCAACATAATTCAAAGTGTCGTCCAACATGCGACTTTTCTATTCGTCGCTATACCGCCGAACCTATAGGTGATGGAAAATAATTTTGTATGGGACTTGAACTCAGGAGAACCCAATTGTCATGGAAAAGTGCAAATGATCCGTGGAGTTTTCAAAAAGTTCGATTTTGTTGCCCTGTGTAATTAATATTAGCAAAAAGTATTTTTTTTTTGTATTTTTGTCTGTTTTTTAGACCTGTTTTCATTTGTCATTTTTTCCTATTAGAATGACAATGTATGATTACATTTTGTTCACAAAGTGTCGTTTACATGTTGAACTATTTTCTCAAGTCAATAAAACTATCAAATCGTGGCTAAAAGTAAAGATAACCAACTAATTTAGCTTGATGGAAGAAGTGTAACGTCCGCAACGTAACGTCCGCAACAAATTTAAATTAAGATTATTTTTTATTAACGGAACTAGTAATTTTTCTTTTTTAAGCTGCATTGATATGGTCATACATTCCACTTCATTTTTAGTTATCTTACTTTTTTGGTTAACTATTCTTAGTTCGCTAATAAATGTGGAAATGCACACAAACCTCAAATTTTACTTCCATTTTTTGTAACGTCCGCAACGGAACTTTGAGCAAGCATAACTTTTTTTCAAAAACAGTTAACCTCTTGTTTTTAAATTGGTTTAAAAGTGCACTCAGAAAACTGCATATGGCAAAAATTTCATGAAAATATACCAACGTAAACGGCAGCTGTGTCAATTCTAACAATCAAATAACAATTTGCGTACAAATGTAACGTCCGCAACGCAGGATTAGCCCATATACACTTCGCCTCGATCAAGATTTGCGACACGTCCACCTGTAACAATAATTTTTGTAAATAAAACTACTTATATAAAAACACCGATATGTTTGTTTCCATACTTACTAAATTGTTTTCGATGAGCAAGTTGTTCTGAAGAACAAAAAATTAAAAAACAAATAAGTAAACAATTAATGTATGAAAATTAAAATATATCAAAAAAAAATTACTTGTACAAACATACATACATACATACATATGTATATAAAAGCTACTATTAATCGCGTACAACAAAAATATCAGTGCCTTTACAAATGTTCAATCATGGTCGATCAGCGAAAATCAAGCGAATGTTCTAGACGGAACATTTGCGTCGCGTCTCTCTCTCTCGCTCGCTCGCAGTAAAAAAGGAGATGGGAGAATAAGAAGAAGACGCACGTTATTTTGCGTGCTCGCTGACCGATTTAAGCACGCAATTATTCTCCCTTCACTTTTTTTGCCGATCGCTCGTTTTTTTTTTCGATCGGTACAATTATAGCTTCCATCGGCATGCATCCGGAATGCATCCATTGGCTTGCAAAATATGAAATGAAAATCTTTTAAGCGGTGGTCTAAAAAAATAAATGAAAAGAACAAAAGAGATATTGCAAGAACGCGCGCGGTTTTTTCGTTTCTTATGCATTTCTTTTTCACTTGCTTTTTAGTGTTTGACCAGTAAAGTGTAATTTTTTTTTCGGTTAAACCATTTTTAATCGTTTGTTTGTTTTTAGTTCTTTAAAATCAAACCTTTGTGCTTTTCTGTGCCAAGTAAGTATAGTGCGGTGATAAGTGAAAATAAAAAATTAACAATAATACCTCTAAACGAGGTGAAATAAAAATAACCAAATAAAAATAAATAAGAATTTATCACAACATTATACAAACTAATTATTGTTTTTATTTTTTGTATGACCTCATGAATGGATTTTGACAACGGAAGAACTACAATATCAAAAACAACTGTAAGTATTGAATTTAATTTTTATTTTTGTCTAACTAGGGTGCGGTTTATCTCTTTTTGTTCTCTATTTGTTTTCGTTTCTGTTTAGGCTGGACCTAAGTCTATACATTTCTGGACACTAGGTTGAAAACCGACGGCAAAAATGAACAAAGGACCGGACAAGGACAACGATTTTGAGGATAATGGCGAAGTAGTAGATTTAGTATATTTAATATTAGTATAATTTAATTTAGTAAAATTTAATTTTAGTTTGTTTGAAAATATTTAAAAGATTTAAAAAATTAAAGAATGAATAATGAAATTAAAAAAAAAACATATTTTTTAATCGACTACAACTAATTTTTTTCACTCGTGAGAGGATGCGTTCCACTTCCGACTGGGACGCGATGCACATTAGACACATACACATGTACATACATATACTTCTTAACATACGTATGTATGTGCACATGTTAGAATGCACAAAAGTTGCGTTGTTTAACTTACCTTTGTTGCTTGCCACTTTTTCAAGTTGTTGAAGAAAATTACTCCTTCCCCAAATAATGGCTTTGGAACGATTCCTTCGTGAGGTTGAGTTCTGAAAAATTATTTAAATACAAGTAAGATATAGGGGAGACCGGGGCTAGTTGGACCCTTTTTCACTTATGGATTTTTTCTGGTTAAATGGCGAATGTTAAAAAAATGGAAAGCACCATAGTATCAGATGAACATTCAGCTACATCCATGATTTGTTTTCAATCCAATCTAAGCAGTCCTTCAAGAGTGGCAGAGCATTTTGAAGGGTGTTGTCAAAAGGTCCAACTTGCCCCAGGTACGGGGTAAGTTGGACCCATGTGTGGGGCAAGTTGGACCCTTTAAAAAAAAAAGACTTCTACTTTGGATAAATCGTTTTTATTTGCGATACTCGAAGAGTAAGCAAATACTGTAAACGCGCAAATGTCTGTCTGTCCGTCCGTCTGTCCGCACAAACATCGAGATCTCGGGAACTATAAGAGCTAGAACCACCAAACACACAGACTTCTAAAAGCAAAGCGCAGATCAAGTTTGTTTCAAAACCTCACAACGCCCTATTTTACGCCCACAAACCGCGAAACTCTGTGTTGTCCACATTTTTAATGCTAGAGAAAAGTGGCCCTTATTAATGTTGTTTGTTTTGAAAATATCTACATATATATCAAATATCTAAATATATTGAAAATCTGGCCATTTTCAAGAAATTGTGTATACAAGTGCGTTGCGCATTGCCGAGAGGGCAATGAATATCGCAAATCTTACAGTCGGGAAACCCGACTATAGCGTTCTTTCTTGTTATTACTGTACTTTGGTCAGTAATAATCATTTCTACGTTTATAAGGGATAAAACCATAAATTTTATTAAGGGTTCTTCAGTTCTTCTATTTGTTTTATTTTGTAAGTTCTCATCAGTAAAACTAGTTTGTTAAGTTTGTATTACACTAAATTTTAGTTTCAAAAATAGTAACAGAGTGTAACTACTGTAAATCGGGAAAAATTTTTGTTTGTTCACACACGCCAAGGAATAAATCTAGGGGACCAACTTACCCCATTGAAAAAGTTGTACCAAAAAGTATTGTACCATAACTAATATTAGAATTAACGGACAAATTAAAGAGTGGGCTGTTTTTATAGCTTACAGATACACGAAATAATGGTGAATTTACCTTTGAGAAAAAACAACATTAAATGGTGAAAAAAACACAAACTTAGAGATGTGAAATAGTACAAATTTACTATAAAAAACAGAAAATCTTTTATACTTGTCGATATAACGGTACCATTTCAAGGAAACTTTGTTTGTGAGTTGGTATTCACAGCATCGAAAATCAACTTTTTTTGATTTTCGATGACGGCTAGTGCGGATATGTTGTAAAACCATGTCAAATGAAAGCACAAAAAATTCCAGCTCGAAAGGACATTATTTACTATCCCCGCAACGTCCTTGAAATTTTGAAATTTTCATGAAAACTCGAAAGGATAATATTTACTATCCCCGGAACGTCCTTGAACGTCCTCGACCGTCCTCAAAGTCATTCGAACGTCATTCGAAATTTCAACGACGTTGCGGGGATAGTAAATATTATCCTTTCGAGTTTTCATGAAAATTTCAAAATTTCAAGGACGTTGTGGGGATAGTAAATAATGTCATTTTGAGCTGAAATTTTTGTGCTTTCATTTGACATGGTTTTACAACATATTCGCACTAACCGTCATCGAAAATCAAAAAGTTGATTTTCGATACACTCTAGTGCACATACACCATAAAAAGATGGCAGCTCTAGAGTAATTTAAAGTAATTAAAAATGAATTTTTTCTACTTGTCCCAGTGTCCAACTAGCCCCGGTCTCCCCTACATATGTTCAATATAAATATGTAGAAATGTGTAATTACCTGCAAACACTGTAGAAAAGGCTTGACCTTTTAATCTTTTCAGTAGCTCCATCCTCATTGCCATACACTTTAGCACTGAGTGACACGCGCCGAAATCACAGCCGACGCGGTCGCTTTTGCGTTTTACCGTTCTGTTTTTTACTTTACTTTCGCGTTATGGATTTTCGGGGACGGAGTAAAACCGATTTATGACCGTCACGCTGACGAACGTTCTCTCTGTCCTCTTCTTTCCTCACTTCGCTATCAGCGCGCTCGCACAAAATTGAGAGCGTAAAATCTAAAAATAGAATGCGCTTGCTTCTTCTTCTTTTCGCTCGGTTTGTTTACTTTTGAGAGTTTCACTGAAAACTTTAAAGGCGACTTTCACCTTTAAAATCATTAAAAATGTTGTTGTTGCTATCGCCTTAAAAAATAGACAAAATTTCATTTTTCCATTTTTGTGAAAAGTTCTTTCTTAAAAATTCTTATTAGGAAAGGGTTTCTGTATTTCTGAATGAAAACAAGAAATATATGACTATTTCTAAAGGTTGGTGCAATTTGAAGGCGACCTGTAAACTGTAAACAGTGTTATCGGATCAAAAAAAGAGAAGCTAACTCCAATAAAAACAATGCTAAAAGATACGGACGAAGTTGGTAATCAGACATTGCTATGTGGCATCAAAACTATGTTTCTGTAGAAATTTGTATGAACGCCTTGTAATCCTTGAACCATACATTAGTTTATAACTTTGTCCGTATCTCGGGTTTTCTTCGTCCGATTTAAATGACTGATACCTCATTGTGTTGGGCATTTTGTCAGTAATAAATCAAGCCGATGCTTGTTTACAAAAATTTAAGTTATAGTATGAAAAATTTAAAAAAGTTCCTATACCTCAAAAACCCACTGAAGTAATTAAGGCTTTTAGACGTTTCTGTCTTTACTTGAACAGTTTTAAGTTCTCAAATTTATCAGAAATGACATGATCGGTTCAGAACAAAGCTTTATTTTTAAGTTTTGAGCAAATTCACTTTACCAAACATCTCACCAGCGGAGCCTTTCACCACAATTATTCTTGAAACAAGCACAATCACAGATCCCATTGCAGAACAAATGAATCCAAAAAAAGCGCCTGGCCATGATTTAATTTCGCCTAAAATGATAATTGAATTGCCTCTATGCGCAGTCAAATGCATAACCACCATATTCAACTCAATCCTTAAATGGGGCTATTTTTCCATAGAATGGAAAAAGTCTGTAATTACAATGATACCAAAACCAGGCAACGACAAATCCCAACCCTCGTCGTACAGGCTTATTAGCCTCCTTTCGTGCCTATCAAAGCTGTTTTTTTTATTTTTTTTTTATGCGTTTTTATTCTGGTGTGTTGTGTGAAACTCAATTCACCTTCACACATGTTGGTGTTCACTGGTAGTATTCAAAATGTGGCCCTTTACATGAATGAATTTACCGCTTGCGGGCCGCCCAAGTATCCAATTGTCAGATGGGTGCAATCTTTTAAGTCTTCTTCTGGTCATAGGTCTGGATAGTATCAGAGCAAGTCTGTTTGTATGTGAGAGGAGTCTTGTTCTGTAACGGGTGGCAGTGTTAGTGATAGATGTACAAACAGGGTTAATTTTGAGGTCTCGAAAAATAGTCGTGTTTCGTGTATAGTATGGGGCGTTTATCATGTGTCTTAAAATTTTGGCTTGACAAGATTCAATGAGTTTTACCGATGTGTTACATGCAGTTCCCCAAAAGTTGATGCCCCAGGAAAGCGTTGGCATCAAAACAGCTTTAAAAAGCCGTGATTTCGCCGTCAAAGAAAGTCCGCTGCCCGGTCGAAGAAGCCACCTCATCTTATGGGCTTTTTGACGAGTGGAAGCGCAAGTAGCCACTATTTGCGGCTTCCAGGTGAGCCGACGGTCCAAAGGGAGCCCGAGGTATTTGACTGAAGGAGTGTGCTTAATAGGAGTTCCATCCAATGTCAGCCGATAACTATTGAGTCTGTTCACCAAAAATAGCATGTTGGGATTTGGCAGGATTAACAGCGATGTTCCACCTCGCCGCCCACGCTTCAAACTCGTTTAACATGTCCTGCACCATGTCCGTCGCCTCTCGTCTGAAAAAACTCGTCGCCAGAAAGGCAGTGTCATCGGCAAACGTTGCTGTGAGAATGTGTCTGCTTCTAGGAGAAGGAAGGTCCAACGTGTACACAGTATACAACACAGGACCCAACACACTTCCTTGAGCGACTCCAGCAAGTATAGACCGAGTTGCAGACCTAGATTCTCTAACATCCACCTGGAACGTTCTGCCGACAAGAAACGAGCGAAGGAGATTGAAGTAAGTTGGAGGAAGCTTAGACTTCAGCTTAAACAATATGCCGCTGTGCCAAACACGATCAAATGCTTGCTTAACGTCCAGGAACACTCCGCAACAATACTGTTTCGTCTCTAAGGCTTTCAGAATGTGATTTACCACACGGTGCATCTGCTCAGTAGCACTATGCAGAGTCCTGAAACCAAACTGGTGGTCAGGAGTTGCATCCTTGAATACATCAATACTCAAAAGCCGTTTAAGGAGGATTCGCTCGAAAATCTTGGAGAATGTCGGCAGTAGACTTATAGGCCGAAAAGAGTCAGCAGACCGGGGGGAAACCCCTTTTTTAGGAGTCATGACAACATTCGCATGCTTTCACTTCTCCGGGTAGTACGAAAAAACAATCATAGCATTAAAGATACGCATTAGAAGAGAAATAGCTGCCTCTGGCAAAGCTTTAGCTACTTTTCCGTCAATACTGTCATGTCCTTGTGCCATGTTTGGCTTTAGTCGTTTGATTTGAAACTTAACCTCCTCACCGTCAATAGGCACAATATCAATAACAGGAACGTCGTCAAGAACTACTGTAAAAGTAGTTTCATCTTCTGTGGCCCAATCAAAAGGCTTAAATCTTTCTTCAAGAGTCTTTATTTGCCCACGTACCATCAGAGCGAAGCAGGGGAAGCTTTTGAAGTGGCTTTCGCTTGACTCCACGAGTGCACTTCCACAGTTCAAAACCTCTATCAGCATCCGGATCAATAGCGCTAAGCTTACGCAGGAAGAAGTCTGACTTAGCATCGTGAAGAGCTTTTCTTACAAGAGTATCAGCCCTCTTAAATACAGCTAATCTGGAGGCTGTCGCGTACGCATCCAGCGTCGTCGTAGCAATCGTTTCTGCCTAACCAAGGCCGATATTCCAGGATTTAAAAGTGCGTCATTTAATTGGGGAACAACATTATGATTACCGTCAGCAGACGAAACGGCAACGGCAGATTGTATTTTGAGGGTCCAACCATTAACGGCAGCATCGATATCCAGGGGACAGCTCAAATCACCATATTCCTCATGCTCAATAAGGGTTTGTAAGATGTTCCTTAAAACGACCAATGTTGGCCCGCCGAGAGAGAAGCCTTGGTTAAGCCAGTTGTGTTGAAGCTGCGGCACACAGAAATATTTTAAGCGAAACGTGATCAGAGCTAAGTTCAGCCGATTCATGAGCAGTCAGGAAATTGGACGCAACGCCCTTGTAGATCGCAAAGTCAATTGCAGTTGGACTCTTGGTGACATCAGATGGAAAGTGCGTAGGGCCTCCGGAAACTAGAACTTGCACACTAGAAGATGTGACATGATCTAGCAGCTCAACACCTCTCGGAGACGAACGGTTGCAACCCCAAAATTGATTGTGAGCACTCCAATCACCAGCTACGATAAATCTGTTGGAAAATCCACTGAAAAGTTGCTTGAAGTCATCGGCAAACCAGGAAAAAGACGGAGGACAGTATAGAAGCAAGCACCAAATCACCCAAGTCAGTGCTTAGAGTTATTGCAGCAGCCTGAAAACTTGTCACTTGAACTAAAACTGTGTGAAGAATATTGCAAGTGAGAGCGCACTAAAATTGCAGCCCCTCCTCGCAGACGATCAGACGGTTAATATGCAGTAAAAGGTCATAGCTAAGATGCGAACGGCTGTTGAAATGTGTTCAATTAATCAGCATAACGTCAATTGAATTGGAAGAAATGTAGTGTTCAAGCTCGAGGCTTTTGGCAGTGAGGCCATTGGCGTTCCAAAACGAGATACGGATACCAAGATTAGACATGGTTTCAGTCCTCGCCAAAATCTTAAAATTTTAAATGCAGGTGGAAAGAACAAATTGTAATGTGTAAAAATGAGCCATCAATTCAGAAGGGGCCCTCTCCTGGAAAATAAACCGTTGGATTTCCTAGTTGCGATTCTACCGAAACTATACGACACCATTGCTTTTTGTCTTACGTCCAACGGATGTTGGATAAAAAAATTTGTTTACTTAAGTGTTTATACATGTGTTAAGAGTAAATTAAGATTAAGCTCAAGTTCAGAACAGTATTCATTTTAACAGACTTTGATAATATAGTAGCCCAGTGTACTTTTTTGGTTTCGGTCAAGGCCGTATCATTTGACAACACCATATTTTTTATGTCAAAATCAGGAAAAAGTGTTTCTTAATGCCATGATAATCTTTGGAGATATTTAATTATGTTTATGTTTATAAATTCTTAATTTATTAAATCACTAACCATTAACCATCCTACACAAGGCTGCATCCTTAGATTATCAAGAGCACATGACATGGACCACACATAAAAGAAAGTTCAGCCTGCCCGTCCAGGTAGTATTCCAGGTAATACATTCAGGTTAAACTTTGTTTTTTTGTAGCACTCCAGCAACAAAATATTAGACGCATCAAAAAAAACCCTTAGTTGCTTTGTAGTGTACAATGTAACGGTGCGTGGTCATTAAAAAAAATTCAGTTTTCGACGCGAATCCCATCACTAACGATTCATACGTATTGAAAGAGTATTTCAGGGTCCTTTTTAGCACCAAAGGCAGCCCACATGTACCTTGTACATTCATACATATGTATAAGTGAAAATTTGGAGGAATTTGGAACATTTACGTTATAGATAAGTTTGACTTGGGTGGAGTCTTTTATGACCAGAAATATTGCAGAGATCTCTGTCATCGACGGCAAACTTGCTATCATAATATCATATCTATCATATCTTTTTTTTTAAAGATAAATATGTCCTCAAAAATATTAAGAGCGGTTGAAATAAAACGTATTATATTTGGTGATGGCATACGCATATGTGCACTGAAGATATAGCCATTTAACAGCGGTATATGTTTTTAAAAATAAAATTTTAATTGGTTCCCTTTTTAATATAACATTTAAACAGTTATATAAAGATAATGAATATTTATGTTATACCTACAATTATCGAGACGTGTAACCAACTGCACCTGTACCGTGTTTTATAGTTATGTTAATAAAAAAATGCATTTTATTTCTCTATTACTCTACGAGTAAATTGAGAACGTTGAAAATGTCTCTCTGTTCATCCGATCGTCCCTCCGTACGAACATCGAGATCTCGGGAACTATAAGAACTACAGCCACATTATTTTGCACACAGACTTTAATAAACCCCACGCAGATCAAGTTTGTTTCAGAACAAGCCTACAAACCGCGAAAATCTGTGACGCTAAAGTTTATATTGCAATCGAAACGGGTTTAAAAAGAGTGTGCATTGTCTAACTATATACCAAATATATACAAAAAAAAAAATAAAGATTATATAATTTAAATACATTTTCTACATTCAAATGATTGCATATCTAAAATATATATGTATTTATGTCCAACTGTAGTGACTTGTTTTTGTCGACAGGTGGCGGTATCCACCTAAATTGTAAACAGCGTATGATTTATGTTGTTTCAAAAAAAAAAGTTCAGAATACAAAACTGGTAGGGTAGTTGTTATTTAACTGAGTAAAGAGAATCTGATAGTCGGGGAACCCGACTATATTGTATTGTATGCAGATGTTAGTCCTCAATAAAATGTGCAACGTCCACTTGTCCCAATTCCAAATTCGGACGCACCGAGCTAAAGTCGTAAAAGGCGAGAAACTAAGAAAGTGCTCGGTGTAAGCGGGACCCGAAAAAACTTTCAAGAAGGGTCCTCCATCAGAAAGAAAAGAAAATAAGAAAGAACGATATAGTCGGGTTTCCCGACTATCAGAATTGCGATACTCATTGCTCCCTTTAAAATAACAAAACAACAAAAAACGCTAGAGTTGCTAACACTAGTTTTAACGCATACACAATTTCTTGAAACTTACCAGATTTTCAAAAGATATCTGTGTAGATGTTTTCAACACAAACTACATTTATTATTGCCACTTTTCTCAAGCAAAGGGACGTGGTCGGGGTTTTATACAAACTTGATCTGCGTGAGGTATATAGAAATCTGTTTGCGAAATTTGGCTGCTCTAGCTCCCGAGATTTCGATGTTCCTACGGACGGACGGACGGACAGACAGGCACGGCGAGGTCATATTTGGCTGACCCAAATTGTCAATGGTCTCTTTTGCTTTAGAAATGACGCTAAGTGGACACACAAAAGGACTGGTTTCCGTCCTGCGACCGAGGTACACAGATATGTCATTCAGGTCATTTTCTAATGTCGCAGAACCTGCTTGTGATCGACTAGAACCTGGTATCGAAATGGAATGTTCACTTACGCTCGCAGTTGACATTTAGCGACACATCGCTTCTTTCCTGCGTGGGTCCGTTATTAATCGTAAAGAGGTCTTTATGTGCTGCAATCACCGAGTACAGATTGGGGAACCCGAACTCAAAAGTTAAGGCGAGTCCACCGTCCAAGCCGTTCTTAATCTCGTACAGATACATACTGGGCCGCTGTTCTAGCATACGTACAATGGTCATCAAAAACCTCATAAAACTGGTTAGGCGAACACACTGTTTATCAGCTTCATTATATATCTAAAATAAAAATAAAACTAATGGATCACAAGTTAACAATAAGATTAAAATCTCACCTCGATCATGTGTCGCATGGCTAAAAGAGACGACTCCGTGAGCTCAACATTGGCCATGTCGTTGAACTCTCTAAGAAATTGAGTCATGGAAAAGGCTTCTGGCAAGGGTGTTAAACGAGCTACGGACTTGACATCACCTAGGACTGACCCCGAGGTTGAAGCAGAAAATTCACGTTCAATGAGATATTTGCACGCACGATAGCAAAGAAGACGAAACTCAATGTCGTCCTTATGGCAGATAAGCCAAATAGTCTGATCTTTTTGTTTTAACTCGACGTAGGGCAAAACCTCAACAGCCGCGGCCATGTTAGAGACCCCCAAAGTCTGCGGTTGAATCTGATAGCCGTACTTTTTTTTGTGCAGCTTCAACACCTGATCATACTTCATACAGTTTTTTGAGTTACCAGTGACGTTGCGTATAAGGTCCTCACATTGCTCCGCAAAAACACGCCTAGCCACCTTTGGCGCAAGCACTATTTTTTTGTCCTCGTCGCTGGTCAACTCTATCTTTACCAAACCGTTAATAGCATCTAAGAGGTCTGCCAATTTAAGGAATCCAAAGTCACTGAGACGACATTGGTAGGCGAAGTGGTAGTGGTATGAACGTACAAACTTTTGAAACGGAATAGTGTACTGAAGAGCATTCTGAAAGAGCTCCACCATTTCGCCGGCGAACACACAAGTTTTCTCTAATTCACTGCTCGTCTGCTTTCGTTTAGGCATCGATATAAGAATATCATTTCCCTGCTGAACAGGGCTTATAACCACGATGTTAGAGTTGACCAAGCCGTCTAGGATGTCTACAATGTCACACACTCCATAGTCCGTGACGTCGAAATTCCGATTTTGGGTCTGGGTGAAAATCTCCGGTAGCTGCGAAAGCAGCACCGAATTGTTACCGTGGGCACGCAAAACACGCAAAAGGTCTGAGGTAAATCTACGTATTTGAGTGCGGTGGGTAAGTGTGATCTGGCGATTCTCGCCATCTCCCATGATCTGAACCACAGAAGACAAGGCCTCAAAGAGCTCGATGAGCTTTGTGTAGCCGTAGTCTGCAACTCGGCATTGCTTTCCGAAATGATTGTGATAGGCCGGAATAAAGCGGTTAAACTTCATTGTAGATTTTGGTGACATCTTAACCAGCTCAATAACTTCTCGGGAGATTTGAAAAAGCGGATCAGCTACTGAGTTCTTAAAGTAGTTGCCACCCGTACTGTTCGCACGGTCACTGACACTGAGACTACTAGAACTCAAGCTGCTGTTTATAGTTCCTATCGATGACTGCATCTCCTTGTTAAGCTCTAACCAACCGAGAATTTTAATGCCAAAATTGTTGACCTGAATCTGAATTCCCTGAACACAGCAAACCAAGTGCTCCAAGTTGACGCCGCTCTCGTTCGCCATTATTGACACCTTCAGTTGGCCTTCAATGCAGTGAAGAAGGGTAGCCACTGGAATGTCGCCCGGATGTATCTTTAGCAGCGGGTAGATGAGTTTCTTAATCTCCGAAATGGTCATGTGGACATTGGGTAGCGGTTCGATTTCCTGCTCGGCCCATCCCTTGTGCTGCTCTTTTTTAAAATGAATAGTGCAGTAAGGAACGCTGTGCTGAAGTCCTTCCATCAACGGTGAGCTTTCCAAGGTGCTAATTACTTCTGGCTGCAAGCTGATGAACTTGTCCTCATTATTGTCTGAAGTGATAGTGCAAATGTCCTGCATTTTGTACAAATCCACAACACTGATTGAGGTTTTAAAGCGCGACTGAAAGAGTTCTCTAAATTTATACATGGGCAGAGTATAGTACGGAACATCCTAAAATTGCATGGTTTTTACAAAGTGAGTGGGTGAGGCAAATTATATTTACCTTCAGAAGTCCGGCAACCTGGCAACGTAGCGTGTTGACCTCGGTCAAGGAGGAATCTCGAGTATAACTGACCAGCATGCGCTTGTGTCCAATCTTCTTGCGGTGCAAGCTCGATACAACCTGCTTGGCAAACTGGGGAAGAAAATGTTAAACAGGAAAAGTGCGTATAAGCTGAGGATAAGGAGATTCTCACATAAAGATCTGGTACAGTGACTTTGGCATAAGAGCTGCCCTCGAAAATAAGTGACACAACTGGTGTAATGGGCTTCAGCTGACTCATTAGAAAACTGCGAAGACTTGACTCATCCAGCGAGTAGTCTAGATTAGTGATCTGCAAAGTAACCGCATCGCTGGCCTCGGTTACCGTGGCAAGAGTGTTCCTTTCGCTATTTTCATCTCCGCTGCTTCCCCCTACGTTGGCCACCATGTTTGCTGTTTCTGCAGAGCAACCTATCAACACACTAGGCGCATGCGTGTTGACTAAGTCGGTGGTAAGGGCAAAGTCGGACCAAGAGCAGCTATTTGGGGGTATACTGATGGGGACCGAGATTTTAACCAGCTCGGTAGCAGCGATTGGAGCGGCTGACGAAAGCATAGCTTGATGCAGGGTGCGCTGGTAGATTGGAGCGTACGGCTGGTAAGTCTGGGAGGCTTGGGTTATGACTGACGGCGCGACGATCTGCCGTTGCTGATGATGCTGATTCGGATGGCTGTTGAGCATAGGATGGCCTGGTATGGCAGCAGCAGTTGCGCAGGTTCGATTGTGACTGTAGGGCATGTAGCGGTTGCGGTTGTTGCTGGTTGCACTTCCGTTTGCATGTCCATACTGACACACATCCATATGGTTTGGCAAGGGCAGGGGAGCTAACGGAACCAGCACCTGACCCCCACCTGCAAACTTCCCGGAAAAATTTCTCGGAGGTGGTGTATAGCCAGGTAATCCGCTGTTATAAAAGCGCGGTCCATTCCCCATCCCCGTGTCATTTGTATTGTTGAAATCGGTGAGAATAGCAGCAGATGACAACGCAGTTGGCGGCTGTTGATAAGGCTGGGGGTTTACGTGACCCTGCGCGTAAAACGTGGTCGTCACTTTTCCAGTTCTATCGCCCGGCCAGCTGCAAATAAAAAAAAAGGACAAGTTATTACTTTTACTGCCAAAAAAGTGGAAATATCTTCAGGAATCGAGTAGCAAAAAAAAACAAGATCAACTGCACTCCGGGAGTGCAGGCAGAAGTGAAAACTTGAACTTGCGCCATAAGTTCAAGTTGGGCACCTGGGTGGGCATTTTTAGGTGCGCTCGTCACACGAGAAATTATACATAAAAAATCAAGTTTATCAAAGCAATTTGGGCACTGGGAAGTGGTTTTATTTGAATGAGCACATTTTAAATTACAATTACAAATAGAATACAAAATTTATTAATTCTCATCCATAATTTCAACAACTCTTACATCATCATTATTAGCATTTTCATCATTATTACCAGGATTTTCATCAAATTCAAAAACTGAAACAATAGGTTTATGGAAATTAAAGTATGAAATGAACAATTTTGATTTAAATCTATTTATATATCTTGTGAATACTGCGTCAATAGTCGTTTTGTATTTTGTTGTGCTAAGATTGCGATCATTGGACATCGTTAAATCAAATTCTTTATGTAAAAATTCAATTAATGAATGATTTTTGACATCTGCAAAGTTTATGTTGAAATCTCCACTCAAAATCATAGGATAATGATCAAATCTTCTATTAATTTTCATCATAAATAGTGTGTAAGGAGCTTTCGAATGAATGAACAAATTTGAATAGAAGAACTCTCGTATTGCTTGTAAAGACTTTTTTGGTTAAATATATATTGCAGCCCTTATTATTGTTTGTCCATTAGAATGGCATTGGGAAATACATATATAACCAATATTCGTTTTTTTCTTCTTTTTTTCGCTTTTTCTGTTACCAAAAAACAAAAAAAGCAAAGAAGACACACACGCACACACACACACACACACACACACACACACACACACACACACACACACACACACACACACACACACACACACACTCACACACACACACACACAGAAAGAGCGCGGAGTATATCTGTGTTAAATCTCATCTGTGACGTCAAATCTCATCTGTCGCGAACCCGTCTAAAAATCCTCACCCACAAAAGTGCCCAACGCGCCATAAGAAGTTTTCACTTCAAAAAAAAAAAGAAGAAAAAGAGTCCGCAACTGCAAGTAACGGGTAGTAACGTTTACAGGATTAATTTTGAGATCTCGTTGTGTTTTGTGTATAGTATGGGGCGTTTGTTATGTGTGTTACGAGCTGTATCCCTAAAGTTGACGCCCCAGGACAGCGTTGGCATCAATATAGCTTGTAACGAACTTTTTTGACGGTCTGCACACAACGGTTTGATGCACTCCCGGTCAACGCCCGGTTAGATTCTCGGTTCGGTTCCAAGATCGAACGCCAGGTTAAACCCCAGGTTATACGCCAGGTTAACCGCCAAGTTGAACGCCATGTTCCGCACCTCAGCTCCACTCAAGAATAGAGCTGCAAAACCATCGATGGTTAAAACGATATTATCGATGGTTTAGTTTTTGGCGATATATCGTTGTACCATCACTTCGAGGCTGACGCGCTTAAAAGTTGTAAGTATTTTGTGAAAAAAAGTGTTAATATATTTTATTAATTTTGTAGTTTTCAATTAGTTTACTTTCAAATTGGTGGTTCCAATATTTGGGAGTATGAAGAAGCGAAAATATTGTTTTATTTTAAATAAACTAAAATAAATAAACCAAAACCGCGTCGGAACAGAGGTCATCTCCAGGAGAAACGACGGAGCTGGTGCACTCCTCGTAGTAGGGATGGACCAGGCCGGAAGGGATGAGATAGTGGAGTGTGACCACCAACTCAACTTCCGGTACGGTCACGTCACCGTGAGCGGTCTAAAGAAGACTGTGAAAGCTCCGGAAGAGGCGTCCAACGAAGGCACCTGCGAGGCTGTCGAGGATACCCTCGAACCACTAAGTGTGGAGCCGACGTCGCAGAGTGGAGAGGACAGTAAATCTGCCATGGAGATTGGGGACGACCAGGGGACACCCCATGTCATCTCAAGAGCTGGCCCAGGAGCTCCTCCTGGACGAAAGCTGCGATGATGCGGAGGTCACCGTGATAGACGGTGGTGGAGAGACTTGCTCGCTCTCTTCATCAGAAGTCACGGGGCACCAAACCCTCATCTGATGGCTGCAACAAGCAGCACTCGGCTAGCCCAGGTGAACATCCATCGGGCCAAAGCAGCATCTGCTGTCTTGGCCAGGATGATCACCTCCCAACACCTAGGGCTAGCCCTTGTACAGGAACCATTGTGGCACCGTGGCATTAAAGGCCTGTACACGAAGGATACAAAGGTAATATGCGATCCAGGAGAACTACCTCCCAGATCATGCATTGTTATAAGGAAAGATATCAATTACAATATCTTTTCAGAGTTCTTGAGCAAAGACTGTGTCGCAACACACGCAGCATGCTTACAGAGCAGGCCGTTCAACAGACACGGCACTTTATCAACTATGCCGCACCCTAGAGGGGGCAGTTGACAGCAAAGAAATTGCTATTTGTGCCTTCCTAGACATAGAGGGAGCCTTCGACAACACATCACATGATGCGGTTCGAGCTGCCCTGTCTAGGAGGAACATAGATGTTACAACGAGTAAATGGATTGGTAACCTACTACAATCCAGACAGGCAACATGTACACTGGGCTCAGGTAACATGACGATAGCAACCAGCAGAGGCTGTCCGCAAGGAGGAGTGCTTTCCCCTTTGCTATGGAGTCTGCTGGTAGATGAGCTTCTCAGCAAACTAGCTGAAAAGGGGATCCAGTGTCAGGGATACGCCGATGACATTGTGATAATAGCCAGAGGCAAATTTGAAGAGACACTCTGTGACATCGTCCAACTCGGACTCAAGATAACGCTAGACTGGTGCAGGGAGGTTGGACTCAACCTAAATCCCGCCAAAACAGTCATCGTTCCCTTCACGAGGAAGTACAAACTACAAAGAATGAGACAGATCTCATTGCTAGGAATTCCTATAGAAACTAGCCGAGAGGTTAAGTATCTAGGAATCACTTTAGATAGTAAGCTAAACTTCGCTTCCCACGTCCAAAAGACAGTGGAAAAGTGTTATAGAGCTCTGTATACCTGTCGAAAAATTGCTGGGAAGTCCTGGGGAACCAGGCCCCAGATAATAAGATGGCTATAGCTAATGATTGCGAGACCAATTCTCACGTACGGAGCAATTGCATGGGGTAAACGAGCTAAGCTCATCACCATACAAAATCAGTTACAAAAGTTGCAAAGACTTGCTTGCGTTTGTATGACGGGGGCAATAAAAACCTGTCCTACAACTGCCTTAGAAGTTCTGATGGAGCTAACACCACTCCATTGTGTAATTGAACTTCAACGCAAAGCTACCCTCCTGAGAATAAGCACTGAGGGCACGGGTAGTGGTTGCATTCTAAATAACAGGGATGCGACTAATCTGTAAGGTGAGGTGCCCCTAGTACTTCACCCTTGGGATGAAATGACAGCCGAATTAATCTTCGAGCTGAACTTCACAGCACACTTAGGCAATAAGAAAGATTGGACCACATTGTCCGAAGTGCACCCTATGGCTAAACACACCATAGCATGGTACACAGATGGATCCCTGACACAAAAGGGCACTGGCCTTGGAGTGGTAGGGCCCCGCATAAAATACCACGAATCCCTTGGCCAATACACCAGCATATTCCAAGCTGAGGTATGCGCTATTGGGGAGGCAAGGGCAAGTTGCCCAGCGGCAAAGGGAACTTGATTCCCCGCGTTGTAGACCGTCCATACGTGGCGAAGAGTCACACCCTGCTCGAGGTGCCTCTGCTACTAACTAAATATGGCGGATCTAGAGAGGACAACTCGATAACACCCGTAGTCTCAGGTATTATCTGTACCGTGCCTAGTGACGAATGGCACTACGTGAGTGTGTCGGTGGCCTCCGGACACTTGGCTGCCTCCGGTTGTATACAGGCCTTATCGGGATAATTGGGGCTCTATCTCGACGGACTAACCCCTTCCCCTACACTCGTGGGATCAAAAATGGAAACTATAAATAAAAAAACAAAACCAAACACAAAAGCACTCGAAAGCACGGTTACGGAACCACAAAATCCGGAGGGAGTAACGAACCCTCAAACCTCCACCCAGGCGGGAGCAGGCCTGGGAGGCGGAACAGCTACTGCCAACGCACACAACCCGAGGAAGATGTGGAGAGAGGCGGCGGTCAAGGATAAAGAATCCGACTGCGAAAGCCTCACCTCGGAGTTGGAAGAGAAGCTTCTGAGCTCTCCGGTCCGTGAGAGGCCCAATACCTCTAGTAAGGTAGGACTCAAGCGGACCAAGGAGGGAATGAAAGCAAAGGCTCAATACAAGGCGGCGCTAAAGATACGCGCCAGGCTCAGCAGCACTAGCGACCTCACCCCCGAGGAGAGGAGCAAGCTTAAGTGGGCTGACGAAAAGATTACGGAGGGTCGGGCACACTACGCCCAGAGGCCCCACATGGACGCCCAGAAGGAGGGGTTCGCGAACAAAGTGGAGGAACAGCTGGCCGCCAAACGCCAGCGCTCCACGGAGGCAGAGAAGTCGGAGATGCCAGAGAGCAAACGACCTCGGCAGCGACCAACACAGCCCAAGAAGGCGACGGCGAGCGATGTGGTGAAGCAGCACCTAATCGTGGCGCTCATCGACCGCGGCGACCCCAACGGCCAAATGAAGCCCGAGCACTGGAAGAAGGTAGAGGCGGCAGTGTTCGACGAGCTTCAGAAGCAAATGTGTGTGCCAAATGCCCCGTCCGTCTCGTTCGATGGAGCAGGGTGGCTCAACAGGGTGAAAATCCTCAGCTGTAACGACGAATACACGCTGAAGTGGGTTACTGGCGTCGTGGCCGCGTTAGATGCTCCGTGGGAGGGCGCCAAGCTGGAGGTAGTGGACAGAACCTGTATTCCGTCCGTGCCAAAGGCGAAGGTGTTCCTGCCACGGGTCGTCACGCAGGATCAGGCGCTCCAGCTCTTCCGGTGGCAGAACAAAGACGTTCCCACCGATGACTGGAAGGTAATACACGTCGGCAAACCAGAGAGTAAGGGGCAGCATATGGTCATCCAGATCAATAAGGAGTCGGAGGACATTTTGTACCCCAGGTTTGGGAAGATGGCCTGGGGCGTAGGGTGTGTGTACCTGCGCCTCAAGAAGCGCCACCCAGAAGACGGCAACCAGAACACCCTGTCGGCAGGAGAGGTGGAGAAGGACCTTGGCATAGCCGAGGTCACGGAGGCCGCCAGCAGCGTGGAATTAGTAGAAGAAGAAGGGGACGGTAACAGGACGCTAGTACTCCTCCCGTCCCAGGCGAAGGACGACAGCAGCAGCCATGCAGTTGCAGTTGAGGGTCCTGCAAATCAACTTGCATAAAAGCAAGTTGGCCTCGGCAGAGCTCCTGCTATCCTTAGAGGAAGGGCCTGTCGATGTGGCCTTAGTTCAAGAACCTTGGATCGCGTCGGGGAACAAGGTCTCGGGGCTAAGGTCACCAAACTACACTATCTTCTACCCGACAACAGTAAGTAGAGCCAGAACTGCAATCCTGGTACGGAAGGGTATCTATGCTTACTTAATGTCTAATTACAGCACTGACGATCTAACAGTAGTGGCGCTGGAAGGCAACAAAGACGAGCCTGTCCTGATAGCGTCCTGCTACATGGCGCACGACACCGAAGCGCCCCCCCAAGAACTACAGCGGCTGGTGAGGGAGACGGAGCACAAAAAGCAGCCCCTCATAATGGGCACCGACGCAAACGCACACCACACGGTATGGGGAAGTAAGGATGTAAACGATAGAGGTGAGTCCTTACTAGACTTTATATTAAACACTAACCTTAAGATAGCAAATGAGGGAGAGGAACCTACATATATAGGACCCACCTCATCCAATGTCTTAGACCTAACACTCGCATCAGATGCAAACACCCTTATCACGCAATGGAGAGTCCTAAGTAAACACTCCTTCTCAGATCATAGGTACCTAGAATTTCGAATCAACTTTGAGTTCAACACAGGAAAAACCGTGTTTAGGAACACCCGGAACACCAACTGGGCCCTATTCCAGGAAACGATTGGGAGGAACCTATCGAGACCACCAAAGATATCATCAACAGATGATATCGAAAAGTCTCTAAGGACACTCAACACCAACCTCATACAGGCATTTCATAAAGCCTGTAAGCCATCACATAGCAAAAGAAGACACCGGGACCCCCCTCTTCAAGCTAGCAAAACTAGCAGACGAAGGAATTGTATGGGAAGAATACAAGCTAAGGCTCAGTGACTTCAAAAAACAAGTGCGGAAAGCCAAAAAAGCATCATGGCAAGCCTTCTGCACGAGCCTGATACTGCAAGGTTGAGGAAACTTTTAGCAGGCAGGCCGATGGTTCAAAGTCAACTAAAAACGGAAGACGGACGCTGGACGGAAAACAGCAGGGAAGCGGCAAACGCGCTCATGGAGGCGCACTTCCCTGGCTGTACAGAAGTCAACACTAACACAACAACTTCTCAGTACAACACAAGGCACGATGTACCCGAGGGCATCATATCCGATGAACGGATCATGTGGGCAATCGACTCGTTCGATGGCCATAAATCCCCGGGTCTCGATGGCATATTTCCAGCCATGCTGCAGAAGGTCAAAAAAGAGATCACTCCATGGCTTAGATTTATATACACAGGATGCTTGGCGAAAGGATATGTGCCAGTAGAATGGAGGACAGCACGAGTTGTGTTCCTGCCGAAGGCAGGAAAATGCAGCCATGTGCTTCCGAAAGACTACAGGCCTATAAGCCTCACCTCGTTCCTGCTAAAAACACTTGAAAAACTTCTGGACCTCCACATAAGAGAGAAGATCAACTCTCACATGGAACCAAATCAACACGCCTATACGAAAGGGAAGTCAGTGGAAACAGCTCTTCATGCGCTAGTAAGCATGATAGAGAAAGCACTGCACTACAAAGAATATGCGCTAGGCGCTTTTCTAGACATCTCGGGCGCATTCAACAATGTGTCGACCGCAGCAATAATGCAAAGCCTATGAGCTACGGCAATCCATGAAGCGGTAGACTCCTGGATTTTTAATCTACTGAGCTGCAGGAGGATACACGCAGAATGGGGGACCACAAGAGTGAACAAGGAGGCTAAAAGAGGCACACCCCAAGGAGGAGTGCTATCGCCCCTGCTGTGGAACCTTGTGGTCAACGATCTACTTAAAAAAATTCAGAAACAAAGCCCCGAAGATAACTGCCTATGCGGACGACATAGGGATAATTATCGTAGGCAAATGCCCATCGACTATCAGCTCTGTCATGGAAAACACTTTAAATGAGATACTTATGTGGGCCACGGACGCCGGACTAAGTATCAATGCGGACAAGACGGACCTCATCCTCTTCACAAAGAGGTACAAGGTGCCTCGATGGACTCCGCCAAAAATCAAAACAACACCGCTGATACCAAAAGGAAGTATCAAATATCTAGGAACAGTATTGGACAGCAAGCTGAGCTGGAAGCCCAATGTTGAGGAAAGGGTGAAAAAGGCCACCAATGCTCTCTATGCATCTCAAAAGATGCTGAGTTGCACATGGGGCCTATCACCCAGACTGATGCACTGGATCTTCATCTCAGTTGTGCGACCCATACTGCTCTACGGCGTGCTGGTATGGTGGCAAGCGACCGAAAAATCCACATACCTTAAGTTGATGGAGAAACCGCAGAGGCATGCACTCATGTGCATCACTGGAGCGGTAAGATAAACTCCAACCAAAGCTCTACAAACAATACTGAGTGTCAACCCTTTAGACATTCAGGCACGCCTTGTAGCGCAAAAGACAGCACAACGTCTTTGCTCAACAGGCAACCTAGTTGCAAGAACCTACGGACACAGTAGAATTGCAAGGAATATGTTAGTCAGCACAGACTACATCACCCCAAAAAACAACTTCAATCAAACTCCGACGTTCCTGAAGCCCGATGAGTGGCGTTCGGGGATAGATCAGGATACGATGAACATCTATACGGACGGATCGAAAATGGAAGAAGGAGTTGGGGCAGCGGTGTACTGCCCCAATCCTCAATTGGAGCTCTCTTATAAACTCCCAGACAACTGCAGCATCTTCCAGGCAGAAATAGTTGCCATAAGGAAAGCCGCAGAAGCGGCACAGCAGTCGGGATCAAGTAAAGACATCAACATATTCGTCGACAGTCAAGCAGCAATAAAAGCTCTGCAAGCTCGCACGATAAGCTCAAAAAGCGTTCTATCGAGCAGGGTTCAAATCTTTTGGATACCTAGCCATCAAGGCCACGAAGGCAATGAGATGGCAGACAACCTAGCCAAAGAGGGAGCAAGAGGAGTAAATATGATCCTTGAAGACATACCACCCCCTCTGCGAACGATACACCTCCAAATGGAGATGGATGCACAATATACTGCAGATCAACGGTGGAGGAACACCACCGACTGCAAGTTCTCAAGGAAGATGTGCAAGAAATACAACATAAAACTTACCCAGCACCTACTCCAGCTTCGCAGACCGGACTGCAGGCTACTAGTTGGCCTCTTAACAGGCCACTGCCTAGTTGCGGCTCACGCGAAAAAGCTGGGGGCGCTGATAGACGACAAATGTAGGAAATGCAGTTAACCAGGTGTCAAAGAAACGCTGGAGCACCTTCTCTGCAGCTGCCCGGCACTCGCAGCACAAAGACAGCGTTACCTCGGAAAACCATGGCTGACATCGCTTGAGGAAGCGAGTCAACTCGGACACAAAACGCTCTTGGCCTTTGCCAAACACACTCGCATACCGCAGGACGTAAATAGTTAACTCGGTCCAGAGATCTCACAACTCCCCGGTACCACTAAGGACCAAACTGGTCTAGGAGGACGAAACCTCTACACACATCATCGCAGACTGTCCGGCCTTAATAAATATAAGATGCAGAACCTTAGGGTCGAGAACTCTATCACATGAGCTCTTAGGAAGAATCAACCCATCAAAACTCCTCGACTTTGTTCGAGGAAATGGGTTGATATCTGAGCTGTAGGCTCCGAATGGGGGTACAATAGATCTAAACAGGTCGCGGTACACTAACACCCCAATAATATAATAATAATAATAATAAATAAACTAAAATACAAATATAAAAAAAACAAGAAAGAACGCTATAGTCGGGTTTCCCGACTATAAGATTTGCGATACTCATTGCCCTCATTAAACACAGCTAGTTAGCCCTCTTCAAAAAAGTGTAGCCTAGGGAGCGCCCTCTTCAAAAAAAAAGTTTAGCCTACTTTCGGGCGCAATAAAAACTTTCAACGCACTTGTATACACAATTTATTGAAAATGCCCAGATTTTCAAAATTTTTAGATATTTGGGTAGATATTTTCAATACAAACAACATTTATGAGGGCCACTTTTCTCTAGCATTAAAAATGTGGACACCACAGAGTTTCGCGGTTTGTGGGCGTAAAAAGGGGCGTGGTTTTGAAACAAACTTGATCTGCGCCTTGCTTAAAGAAGTCTGTGTGCAAAATTTGGTGGTTCTAGCTCTTATAGTTCCCGAGATCTCGATGTTTGTGCGGACAGACGGACGGACAGACAGACATTTCAACGTTTACAGTATTTGCTTACTCTTCGAGTATCGCAAATAAAAATAGTGCATTTATTTTCGATTATCGCTAAATAATCGATGGTTGAAACCATCGATTGCAGCTCTACTCAAGAACTCTCAAATATCCTTGCCCACACTTTGCACTGCCCCAGCTCTGTTGATCCTACGTCCTTGTTCCTGGCTTCTCGATCCTCGATCTTCAGACTTTAATCCTTAATCCTCACGGCACTCGGGTTGTTTCTCGCTGACTGTTTCGGGTACACGCACTCGCTTCGATTCGTCCTGGCTTGCTGCTGCTAGTTGTAAACTCTTTCCTCGTTCACTTTCTTTCGCTTCGGCGTGCACGCACCTAGTGAGTCCCGCTTCTGGCGCTCGGCCACCCTACGTAGCTCGATCTTGAACCGTTGGTTCTCGGCGTCTCCTTTTCTTGGGTCCAAGCTCCACGTTCACCGTTTAACCTTCCGCCCTCTGCGCACGCCACCGCAGATTCAAGGTTCCAGCGCTGTACCTTTGTACCCTTGTGCACACGGCACGCTGACCCTCTCTCTGGCCTTTCCATCTCTTTCTCATCTTCTCCTCTCGCTCTGACTTCACTCTCCTTGCACCGCCGTTACTGCGGGCGATTTCACCGCGTATCTGGCAACTGGCAGGAGTTATTTAACTCCTTATAAGCTTAAAAAAGCCGTGATTTTGCCGTTAAAGAAAGTGCGCTGCGCGGTCGAAGAAGCCACCTCATCGTATGGGCTTTTTGACGAGTGGAAGCGCAAGTAACCACAATATGCGGCTTCCAGGTGAGCCACCGGTCTAGAGTGAGCTTAAGGTATTTGATCGAGGCAGTGTGCTTGATAGGAGTTCCATCCAAAGTCAGCCGATACGTTTTGAGCCTGTACAGCGAAAAAGTAGCATGGTGGGATTTGGCAGGATTTACAGCGATGTTCCACCTCGACGCCCACGCTTTAATATCATTTAACATGTGTGTTTTAGTACGTTTTTAAGCGGACTCGAGGTCAAAGGCGGTTTAGATTTATGTAATATAACCCAGCACCGAAGTTTGGTAAAGTCAGCAAAAATAGTCCTGATGAGATGTCTAGCAAACATCGATATATTACATAAATCTAAACCGCCTTTGATGGCTTGATCATCCCCGGCACAACATGAGGTAGGAATCGCAGGTGGAGACATTGAAAAATGTTATGGGCGAAGGTAGAAAATCCTCCGTGGATATAAATACGAATAGATTATCGAAAACTTAGCGGCTGCGCGACGTGCGTATGTATATTATCGATCACTTGTAAATTGGTACTGTTTAGCTTAACTAAATCTAGAGTGCTCCAGAGCGAAAGGGCGGAAGAATCGTAGGATGATTAAGCGGGCGAGCAGGAGACATCTGGAGTAGTAGGAGAGCGCCTGTAGGAACACAGGTGGTTGTGGGAAAAACATTTAACGCATTACTTGTTGTAATGTACTGCCTGGAGCCGTGCCTCGGCGGTTAGCCGCAGAAAACGTTGGCACTTGCGAAGTGAATGGTTCCCCTGGCAGACTCGGCAATGGTAGGATAAAGTATCTCGGGAACTTCTGCTTTGCATGGCGGAATATTCGACCCCAGAGAGTGTGGAAACATTTGTTTTGGATTATGGCGGATGTTCGCCTTGGAGGATCAGGATAGATCGGAATACCGGATTAAGACTACGGCAAGTGAAAAATCACTGGGCAGTTACGAAGTTGGTGCCCTTCTGCAAAGCAATTTAAGCACAACTGTTTCCTTTGGATATAGGATTCACAACTTCCGTATCGCATGGAGGAAGCTGACAGACAAACGAAATACATTTTGGGTAGAAACTGGCTGAACTGGAGCCTTTTTGATTTGCTCTCCGAGTAGAGCGGCATAGCTTTCGTTAACTAAATAGCAAAAGGCGTACTTTGCCTTAAGCGCAGGCAAGATTCCTGCCGCACCATCAACACCAACTGTAATTAGCTCGAAACAAGCGTCGTGTTCTTTTCGGACCTTATCCCATAGGAATATGACTTGGTCGCGACGGACTTTGCACGTGCACAGGGACGGATTTGACGCTTCTGGAACGTTGATGTTGGCCACAAATTTGTTAGAGCGACAGTAGAAGGCATTCTCTGTGCGGAGAAATTAAAATTAGAATTCGTATTGGGAGTTTTCGGCGTAGGTGGCTTTATAATAATTTTGGAAACGCTTTTGCTGTTCTTAGATGCTAGCAGTGAAAGCGTGGATTTGGATTTGAATTTAGGAACCAATAAGAAATAGAATATGGCCACACTGGACTTAATATTCGATATTGTTAATATTAGAATTTAGGCACAAAATAAAATAAATTTATAAAATATATTTCCGAACGAGTATTTTCGATTTTGTAACGACCCGAAAACGGGACATAAAATTTTCCTTATCACTTTTGTTAAACTCATTAGTGCTACTATTAAAATTAAGTACCTAACTATCGCGATAGTATTAATGGGCCAAGGTGGAAACAGGCCACCTCTAGCCAGTCAGCGTGGACAAGGAATCGCGGAAAGCTAACGGGACCTAAGCGACGAGAATGGAAGACCAGCTGAACCCGCCATAGAAAATTTCCACTGCGCACATGCATGACATGGCATAGGGGCGACGGGGAAGGCCCGCGCAGCTGTCGACGCCAAGAGCGAGATAAAGCTAGCGCAAGGGCCAACTGCGGCTGAATACGCAGGCGCGAGTGAGACGAATGGACTGCGCAGACGCCGGCAGAGGATGCAGCAAAATCGAAACTTCGAGCGACAAGGGAACGGGCGCCGGGTAGAGAGATGAGTCTTTTGCCGGACTCTGAATCCTGGGCGTGGTCAGGTCAGGTCAGATCAAGTTTGTATAAAACCCCGACCATGCCCCTTTTTACGCCCACAAACCTCGAAACTCTGTGGTGCCCACGTTTTTAATGCTAGAGAAAAGTGGCAACATTTAACAAATTATTTATCAAACAAATTAAGTCTAACATACAAAGTTAAACTTAATACTTGTTTACCGAGCACTGGCTGCGGTGAACTTCGACTCGAGCTTTGTCTTTTAATATACTCGAAATGTGTCTATACTATCGTATTTACAAAATTTTTTAAATTGTTTTGTTTAAAATGGAATTGTAGTTTGCGTTTAGGTGTCTAGCTTTGCTTGCTTTTTAAACTACATTTTCAATATATTTTCTACGGTGGGTTCAGCGAGGGTTTGTCAGTTTGTTTCGCGGGTGCGATGTTCTGAACTGGGTGTGTTTTGTTTAGTTGAGATACGCAGATTGGTGTTGATTTTGGGCCGAATCCGAGACCAGGGTGGAGATGGATCTAATGTTTTTGCAGGATGTGGGCCCGCACTATAGGTCGTTTGACCAAATTTTTTGGCCAAAACCCATTTTTTCAAAATTGTTAAAACTTAAATTTTTTTTAGCGAGTTGCATTAACAGAAGACCAATCTTCAATGTGACGTTTCGAAAATTCCGATAGAGGGCGCTACTGTTAAGACAACAGCTGTTAAAACAGCTGCTGCAAAAGCAATTGGCCTGGCTGTAAAAAAAGTTTAAAGGCGTTTTGAGTGAAACTTTTGCAATGAATA
The DNA here is from genome assembly GCA_018150695.1 of Drosophila oshimai. NCBI lineage: Eukaryota > Metazoa > Arthropoda > Insecta > Diptera > Drosophilidae > Drosophila > Drosophila oshimai. The sequence continues at coordinate 1,953,000 of JAECWM010000302.1, read as the reverse complement.
TTAATAACTGTGGCTTGTACTAAGTGTTTGTGAGTGTACTTTGTAGAAATCGTTCGTGATGTCCCCAAAATTCTTTGTCAAAGTAAGCTGTCTAATTTGTATAAGATTGTTGAGAAACTAAATTTCAATTAGACTAACAAAGTGAGTCCGCCTAGTCCCAGGCTTAAACCTATTGTAATTTTTAGAGTATTTATTTCTTGTTAAAATGAGCAATTCGAGCTTACTTCAGTGATACAAACCCACAATTTTGGTCTACTTGTATACAAAATGCCTGTAATGTTAAGAAAATCCAAAGCTATAGGATATAGTCATCCGATTTTGACGAAATTTTCAAAATTATAATAAAATCGTATACCAAAGCCGATTCCTAAGTTTTATGAACTCAAAAAACTTGAACCGATTGTTTCTATGGCAGCTGTAAGATATAGCTATCTGATCTGAAAGATTTCAATATATAATATACTTAGGGATACAAAATGATGATTGGTAAAGTGTCATGCATTTATATTTTAAAATGAGCGAGATATTAATTTTGGCCAAAAAGGTGACCTATATTGGGCCGGTAGGTCCAATTGTTTGCTTAAGTTAGCGCATAATCGGAAAGTAGATTGACATTTGTATTGCCTGTTTTCTTTAAATATGCCAACAAAATTGTTTGCCAATAAACGATTTGGTGTTGTATACAACTTTGGGAGAAGCCTCATTGTTGTTTCCAACATCCTTTCGGGAATGCTAGCTTCTGCTAGTATGCATTTGACTGGAGACGTGGGAAAAGCGTGGATTGATCTACGTACTGCTCCATGGTATGGTGGATGAACTTTTTTTAGGATGAGGGCGAGCACCAGCCAAAAATTGGCAGACCGTAGTCTATTTTAGAGAGCACTTGTGTACTGGTAATATTAATAAGAGTGTAGATATGAAGGTACTTGTTTTTGTTTATTTATTTCAAAATTAGAACATTTCTGCCAATATAAAGACTAACCCCCACCTATGCCCGAATTTAGGAGTTATTTTTAAAGATATGCTCCGACTCACATCAAGTGGGCGGAGGCAAGGATAGGTGACTTAAAATATTTGTTACATTAAAGTTCACGGAACATTCACAAAACCACAAAAAATACAATTCATTGTATTGAGTACACAAAACGAGAAAAGGATCGTGCGATTCAAAATTAGTTCTGCAAATTTCCAGAGCAATAGGCCGAAAGTAGCGGTATGCTCTTACGGGGACCGAAAACCTTATTTGGCCGAGTAGGTAACTAGAATTTACAAGTCCACTGATTAACTTGTGTAGGAAAATCACTCCGTGGCAGGTCTGTGGTTCCCAGTTTAACCCACGTAAAGCAAACAAAAGGATATGTTTCTGTACCGATTCGATTAGGTCCTGGTATTTAGTATACTGAGGAGACCATACGCACGAGCAGTATTCAAGAATTGGTCGAACAAGAGAAATGTAAAGGTGCTTTGCGGTGTAGGGATCCTCAAATTCCTTTGACCAGCGCTTCACAAATGCAAAAACCCCTTTTGCTTTACTGACAATGATGCCGATGTGATTGGTAAAGTTTAAGTTGTGGCTAAATAAAACTCCAAGATCTGTTACGGAATTAATGCGATCAAGATCGCTCGTCCCAATGGAATAACTAGCGAGGAAAAGCCTCTTTCGATAAAAAAGACAACCAGAAGGTTGGTTGACGTTGATCTACGTTTCATAAAGCCATGCTGTGTTGGGGCCATTATTGAGCTGCATTGGTGCTGTAGCTGAGCAGTAATTAACTGTTCGAAGAGTTTGGGAATAGCACTGAGTTTTGCAATCCTACGGTAGTTGGTAATGTCCGATTTACTTTCCTTTTTATGGAGCGGAATTATAAAAGATTCCTTCCAAACTTCTGGAAAAAATGAATGCTGCAGGGATAACTGAAATAGTTTTGACAGTGGCTCACACAATGCCCCAGCACAATATTTTAAAACACAGCTTGGTACAAGATCAGGACCAGAAAATAAGGATGACTTGATTGTTTGGAGGTTTTGAAAAACATCATCTACGCTGATTATAGGCATAAACATACCATTAGAGTGCGGAAGTGAAAAGGGATACGCTGAGGTATTATCGTAGCTTATGGATGAGTACGTAGATTGGAAAAATTTTGCAAATAAATTGGCAATATCAGACTCATTAAAAGCAGAAACGGAGTCCAGATGAAGGCAGCATGGAAATTATTGAGACTTGCGTTTGGAGTTAACAAATGCATAGAACTGCTTGGGGTTATCGTGAAACTCGTTTCTGCAACGATCAAGGTAATTCTTGTAGCATTGGGAATTGTGAGTTATGAATTCAGCGCGCAGTGAGGTATCTGGAATGGTCTACTTGCATCCCTATCCTGTTAAATTTCTTAAAAAGTCTGGACTTGCAGTTTTTTAGGTAAGAGAGTCTACGAGTGAACCAAGGAGGCTTATAAGAAACCTCAGGTGAGGGAAATGAAGGTACATACAAATCAATAAACAATAAACATACAAATCAATAAAATCAAAACAATGTTAAAAGGTTCTTCGTTTAAATCCATAAAAGACCAATCTACTTCAGATAAATAATGATTCAAATCAGTAAAGTTGGCTTTACGAAAGCAACGAAAAGATGCTGTTTCGATTTCAGGACATGGCAATAAGGGAGCCGATGCTTCCAGAATGACCTCTATAAGGTCGATAAGGCCATGCACCAACTCGTGAGGTAAAGTAGGAACAAGAATATTTGAATCAGGTCCTGACATCCAGGAAATGGCAGGCAGGTTAAAGTCGCCCATAACCATAAGATGGTCGTTATTGCCGAGAGTGGAGTGAATACTCTGAATATGAGCAAGATGCTGCAGATATACATTAATATCGGACCGGGGTGGAATGTACGAGCATGAGACGTAAACAAAATAGTCATGAACGTTAATACGAACAGCAACAAGTTCTAAAGTGCTTTCGGTGTCGATTGTCGGAATTAATTCTGAGACCAGATCGGACTTAACGGCAATAAGAACACCGCCGCCCAGACGCACTGTACGATCACATCTATAGATGACATAGTTGCCCGCAAATATTTCGCAGTCAGACACAGAGGAATTAAGGCAAGTTTCAGTAAAGGCAATCACATTGGCGTCAAAGGAGACACTATTGACGTGCAGGTTACTGAGTTTACCCAGTAAACTACGTACGTTCTGATAGTGTAGGGAGAATGAATCGATTAGTTTTTTGGAACCCTGGCCGAAGGGGTTTGAGGTCCACGAACTCGAGAATTTTATTTGTTAACATACTCGTGAACGATGGCATGCTCCGGACAGATTGCAATATCAAGGACTTTATCAATAAGAGCGTCAGAAATTCCAATCTTAAACGAAGATATTTCACGTCTTTGCTTAAAACTGAACTTTGAGACAGTAATTTCGGTGCCAGAAACATTCAGTTTGCTACTTAGGTGGGTCTTAACGTCGTTTTCAGAAGCCCCAGGATTCAGACGGGAGACAAAAATGAACCTTTTAGGTGCAACGCCAACTATGGGCGTAGATTTCCTTGGCGCGACACCAGATATGATTGTTCCACAGTTGTTTCTTACAGGCGCCGAACGTGTGGCTAGCGCAGCACAATTAGAATTAGCTACGTCCATATAGTCGGAAATAGCAGACGACCGGGCGGTGGCCAGCAAAGCGCCCGTTGGTGCCACGGTTTGCGACGTAGATGCCTGGTCTTCGTTGGCAGCAGAGCTAGGATGCAGTCCAGTAGGTGAATGCAGAGCCATCTCCGGGGCAACTGTTGGTACAGTTAGCGATTGATCCGCAGATATATGGTCTTCGTCAGCTGCACCAACTTCCAGCAGGGAGGAAGTATTGAGGGGGGGGAGGGGAGCCTCGATTGAGGTCCCTAAGTGCTCTTGTAATAGGGCTCAGTTGCATTGAGGCGGAAGACTGTGGAACATTTAGATGATTATTAGGCAACGAGTAAGTTTGGGCGACACTTAGCATTTTCAGGTTCTTAAAATGTGATTCTGCAGAGCAGAATTTTTCTTGAAGATCCAGTTAAGGCCAACCCGCAACCTTAGCTTGTCCACAATTGGGCCACTTGTCCGCCCTAGCTCCACGCAGATAGAATGTGCCAAGTTGTCGCAAATCCAGCAGCAAACCAAGTGTGAATATTATGTGAATATTTTGAACTTAGGAATTTAATAATATTAAAACGAGATTCAAGATGTTTTCTTAATTTTCAACAATGTTCTTTAAATTAAAGCTTCGAGTCGAACGTATTACCTAAAATTTTTAAGTGGTTTGCTTGTTTTATAACCTTGTTTTTAAAAACAATTTCGAGAAAGTTACAGTTGGGTTTTCGGCATATGTCTTACATTCTTATATTTTTTAATGGAAAGAGATGCCCCAGATGAAGAGCCCAGCTCTTGAAAGACTTGAGAAAACTTATTTTTTACTAAATTAAGGGCTTTGATTTTTGTAAAAATAAATGTATTACAGCGTATAGTGACACGAAAATATCTTTCTGTCTGTTGAAAATGTAGTTAATTTTTTCGAACGCAATCATGAAGAGAAGGACCGATAAAGGTGTGCCTTGAGGAATACCATTGTATAGTTTCTTTAAGTTAGTCGTAGAGTTATGTACCCGAACCCTGAAGGTTCTGTTGCTCATAACGGCCTTTATAAGGCTATGAAGCCTTGGACCAACTCCCCAGAGTTCAAGCTGACATAGCACTGAATGTACCCGTACGCGATCGAAAGCCTTTTCAAAATCCGTCGCCAATATGGAGACGTGGTTTTTTGTAGAAAGGGCTGTCGACGCGAAGTGTTAAAACCGCATCCATGGTACTGTGGTTCTTTTTAAATGCAACCTGATTGTGAGAGATTTTATTTTTTTGGGTAATAAGCCACATGAGCCTCCGTGCAAATATTTTCTCGATAGTTTTTCCTAGGCAAGAGAGAAGTGAAATGGAGCAGAAGCTATTTAGTAGTAGTAGTAGTAGTTCTTTATTTATAAAAATACATTAAGGAAACGGCATTACAAAAGTACAATTAAAGTGATTTACATATTTTTACAAACAAGAAAAATGAATAGATACTTATCGACTTGGTTATTATAACCGTCTGTCGATCTCCGCTTTCCCAGAGTCCAAACTGTTTAGTGTACTACACCTGACTTCCCGGGTCTTCCCCAGATATCAGATCGTTCCACCATACAGTTCGGAACTAGGTGAGCGGAGTTACTAGAAAATATTTAAAAATCTTCCATCAAAATGTTGTTGCGATATTTGAGTGCCTGGCTGATGTAGTTGGATAGAGCCGTCCAGCAGTGCCCATCCAGCGCAGTGAACACATCCTGCGGTTGCAGCTGCTCTTTCCCAAAATGCAGCAGGCGAATCTCCCGCAAAATGGGGCAGCGTCCTATGAAGTGCACGACGTTTTCCTGCTCCCTCATGTTGCAGATCGGGCACACAGTGTCGCTTGCTGTCACGTTCGGAATAAAGCTTAAAGGTAGAATTTCTCCTCTGGCCATGAAAATGGTGCGGATCTTCTCCACAGAGAAAGCGTCGTTGAAATAGTTACAAGCGCCCAGATCATATTCAAGATCCCTATGAGTCAGCCGAGTTGCACTTCTCCTTGATTCTGTTTTGAACTGAGTCCTATAGTTTTCGTCCATTTTAAGCAAAATTCTTTTCGACCATTGCGGCCACTGTGAAGGTTCATCCAACTGCAGTCTTTCACTGTGGGTCTCCGCAAGCGTATCCCATTCTACGACCCATTGCTTCGCTCCTGCAGCGTATAATTGGCTAAAATGTATGGCAGTCTATGTTCGGGCATGCTTAAAACCTTTTGCATATACCTAAAGTGCATATCAGCTGTAAAAATATGCAGCGGCGACAGGCCGGTTTCCAGGTACAGCATTCTATTCGGGGTAAAGCTGGGCAGGCGAAAAATCTTTTTTAGGAAAAATCTTAACAGGCTTTCGACTTCTTCATAAGGGGCGATACCCCAGACCTGCGCGCCGTAACAAAGGATTGACCGCATTGCTGCACTGAAGAGTTTAAACTTGCTACTCATTGGAACGTCTTTTTTACCCAACAGCGATTTCCATGTGCAATTTATGGCCAGTTTTGCGTCTCTGAGCTTCTCCTGTAAATGGTGGTTAAATCGCAGAAGCTATTTATTCCATGGTTAGTTTTATTTGGTTTATGTATTGGAATTACCGTGGCTGTTTTCCAGCTGTGTGGGTATGTTCCTTTTTAAAGCATTGAATTAAAAACCTCAAGAAGCTTTTCCTTGAGTATTTGGGGTGCGTTTTTGAGCATGGGATACGAAATTCTATCAAAGCCGGGGCATTTTCCCTTTGCAGTTTGGATTGCCATTTCCATTTCCAAATATGGGCTAATCCGAGAATTTTGAAACCAGCCCAAAAAACGAAAAAAGCTAAAAAAAACATATTTCTATATGGTTTTTTGTCAATTTATTTTTCCTAAATCATAGGAACTAAACTTGTCTAAGCAATGGACAAAAAAATTTAATATTTTTTTTGGTACAACTAATTAATATTAGCAAAAAGTATTTTTTTGGTATTTTTGTCTGTTTTTTAGACCTGTTTTCATTTGTCATTTTCTCCTATTAGAATGACAATGTGTGATAACATTTTGTTCACAAAGTGTCGTTTACATATTAAACTATTTTCTCAAGTCAAAAAAACTATCAAATTGTGGCTAAAAGTATAGATAATCACCTTTTTTAGCTTGATGGAAGAAGTGTAACGTCCGCAACGTAACGTCCGCAACAAATTTAAATTAAGATTATTTTTATTAATGGAACTAGTTACCTTTCTTTTTTAAGCTGCATTGATATGGTCATTTATTACACTTCATTTTAAGTTATCTTACTTTTTTGGTTAACTATTCTTAATTCGCTAATAAATGTGAAAATGCACACAAACCTCAAATTTTACTTCCATTTTTTGTAACGTCCGCAACGGAACTTTGAGCAAGCATAACTTTCATTCAAAAACAGTTAACCTCTTGTTTTGAAATTAGTTTAAAAGTGCACTCAAGAAACTGCATGTGACAAACATTTCATGAATAAATACTCACGTCTACGGCAGCTGTGTCATTTCTAACAATCAAATTTGCGTACAAATGTAACGTCCTCAACGCAGGATTGACCCATATGTAAAGTTTGAATCTAATTGTTTTGCGGGGCGAGATAGCGAATTGGGTTGGTAAGTGCCGTTTACGAGTTCTTCTTTTTCTTGAACATATTGCTAAGAAAAATTGCAATCGGCTGAGTATTTTGACAGGCGTTGTCCAAATTCCTCTGCTATTTCCCTGAGGCAGGTAACGAGACCACCTTCGGTTTTAAAATTTTGAGGGTGGTGGGACGTACCTCGGACCATATCTTTTTCGAGGTGGACAGGGGCGAGATTCTAGATGTGAACTGTTCTAAGCAGGTGCGCTTGGCATCTTCGGCGGATTTTTTGAACCGGGCGTTGGCTTTTTTGTATAGTAAAAGGTTAAGAGTGGTCAAGTCGGCTTGGTAAACGTGGAAAATATATTGTTTATCGTCCCTAAGCTCCTGAAGCGTATTGTTCCACCAGGGGACTTTGGCTTTATGTGGGTTTTTTTTAGTTTGTGGGATGCTGCAGTTGGCAGCTGACCTTATGCATTTTGTGATCTGGGCGACTTGGCTGTTGAGGCAGCCAGTTTTCCAAGACAAGGAGATGTTTGTGCATTTTCTTCTGAAAGTATCCCAATTAGCCAAGTAGGTTTTGTATTTTGGTAGTATTGAGATCTTGTCGCTGCTGAAGCTCAGCATACATATTACATATGTGTGCAATCTGTGGGGACACTGGCGAGACATCTACGTGGGTGAAGGTATTATGCGTAGAGAGGTGAGTGGCTGAGCCATCAATAATTGCTCCGACTAAGGCTTTACGCCGAGAGTTGGAAGATGGTTTAAGTCGCCTAGTATTATGACGGGGCCTGATGTTTGACTAAAGCAGTTCACTATATCTGTTTTCGAAAAGCTCTGGCAGGGTTGGATGTAAATATTTATTATATTAAGAGGCCGATCAAGATCAAGTTGAACGGCAGTGCATGATACGTCGGAGATTATGCGTTTGTGGGTATGAGGGATGTGCCGTTTGATAAGCACCCCAATACCTTGTTTAGCTGATGTGTTTTGAGGAAGGTTGTAAAAATTGGCTCCATAGGCCTTAGGACAGACAAAATTTGAAAAATCGTTGGGCATATGAGTTTCCTGTAGGCATATAATATCGGGTGAGTTGTCATAAATAAGTAGGGATAGTTCATTGTAATTATTAAATTTACCATTGGTATTCCATTGGCTTATATTTATGCTCATTTAGATAAAAAGATAGGTGAAAGATTATATACAAACAGAGAGGGGTTTTTTGGGGAGCGCTTTTAGAGATCTTGTTTGATTCTGAGTCAGAGTAATTTTTTGATTTGTGGGATTCTGAGTCTGTGAACATGTTATCATTGTTTGACTTGCCGGATTCTGAATCAATATCTTTAAGAAAATCGTGCACTTGCTTTGAAATGGCACGAGCAGTTTCTGTACGTTTATTGATTTTGGTTTGTAGTTCTGGTGTTTGTGAGGAAGGGTGGGAACGGGGAAAATGGGGTGAAGGAGTGGACTGGGGGGAATGGGGGGAATGGGGGGAATGGGGGGAGGGGGGAGCGGTGTGTTTTCGAGACTACTGTAAGAGTCCCGCTTCTAAAGGTCTGCTTGCTTGTGGATGGTTTGCTGTTGTCTTCTGTTTGACGATGAATGTTTTGCTGTGGTATCGAAGTTATTGGGGAGATCGGTTTTAAAACGACGACCTTCGCAAAGGTAGGCGATGATATTTGTTGTTGCTACTTTTGGATAATTCTTGATTCTCGCATGCTGCATTTTTTTGTCGTTTTGATTTTAAGTAAGTCTTTTTATTGCTGATAAGATGGACAAGCGGCTGATGAGGCGGCGTGTTCGCCTGTGCAGTTTGCGCATTGGGTGCGTAAGCAGGGCGCGGGTTGAGGCGGGGTAAGATTGCAGGTGGAGCACATGGCTGGGTCTTTACAGTGTTTAGGTATGTTCGAGCCTCTGGCAGTTTTTGCATCGCATAGGGTTGGGTATGTAATCCTTTACTTTAACACTGTACCAGGAGATGTCTATTTTGCTGGGAAGATTGTAAAGGTCAAAGGTGACCAGTATAGTTTCAGAGGGTTTGGTGACGCCGTCGATGGTTTTGGTAAACTTGAATACCGAGTGTACATTTTGAGCTTTGAGTTCTTTTACTATTTCATCTTCTGGGATGTTGTTTAGGCATAGCGCGTAGATTGTCCCCTTCACAGAGTTTAAGGATTCGTGGTAATTGAACTCAACGTCGCATAGCCCAGGTAAACGTGTGGTGTTACGAACTTTTCAGCTACTTGTTTGGTGGTAACCAGCATCAGCAGATTGCTGCATTTTTTTGTCGTTTTGATTTTAAGTAAGTCTTTTTATTGCTGATAAGATGGACAAGCGGCTGATGAGGCGGCGTGTTCGCCTGTGCAGTTTGCGCATTGGGTGCGTAAGCAGGGCGCGGGTTGAGGCGGGGTAAGATTGCAGGTGGAGCACATGGCTGGGTCTTTACAGTGTTTAGGTATGTTCGAGCCTCTGGCAGTTTTTGCATCGCATAGGGTTGGGTATGTAATCCTTTACTTTAACACTGTACCAGGAGATGTCTATTTTGCTGGGAAGATTGTAAAGGTCAAAGGTGACCAGTATAGTTTCAGAGGGTTTGGTGACGCCGTCGATGGTTTTAATAAACTTGAATACCGAGTGTACATTTTGAGCTTTGAGTTCTTTTACTATTTCATCTTCTGGGATGTTGTTTAGGCATAGCGCGTAGATTGTCCCCTTCACAGAGTTTAAGGATTCGTGGTAATTGAACTCAACGTCGCATAGCCCAGGTAAACGTGTGGTGTTACGAACTTTTCAGCTACTTGTTTGGTGGTAACCAGCATCAGCAGATTGCCTTCTCGTTGCGTGGAAATGGAAATATTTTCCATGCTAATACTTTGCAGTGCCCGATGCACAGCGAAGCAGGAGAAGTCTGAGATTGATTTTTCTGTATTTTTTTCTTTAATTATTGTAAATTTTGGGTTTTTTTGCACCGACATAGGAAGTTCTGGGAACTCCTCCGTTAGTTTATGATAGGGTCTTTTCTTTTTGGTTTTGGGGCTCTCGCTAAACGCCGCAAAGCGATTGTCCCCTAAGTTGGGAGGCCCAGGGGCCATGGTCGCATCTCTCCGCTTCTATGGAACCTAGCAGTAAACACGCTGCTCCGTGACATAGAAGATGGTGGGTGCAAGATTGTTGCTTATGCAGACGGTGTGTTGTTATGCTACGGGGAAATTTTCCGCAATGCCTCTGTGACATTATGACAGTTAAACTCAGAAAACTGTCAAAATGGGCATCTGAAAGTGGGTTAAACGTAAACCCAAGTAAAACCGACCCAATTCTTTTATCCAGGAAGTATTACATCCCAAAGTTATCCGCCCCAAAATTAAATGATTCCGTTCTTGAGTTTAGCGACAGTGCAATATACTTGGGGCTTGTACTAGACAAGAAACTGAACTGGAATCTCACTTTATCGGATAGAGTGCAAAGCTGGTTATACATCGCCATAGTAAGATCCATCCTCCTGTATGGGGCATCTTTATGGTGGCCAGCGCGATGCTGTATAGTTCTAAACTCAAGGCGCTCAACAAGGTGCAGAGAGTAGCTCAACTATGCATGACAGGAGCTCTTAGAACAACCTCTAGTAAAGCGCTCAACGCTATTACTAGCATATCCCCAATTCTATTGGTGGCAAGAGATACCGCCACCATCACAGCACGATGTCTGATAGACGCAAACTGCTGGACAGTCCATCAATACGGGCACTCCATCCTCCACTCATCCATCCTATCGGAAGGCCCAAACATGCAATGAACAGATTATTGCACACCCGTAGAATACACTTTGCCTGGGCGGCAAATCCCTTTGGTCAAAATGACTGTATAAATTTCTTCACAGACGGCTCCAAACTCGACAATCGAGTTGGAGTAGGGGTCTTCTGTGAACAACTTAGTATCAAAATACACTTCCGTCTTCCGGAGCACTGCAGCGTTTTTCAGTCAGAGATTCTCGCCATAAGCGAGGCTCTTAGTTGCCTACGCCACTCTAGCCTTATAACCGGAGCAATAAACATTTACTCAGATAATAGCAATAAAGTTACTTCGTGCGCTATCCTCAAACTCAACGATAGTCAATCTGGGTGCCAGGGCACCAAAATATTGAGGGGAACGAACAAGGAGGACTTCCAGAAAAGGAGGACTTCCGTATGCCCTTAGCCACTTTTAAGCTCAGGATAAGGGAAGTTTTCAGAACAATAAATGTGGAACAATACCACTCACTGCAACATCAGTTTGAGACCAGTTCAGTGGGTCAGTGCAATTCTGCTGTGGTTTTTTAAGAGGGCTAGCGACTCGATCGTTTTTCTTGTTTTCTTTTTTTTTTAAGAGGGCAATAAGTATCGCAACGCTGATCGGGAAACCCAACTATTTCGTTCTTTCTTGTTTTTTTTAAGAAAGTTTTACAAAACTACAATAAGATCTTGTTTAGAATGCTGTAAGCGAATTTATACCAAGGGTTCAAGCGAATTGACTTGTACGTTTTTTATGGCATATTTTTAAATTTCAAACTTCATCAAATGTTGACGCAAATTTTGAAAACTCTAGCCACATTGTCGTCGCCTACAGCTAAACGAAACATTAACAAAAGTTTCACACATAACTGTTAGAAAAAGAAACAACGCAGTCAGTCATGGTGAATCGCATTTCTGGCGATATGTTGCGAACTGATGTTGTTTTGAAATATAGTGAAAGGATCCAGGTTTGGCCAACCTATATCTGCCAACAATCGTCTGAGGTATATCACCTCTCTAGCAGCAGTTGACAGGGCTATATATTCCGCCTCCGTACTGCTTAAGGCAACGACGCTCTGCCTTGTCGAAGACCATGAGAATACAGCTCCAGCCAGTAAGAAAGCATATGGGCTAATCCGAGAATTTTGAAACCAGCCCGAAAAACGAAAAAAGCTAAAAAAAACATATTTCTATATGGTTTTTTGTCAATTTTTTTTCCTAAATCATAGGAATTAAACTTGTCCAAGCAATGGACAAAAAAATTTAATATTTTTTTTGGTACAACTAATTAATACTAGCAAAAGTATTTTTTTGGTATTTTTGTCTGTTTTTTAGACCTGATTTCATTTGTCATTTTCTCCTATTAAAATGACAATGTGTGATAACATTTTGTTCACAAAGTGTCGTTTACATATTAAACTATTTTCTCAAGTCAAAAAAACTATCAAATCGTGGCTAAAAGTATAGATAATCACCTTATTTAGCTTGATGGAAGAAGTGTAACGTCCGCAACGTAACGTCCACAACAAATTTAAATTAAGATTATTTTTATTAACGGAACTAGTTATCTTTCTTTTTTAAGCTGCATTGATATGGTCATACATTCCACTTCATTATAAGTTATCTTACTTTTTTGGTTAACTATTCTTAATTCGCTAATAAATGTGGAAATGCACACAAACCTCAAATTTTACTTCCAATTTTTGTAACGTCCGCAACGGAACTTTGAGCAAGTATAACTTTCTTTCAAACACAGTTAACCTCTTGTTTTTAAATAAGTTTAAAAGTGCACTCAAGAAAGTGCATATGGCAAATATTTCATGAAAATATACCCACGTCAACGGCAGCTGTGTCAATTTTAACAATCAAATTTGCGGACAAATGTAACGTCCGCAACGCAGGATTAGCCCATATCCAGAATACGAACTGCAGAAGAGTTGGTCGTTTGCCCAATTCGCATCTGCGAATCCCAGGGTTGATTTCCCAGACTTCTTGTAGACAATATTCAAGTTTGTTGTACCCGCCAGAAATCTCAGCAACTCGTGCTCAATATGCGGGTCAGTTTGCTCACTGCATGCACAATATCATAGTTCAGTCAATCTAGACATAAAAATGGCTTTAAATAACATTAATTCCGACAGAGCTGAATTTTGGTGGAGGCCTTTGGTTTACCCCAAGGAACAAATTGTGAAATGTCCTCATCGATCCCAGGTGTGCTAATTGAGTTATTCAAGGTCACAGGCAAAAATTTGTATGTGTATGTACGTATGTGTGCTCATTATGTATAACGTGATGCTTACAAGCGCGATATCTGGAAAATGGTGGGTCCTACAGAAAAAATCATATGGATGATTTTTGTAGAGCATTTCAAGATCTACATCTTTCTCTTTTTTTCCCTTTTTTATTTTTTGATATACCTTTACGTTTTTAAGAAAAAACTCAAAAAAGTCAAAATTTTTACCTGTGACCTTGAATAATTAAATTAGCACACCTGGGATCGATGGGGACTTTTCACAAATTGTTCCTTGGGGTAAACCAAAGGCCTCCACCAAAATTCAGCTATGTCGGAAATAATGTAATTTCAATGTCTAGATTGACCGGACTATCAGGTCGGTTCAAAACTGTACTCTTTCCCTTTTGGTCGGAACTTTCCTTGTGAAGTCTTGTCCAGGGCGAAGGCACGTGGTCCAAAAATCCGTAAATGCTTTACTGAAGGTTTACGCTGCTTCCACATACCAAATGGTGTTTTTCAGTCCATTGATTTTGTTGGTCACTTATTCCTTAAGTAGGCAGCAGTGTGGACGGCTTTAGCCCACACAAATGCAACAAGGTTCGCATGAATTAGAATACTTTTGGCCGTCTCCATCGTTCAGCTACACGGTTTTGCTCAGGAATATAGGGAGCCGTAAGTTGCCTTCTAAAGCCGCAAGTGCTTACAATTTCCGTTAGCTCCTGGTTCACATGTTACTTGCCATAATCGTTCCGCAGCGCTTGTATGCTTGTTTGGCATTCCACGTAGTTTTTAAACATCTTAAATTTCTTTAACACCTCACTTTTTGCACGCATAAGGTAAACATGGATTTTTGTGGAATGATCATCAATGAATGTAACAATGTATCGATTCCCAGGCCAGCAGACATCAGAATGAATCAATTACAACACACTAGTTTAAATTCAGTCTGCCTTTTGTGGATGTGGCAATGCGCGTATCTTTGATATGTAGCATGTATCGTAAGAAATCTTCGTGGGTACGTGTCGTATACTTATTCTATTCACCAGAAATCTCAAACTAACTTTCTTAATCTCTTAAAGTTTAAGGGGATATATGTTATACACCTAGCATTGTCGAAAAAATCGATTTTTCTGATTTTGCATTTTCTTGAAGCTTAAGGGATCAAAAACATGCTGTGAAAGTCGATATCTCAAAAAATAACGAAGTTATAGACCGAAGAGTGAGTCACGTTCGAGCGTGCCGTACCGCCGTACCAAATTTTCAAACGCATTTTCTCGAAACCACGTTTTTGAAGTCGGTAGCCAAAAGTCGGTAACCGATTGCAATGCAATTTTTTGTGCTTATTCCATACATAATTATCAAGTCTTTGTCATAGGATTTTATTTCCGACGCTTAGTTTTTTTTAATAGGCAAAACAATAGCTAGATTTAATTCGAAAATCGCAATGGTATTTTTAATCGTCCGCTATGTTGTCAAAAATCAATATTTTCAAAAACGGCTATGACAAGGACTAGATTCTAGTATCTAATTTAAAAAACGTTGTGGTTTTTTTTTGTTTCAGATAATTTTCGAAGCTGCGGCAGTGGTTACAGTATTTTCTTTTTTTTTACACCGCTCGGAAGAATCCAGCATATCTCGCTACATTGCACTATGGTCCAAAAGTCGATTTTTTTGGCATAAACTCTAAAAATTTACTTACAGACCTCAAACTTTGCACACAATTTTTTTTTTTTAAGAAGAGTATGCTAAAAAATTTGAGTCTGTGCGACCACGCCCTTTTAAGCCTCCCATGCAAAAGCATTCCTAGTATTATTCTTCAAAATTAAGTTTGACTCTGAATTCAGACAAGTTACTTGAATTTATATAAATGTAATCAATTTTATTTAGATCATTAAGATCATCCGATAAAATCGGATAAAGATAACTCAAAATCCGGCCGTAATTTTAAACAAATATATTACTGGTTTAGTGCTAAACAAGGCGTGTATACAAATATGCATAGAAACATTATTTAGGAGCTAAATAACAAAGTCTTGATAACCAACTACCTCCGTATCTCAGGTAATCTTCATCCGATTTTAATGATCTAAATGTCATAAGAACAGTCATTTAGTCAGCAATCAAAGATGCATAAAAAAGTTTTGAAAAATTTAAGATTTGGTATAAAAAACTTTAAAAATTTTACATAACCTCAAAAACCCACCGAAGTAATTGAGGATTTTCGCTGCATTCGTCTTTACTTGAACACTTTTTAGTGCTTAAAATCGTCAAAAATGATAATATTGATTAAGAACAAAGTTTTGTTGTCCAGTTTTGAACTCAAAAATCAATTTTTTCTACGAATCGCTTCCATCAAACCAGTAGGAGTTGTGGCAGCGAATCCTGAACGAGTGGAAAGCAATCCCAAAATGTATATTAGAGAATATTTTGTTATGTTCTGTATGTGAATTTGTTAATAAAAAATCACAGAATATACAAAAAAAAAGTTGGGTTCATTTGCTTTGCTAATGAATTTTTTATGCGGCCCAACAGTCGACAGTTGCAAACATGTACTCACACTTGCACGCCACTGTATTGACATTTTGGAAGTTTCTCTTTTATAAAGGAGTCAAAAGAACTTATTCTTTTTTTTTTTTTTTTTTTTTGTTGATTAAGTTACTTCCTGCCTAGAAGGTGGAAGATTTATTTGGCCTCCCCGTTTCTAACGGGTTAACGCCACCGCCAAAACTTATTTTTTTATTTATGTCAGCTCTTTTCTCATCTTCTATGTGGTATTTGCTCCGTTTTTCGTAAATCCAATCAGAAACAAAAGATATTTTGCGATTGTTGCTGCGCCAAATATCGAAGAGATCGCTATGCCGAAACTCGAACGTACCTGAATATTGTGGAATTGTAAGAAAAGGGGGACGAACGGGGAAAATATGTTAATTGGCGCTGAAAAAGGACATTTATGTGATCACACTGACGTTGTTAGTTTTTGTGAGCAGACGTTAACTCGTTTTTTTTTATTCCACGAAACACAGGGGACGCATGTTAATTTTCTACAAAAATACACATAAATTGGACATTAAACACAACTCGAATACTAAAACAACACATAAATGTACAATATACAGTGAATACTACACACCTTGATCTTCAATTTCCATTATTAACTTGAGTTTGTTCGGATAGATAATTTTTATTTATTTGTTTATTTGTTTAAAGCAATGTACTGCTCAATGGACTTAAAAATATATACATAGAATTTAACAATAGAAACATCATAAATTTGAAAATGACAACATTTAAAGTAGGAAAACTTACTAAGTTGATGATGAAAGGAACGCAATGATTTTTAGCGAATTAGCTTTGGGAGAGCACTCATAGGATATTGAGTTATAAAGTTCGTTATAGTTATCACATAGGACTCGGAAGGGGTCGAAACGGGAGTAGTTTGACCTGCACACAGGAAGTGCTAATGGACGGAATCGGCGAGTAGCTCTGCAAGGAACGTTCCAATTGAGGCTAGCTAACAGATCAACTGAGTCGACGGCGCCAGTGATAAGTTTGTGAAGTATTATCACACCATAACAGGTCCGACGATCCTTTAGAGATCTATAAGAAGGCAAACAGCGTCCCTCCTCCCAGTTTAGGCCTTGTAGAGCAAAAAGGAGAAATTGCTTTTGGACTGATTCTATCATATTTTGATAGTGCTCATATTGTGGAGACCATACACTGGAGCAGTACTCAAGTGTAGGACGAACTAGTGAGACGTAAAGGAGCTTAGTGGTGAAAGGGTCATCAAATTCCTTAGACCAGCGTTTGATGAAAGCTAACAAGCACTTAGCTTTGTTGGAGATGGTACTGACGTGGCGATTAAAACAAATCTTATGGTCAAATAGGACGCCAAGATCAAGAACAGTATCAATGCGTTCAGGTGCAAAGTGATCTATTGAGTATGTAAATAAAGAGTTTTAGTTTCGTAGTTTATTAATAACTTTTATTTATTCGGTCCGCTGTCTAGCGTGGCCGATTTATTATATAATAATTTTCAACGTGGTCTTTCTGAGTTGAGAAGAGTTTTTATTATAAGCCTGCGCGGCGATGACCGGCGCATGTGATCTCCAAAAATCCACTAATGTTGTACAGAAAATGTTCTTATAACTAAAGCTCGATTTACTACCAAAAACAAAGCACAGTAATGTTCTTATCTCTAAAGCTCGCTTTTCAACTGCCCGAGACATTGCGCTCGGGTTTTATGACTGTACAAATATTTCCAAATATTGTTTTTGTTATTATTGTATTTATTATGTTAGCCGCTGGATGATTGTGTTAACTCCTCCCTTTCTAAGACGAAGGCTGTCCGCAGACTTCTCGAAATTAGCAGTGACGACCTGAACAGGGATCTATTTAGAAACTGTTCCTCTGAATAGTATTGGTTGTGTATACAGGTTTATTTTGGTCGACCAACCTCATACTGGTATTGCGCCTAGCCACTGGAAGAAAGGTGATCCGTAGGTTTCGGTTTCATCGATGATTTTTGTAACGAAACTAACACCCATCCTTATTTTAGCCGTCTCCATTTTTACGATCATGGCGCTGTTGTCGGTTTAACTGCTTGACTTGAAAATGTTTAGGATTCAGTTTTCGATACCGCTAGAGTGTAGTTTTTGTAAGCATCTTGATTAAGGCAGCTGATAGCTGAAAGTTTTTATAGCGGCTCATGGACTATGTTGCAGCATTGTTATGTCTGTGGCGATTTATAATTTTATATGCTAAATTTGCGATATTATGAGCTTTTTTTTAAATACTAGTTTAGTCAAAAATTATAACTAAGAAAATTTCAAGAGATTTATACTAAATTTTTTCAGTGATATTCGTAGAACGCTAATTGATTGAATAAATTTGTTTTAAAAAATTTCTGGTTGTTTTAATTTTAATTTGTGAAATCATTAATGTGTAACATTTCATCAACTACCTTTAACCTGTGCTAAAGAGGATGACGCGGAAAAATAATACCAAATGTTTTTTGTTTAATTTGTCTTGAAGTGAATTTAGTTGATAAACGTTTGCCAACTTTGTTACCAGTGTCAAGTCTGTATCCGTGTAGCCTGCTTTTTTGGTGATGGTCAGGCCAAAAGATAAACAACAAGACTAAAGAATTTTACGATGCCAAATGATTTAACGTAAATTATCTTTATGAACGACCCTCCCTTTTATGAGGACCGTTGTCCCAAGGTCTGCTTCGATCGTTTCTTCCCTATACCGTGGTGTAAGTTTGTTTCCCAGACGTTTGTTTAATTTTACCAGGACGGTTTCTCCCACCTCAAAAGTTCTGTCTCGTCTTGTTTCGTTTATTTGTCTTAGCTGTTTCTCCTGAGCTTCACTAACCTTTCCTATGATTTCGTCTGCAAGTTCGGGAGGAATCGAATGAATGATGTCGATCGGCCTTTTATTTGTCACTGAATGCACTGTTTTATTGTATTCTATAGTTGCCTGAAGTATGAGGTTGACTGTTTCACTCATGCCTCTTTCAAGTTTCAAACAGCGTGCTATTTCTGAAAGCGTGCTGTGGAACCTTTCAACCTGCCCGTTTGATGTACTATGGAGTGGTGGTGCGTTTGCTATCTCAACATTAAATCGATTTGACACGAGTGACCTGATTGACTCAGAGTTTATGGACGGTTCATTGTCACAAAATATTGTTTTCGAATGGGGATAGAAGTTCATCAATTGCATTATTGCCGGTTCTATATCAACTATTGTTCTAGAATCTATGGGCTGCACAATAGCAAATTTTGAAAATTTATCTATGCATGTCAAAAAGTACTTCCTGTCTGTGGAGAAAATATCAATATGCAATGTCTCGCCTACGTGCGAAGGAATAGGTGTCCTCCCAAGGATGTGCTTCTGCGGGTGGCGGTCGTACTTGGCTTTTTGGCAAACCAAGCAGTTAGCTACAAAACTAGCAGCTAATTGTGACATTTTAGGGAAAAAATAATACTGAAGAATTTGTTTTACGTTTTCCTGGGCTGCCCTGTGCGCTCTGTTGTGCTCCGTGGCTACTATTTCTTTTTGTTCTACTTTATTATAAATGTCGGTGACCATTTTTTTTGTGTGTCGAAAAGTTGTTGCTGGAAACTCATCTACGAGACTGTTTTGAATGGAAGCCAGTACGTGCAATTCGCAGTGTAGTGTATTAACAACATCTTGTTTGACCACATCACGAATTCTCCCCAGTAAAGTTTCCTTGTTTAAAAATTGAATTATATGCCTTGACTTTGTTCCAAATATAACAAAAGTGCGAGTAAAATCTGCTGTACCTTCCTCTATAATTATTTGGTTCCTAAAACAATTGACCGGCTTGTCTATTGTTTCGATGGTATATGACAGTGAAATTTCGCTATGTATTGTTGCGTTGTCTGACTGGGGGTCGTTTTCTAAAGCATGGATGGCCTGCCTAGATAGTGCATCGGCAACATAGTTCTCCTTCCCTGGCTTATAGAAAATTTGAGCATTATGCTCGTCTATAAATGCCTTCCACCTTTTAATCTTAGCATTTGGATTCCTATCAGATACGGCGAATGTTAACGGTTGGTGATCTATATAAATGTTTAAGTTTTTGACACCATACAGATAATATCTAAGAGATTTTAAGGCCCAAACGATGGCCAGAAGTTCTCGCTCATTTGTTGCGAAATTAAGCTCCCTATCCTGTAACGTTCTCGAAATCATTGTAATTGGCTTGCCATCCTGAGAAAGGACTGCACCTAGGCCTAGAGCCGAAGCGTCCGTAGTTAAATCCAAAGGTTTCTTGTAATCGGGATACAGTAACATTACATTTTCGGACACAAGGACATTCTTAAGTTTCTCAAAAGCAAGACATTGTTTTTCATCAAAGGTAACTGGGATCTTTTTAGACTGGCTGGCGGAAACTTTTCCGTTGTCTCCCTTCAGAATGTCAGTCAGAGGTCTAGCAATCGAGGCAAAGTCCTTAATGAAGCAGCGGTAATAGCTTGCTAACCCCAAAAAAGATCGAACACTGAACAAATTTGTGGGTTGTTTATAGTTTTGGATAGCATCTACTTTACTAGGACTGGTTGTGATACCTCCGCTAGATACTGTAAATCCAAGATATTCTACACTTTCCTTAAAAAAAATAGATTTATCTTTAGACACCCTCATGTTGGCCTCAAACAGTCTATCCAGTACCCAAGCAATGTTGTCTACGTGGTCCTCAAAATCTTCCGAAAATATTATCACGTCGTCAACGTAAACATAACATGACTTCCCTATTTGGTCTCTTAGGACATCATCTATGGCACGCTGAAAAATACTTGGAGCATTTTTCAGGCCAAACGGCAATCTGCAAAATTCGTATTTTCCATTTCCTACTGAAAAGGCTGTTTTCTCCCTATCCCTTTCCGCCAGCAAGATTTGATGGAATCCCGATTTGAGGTCCAGGGTTGTAAAAAACCTGGCTTTTCCCAAATTTTACAGGATGGATATTACATTTGGTATAGGGTACTTGTCGTCAACTGTTTTTAAGTTAAGCTTCCTAAAATCTATAACCAACCTTTTTTTCGTATTTCCGTTTTCATCTGTACCTTTTTTATCGACTACCCAAACTGGACTATTGTATGGTGATGTCGAGGGCCTGATAATTCCAGCTTTTAACAATTGGTTTGTCTCCTCATTTACGAAATCTGCCACGCCCAAGGGGTACGGGTAAAGTTTTGAGTATATCGGTTGATCATCTTCGGTACGTATTGTAGCAATGATATTGGTATTACACGGCAGTGCTTCTTCAGGTTCTGCGAAGACAGCCATTCGGTCTCTTAGCATTCTGTGAAATTTATTAGATATCTGGTTTGGTACCACGATATCATTTATATTGGTAAAGTTCACGCTGTTACACCTCAAAAATTGAATTTGCTCGACTTCATTGTTGACTTTTAAAGTTTTGGACTTAAAGTCTAACATTGCATTTGTCTGGGTCAGTAGGTCTAGTCCTATTATGGCGTCAAAACCAGAAAGGTCTGGGAGAATGAAGAACGGGACATCTGTATTAAAAAGTTTAATGAAGCATTTATATTTTACGGTGTTGCAACCATGTAGTGATTTAACTGTGAATTCTTTTTGTACCGGCGTTGTGTTTTTTAGTTCAGAGAGAGGCTGTATGTAGTTTTTTGAAGCTCCAGTGTCGATCAAAAGTTTTATGGTTCGCCCTGCTATATTTCTCTCTATGTACGGTAGCAGGGACCTGTGGCTAAAAAATGAACATGATCATATCCTGTGAGATCGTCTTCAAAGTCCTCAACCGTCGCTTCAGCCTCCTGTTGATAATCGTCGTCGTCTTCTCCACCTTGGCCTTCCCCATGAGCTAAGTGGTTAATCCTTTGCTGTTTTGGTCCTGTATACCTTGCACTGCCATTATTTGGTCTTTTTGATGCCTGTGCATAATCAATGTTTGCCTGAGGCTGGCGTGCGTTCTGTTGTTGAGGATGCCATGCGTTTTGATTTTGTGTTGGCCATGTATTTTTTTGTTGAGATGGCCAAATATTTTGCTGCTGGTGTGGCCAAATATTTCCCTGAGTCGGGAATGGTGTTTGCCTAAGTTGGTTTTGACCCGTTCGAACAGTGCGCATAGATACATCCTGATTCATTGACTGGACCTGATCTTGCCTTTCCTGATTACCGTAAAAAAAATTAGGGTTTTTGTTTTGCATGGGCATGGGTGAATTTCTATCCCTATCATTGTGTCTATAATCGGTTTTCTGACCTCTGTCTCCTAATTTTCTGGAATAATTAAGGGCAAACTGGTAACGCTCGTGGTTAGATTCGACCTCTTGCGCTAAAGCGAGAGCAGTCGGTAGGTCTTTTGGGCTTTTCGCAAAAAGAATATCGCTCAACGTTTTCCTTACACCAGTTATGAACACACGTAACGCGTCCACTCTGTATTTTTCATTCAGAGACATCGCCAAGGCACTATCAAACGTCATTATAGTCTTGTTAGTAAGAAGGGTCAGTTTTTTTTCGACCTCGTCGTAGAATTCTGTAAGCGTCATGTCACCCTGTCGTAATGTTGATAGCTCCTGTTCAATTAAGTAGATCGGTTTTTTGTCGGCATATGTAAAATCAAGACGGCTGATCATTGCTTTGAAATTTAACGGTGTATTAAAAGAAGCCAACAATGTGTTTGCTGAGCCTTTTACTTTGTTTCGCATAATACCAAGAGCTTGGTAGTATGTTGAACTGCCTTCGTATTTTTCATAAACCTTAAAAGCGACATGCGCCGCTTTTCTTCACGACACATATGTTTCACATTTGCCCTCAAAGTCTGGCATAGACTTAATGATATCTAAAGGTTCTTTACACACAAAACCCTCTACGATCTCGGCATCTGTGTAAGTTTCCACCTCTGGGGTTTCAACTGTACATTTTTTAATTCGCTCACTAATCTCCTCTAACTGCTTTTCAAATGATTGTTTTTGAACTGCGAGCGCACCGGCAACAGCACTTTCTACGATCGCTTTTAGTTGAGCTTCACTTAACTCCATTTTGCTAGCTTTATTTGTTTTTGACCACCAATTATTTTCTGACGAGTTGTCTTCTTTTGCACTGTCCAACCGCTTTGTTTGATGCGCTGACCACTTATCCAAACTTGACACGAGGTCGTCTAAAAAATTTTCACTGTCGCTCATGTATTTGTGTCGTCAATGCTCTTTGCACAGGTATTGTTATACTTAATATGAGAATTCTTGAGTCGTTCAATATGCGTTATACTTACAATGAATTAAGAGTGATTAACAATAAGTTCCTATTTAAATTGATTCTCAAGTATTTATGTTATATTTTGTTTTATGAAAACTAGGTTAATGAAAGAAAAATTTATTGTTGAGGTAAGGGAATAGCCGCTGCTGCCGTTGTGGTCTCTGGGGCTCCCTTTATTTAATTGCAGTTTTAATCAGTTTTAAAGAGTTGCTCGCAAAGTTTTCGTTGTTCGTTGCTTTTTTCTTCTCCGCTTGGTGCTTAGTTTGGTTGGTTCAATTTATTTATAATTAGTTAGTTATTGTAGGCTCGAAAATCCGTTTGGGCGCCAATAAAGAGTTTTAGTTTCGTTGTTTATTAATAACTTTTATTTATTCGGTCCGCTGTCTAGCGTGGCCGATTTATTATACAATAATTTTCAACGTGGTCTGTCTGAGTTGAGAAGAGTTTTTATTATAAGCCTGCGCGGCGATGACCGACGCATGTGATCTCCAAAAATCCACTAATGTTGTACAGAAAATGTTCTTATAACTAAAGCTCGATTTACTACCAAAAACAAAGCACAGTAATGTTCTTATCTCTAAAGCTCGCTTTTCAACTGCCCGAGACATTGCGCTCGGGTTTTATGACTGTACAAATATTTCCAAATATTGTTTTTGTTATTATTGTATTTATTATGTTAGCCGCTGGGTGATTGTGTTAACTTGTACAAATATATGGGTTTGATCGATAAAATGACATGGATTTACATTTATCTGGATTAAGCAGTAGCTTGTTGACTAGGCACCAGGATTGAAGGTTATTTAAGTCGAGTTGGAGCTGCATGTAGGAACTAGGTGATGTCAAATGCATACACAACTTAACATCATCCGCATACATAAGTACTTTGGAGAACTCAATTACTTGAGGAAGATCATTGATAAATAAGCCAAATAGTAATGGACCAAGGTGACTGCCTTGTGGTACTCCCGAATTTACAGTAACAGCTTTTGAATATATGCTGTTGTACTGGACCTTTTGGGTACGATTTGTTAAATAAGAACGAAGCCATGTCAGTAGCATTGGAGGAAATCCGAGGAGGAGAAGCTTGTGGATCAGTAGCTCATGGTTGACCGAATCAAAGGCTTTACTAAAGTCAGTAAAGATTACATCAGTCTGCTTTGTGGATTTAAAGCCTTGACCAATAAAGGTCGTAAACTCAAGCAGGTTAGTTGTTGTATACCGGCACTTTGTGAAACCATGCTGTTTAGAGGATATTATGGAGCGACACTGGTGCTGCAGTTGATCGCAAATAAGTTTTTCAAAGAGCTTAGGAATAGCACTAAGTTTGGCTATGCCGCGATAGTTGCTAATATCAGATTTACTACCGTTTTTATGTAGCGGAATAAGAAAGGATTCTTTCCAAATAGCTGGAAATGTGCAGTTAGCAATCAACTTTTGAAAAATCATAGTTAAGGGAACTGCAAGCGGTATGGCGCAATGTTTAAGGACACAGCTTGGAACCATATCGGGACCCGCAGAGAATGATAATTTTATTGTGGATAGACTACGTAGAACTTCACCTCCATCAATTAGAGGGGTGAAAATGGCGTCAGTATGGGGTAGCTGGTAGGAGTAGCTATAATCGATCCTGGAGTTATTTGTGGAATAGGTGGATTGGAAAAAGTCCGCAAACAGGTCGCCAATATCTTGGTCATTAGATGCAGATACATTATTTAGTTGTAGTGATGGAGGAAATTTGTTGGCTTTGCGCTTTGAGTTGAAGAAGGAGTAAAATAATTTAGGATTTTTACAGCGTAGGAGCTGTTGTAACATTTAGAATTATACAGGAGGTAATTGGATTTATTTGGATTTTTTGCGATACTCGAAGAGTAAGCAAATACTGTAAACGCGCAAATGTCTGTCCGTCCGTCCGTCTGTCCGTCTGTCCGCAACAACATCGAGATCTCGGGAACTATAAGAGCTAGAACCACCAAACACACAGACTTCTATAAGACTATAAGACTTCTATAAGCAAAGCGCAGAAGAAGAAGTTAGTTTCAAAACCTGACCACGCCTTATTTTACGCCCACAAACCGCGAAACTCTGTGGTGTCCACATTTTTAATGCTAGAGAAAAGTGGCCCTAATAAATGTTGTTTGTTTTGAAAATATCTACCCAAATATCTAAATAGTTTGAAAATCTGGCCATTTTCAAGAAATTGTGTTTACAAGTGCGTTAAAAATTTGTATTGCGCTCGAAAGTAGGCTAAACTTTTTTTTGATGAGGGCCCTAAAAATTGATTGCGCTCGAAAGTAGGCTACATTTTTTTGAAGAGGGCTAGCTAGCTTTTTTTTAAGAGGGCAATGAGTATCGCAAATCTTATAGTTCCCGACTATCCGGACTACCCGACTAAAGCGTTCTTCCTTGTTTTGCATTAAAATATTTACATTTTGCAAGCAATTATTATTTTAAATAATGTTTTTAGCAAATTGCTTAGTAAAATTTTCAATCATAGCGAAATAGCATTCCACTGGTGCACCTAGTTAAGTTCGAAAAGCGAAAACATATTTTATGGTGATAAAATACAGATTGTGTTTAAAAGCAGTAACAAAATATAAAAAAGAAGTTGTCCTTCTTAATTTGTTTGTCAATTGCGTTTTTCCTATTTATTTTTTAAAAAAGTGTTTAAGCACATTTTTTCCTAGTGTGGAAACCGTTGAAAATGTCAGCTTTTGTATAGGTAGGGGATGAAAAAAAAATTCCTAAGAGCACAGCTAAATTACATACACAAATCCCCATAAACAATACCAAAAACAAACATTTCGTCCGATTTGGAAAATGGGTCCAAAGAGTCTCTTAATCGTCTTCGCTCTATTGTTTCCTTTATTGGAAAAAGTAAAAAGTCTTGCGAAAGGCATTTTGTTTAATTTGTTTGAAATTTTTTAGTTGTTCAGTGCAAACAGCTGTCTTCTTTTGCAATTGTCACTCACATAATTTCCTGAGGGTTCAATACAAATGCTAGGGTTATTAAGTAAGCTTTTAATTTTAGCGCGAAATTAAATTTCGAAATAAAATTTCGCTATACTTTGAAATCAATTTAAATTTTTTATTCTGACGTCAATCCCTAATAATAGCGTAAAACAAACACAGCTCTAAAGGTCCAGTTCGAAATGGTTTGTGAGCTAGCTAAAAATATGAAATTTTTCAGCGATTTGACAAAAAGCTGAATTCAAAATCGCCGCTGTTTGCCGTAGCACCCCTGATAACTATTTATGTTTTCACCGTTTTTCGGGCTTAACCCCAAGGTTTTTGATAGAGTGACCCTCTCGGAGTCTCTCTCCCCCGTAAGCGGTGGCGCAGTTCTTAATATGCATCAACTGCGTTGGCTGGGGGTTGAGAATTAGCGATTAGCTTAAGTGCAGCTCCACATAATAGTCGTTTCCCAGTTTCTCAATGTGCACACACACACTCATTTTATTAACGTTCCACATTTTCCGTTCACGATTTATTTTAAGTTTAAGAACTGTGTGGAGAACATCGAGTTCTCGAGATGACTTTGTCTAATCTCCAATATAAAACCCTGCCGTGTTTCAAGTGCCTGGGCCCATAACCACTGTTGGCAAAAGAAACAGCGCAGAGAGTCGTTTGTAGTAGAACAAAGTTTAATGGTTTTAATGGAACTGAACTCAATGTACTTAGGACATTGTTAGGCAAGCGAGCAAAACATTAGGCTCATCCCTATCTTAACATAGTTACACGCAAAGATGTTAATAGATCGTATTAGTTTCCATAGGTTACTACATTTTCAACAATAACTAATGTAGGAAATTAAAAATCAAATGTTGAAATTATTCCAAACCCATATTTTCTCTTGCATTAAAAATGTGGGCATTACAAAGTTTCGCGGTTTGTTGGCGTTAAAAGGGGCGTGGTCGGGTTATGAAACAAACTTGCGTGGGGTATATAGAAGTCTGTGTGCAAAATTTATTGGCTCTAGCTTTTATAGTTCCTAAGATCTCAACGTTCGTACGGACGGACGGACGGAAGGACGGAAGGACGGAAGGACGAACTGGCGGACGGACGGACGGACGGACGGACA
Organism: Drosophila oshimai; assembly: GCA_018150695.1. Taxonomy (NCBI): domain Eukaryota; kingdom Metazoa; phylum Arthropoda; class Insecta; order Diptera; family Drosophilidae; genus Drosophila; species Drosophila oshimai. Next base: position 1,925,965 of record JAECWM010000302.1, on the reverse strand, counting down.
GACATTTTCAACGTTCACAGTATTTGCTAACTCTTCGAGTATCGCAAATAAAAAAAAATTTATCAGTTGTCAAGTCCCCCAAGGGCGCGGGTTTTGCGCGACTCTCTTAATTTTTTTTTGCGATTTTTCAAAGGACAGTCAAAACTGTCAAAGTCAATTTTTGTACAAATTTTAAGTAAGCTAAGCCCGTGTATTTTTTTGGTTTCGTTTTTTTTCAAACTTTTACGTAGTGCCGTCCTAAAGTTGGCGTGGCGTATGTGTGCATATTATGTATAACGTGATTATTATACGGGCGATATCTGGAAAATGGTGGGTCCTACAGAAAAAATCATATGGATCATTTTTGTAGAGCATTTCAAGATCTTCCCCTTTCCCCTTTTTTATTTTTCGATAAACCTTACCGTTTTTGAGAAAAACTCAAAAAAGTCAAAATTTTTACTCGTGATCGATGGGGACTTTTCACAATTTGTTCCTTGGGGTAAACCAAAGGCCTTAAAGCCATTTTTATGTCTAGATTGACTGGATTATTAATTGGATTGAATATTTTCATGGGTTTCTTTTTTATAAATAAAAAATTAAACAAGAAAGAACGCTATAGTCGGGTTTCCCGACTATCAGATTTGCGATACTCATTGCACTCTTTACAAAAAATGTAGCCTACTTTCGAGCGCATTAAATTTTTAACGCTCTCTTCAAAAGAAGTTGAGCACAATAAATTTTTAACGCACTTGTATACACAATTTTTTGAAAATGGCCAGATTTTCAAAACTTTTAGATATGTGGGTAGATATTTTCAATACAAAAAACTTTTATTAGGGCCACTTTTCTCTAGCGTTAAAAATGTGGACACCACAGAGTTTCGAGGTTTGTGGGCGTAAAAAAGGGCTTGGTCAGGTTTTGAAACAAACTTGATCTGCGCTTTGCTTATAGAAGTCTGTGTGCGGTGGTTTAAGCTCTTATAGTTCCCGAGATCTCTATGTTTGTACGGACGGGCGGACGGACAGACAGACATTTGCCCGTTTACAGTATTCTCTTACTCTTCGAGTATCGCAAATAAAAATAGGAAATATTTTCCAACTTTGACTTAGATTACACAGGTCGACCAAATATGATATTTTTTAGCCCAAGAGTAAACGCTGAGCTTCTGAAAGGACTTTACTTGTAGAATGCTAATTTCAAACTAAAAACTCCCCATCACGTAACAATTCGTAGAAAATCGTGGTCAAAGTACAGAAAATTCGATTGTACTTGTCAAGGCCAAATAAGAACTTAGCCCGACTTATCCCGAGTTTGGCTTAAATGATACTTGAAACCGTCGACTTCAAAAAAGACGGTGGGGAACTGTTGGGTCATTGCTTTAAATGCACTTTGCTAAGCTAACTTTTGGCTTTTTTTTTCATCTGTAGTAGCACGTAATACTTAAAATCTTTTGTGTGTCTCGGCTGTTATATTTTTTGGGTGGTCATATATGATATATTCTCATTATTTTTTGTTATACTTTTTCCTTTAAATTTTATATTTTTGAACATAATTTTCCAATATTGACCACAAAATTTAAATTATGATTAGTTTTGGACACTTACCTGGCGAAATCAGCGCATGAAAACTGCTTCAGATGAGCTTTCAGTGCAAATTAAAAGACTTTGACTTGGCATTTCTGGCTTGGTAGAACGGAAATACATTTTTTCGGCAAGATTCTTTGAATTCTTAAAGAAGTGGACTAGATAAGAAAAAATTTTGAAGACCAGCAACCGACATTCATGCCCATGATCAGTTTGCATATTAAAATTGTTTTAATTGCTATAATTTATATCTTTTTTTACGTTCTGGTTCAATTTGTCTGTAAACTTATATTTTTGTTATATTTCGAAATAAATTTAACAAAAATATTTAAAAACAGGGAACTTTGGATTTTGTATAGTGCGAATAAATTATTATGATAACCTCAATAATTTGGGTTTTGCATACTGTTGAAGTTTTTGGTAGTTAGTGTCTCGTTTTGGCTGTAAGCCACTGCTTATTAATTTAATTGCCTTTCCTCTCCTTCGCTCAGTATTATCTACTTATGATTGTGCCACGCACAGCTGGAATTTGCTCTCCTTCCCCACCGCGCTCTAAATCTAATAATTCAAAATAACAATATTATCCAAAACATACATTTTAAACCATATATTTACCTAACCTAAATTCCAGGACCTGTGAAAAGCTGTACAAGTTTTGCCGATTACAAAGACAAGAAGGAAGTACAGGTCAATTTTAATATTGCCATTTTTGTCAATAGTTTTTTTTTAAATACATATAATGGCCAAACAGATTAACAAGTTTATGCTATTTAAACATTTACTTTCAAACAAGCAGTCAGGATTTCGGAAAAATAGGAGCTGCACAATCACCGAGGATAATATACAGCAGCAAGACGACAATATTGTGACCTTTTGACTTCACTTGACTATAGATATAGTCGGGTCAATTTAAAATGGAGTTAAATAACTATAATTCCGACAGAGCCAAATTTTGGTGGAGGCCTTAGGTTTACAAGAAAAAATAAAGTTTCAAAAGTCCCAATCGATCCGAAGTGTACAAATTGATTTATTTAAGGTCAAAGATAAAAATTTTTGCGTTTTTTAATTATTTTAGTTTTTTACTCGAAAACGGTAAGTTCTTCAAAGCAAAGTTGTAGATCTTAAATTTCACTATATTTCTCTTTTTTTTGTTTTATCACAGCTTCTTTGACCCACCTTATACTCATCTTAGCATTTTGAAACCGAAAAAGTTTTGTTACATTCGAAAACCCTTCTTCTTTTTCATTATTTAGTAAAAATACCCTTCAAAATTGCTGTTCATAAAAATAGTAGTGCTGGGAGCAGGGTCATCGAAAAGAAGAAAAAAACTAAACTAAATTAAAAAATAAGGACGCAATAATTAAGTTCGCCGTATTGATAAACATTGTTTTTGGAAATTTCTTAAAACTATCTTTAAAACTGGTAAAGTAAAACACTATTCGGTGGAGAAGAAAAACCTGATAGTCAGCCATAGAAATCAAAGAAAAACGTATAAAGAGACTAAAAATATACTTGAATGCAGTCCTACAATGATTTCAATGCTGAAAACTGTCAAAAGAATGAAGAGAAATTTTGTTTCTTCCTCCAATGTATTTCGGATGCTCTTCGGCCACCGTCTTCAGGGCAACTACACAAAAAACAATCAAAATAAATTCTTAATAATAAACACAATTAATTAACCTGCATTTAACAACACGTTTGCGCCAAATGACGTGGAGTTGTATACTAAACCTTTTCCCTAATAAATGTCTGTATACATGTGCGCAGTTTTCCGTGTCGGTTTTGTAATTGATTCTGATGTTTTTAGGTTTATAATATGTACCATTTCGATCATGTATCGCTTCCCAAAGTGTTTTTCCTGTTACAAGATACTTGTCTCCTCGAAGTTACGAGAGTGTCCCTCTTTGGCACAGTAAGACATGAGTGCCGTTTTTTGTGTGTTAATGTGGTGCCTAAGTTTGAAATCCGATTTATGTTATGACAGTCTAGTTTTTAATTTTGAATTTGTAGTTCCTACAAAAAACCTGTTGCATACAGTTTTGCCATCACTATTGCACGGTATCTTGTGATACCGTCACATTATCGTTATCATTATAATTAAGAGAAATCTTTGATTTGTTTTACTTAATATTTGATTTAGTGTGCTGTCGGGCTTGTGAGCAATTTTAAGGCTGTCTTTGTTTTAGCAGTCTGACTGTGATAAAAGTTCTGAAAGTTCTAAAAGTCTAGGTACATACATATGTGACGTTTTTTCTTGTTTTGGTGTTGTTCTAAGGTTTGTGTCTGTAGGTACATTTTTATTTAATAACAAGAACGAACGCTATAGTCGGGTTTTCCGACTATAAGAATTGCGATACTCGTTGCCCTCTTTAAAAACAGCTAGCTAGCCCTCTAAAAAAAAGTGTAGCCTTCTTTACAGCGCAATAAAAATTTTCAGCGCACTTGTATACACAATTTCTTGAAAATGGCCAGATTTTCAAAATTTTTAGATATTTGGGTAGATATTTTCAATACAAACAACATTTATAAGGGCCACATTTCTCTAGCAATAAAAATGTGGACACCACAGAGTTTCGCGGTTTGTGAGCGTAAAAAGTTGCAAAAGTGCACACATTTTTTTTTGCATTTTTATAAATAATAGTTTCACGATAATTGTGCGAAAGTTTCAAAGAAAAAACTGCCCATAACACTTTCGAAAGCTAATTTGTTTTAACAATTGTTGTTAAAAATTATGTTTAATTACAAATTAAATTTTTTAAATATATTTTTTTTACGACAAAATGATTCTCTTACACTTAAAAAAAACTTTGTCGATATATGTCCGATATAACCGTTCGAGAGTTACGAATTTTTCTCCAAAGCCTTTGTTGGGTTATGCAGCCGAATCAGAACACAAAGCAAGCCAGTGATTAACTACTCTCTCTCCCTATCTACCTTTTTCCTAGCATTGGCCTTCTGCCTGCGTGCAGAGGTTTTATGAGTACAGTTCGTTTTGGTTTGCAATCGCCTACAGTTGAGAGCGTGCTAGCAAATAAATAAAAATTCGTTTTCGTTGATCTGCACAGGCAACGTCGTGCCTGCTTGCTTAACACATAAACTAAATATCGTTAATATCGCCCTGTGTGGCCAAATACATATTACAAAAAGAATTAAAAATATTCTTTAGTGTGTGGTTATTTGGGCACCTGAATTGTACATAGGTACAAATACATAGCTAATGAAAAAGCTCATTAGCTCAACATTTTGGTGACCCCGACGTGATTTCTTAGTGAACATTTATAAAAGTGGTTATGAATTAATTAAAATCAGTGAAAATTGCGCTAAAATTTCTAATACATTACATACATTTGCGCTTGTACATACACAAGTGCCGTTTCAGTTGTCGCGCGCTTCTTATGTACATAATTGCAGTTACATGCATATCAAAGTTGTTGTTGGTTTTTCTCATCTTCTTTGCTTGTGCAGTTCGCTAAATCAGAGCATCAGCTTGCTCTCTCTTTCGTTCATCATTTACTCCGAACTTTGAAGCTAACTTGCATTGTTCGTAATTTTGCTTTGTGCATAACCCAGAAAACGTTTTGTGCATATAAATAAATTTAATAAAATAAATTCGTCGGTACGGTATATAAAAGCAATCGCGGTAAAATGGCAATGGACTCAAATATAACGTTTGATATAAACAAAGTTGATTTTCTTAAACGCAAAGCCAATTCTATATTTGCGCACACCCAAAAAATTGGACAGTCCCTCAGCAACGATGCGATCAAATCTTTCAGAGAAGAAGAACTGTCATTGCGCTTAGAATTGTTGGACAAAACTCAAGCGTCCTTTATTTTGGACCATCACAGTCTCGAACAGCTTGACTTCAACGAAATTGGCAGCCCAATGCAAGATGAGCTTGAAGAATTGGTCCTGTCATTTAAAGCGGTCGTCCAGCAGGAAATACGAAAACGTAGCTTGGCTGATGTTCGGTGTTCAACATTGCGGCCTGAAATGTCCATGGATGTATCGTCAGTTCAAGCTCAAAGGAGAGCAAATTTGCCGGAATTAAAGTTGCCGGAGTTTAGTGGCGGTTACGTGGAGTATGCCGATTTCTTCACCATGTTTTCCACCGCCATCGACAAGGATCCCGATTTGGCTCCAATTGCAAAGCTGCAGCATTTAAAATCGTGCCTCAAAGGCTCTGCGTTGGATGCCATCAGAGCCCTCGAAATATCAGAGGATAATTATGCCGTCGCATTAGATATATTAGACAAGCGGTATAATAACAAGCGTCTTATCTTTCAGGCACACATCAGCACAATCTTGGGTATTCAGAAGCTAGAGGTGGTATCAGCTGTGAAGCTACGATGCTTGTCGGATACGTTTGTTGCTAACTTGCGTGCCCTGCAATCCATAGGCAGCTCGGAACAAATCTCTGACTGTATAATCGTCCATAGCATATTGCAGAAGCTCGACATTGCATCGCGAACAGCGTGGGAGGAATCTAGTACAACTGATAAGATACCAACTATTAAGCAGTTCATCGATTTTCTGGAGAAACGCTGTCAACGTTTGGAAAATGTGGAACATTCGGCAGAAGCTTTTAACCAGGTGGGTGCAAATCGTAAACCTAGCCATAATCGGAGCTCGCTTTTCACTGTTAGAGCACAACCTGCGGCCTGTGTGTGCTCTAATGGATCTGGCCATTTTATATACAGTTGCAACCAATTCTTGAGTTTAACTCCACAATGTCGCCTTCGAGATGCTAAGAGGCTGACATTATGCATCAACTGTTTGAAACCAGGGCATCAAATGCGCAATTGCAAGGCCGGATCATGTCGAACATGTGGAGGAAAACATCATAGCCTGCTCCATTTTGAGTCGCAGCCCACATCGCATTTAAATCAAAATCCTACATTAGAAACGGAAAATTCAACAAATCAGCCTTTTTCTAGCAGCTGCCCAGTAAACATCACTACCTCTACCTCTCTGATCGCTCAGAATTCTGTGCCTGATGCTGTGTTCCTGGCAACAGCAATTGTAAATGTAAAAATCGATCTGGTGCTTGGATTCCTTGCCGTGCACTGCTCGACTCTGGATCGCAGTTGCACATTGTTACGTCTCGTTTGGCACACCAGTTACAATTGCCACGGAAAAGGTCAACAGCAGCTGTTGCTGGAATTGGTGATTCCAGATTTGTATCCGACGGATTTTCTGTAAGCATTAATCTCAAATCTCTTGCTTCAGATTATTCTGTCAGCATCCCTGCTTTGGTTGTTCCTACCATAACGGACAATCAGCCCAATTTGACTGTGTGCTCGGAAGGATGGAGAATCCCAGCCCAGTGGATTTACTCATCGGAGCCAGTCTTTTCTTTGACCTGTTATGCGTTGGGTAGATCAAGCTTGCTGCAGGCCTGCCGTTGCTCCAAAAGACTCGACTTGGATGGATTGTCACAGCCGGAGGCAATGATTCAAAACGATCTACAGCTTTAGTTGCTCAATTACCATTCGATGAAGGCAAGCCGTTCGATATGCGATTGGACGAACTAGTGCGTCGATTTTGGGAAGTGGAGAGCCATGGCGATACCTTTTCGTCTGGCACCAAAGAGGAGCGTGAGTGTGAAGCTCATTTTGTTTCCAATTTCTATCGGTTACCTGCTGGTGAATATTCGGTTCACCTTCCAACAAGACACAGTTTTGATGCGCTCGGCGCGTCTCTTAATCAGGCCCATCGTCGGTTTCTCAACTTGGAGAGTAAACTCGAACGTCGTCCGCAGCTAAAGGCTCAGTACTCTTCATTCATTCAGGAGTATTTGGAACTGAAGCACATGTCTCCTGTGAAGAAAGATGCGCTACAGCTTTGCAGATATTTTTTGCCCCACCACTGTGTGCTGACGGAACAAAGCACTACGACCAAGCTCCGTGATGGCTCGGCGAGCTTATCCACTGGTTACTCGTTGAACGATGTGCTCATGGCAGGCCCCACTATACAGCCTAAGCTCTTCAACACTTTGCTGCAATTTCGAACGTTTCCTGTTGCATTGACTGGTGACATTTGTAAAATGTATCGGTGCGTTCGGGTGGCCGAGCCCGATAGCTATTTACGATGCATTTTATGGAGAAATTCGCCACAAGAAGAGATACAAACCTTTAAATTGGATACAGTGACGTACGGCACGAAGCCTGCATCGTTCTTAGCTATCCGTGCCATGCAACAGTTGGCCAAAGACGAGGCAGCCTCATTCCCTATTGGTTCCAAAATAGCCTTACGTGATTTTTACGTTGATGATTTGATTTCTGGTGGCAATTCGACTGAGGAGACTCTGGAGATTATGCGGCAAACTGCTCAACTTCTGGCAAAAGGCGGTTTCCAGTTGCGGAAGTGGTGCTCCAACGACCCTGGGGTTCAACAGATTCCAGATGCAGAGAAAGACACTTTTCTCAAATTCGATGACGGCAGCGACATCACAAAAACGCTTGGTCTCGCCTGGGACCCAACTACAGATTCACTTCTTTTTTGTTTTTCACCCATACAGGTTGCTGTGAAGCCTACAAAGCGATCAGTTTTGTCTATAATCGCCCGTTTCTACGACCCTCTTGGCCTCATTAGCCCTGTGATAGCGAAGGCCAAAATCTTCCTGCAGCAGCTGTGGGCTCTGCTGTTGTCCTAACGTGGCTAAGAAATGAACCTTCACGATTCCAAGTTTTTGTGGCTAATCGTATTTCTTTAATACAGGAGCTGACAAATGGCATGGATTGGCGCCATGTACCGACTAGTTACAATCCAGCTGATATCCTGTCTAGGGGCGCTTTTCCTATCGAGCTTTTGGCATCTACACTTTGGTTTTCTGGTCCAAATTTTCTCATAGAACGGCAGGATGCTTGGCCGGAGACTTATCTTCCTGTGAAGCTGCTTCCTGACCTGAAGAAGAGTGCTCTGGTTGGTATTCGCGCATTTGTTGATGTGCCAGCTTTGCAAATTTGCCAATTCCTGGGAAAAACTAAAGCGTGTCTTCGCTTTCATCTACAAGTTTCGGAATCGAGTCAGACACCCTGAGCTCACAGTGGAGCATATAAAAAAAGGAAGCTATTTGCTGCTGAGAGCAATCCAGATGTCTTGTTTTGCCGATGAGTATCAAAGCTTGAAAGGCAGCAAAACGTTAAAGTCCACCGGCGCAATTGTCTCCCTCAACCCATTTTTGGATGAAATTGGTGTCATGCGAGTTGGTGGCCGGCTGAGAAACTCAACATTAGATTTCGAGGCCCAGCATCCGATTATCCTTCCGAGACAGCATCCAGTAACCCGTGCGATAATAAAACACACTCATCAGCGAAATTTGCATTCTGGTCCCCGCGCTTTGCTTGCTCACATCCGGCTCCAAAATTGGCCTATTGGTGGCCGCAAGACAGTTTCCAGCGTTGTGAGCAAATGCATAATGTGCTTTAAGGCTAAGCCACGTCTTGCTGAGCACATGATGGCGGATCTCCCAAAGGATCGTGTGAGCGCAAAGTCTACGTTCATGGTGACAGGCTTAGATTTCTGTGGGCCATTCCATTATAAGAGCGAAATTCGAAATAGAGCGCCCATTAAAACCTACATATGTGTATTTATACGCTTTGCCACGAAAGCAGTACACTTAGAGCTGGTTCAAGATTTGTCGACACCCACGTTCCTGAGCGCCTTGAAGAGGTTCATATTAACTCGTGGAAAGCCTATGCGTATCTGGTCGGATAACGCTACTAATTTCGTGGAAGCCAAGAGCGAATTGTCGGAATTAAAGCCGCTATTCCTGAGCAGTTCTCACATTAAATCGGTACTGGATTTCTGCCTCGCAGATAGCATCGAATGGCGTTTTATTCCCCCTCGATCTCCACATTTTGGTGGGTTGTGGGAGGCGGCTGTTAAAACCGCAAAGTACCACTTTTGTCGCGCTGTTGGGCCATCGTTGCTGTCATTTGATGAGTTGCGGACACTTGTCTGCCACATTGCTGCAATAATCAATTCAAGACCTTTGGTGCCTCTTTCAGAAAACCCTGCGGATCTTGAGGTGCTGACTCCTGCTCATTTTCTTGGCACTGCACCTCTGGTTCTGTTTCCTGAGCCTGATGTCACTGGACTAAATTTTAATCGTTTGGATCGCTATCAGCGAATAGCTTATTATCAACAGGTGTTTTGGGCTCGATGGCGCGAAGAATACCTTACAATTCTGCAGCAGCGTGTCAAGTGGCGCACTCCCCAACCTGGCCTAAATATGATATCAACGATGTCGTGTTGGTTAAAGATGAGAACCTGCCTCCTCTCAAGTGGCCATTGGCGCGAATAGTGAAGCTTATACCTGGAGCGGATAAAGTGGTTCGAGTTGCTATTCTGAGGACGGCGACTGGAACTATTAAGAGAGCTATTCGGAAACTTTGTGTGCTGCCGAAACAAAATGCTGTTGAAAGCCCCTGCCCTCCAACGGGGGGATTATGTTGGGTTATGCAGCCGAATCAGAATACAAAGCAAGCCAATGATTAACTACTCTCTCTCCCTATCTACCTTTTGCCTAGCTTTGGCCTTCTGCCTGCGTGCAGAGGTTTTATGAGTACAGTTCGTTTTGGTTTGCAATCGCCTACAGTTGAGAGCGTGCTTGCAAATAAATAAAAATTCGTTTTCGTTGAACTGCACAGGCAACGTCGTGCCTGCTTGCTTAACACATAAACTAAATATCGTTAATATCGCCCTGTGTGGCCAAATACATATTACAAAAAGAATTAAAAATATTCTTTAGTGTGTGGTTATTTGGGCACCTGAATTGTACATAGGTACAAATACATAGCTAATGAAAAAGCTCATTAGCTCAACAGCCTTAAAAACAAATTTTTTCAATTTTGAAGCTCAAAATATTGAAAACGGTGCGAAATTTCGAAAAACTTTTAAAAGTGTTTTTAGGTATTGTTTTAAACTACACATTTTTATGGTTTTGTTGAAATCCAGAAAATGAGTAGGTTCAGTTGACATGGCCTGACCCATTGGCATTCCTACTAACTGAATATATATTTGGTCTTCATATTTAAAGTATTGGTTGTCCTAAATGCGAAATTTAACTATGTCTATTTACTTTTTTATTGGAATTTATATTGTCTATTGGAATGCTAGGAAATAAAGATACAACGTCAAAACATTAATTAATGAGTCGTTCATCATCGCAAATTTTTGTGTTATTCATTTTATCTTTAAATTAAACCGGGTTCTTAACATTGCAAGTTGAGTTTGCTGTTATGTTTTTTAGTTCAATTAATTAATTTGTATATTTGCATAGTCCGTAAGACGGTGATCCAATTCATGAGCAAATAGGTGTCAGTGGTGTTCCTTCCTTGTGAATTTTTGGCAGTCCATATATAATTGGTGGCAGAACCGTAATTTTACCTTTTCCATTCTTTTAATCAGTCCCATATTGTGTAGTTTTCCACAATTTCGTTTATTATTTGCGATACTCGATAAGTAAGCAAATACTGTAAACGTTGCAAATGTCTGTCTGTCCGTCTGTCCGCATAAACTCGGGAACTATTAAAAATAGAACCACCAAATTTTGCACACAGACTTCTAGAAACAAAGCGCAGATCAAGTTTGTTTCAAAACTTGACCACGTCAACTTTAACGCCCACAAACCTCAAAAATCTGTGGTGCCCACAATTTTAATGCAATCGAAACGGTTTTAAAAAGAGTAAAATGATATGTGCACTGTTTAACTAAATACCAAACTACTTAAGGCTCAAATAAATAATAAAGAAGTTATAGAACATTTAGCTATGCTGCAAATATAGTCTACATACATATTCTACATACACGTGCTTGTGAATGTTAAAATTTACAAATGTAGTTTATGTAGCCCCCACAGGTGGCGACTCTACCGTTTTTTCTTGTTTTGTTTTTTAAAGATGGCAATGGGTATCGCAAATCTTATAGTCGGTAAACCCGACTACAGCGTTCTTTCTTGTTTTTGTCTGAAGTCTTTTAGTTGGGTATTTCCTAAGCATCCTATAATTATTCGCTTCTTTTAACATGTTGTCCAATTTCTGTTTGTAATCCTCTTTATATATTGCCACCGTCTTGTGTTCCTTGTCTGAATTTAATATTATTGTGGGAGGTATTTTGCCCAAGAAGAAGTAAGAAGAACACATCAAGAAGACGCCCTAGACAACGAACACGATAAAGATAAAATGACGAGAAGATGAAAAGCAGAGAAGATCCACAAAAGACGCGTCCCACAGCCAGACGAGCTGGTGGAAACGCAAACGAAGATCAACACGACGAAAGACGCGATCCACAGAAAGATGAGCTGAAGGAATTGAAGATGACGGAGAATACAATCAAGACGACGAAAAGATGACCAGAAGCGAAGGCAAGCAGAGCTGAGAAGAAGAGAGGGAGTTGAAGAACGACGCCCGACTGAGCAAGACGTGCTCAATCAAACGACGCGACGACGATTAAAATACTAAATCCAAGAACATTTGAAATTAAACCATTTTATATTAAATAAAATTACTCTTACTATATCACTTAAAAATAAAGCCCCACATTAATAAGTTGTCGTTTTCCTTCAAAAAATGTTTTTGAATGTTTTTTCTCTTGTTTATTTCAGCCGATCTTAGAAGTTTATTTTTGGCGTTATATAAAGTCTTGTTTTTGTTAAAAAAAAGAACAAAAAAGAACGATAAAGTCGGGTTTCCCTATCAGATTTGCGATACTCATTGCCTTTTTTCATGCGCAATAAATTTTTAACGCACTTATATACACAATTTTTTAAAACTGGCCAGATTATCAAAATTTTAAGATAGATTTTAAAATGTTTTTAGTACAAACAACATTTATTAATGCTTTTCTCTAGCATTAAGTTTCGCGGTTTGTGAGCGTTAAAAGGGGCGTGGTCAAGATTATAAAAAAAACTTGATCTGCGAGGGGTATATAAAAGTCTGTGTTCAAAATTTAGTGGCTCTAGCTCTTATGGTTCCCAATATCTGATGTTCGTAAGGAGGGACGGACGGACGGAAAGACAGACATTTGCAACGTTCACAGTATTCTCTTTTGCTTTACGAGTAACAATAATATTTATTTATTTGTTTAACCGGTACGAAACCGGTAACCGTAACTCATTTCGGCTACGAAACCGAAACCGTAACCGAAATAAAACATTAAAGCCAAAACCGAAACCTTTAACGAAATGTTTATATTAATTAAAACCGTACACAGTGTGCCGCAGTGTGACGCAAACTAAGCTTGGATCTTGGTTCGTTTGTGTCCCCAGATTACAGAACTGAAGAGACCTAACTCCTAAGCTGATCGCGTTCGCAAGATATTCGTAAATGTAATTTTTTACAAGACTAAGTTACAACATAAAAAAAAAAATAACCGAACCGAAACAATTTGTTTCTTGAGAACGCTGTATTGCACAAACCAGACTTTCCCAGACCTGTTCTAATATTCACTTCCGACAAATCCCCTCGGAAATGAATTTCCCTCCGTTAACTCTCTGTTAACTTCCGAGCGAAACCTCATGGAAACTTTCCGCCAGCCTTTTGGCTGACGGATTCAGATCCGCAAGCACAGATATTAGTTGTTAAAAATTCTTTACGATAAGTTACCGTCCAAATTATATTTTTTTCCTTGTTCTTTGATGCTTAAAGAACATTATTGCATAATTAAACTGGTTGATAACAACATATTTTACCTTTTCAAAATTATTTTGTGGCTGCACCTCAGAATAGGTTCGATTCTAACCTTCAGCATTTTGACAAATCCACTGCCCCTTTTCTAGTTTCCGAACGATTTTGAGAGAGAAAATGCAAGGGTTGTCATGGTACGAAAAAAAAAGTAGAAAGGTTTTTGAAGTGGAACTTCTTTAGGCGCGTTATGGATTTTCGGGGACGGAGTAAAACCGATTTATGACCGTCACGAAAATTGTCTATTCCCCCATCCGTCTGTCACCGCTGATGAACGTTCTTTCTGTCCTCTTCTTTTCTCTCTTCTCTCACAGCGCGCTCGCACAAAGTTAAGAGCGTAAACATCTAAAAATAAAATGCGCTTGCTTGTTTCACATCTGTCGTGCGTAGGCTGGAAACCCCCTTTTTTTTATTTATCTAAGTTAAGTTTCACAGAGTATTTGTGCTTATAACCGCTTAATTTAATGTAATAATTGTGCAAAACGTGTTTGGTTGGGACCTTTTTTTTATCAGTCAGCTGATTTTGTTTGGGACAAATTCAAAGGCAAACCGCTAAATGAAGAAGGGAGATTCGACAATGTTAAAAGGAAATCCGAAAATGTTATCAAATTCACCTCGGAGTGAAAACTGGAACGGGCCTGTAAATGTTTTTGAAAGAAAAATGTTTTCATATTTTTTGGAATTTGAAAGTCAGTTTTTATGCATGAAAAACCCCTTTTAACATAAAAGTAGGTACAACAAGAAAGAACACTATAGTCGGGTTTCCCGACTATCAGATTTGCGATACTCATTGCCCTCTTTAAGGGGATATATACAGCCAGCGTTTTCGAAAAAATTAATTTTTTTTTGCATTTTCTTGAAGCTTAAGGGATCAAAAACGTGTTGTGAAAGTTTCAAGTCGATATCTCAAAAAACAACGAAGTTATAGACCGAAGAGTGAGTCACGTTCGTGCGTGCCGTACCGTATTACCAAATTTTCAAACGCGTTTTTCTCGAAACCACGTCTTTGAAATCGGTAGCCAAAATATCTCGAAAACTAGCGAACCGATTGCAATGAAATTTTTTGTGCTTGTTCTATACATAGGATTTTTTTCCGATGCTTAGTTTTTTTTTAATAGGCAAAACAATGGCTAGTTTTTAGTCGAAAATCGCAATGTCATTTTTAAACGTCCGCCATTTTGTCAAAAATCAATATTTTCAAAAACACCTATGACAAGGACTAGATTTTAGTATCTAATTTAATAATCGTTTTGGTTTTTTTGTTTCCGATGATTTTCGAAGGAGCGGCGTTGGCTACCGAATTTCCTTTTTTTTTTAACGCTCGGAAGAATTCAGCTACACTGTAAAAATTTTTCAATAACAAAAATTGTGAGTTAATCTTTAATGTGTATACTTTTAGATGGAAAAACGCCCGATCCAAAATTGTACATAGTTTTCCTGAAAAAAATTCGAAAAAACAGTTTTTTTTCGGGCGTCTTGCTGTATATATCCCCTTAATAAAAACGAAACAAGAAAAAACGCTAGAGTCACACTATAGATCGTTTGACCACTTGTTGTGGCCAAAATTAATAACTTGCTCATTTTAAAAGATTAATGCGTGAAACTTTAGCAATCGTCATTTTGTGTCCCTAAGTAGTGGGTAAAAGTGGCTTTTCTGCCCAGGCTTTTCTTTTTTAACAAGAACTTAATACTCTAAAAATTGCAATAGGCTTAAGCCTGGGACAATCTGGGACTCACTTTGTTAGTCTAATTAAAAGTTAGTTTCTAAACAATCTTATACAAATTGGACAGCTTACTTTGACACAGAAATTTGGGGACATTAAGAACGATTTCTACAAAGTACACTAACAAACACTTAGTACAAACCACAGTTCTTAAGATTCATTTCAAAAGTTTCACTCAACACGCCTTTAAAATATATTTTTTTCCTTTTTTAAACTGACCGGAAAAAGCGTATCCTAATTTTGGGCGCAAAAAACGTTTAACGCATTTGTTTACACAATCTCTTAAAACAGTCTAGATTTTAAAAATTTTTAGATATCTGTGTAGATATTTTCAATACAAACATCATTTTTTTGGGCATTAAAAATGTGGGCACCACAGAGTTTCCCGGTGTGTGGGCGTAAAAAGGGGCGTGGTCAGGTAGAAGTCTGTGTGCATAATTTGGTGGCTCTAGCTCTTATGGTTCCCGAGATCTTAGCGTTCGTACGGAGGGACGGACGGACAGACAGACATTTGCAACGTTTAAAGTATTTGCTTACTCTTTAAGAACAGAAAGGACGCTATAGATGGGTTTCCCGACTATCAGATTTGCGATACTCCTTAAAAAAAAACAAAACAAGAAAAAACGCTAGAGTTGCTAGCCCTCTTTAAAAAAAGTGTAGCCTGCTTTCGAGCGCAATACGTTTTAAACGCACTTGCATACACAATTTCTCGAAACTGGCCAGATTTTTATTTGCGGTACTCGAAGAGTAAGCAAATACTGTAAACGTTGAAATGTCTGTCTGTCCGTCTGTCTGTCCTTCCTTCCGCACAAACATCGAGATCTCGGGAACTATAAGAGCTTGAACCACCAAATTTTGCACACAGACTTTTATGAGCAAGGCGCAGATCAAGTTTGTTTCAAAACCTGACCACGCCCCTTTTTACGCCCACAAACCGCGAAACTCTGTGGTGTCCACATTTTTAATGCTGGAGAAAAGTGGCCCTTACAAATATTGTTTGTATTGAAAATATCTACCCAAAATTTTGAAAATCTGACCTTTTTCAAGAAATTGTATAGACAAGATACAAGTGCGTTGAAAATTTTTATTGCGCTCGAAAGTAGGCTAAACTTTTTTTTGATGAGGGCGCTAAAAATTGATTGCGCTTGAAAGTAGGCTACACTTTTGAAGAGGGCAATGAGTATCGCAAATCTTATAGTCGGGAAACCCGACTATAGCGTTCTTTCTTGTTTTGATTATTTATGGGAGCTGTGTGTGATTAATATAATTGGTCAACTTCAGACTTGGTGTTTTAGACTTTAAAATTTCTACAACTTGGTCATCTATGGTCTAACCCATGGTGAAACAATATAGGTGGTCTCGTCGCGAGAGCTGCCCTCTTTTGAGGACGTTATTTGTCCCAGTCGTTTGTAAGACGTTGTCGAAAGATGTTGTGTAGCGCATTTTTCTTCGTTGTCTTCTCCTTTCTTAAAAGATATACTATTTCTATCTCTTTCTTGCTCTTGTCTCTCTGAGAGCGGAGAGAGAGTGCTGAAAAATAACGTCCACGGCAGAGCTGATGAGACCACCTATATAGTTTAACCATGGTCTAACCTAAGACAATATTTGTGACTCATGATAATAGAGTCAAAAGACTCTATTAAACAAAAGTTCACGAGATATAATGGTTTTGGAGTTATCTTTCTGTTGCGATTCTTAGGCGAACGAGTGGTCATATTGGCAAATTAAGTATCATGTAATATATGTATAACTGGTGTGGTGTTCAGTAATCCATACAGAATTATGCGATTTAAAACAAAAAAAGTGGGGTTGATATGGAACGTCCCGGATATAAAAAAGGCAATTGGGAAAGTTTAAGTTTTAAAAAAGCTTACTGAAACAGAAAATTAAAGAAACGTTTGTATGAGAGCTATAGGATATATTCTTTGGATCGTTAAAATCTTAGAACTCGATGCACATAAAAGAAGACTGGGAAAGATTTGCTATCGTAGGTCTTATACTGAGCGAGAAAAGGTTACTGAAACAGACAGACGTACCGACGGACAGACGGACACCGGACATGGCTATATCGACTCATCTGGTGACGCTGATCAAGAACATACATATGCGACGGTCCATATCAACCCGACCACCCCACTTTTTTTTTTTTTTTAAATCGAAAATTTGTATGTGGGGTGTTGAGCCCCTCACCAGTTACACATACGCTCATACTTCACTTGCAAAAACGACCACTCATTCGTCCAAGAATCGCATTAGAAGTTTTACTCCAAAACCAAAAAATCTTATGAACGGAAAACTCTATTATCATAAATCAAAAAATATTTGATCTGCTTTTTAATGCCCTATTAGCAAGAAAAGAATTGTGTTAGCTCAGACCATTGATGACCAAGCTATCGAGTTTTTAAAGTCTAAAAACGGAATAGCAACCAAGGGCCAGTCTAAAATTGACCAGTTATATTTTTCCCACACAGCTTCCATAAAAACATATTTTAGTTCACTTGTTTCAAAGTGGAAAAATCGCTGCTAATTACTTAAAAGACGGCCCACTTTGAAACAAGTGAATTAAAGTATGTCTTTATGAAAGCTGTGTGTGGAAATTATAATTGGTCAATTTTAGACCGGCCGTTGGCTGCTATTCCGTTTTTAGACTTTAAAAACTCGATAGCTTGGTCATCAATGGTCAGAGCTAAGACAATTCTTTTCTTGCTAATAGGGCATTAAAAAGCAGATCAAATTTTGTTGGATTCATCCTAATAGAGTCGTCCGTTCGTAAGATTTTATTATTTTGGAGTAAAACTTCTGTTGCGATTCTTGGGCGAACGAGTTGTCATATTGGCAAAATAAGTATGAGGTAATATATTACTAGTGTGGTGCCCAACAATCCATACAGAATAAAGCGATTTAAAAAAAAAAAAAAAAAGAGGGGTGGCCGGGTTGATGTGGAACGTCCCATATATACTTTGTATGGTAGGAAATGCCTCCTTCTATGCGTTACAATCACCAGACTTAAATTGTAATATAATAAAAAGAAAGGGCTCGCGAATATAAGACATCCCAATCGTGGCTAGATTGGAATGTCTTATATTAAACTTAGGCGCCCTGAACAGTTTGTCAGCCTGTTGCCAGATCGCAGGACCTTGCCAGATCGCGACGCTGTCAAACCGCCACGTGTACGGATCTCTATCGATAAACCTTGCCAGATTGCTACACTGTCAAAACCGCCACGTTGACAGTAGGTTCTTGATACTTGAAGGAGTGGCAACCTAAAAAGAGCCAATAACCGGCACCGATCGATACCGTTCACTCTCTCTCTCTCTCTCTTCCTATTCTAGCAGATTACTTTTATTTAATTAACCCTCTCTCCCTAGCTAACCGTAGAATAAGGCTTGATACTGGTTTTATTTTTAATCTTATTCGTGTTAAAATTGAGAGCACCGATTTGGTAGGTCGGCTTAATTTTTCTGTGCCAAGTAGATTTACCAGAAATTATATTCCCCTTATATTAAATCATTGTAAATCTAACTATGACTTGCATGAGCCTTTCGGAGTATTATGCTATGACTATAATAGACGCCATGCGACAAAAAAAAGCCCAACGCCTAATGCCCTTATACGATTGGCACGACAGCACCGGGAGCGTCAGCAACGAAACCGAGAAGCCCAAATGAGGCCTTGGCCAAGGAACTAACAAACCAGGGAAGAAGCTTTCTTTTAACCTATTTTTCCTTTATTTTTTATACATCATTAGTGAAAATAATACCTTTCCAAGTTCGTCCAAGCAGTTCTTTCTATGACAAACGATTAATAACACAGGCCGACAAAATTTCGACAACTTCATGTTGACTAAATGATGGTAGCCGATTCTTATAGGATTTTCGCCGTAGAATCCGATTCTGACCTTGAAAATATCCGATTGGCTCTAGTTTTCGAGCAACATGACGTTAAAGGTGCCAAAAACTGATTTTTTTACACTTTTTGAACAGCTATAAATGGAAAAAGCGATGAAAGAAAATGGCCTATATAGAACTAAAAGAAAGCTTAGCCATTACTCTTTAATATTCAATATCAAAAAAGTGGAAGTATTCAAGATATACTTTTTTTACAAATTCGGATATGTTTTGCCTTTGATTTGATACAGTATATTAACATTACCCCAATCTCCCCTACACATAAACTGTTGCCAGTTGCTTAAATTATCATGTATCCACTTTTTTGATATTGGATATTAAAGAGTAATGTCTAAGCTTTCTTTTAGTCCTATATAGGCCATTTTCTTTCATCGCTTTTTCCATTTATAGCTGTTCAAAAAGTGTAAAAAAATCAGTTTTTGGCACCTTTAACCTCATGTTGCTCGAAAACTAGAGCCAATCGGATATTTTCAAGGTCAGAATCGGATTCTACGGCGAAAATCCTATAAGAATCGGCTACCATCATTTAGTCAACAAAATTTTGTCGGCCTGTGTAATCAACCTGGAAACCTGGAAATAGACAGCAAGCATTCACCCGAGGTAGACGTGTTTCCGATCGCTTCGCCGAATGAACGGGAAAACTAACTTATTTAAAAATAAAAATATACCAATAAATAGCGAAAAGACGCTGGCAGCAATGCCAAACAACAAGGGCTCTCTTCCCTAACAAATCTAATACCAAATACAAAGATTTAAATAAATTAAACTAAATAACAATGCCTGCGGGTACGTTATTGAAAAGTGCCAACAGCAAGCCAGTGAGTCAAAGTCGTGAACAACAACAACAACAGCAAGACGCGCGTCGACTGTCTTCGCTTCTACTGTCTTCGTCTTCGAAAAATAATGCATACCTAGCAATTGTCTCTTCGGAAACAGTAAATAACGCAACAAAAAGTGCAATGTCGCCGCCCGCTACTGAGAGAGCTCGGTCTCTTTCGCCAGCAGTATTTGCCAACTTAAGCTGCGCTGCTCCAACGCAGTCATGGAGCTCGCAATGCCCTTCCCCCCTTCCACCTATAGACGCACCGACTACATCAGCTTGTGCACCCACTAATACGGTGCCCTCAATAACAACTGTCGTATCGACTACAACAACAACAACTTCAACATCGACCAACGTGTGGCCGATTTTGGCATCGCGAGCAACACTCGTTTCTGCTGCAGAGCTCTCACAATCGACGCTCGTACAGACTGGGATCGATCGGTATGTACAAATTAAAAGAAAACTTAGTCCGCAAAAAGCTAGAGAAGCAAATTTGCCTAAACTTACGAAAACTTCAAACTACACCACTAAGGCAACTTCTGAAAACAAATTTGCCATACTTGGCGAGCTCGAAAAAGATGAGGGTCAACCACCCCAAGCCATTAAAATTGTAAAGCCACCACCTATGTACATTAGAGATCAAAATTGTTCAGATCTAATTAATAAACTTAAGCAAAAAATTGGGCAAAACAACTTTTACGTTACTATTTTAAAAAGAGGTAATATATCTGAAACCAAGCTCCAGATTACCAATGAAGCCAACTACCGCTTAGTAACCAACTTCCTGGACAGTGAGCGTGTTAATTATTACACCTACCAACTTAAAAGTAGCAAAGGACTTCAAGTTGTAATAAAGGGTATCGAGTCAACCGACCCGACAGCTGATATAGCTGAAGGACTTAAAGAAAATGGTTTTGACGTTAAAAACGTTATGAACATAACCAATAGGGCGAAAATTCCTCAGCCACTCTTCAAGATTGAACTCAAACCAGACGCGACTACTCTGAAGAAAAACGCAGTGCACCCCATATACAAACTGCAATACCTACCTCATCGAAGAATAACCGTAGAGGAGCCGCACAAACGAAACGGCCCGGTACAGTGTACAAACTGCCAAGAGTTTGGGCACACAAAAAGTTATTGCACTTTGCGATCAGTCTGTGTTGCCTGTGGCGACCTGCACTGTATAGAAGCTTGCACGGGTAACAAAGAAGACCCAGCACTGAGAAAATGTAGCAACTGTGGTGGAAACCACACTGCTAATTACAGGGGCTGCCCCGTCTATAAAGAGATCAAGAGTCGGCTCAACCAGAGGCGCCATTAACCAACCTCCGCCCAACAGGTTGCTCAGCCAAATTTTTACATTCCCTCGCAAACCACCCCTGGAGTTACTTTCGCGGCTGCACTTCGATACCCTGGAATGTCGCCTACAATAACCGCTCAGCCCGAAGCATTACCGCCCCTCCCGCCCATACCAAAACCAAAATATACCCCGCTTCCAGAGCAAAACGCTCAAAGACCAACTCAACCTAATACCCAACAAAACCAGACTTACACTCCACAAATACAAAACAGCATCGAAGCTACTTTAGCTACACTCACGAACATCATGCTCTCAATGCAAGGTACCCTCCAGAAACTAGTGCGAAACCAGAACATCCTTATGGAACTTCTAATCAAACAAAAGTCAATTTAAATGGATCCCTTAAGAATATGCTTTTGGAACGCTAACGGTGCTTCGCAGCACAGACTTGAACTTCTACAGTTCTTAAACACCCAGGACATTGATATCATGCTCCTCTCAGAAACGCACCTAACCAATAAAAACAATTTCCATCTCACTGGCTACATCTTCTATGCAACCAACCACCCAGACGGCAAAGCTCACGGAGGCACCGGAATCCTTATCAAACAGCGCATTAGGCATCATCCTCTGGAGGCGTTTGCTTACAACCACATACAGGCCACATCCCTACGAATCAACATAACCAGCGGTCCAGTCACCCTATCGGCTGTGTATTGTCCCCCACGATTTAATATTTCAGAAAATGAATTTCTAGGCTTTTATAACTCATTGGGCAACTGTTTTATAGCTGCCGGTGACTATAATGCGAAACACCACTACTGGGGCTCTCGTCTTATTAACCCCAAAGGACGCCAATTATACAACGCTATTATCAAACCCGGTAATAAGCTAGATTTTGTTTCACCAGGCACTCCCACATACTGGCCAGCCGATCCGAACAAAAAACCAGACATTATCGATTTTGCCGTAACTAGGAGAGTGCCGTCCAGGCTGATACATGTTGAAACCCTGGCGGAACTGACATCTGACCACTCGCCTGTTTTACTCTGTCTATCTGAACATCCACAGTTTGTAGAACGACCACAATTTCTGACATCCAATAAAACAAACTGGCTAAAGTATAAAAAATATGTAAGCTCACACTTTGAAATCGAACCTAAAATCTCCTGTGAAGCTGATATTGAAGACTCACTTAAGCATATAACGGATGTTATGTCTTCTGCTGCCAAACACTCTACACCCGAACTTTCAGCCACATCCCCCCAAAAACTACACGTACAAATACACAGATTCAGTTACTTCTTGAAGAAAAGCGGCGACTTCGCCGAGACTGGCAGGCACACCGCTCCCCAGCCACTAAACAAAGGTTTAATGAAGCTTGTCGGAAGTTGTCTAAAGCTTTATTAACTGAAAAGAATCAGACTCAACGTGCCTATATAGCGCAACTTTCGCCCACCAGCAACAAATTTCCACTCTGGAGAGCGCACCCAAACATTCAACCACCAATAGAACCCGATTTTCCAATTCGATCACCAACAGGTGGGTGGGCCCGTAGTGACGAGGAAAAAGACAACATATTCGCCTCTTACTTACCTCATCCGCCGACAAACCAATTCACTTTACCAAGCATCTCACCAGCGTAGCCAATAACCCTTGAAACAAGCACAATCATAAAAGCCATCGCAGAACAGATGAATCCAAAAAAAGCCCCTGGCCATGATTTAATTTCGCCTAAAATGATAATTGAATTGCCTCTATGCGCAGTCAAAAGCATAACCACCATATTCAACTCAATTCTTAAATGGGGCTATTTTCCCACACAATGGAAAAGTCTGTTATTACAATGATACCAAAACCAGGCAAAGACAAATCCCAACCTTCGTCGTACAGGCCCATTAGCCTCCTTCCCTGCCTATCAAAGCTATTTGAAAAGCTGCGACAGAGCGATACCCCTGCATCAGTTCGGCTTCAGGGAAAAGCACGGAACTACCGAACAGGTAAATCGCATAACAGCTGAAATACGCACAGCGTTTGAATGCAGGGAATACTGCAGTGCTCTTTTCCTAGACGTTTCTCAAGCCTTCGATCGCGTTTGGATTGACGGTCTGGTTCATAAAATCAAGACTGTCCTACCACAAAACACCCACAAATTACTTGAATACTACCTTAAAGACAGAGTATTTACTGTCAGATGCAAAAATTTCTTCTCCGCCAACCACAAAATCGAAGCTGGAGTACCCCAAGGAAGTGTGCTCGGACCGATCTTGTATGTCCTATACACGGCCGACATTCCCACAAGCAGCCAGACAACCCTATCCACCTTTGCTGATGACCCAGCTACAACCAGTCGTTCAAAATGTCCAAAAACAGCAACAGCGTATTTAAAAAAAATGTAGAATGTAGAAAAATGTGTAGCAGATTGGCGCATACCAGTCAACGAACAAAAATGCAAACATATTACGTTTACACTTAATCGGGCAACCTGCCCACCACTGACCCTAAACAACAAAGAAATCCCCCGTGTCGACGAAGTCACATACCTGGGCATCCACTTAGACAGGCGGCTTACCTGGAGAAAGCACATTGAAGCGAAGAAGATTTCCCTAAAACTCAAGGCCAACAGTTTCCACTGGCTCATCAATTCCCGCTCACCCCTGCCACTGGAACTCAAAGTACTTATTTACAACTCTTGTTTAAAGCCAACCTGGATGTACGGGTCCGAACTCTGGGGAAACGCAAGCAGTAGCAACATAGAAATCATCCAACGAGTACAATCGAAGATACTGCGAACAATAACTGGGGCCCCCTGGTATATTCGCAACGCAAATATCCATAGGGACCTGGATATTAAACCCGTTAAAGAAGAAATTGATAGTAAAGTTTCGAAGTACGAAGCTAGACTGTCACTACACCCAAACCAACTAGCCAGGCAGCTCAGGCGGCTCAGTAACCACTCTCGGTTACAGCGCAACGACCGTCCACTTCTGCCCAACTTAGGGCCATTAGCCAATTAATAATTATAATATAGTATAGGTTAAGATTTGAACACTTATTGTAAGTCTCTTCTAGAGAAGATTCAATAAATAAATAAAACGTAAAAAAAAAAAAAAAAAAATAAATAATTAACCTAGCTAGCTGTAAAAAAAAATCAAGGTCCACCTTGCTCCACTTTGCGAGAAAATCAGGTGCAAAAGTTGTGTGAATAAGTAAGCAAACTATTATTTCTGTAATATATTATTAGGCAAAAGGCTTCTTTCGCGATAAAAAAAGTAAAGAGGAGAATAGTTCGTAAAGTACATTGGTGCCCTGATCTCAAATCTGAAATCCGTTTGTTTGGATTCGGTCTAGTTTTCGAGATGTTGGCGTCTTTCCTTCTATGAACCAATACGCTTGCAAATCTTGAGTCAGAATCAAATCAAAGTATCAAATATGCATATTATATCGGGTTTACTACCATAAGAAACAATGAAATAATTTTTTCGCCCTAAATGCTCAAAATATCCTTATGTGCGTCGTCCACAAACAAAAATTCAGGCTTGGACCCTAAAAAGAGCAACCATAAAGGAAAGCAGATAGACGCGCTTTCGGTAATTTTAAAGGCCTTCATTAACAAAGCCATCACTGACCGGGACAACCCGTTTGACCCGGGCTTTGAGGCTACAAAGTGGTTTAAGGAAGCAAAGCTGTTCCACGCTCGCTAAAGAGCAAACTCTCAGTTTTTTCATAGGCGTAATCAACGGCGTCGGCGAACATCGGCCAGAGGCTAGGATCTAAAGAGTACCGCTGACCCACATTCCAGAGCGAACGATTATCAATCAAGGTATCATCACCTCCTCCAGCAATTTCAGTTTAGAATGTTATGCCTTCGGGCCAAATTCCAAACAATGCCAGGCCCGTCGACCAGCCTAACAGTGGTGCATATTAATCTGCATAATTCCAGGGTACCATCAGCGGATCTGCAGCGGTTCATTGACGAAAAGAGCCCGTGAAGAAATTATAAATAGCGAATAGCGTTTAGATACTGTGAGGATCTAACAGGTAACACAAAAGACGCAAGACTTGAACGGGTTCTGTCTAAAGATCCAGGGTCATGGCAGTTTGCCCGCTAAGATCACTGGCCATATGCACTAGGGTGGAGTGAAAGTAGCAAAAAAAAAAAAAAATTTTTTTCAAGTTTGCTGTATCATTAATCGATGATCCTAAGTTAAACCTCTGTTCATACCAAAAATCAGACACCTAGGACTTAATCTTCAGTTGGCGCACTGCCTATGTTTGAATTCAATCGCGCCTCCCGCGCTTATACTTTTGTATAAATTGTGTTGGCAGCCCTACACACTTATATTAAAATTATTCAACACTGTCATTTAAGAATAAGAACAAGAAAAATACAAAAGCACATTTCATAATCTCAACGTTTATTAAAAAATATCAATTTATATCGGGATAATAATTGGAACTGCACCCGAATTAACAAGCACCTTGAAGGAAGTTTACAAAAAACTTGCATTTTGACGCTTAAAATGCTCGGATGTCTCGTATATGAATCGGTTTTATTTGAAGTAAATACAATTAATTGCTTGTAGCGACAAAGTGAAAATAGAAAGTGAAGTGTTACAAAATGCCAAAAACTCGTAAAGAATTGAGGTGTCCCGTATTTGGCGATCCACAAAAATTAAGTGGTAATATGCTACCGACGTATAGTGATGTGATTAAATGTTACTTATGGCACAAAACTATCAACTCGAGTTGAATAATGGAAAATTTCCTTCAGTTAAAGATATTTGTGAAATAATTGCTACCGACATAAAAAATATATGGGCTAAAGCATCTATCCCTACAGTTACTCATAAACAAGTTGTCGCAAGATTGATTGAGTATTACAACAAGTATAAAGGTGTAAAAAAACTGCATAATGACTCAAAGAAACAAACCTTTTATGAAGATTCTCTGAAAAAGTTATTTGACATCGGAACATGTAAATGTATATCTAGAGAAGTATGCAAAGTGCCTGTTGCTGAAGAATTATTCTTGCACGACCAACGAACTGATCGCAAAATGTATATAGGGACTGTTGACAAGGTGATGACCCAATCTATCCAGCGAGGCGAAATTAGGAAGCGAAAGTATTACCAGTTTGTGCAAAAATCCATGTGTGCTCCTAGTACTTCTTCATCTGCTCCAAAAATAATTGGGACGTCTGACAGTTCTACAGAAACAGAATCTGATGAAGATTATATCATGCCGACCGAAAAAGAAATCACTAAACGACCTAAACCACCAATTAAAACACAGCAGATGAGAGGTAAGGTGCAAAATCTAGCTTTAGCGTTCGATAGGACAGGAATTTCCGATCGATCTGCGGCATTTATTGTGAACGCTGCATTGGTTGATTTAAATGTAATCAACAAAGAGAACTCAAATAAAGTTATAGACCGAAGCAAAATACGTCGAGAGCGAAAAAAAGTACGCCAGGATTTGCAGAATGTTATTGCCAGTAAACCTTTAACGGCTATTTACTTTGACGGTCGAAAAGACAAGACCTTAGTTATGACAACCACAGGCAATACATTGCATCGCAAGACTGTTACAGAAGAATACATCTCAATATTATCAGAGCCGGATTCTGAATACATCGGACATCTTTCCATTGATTCTGGGAAAGCGACGACGATTGAGAAGAGTATTGTTGACTTTCTTGAGGGTAATATCAGACATCTTTGATGGGTGTTGGTTGCGATGGCACAGCTGTGAATACAGGCCATAAAAATGGAGTTATTGTTTTACTAGAAAAACACCTGAAACGCCCATTGCAATGGTTTGTGTGCTTGTTACATGCAAATGAATTACCACTTCGTCATTTATTTTCCAGTTTAGATGGAACAACAACAGGCCCTAATAGTTTTTCTGGCGATATAGGAAAACAGCTAGCTAAGTGCCTCGATTTTAAAATGGAAGAATTCGAAGCCATTTCCACAGAATTGCCAACTTTGAATCCAAATTTGCTAAGTACTGATCAAAATTATCTGTTTGAGATTTGCACCGCAATTTCTTCTGGTTCGGTGTCGCTCAACTTAGCTAGCAAAGACCCAGGAAAACTGGTACATTCCCAATGGTTGACTTGCGCAATCTGGGTGCTCCGTTTATATATTGTAAAAGCTAAACCAACAAAGAATTTGAGGGACATAAACTCATCATGTAAATATGGTCCAATTCATGTTTTTAACATGGTTAAAAGATGTCAGTATTTACCAGATAACCTAAAAAGTATTGCACTGAAAACTATTCAAAGAAATTCATTCTTCGCACACCCAGAGAATTTGTTGCTGGCTATGTTGCAAGATGATGTGTCTCACATAAGGGAGCTGGCTCTTCGAAGAGTGTTAAAAGCACGACGAGAGACCAAAGGAATGAAGGTTCGCGAATTTCGACTCCCAGAACTAAGGGCTGACGCATCTACTTATTATGAGTTAATAGATTGGACGAAAGGAGAGATTACAGAACCTCCTATGACAATGAAATATAGCGACACAGAAATTTCAAACCTGATTACTTCAGGAGCTTTGATGGATTTCGAAAAGTATCCTTGCCACACTCAGGCTGTCGAAAGGTGTGTCAAGCTGGTAACGGAGGCTTCGTTAGCAGTTTGTGAACCAGAAGATAGAGATGGATTGATTCGTACACGAATAAAAGCCCGGCAGGACATACCCGTTTTCGACACCAAATCTCAATATTTTCATGTTTGTAAGCACCCCGAAACTACTGATTTTCAACAATAAAATTTAATTTTTTGAGTATATTTTGCTTATTTATCATGATTTCAGTCAAGTTTATGTTTAAAATTTTTAAAAAGGTCCATATATCGTTTTCAATAATCATGGGAGTCAAAAATTGCATTATTTCAAAACTTTAAGCCTAATGCGCCAACTCAAGATATATATTTAGCTCAAATTTTGCGTAATTACTTCTAATACTATGTATCATCAATTAATAATACAGCAATGTTAAAAAAAAAAAAAAAATTTCCGCTCCACCCTAATATGCACACGTGGAAGGAGCGGTAGAGCTGGTAGAGGAGATCATTACAAACGAGAAAATTATATGGGCAAAAAAGTCGGTCAAACCCTACACATCAGCGAGACTAGACTGCATTATTCCGGCGATGCGTGAAGCGGAACTCGTTCCCTGGTTGTTCATAACTATCAAGACAAGAGAGGTGAGGCTTGTGTTTATTCCCAAGGCTGAAAAGATAAACCACTTTTCTCTAACAACCTTAGAACAACTGGTGGATCTGAACCTAATAAACTTTCTTAAGCCCCACACCTTAAGCAACACACAGCACGCCCACCTTGGGGGCAGGTCAGTTCATACCGCACCGCACGAGGTTCTGGGGCAAGTCGAGAAGGCTCTAAAGACTGAATGGGGTTCCGCTGGCAGCCCTTCTCGACGTTGAGGGACCTTTCAACAATGTCAGAATCGAATCGGTAAAGGACTCGCTATCCAGAATCGATAAACCACAAGGTGGCTGGGCTCTATGCTCAGATGCAGACTGATCAAGTTTGCTCTAGGGGTAGCTAAAGTCAGGAAAAAGGTCATACGATTGCACCCCATAGTTTTAAAATCACATTTTGTGACAATTAATAGACGTTTTTGTTCAAATTATGGTGTTTTCTGGTGTTTAAATCGATTAAAGTATACAATTTTACTAAACGTGTAACGGGTTTAATGAGAGAAACAAATAGTTTCGCAGTTTGTGGGCTGTCAAAGGGTCTGGTCAAAGTTTGCAACAAACTTGACTTGCGTGGAGTTTACAGTAGAGTGTATCGAAAATCAACTTTTTTTGATTTTCGATGACGCTGGGTGCGGATAGGTTGTAAAACCATTTCAAATGAAAGCACAAAAAATTTCAGCCCGAAAGGATAATGTTTACTATTGGCACGTCGTCCTTGAAATTTTCATGGAAACTCGACTTATTTTTTTTTTTTTTTTTACGCTGGGTGCGGAAAAGTTTCAAAACAGTGTCAAATGAAAGCACAGAAAAGTTTCAGCCCGAAAGGATAACATTTACTATCCCCGCAACGTCGTTGAAATTTCGAAATTTGCATGAAAACATGCAAATTTGCTCGTAGCTTTGCTCGGCGACCTGAAGATCGGTAGGGCAATTTCAGCAAATGCGACATACATATTCAGTTTGATCTATATTTAAATTTATTTGGACTGTTAGATTATATATTGAAATCATACCTGCCAAGCTGAAATTCCCCTACCGATCTTCAGGTCGCCGTGCAAAGCTACGAGCAAATTTGCATGTTTTCATGGAAATTTCGAAATTTCAACGACACTGTCTTGAAACTTTTCCGCACCCAGCGCACTATGGTCCAAAAGTCGATTTTTTTGGCATAAACTCTAAAAATTTACTTACAGAGCTAAAACTTTGCACAAAATTTTGTTTTTTTAATAAGAGTATGCAAAAAAAATTTTGAGTCTGTGCGACCACGCCCTCTTATGCCTCCCATACAAAATAATTACTAGTGTTATTCTTCAAAATTAAGTTTGACCCTGAATTCAGACAAGTTACTTACGTTTATATATATGTAATACATTTTAATTAATAAATTGGTTTTTGTTTTAAACATCGTCTTCTTCTTCTTTTTCTTCTTCTTCTAGTTCTATAAAGCATCCTTCGTTAAGGTCCTCATCAGAATCGGAATCAGATTGCACGTCCAATTCATTTTCATTTGGGTTTTTGTTTTCGGCAGACGGCAACTCCAGAAGACGTAATACTTCTTTGGGAAGAGGTTTTTTTATGTTTTTCCTTTCTCTTTCCTTTAAACAAACACTAGATAGTAAAGGATCCGAGGAATCCATCGCCCTGTGGAAAAGGTCAGTCATAGTATTGATTCGACTATTTTTCCTTGCGTGTGAGAGTCTGTCTTTTTTGTAGATTTTATTCCGTGCTTCTGAAGCATTTTCGCCTAAGCATCCTAGTGGAACCAACGTCGAATTATTTATTTGAAAACCGTGGACTAATACTTTGTGAATTGTTGGTGACATTGGGTACCACGGGTATTTATGCATATATAAGTAAAACGTTTTCCGAGTTTATATAGTGGTTACAGGAAATTGCTACTAATATAACGTGAAGCTTGTTTAAAAGGGTTTCGTCAAAGCCGGTTATGGATGATAGTTGTTCACATTTTGCAAAAGCTCTTCTTGCTGTATTACCGTCATTGCTGTTGCCGCTACCATTCTGCTTTGGCGTGCTTATTCGAAGTCCCATATCATTCCAAAACTTTTCCTGAATATGTTTTTTCCGTGCACTCATTTTAATCTTGTCATCACCTTTTACATGCCATTTTTGTATTCCCATTCTGTATGATATATTTAGGACAAATTCTAGAAATCTGATCCAAGCATGTAGAGGACTCACCCCAAACTGTAAAGCTTCAACCTTGGGGGTAAAGGTTTTTGAGTTAAAATCTTTGTGTTCAGATCTGCACATGGATTATCAGGCAGTTGGTACAACACTACACCACTTCAGATAACACTTGACCCGAGAGTCAAATAGCTAACCCAAATCATTGACACTTGACATTTATTACCCTCTAAAACATACACTTGTGCCCAAAATATCTTAGACAGATGATCCCCTAGAGTTGCTTATACATAAGGACACTGTAACTAGTACATAAGTGAAAAAGGGTATAAAAGACGCGATAAGCGCCAAATAAAGATCAGTTCCTAACGAAATACTGTTGTGTTTTAGTCAGGGATTCGGCGGTTAGCGGTATAAGTTGCTAGTTGAACGGAGCGGTATGAGCTGCCCCCAAGACACGCGATATACGCTGCTAACATATGGTCCTTCGAGCATAAGATTTTTCTTTGCTCATGTAGACTGCCAAACCGATCGGTATACTTTACGGTATCCACGGTAGAAAAGTCCGCAAGGCGCACTTAACGGTGCACTACGGCAAGATTAGGAAAACAAAATCAAAATCGACGATTAAACCTAAGACTGCTGCGAGGGACAGGACTGGCAGTAGACGTGAGAGAACCAGGATCAAGCGACTGAGTGCGGCCTTTTAAGGAGGCAACTGCAGACGTTTGAACAAGAGCTACTACGGCGTGGGAAATCCACTGGACGTATCAGAGGCAACTAAGGACGTTGAACAGAGCTACTACGGCGTGGGAGATCCACTGGACGTAGAAGGAGCAACTGCAACGTATCTACAACTGCGTGGGAGGTCCACGAACAACACAAATCGAGCGTCGGACCACGGCTAAATAGGAACGACAGCGGAGGCTTGCATCTGCAGCGTATCTACAACGACGTGGGAGATCAACAAAAACAACTACACATCGGCGAGGCGACAGCGGACACGTACGAAGCGTAATCCACGGCATAGTCTCTAATAAACGAGGAAAAAGCAAACGATTTTGAAAGGCGAAGGCGAAAAATTAAAGAACTTCCATTGTTAATAAATAAAACCCTTCTAGTAAATAAAATAAAAATCTTAAAAATGGTACTTACAAGAGAAGCGTTAAATGCTTTGGCGGCTAGTCAATCAGCCATATACAGCCAGATGAAAAAATGGGAGGAAGAAGTGCTTCAAATAGATGGAGCAAATTTGGTATTTCTGTCTGAAGTACAGAACCAGTGGGAACTCTTTAAAAATCAACATAAGGAGTTGCTGGCAAACGCATCGGCGTTTACAGGGGACTATTTTTCCAAAGATGGTTATGGAAAAACACAAGCCCTAAAAAACATAATTATGGCGGAATTTAATAAAAAATCAGCCGAGGAAACGATGAACCATTCCATTCAACAACTTGTTGGTGATCAGGAAATGCGCTTGCACGAGTACAACCAGGCAAAACAAGCGCTTCTTGGAACTTTAAAAACTGCGGGCCAAGACCCAAGACTACAAGAAATATATATGAAATATATTGAGGAAGATTTTCTGCGGCTTACCGAAAATCTAAAAGAACTGAAAATAAATGGACAAACAACCCCAACAATTTTAGAGGGGTATGAGAAGATAAAAATAGAAAAAAGAAATAAAGAAATTTGGATGCAACAGAACAAACTTGAAGAACGTCGAATAACTGTAAGGGAGATGGAAGTCCCTGCATTTTTTGGAGACATTTCCGCATGGGCAGGATTTTTTGACATGTTTAAGGAAATGATCGACAGCGATGAGATGATGAAGCCCAAGATAAAACTGATGCGACTGAAGGAAGTTGTAAAAGGCGAAGCTTCGAATTTAATAAAGCATCTGCTCATATGTGATAAAAATTATCAAAAAGCTTTGGACATTTTAAAAAGCAGATACGAAAATAGACGTCAGTTATTTATAAAAAATTATTATCAAATTCTTGATTTGCCTATGATGAACAGCGAATCAGAAAAGAGTGTTCAGAACATGCTGGACACGACGCAAAAATGCACTCATGCCATTAAGGGCATGGGCATCCCGTTAGAAGACACCGATGTCTTCATTGCTGGAATCCTATTGAGGAAATTTGACCGTCAAGGGCAGCAACAGTATGAGCACAGTTCATGTGCAACAAAAGAGGTACAGACCCTTCGAAATGTGTTGGAATTTTTGGAAAAACATTTACAAGCCATTAAAGCAGTGAGGCAACCAAGGCACTTTCAAGTAGCTCGAGAAAATCCAAGAGTGTTGATATCAGTGATTGGTGGCAACGGCGCATATGGTAAAACAAAAGGCAACTGCGCATATTGTAAAGCAAAAAGACACAAACTACAAGATTGCTTTAAATTTTGTCACTTGTCCACTACAGAAAAATGGAAATTTGTGCGCCAGGAACGACTATGTTTCAAGTGCTTGGGTCACAGATACACGACAAATAAAGGTTGTCAAGTGGAACAACAGTGCTCGAAGTGTAATAGGCCCCATCACAATTTATTACATGGCAAAAAAGGAAGCAAAGCTGGTATGATAACGACGACACAAAAAACCACATTATTAGCCACGGCACAAGTTGAAGTGCAGGATGTAAATGGGGGATGGAAAACACTTCGAGCGTTAGTAGATCAAGGATCTCAAATTTCTGTTGTATTGGAAGATGCAGCAAAGATGTTACGATTACCAACACAAAAAAAGAAAACCCAAGTATATGGATTGGGTGACAGTTTAGTTGGGTTATCCAAAGAATCAATTTTGCTTAAGATTCGACCAAGGTTTACAAGTCATTATGAATTTGAGACCGATGCAATCGTATTAAAAAAATTATTAAATCCTCAACCGTCAAGATCGTTTAAATATGACATGCGAAAATGGGAAGATATAATATTAGCGGACCCTACTTTTAATGAACGCGGCAAGATTGACGTGCTAATAGGAGGAGATTTATTAGCCGAAATTACTTGTAAGGGAGTAAAGCAAGATGACACTATGATTGGTCAATGCACCAAACTGGGATGGATTTTGTCAGGAATCGTGAATACACCTGGAAGAAAACAAAATCAATTGACGGAAAGTTTGCAAAATGAAACTTTAATAGCACCTATTAAAAAGAAACTTAGTGTTTTAAATGAGAAAACAACCAAGCCCGATGTGCAAAAGCAGTGTGACTTTGAATTGGCTGAACTTCAAGCACAGACAACAATTTCGGACGTCGCTAATGAAAAATTGAAAAGGCATTTAAGGCCGCCGGGAAGTCTCCACTTTGGAGAAGATTGGGAATCCGAGAAGCCCCTTCCCCCTTTTATTAAAAAGCCAACGATCAATACCAGATTACCAGACGATAGCTTTGTGTTACCTTTGGATCGATGGAAGTTGTTAACGAAACAAGAAGATGGAAAATTAAAATTGACTAAAGTAGTAACTTTATTAAGTTGCCTTTTTATGTTTTCCCTTTTCACGGGGATTAAGGCAATAGAAAGTCCAGCAAGCGGAATAACCAACATGCAACCATTGGAGAATAACACGATGATATACCTGGACAATCTTGGACTAATGGACATCGCAGCGTCGAAATGGAATTTAATTATTTATTATAACTTGGAGCCATACAACACCGAGTTAAGACAGATAGATAAATATATTTGGGAGCTAGCAGTGAATTGCAAGGCTTTAATTTTATATGAAGGAGCTTGTCAAGTAATGGTACGCAACTTTAATATTAGAATTAATCAACTTATGGCAAATAACGAGTTGATATTCAAAAGAAAGAGACAGAAAAGAGCACCTTTTGAGTTTGTTGGAACTATACATCATATATTATTTGGAACTATGGATGCTGCAGACAGGAATATGATTGAAGCAAATATGCAAAACATCTTCGATAATCAACAAGATTTGGAACATATGTATCTGAAACAAACATCCTTAATAGATTCGACGTTAAATATAATAACAAAAACATCAGAGGAAATGAATGAACAATTCAAAGCGATGGAAGACGAAATAATGAGGTTGCAAAAGGAAGTACATGAAAATCAGTATGTCAATCGGATGGCGCTAGCATATCAAACGATGCTGTTTCAAATAACACAATTGCTGGAAAGTTGTGAGAAAACGCAAGGATCAATTACAAATCTATTAATTGACCTTAATCACGGTCGGGTTAACCCCCAATTGTTAAAACCAACCCAAATAAAACGGGAAATTGCCCTAATTAAGGAAAAACTACCACCGAACCTGCAGCTACCTGGATCAGCAACCGGAACAGAAATAAGGGAGATATACAATTTAATGACAGCCCAAGCGATCGTTGTGGATGAGAAACTGGTCATACACGCAGAAATACCGTTGTTCGATCAGGAAGCGTCAACAGTGTACAGAATGATTCCAATACCATTCGCAAATTATGGCAAAACAATCGTTCCACAGTTAAAGGCTGACTTGTTAATATACAACTTCAACAAGGACTCTTATGCGTTAAAAACAAATACACAGTTAAATGCTTGCTCTCGTCAAAGTAATCAGAATTTTCTTTGTCGAGGAAACTGGATCTGGAAATCAGCTACTGACAATTCTTGTGAGTTATCGGCACTTAAGCAGAGTCGGAACCCAATATGTGAATTCCAAGAGAGTCGTGCCGAAAACATGTGGGTAGAATTGTCTACTTCAAATTCTTGGCTGTATAAGGTTTTCAACGACCCGTTGTTGGAATGGACATGTGGAAACCATCGAAGTCAGGTCACGCAAATTCAAGCCCAAGGAGTACTGAGACTGCGCAACGGATGTTCAGCCCGCAATGGACAACACCTTTTAACAGCTGCGCACGAAATAATCACAGAAGACGACATAAAGGAGCCGGTAGCACCACTAATTACAGTAGCGTTTAATATTAAGAAAGAAAAAATTAAGCCAATGGCATCAAGGCTCATAAATAATACATATGATATAATTAACATTAAAAAGCAAATTGAAGAACAAAAAACTGAAAATATTAAGTTAAGAGGAATTAATATCCATACTGCTAGTGGGCATTTAGCGCTAATAATTATAATTGTAACATTAATCTTAATAAGTTTTATTTATGTAAAGAGTAAATGTAAGAATGATAAAATGGATTATCAGGCAGTTGGTACAACACTACACCACTTCAGATAACACTTGACCCGAGAGTCAAATAGCTAACCCAAATCATTGACACTTGACATTTATTACCCTCTAAGACATACACTTGTGCCCAAAATATCTTAGACAGATGATCCCCTAGAGTTGCTTATACATAAAGACACTGTAACTAGTACATAAGTGAAAAAGGGTATAAAAGACGCGATAAGCGCCAAATAAAGATCAGTTCCTAACGAAATACTGTTGTGTTTTAGTCAGGGATTCGGCGGTTAGCGGTATAAGTTGCTAGTTGAACGGAGCGGTATGAGCTGCCCCCAAGACACGCGATATACGCTGCTAACACTTTGGTTTCCAGTACTTTTGTTGGGGTGACACCACAAATCGGACAACATTGAGTTGATTTAGTACCAGTTAGTACGTTAAGTACTTTCCCATCAATTAGTGTCATATGTATTGTAAAGGTAACTGCCACATCATCAGCCTCATCCAGTTTATAAGAAAACGTTTTCAGATTATCTATTTGAAAGTCTAACTGTTTTTTTTCCATAATTATGTGATCAGTAGTTTCTTTTACAAATTGAATTTTTAGCGGTCTACAAAATCGAATAGACTGTGGTGTTCTGTTAACCCAAATGTTTAGCTGAAATGAGTCAATCATTTTTATGGGTATAACAGAAGTAACAAACAAAGAGTGATCTGATAAATGTACGTCAGGTGTTTTTATTTCAAACTTCTGCTTGTATGCACTTTGTCCAGTTGACCCATCAAAGCCATAACTGCAAATTAATTTGAGCTCAGAGCTATCAGAAAATTGCTTAAAAACATCAGACTGCATTTTAATTAGTCGCTGGGCAGTATGATTTAAAAGGTTTTGAAGTGAAACTTGAGCAGAAGTTTCTGTAACTTCTATACCCATTGGTCGACACTGAATTTTAGCTTCTATCACTTGATTGTAACTCGGATAAATGTCGCTTTGATGATTTATGTTCAAAACCCTAGTGTTGACATATTGCTGTTTGGTTTATGAATTTTCCAAGATGTAGGCTAGAGCTTCATTTAGTGTAAGTTGACTCGGTTTTTGCATTTGAAGTTGCTTTCTTAATTCGGTTGTGTTTTCAGGTGATATAGTCGTTTCTTTAAGGACCAGGGCCACGTTTGTATTACTTTGTCTTTTAGCGGAAACTGCTGCAGCATGCATAAGCAAATTTGTATTGTGATCTTTTTCATTTGCTAGTTCAGATGCCAATTTTCTTTTCAGTCTTGGCCCTGCGTTTGTATACGACAACGTTGGGCGTCCAGGTTGTTGTGATATCTTACGGGTTTCTTTTAATGAAATTGATATTTTTGACGACATCCATTTAGCATGCTTTAACTTAAAGCGTTCGACCATATAGTTACATTTTGTACGTTTTTCTTTTATAAAGGATTCAAAATTACTTATTTTTTTATTTATATCTAGTCTTTTCTCTTCTTCTATGTGGTATTTGCTCAGTTTTTTGTAAATCCAATAAAACACAAATGCTATTTTACGATTGTTGCTGCACCAAATATCAAAGAGATCGCTATGGCGAAACTCGAACGTCCCTGAATATTGTGGAATTGTATGAAAAGGGGGACGAACGGGGAAAATGTGTTAATTGGCGCTGAAAAAGGACATTTATGTGATCACTCTGACGTTGTTAGTTTTTGTGGGCAGACGTGGGCCGGTTTTTTGTATTCCACGAAACACAGGGAACGCATGTTAATTTTCTACAAAAATACACATAAATTGGACATTAAACACAACTCGAAGACTAAAACAACACATAAATATACAATATATAGTGAATACTACACACCTTGATCTTCAATTTCCATTATTCACTTGAGTTTGTTCGGACAGATAATTTTTATTTCCACGCACAAACGTAAACAAAATAATTTGGCGCCAATTTCTTACCCCTAAGCAGCTGATCGATTGCGTTCTGTTGAAAGCTCATAAAAAGCTTCAGTGAAGCTTTTAAAGCTTTTTTATTTAAGTTTTTATATGTATGATGTATTAACTTTAAGAATTTAAAAACAAAAATAAAAAACATTAACATATAAATTTCGACTTTATGCCAAAAAATCGGCCTCTTGGACCATAGTGCAGCGTAAAAAAAAAAAAAAACGAGTTTCCATGAAAATTTCAAAATTTCAAGGACGACGTGCCAATAGTAAACATTATCCTTTCGCGCTGAAATTTTTTGTACTTTCATTTGACATGGTTTTACAACCTATCCGCACCCAGCGTCATCGAAAATCAAAAAAAGTTGATTTTCGATAGACCCTAGTTTACAGTACACCTTTAAATCATATATTAACATAACAATAATACATACCTGTATAAATGGTCTCCCATGTTGTTAAAAATATCAAAACCTCTTTGCTCTATGCGCTTTCGGAGCGTTGCACCGCAATGGCATGTGGGTGGCCTTGAAGGGATTAACTGAAATGCAAATGTAAATTATAAAAAATAAATATTTAATTAATTTGAATGAATTATGTGTGGGGCACCTAGGATTGAGTCAATCATTAGATTATTTCCGGTAACAACATTTCCTTCCGATTTAATTTAAGGCGGGTTTCTACCGTGTACCTTTAGAATATTTTTGGAAAAAGGAGTTGAGATAAGGTATTAGAATTTCTTTCAGTTGTAGGTAGGAGTTAATTTGATAAGTACAAAAATATTTGATCCGGAATATGCCAGGGCAGAAAATCAGCGCGTCAAAAACGTCTTCACCGACTGCGGGAGAACTGTGGTCTATTTAAATAATCTGAATCACAGAAAACACGTTATTTTATTTTAACTACATTACTATTATCCCTACCATGTAATGTAAACTGGAACTGATGGAGCTGATTTCAGCTGTTAGTGCTTGCAAACCGTGAATACGTGAAAAAAACACAAGCATATTGCCTGCCCAGATTTAGAGCCTATTTGTGATGTAGGTCTTTAAGAAGTTTGTCCTCACATACAAAAACTGCCAGTGCATATCCAAAAACTGTATATTACTTCTTGTACTCCTGTTCAATTCCATGTTACGTGTCTACCACTTCCCCACACAACGGAAATGCGCTGTGAAATCGTTGATACCAAAACCAGGCAGTAGAATGATACGTAGACGTTGCGGCGATAGTAAATATTATCCTTTAAAGTTTTCATGAAAATTTCAAAATTTCAAGGACGTTGCGGGGTTAGTAAATATTATCCTTTCGGGCTGAAACTTTTTTGTGCTTTCATTTGACACTGTTTTACAACTTTTCCGCACCCAGCGTCATCGAAAAAAAAAAAATAAAATCGAGTTTCCATGAAAATTTCAATATTTCAAGGACGACGTGCCAATAGCAAACATTTCGGGCTGAAATTTGTTGTGCTTCCATTTGACATGGTTTAACACCTTTTCCGCACCCAGCGTCAACAAAAATCAAAAAAAGTTGATTTTCGATACACTCTACTGCTTAATCCCAGAGAACCAGGTACCCTCCTGGCAACAGCTTGTATCGCAGACTCGCCGTGTCAAATTGAAGCGTCCAGAAAATCACAAAACTTTTTGGACCTACATATAAAGCGAGTGGACGATCGGGTAAAAACATAGGGTAGACCGGGGCAGGTTGTCACACGGGGCACGTTGTTAAGGGCCTTTTTGAAAAAACTAACAACGAGATGGCAGCACCCGTCATACCATAGACGTGCGTGTGTGTGCCCATCATTTGACTGTGTAAAGTTTTGACATTGCCGCAAGTGTGTTCCCGCAATTTCACAAAAACATTTTTTTTTGAGCGTAAGTAAAATTTTATTACCTTACATTTAGCGTTCCCGACAAGAAGCCTTTTGTTTCACAGTATTGAACCTTACATTTCCTTAAAGTACGTGCTTTAACGAATCCAATACCATATCTAACCTTTCAAACATCTCAAACGCGTCGGCCACGAGGCCGCTGGAAGTAAAAAAGTACCCCCGGGGCAAGTTGTCACAAATGACTTTTTCATGACTTTTTCTACTTTTCATCAATAAAACTTTTGTTTCTGCACAGTATTATGCTTTTTTATATTCCACCAGGTAATAATCTTCCAACTGTAACGATATACATACTTTGAATAACATTTTTTGCGTAGTTTCAGAAGTTGTGACATCTTGCCCCGGTCACGGGGCACGTTGTCACAACTGACATTGCGTCACTTATCTCCATGTAACAACTGTTGGGTGACATTTACACGGAATATTTATGTGTCACATTGTAGCTGAATAAATTGTCGATATTTTGGTATATAACACTACACTAAAATGTCAATAGAAAAAAAAAAGAATTCCAGAAAAAATGTGTGACAACCTGCTCCGGTCTACCCTATCCATAAATGGAAATAAGTTCCAACACTAGAATTTTTCCCTGAGAAACCAAATCCTCCCCGGGGTTAAACTGCGGGACACGCTCATCACTCAATCTCCCCAGGCTCAATACCTGGGATTGACCCTGGACAAGCGGCTCGCGTGGAGGCAGCAAACCGCCAAAATAGGAGCCACAAGCCGTGGAAAGCTAAGGAAGTTAAACTGGATGCCGAAGTCAATGAGCAAGCTGAGAACCAGCAACAAAGTGTTGCTCTAGCAATGATAGTCCCTTCAATGACATATTGCATTTAAATATGAGGTACGGCGTCTGACTCGAACACTATGAAAGTGCAAACGGTCCAAAACCGAGCGCTGCGCACGATCATACTGGATCGATGCACCCTGGTATGCGAGGTATGTTGATATCGCAAATGACCTCCACACCTTCAGTGAGGGAGCACATTAATCGCCATTCAAGTCTTTACAACGAACGGCTTTGGGCCCACACCAACCACCTAGCGGCTTCATTGGCAAACTCGAAGAAGGCTGAAGAGACGACATCCAGAAGACCTTTGAACAAGAGAGAGGCATAGGACGCGAGTCCTTTAACAGTAAACCAAAAAAAATAAAAGGCAATTATTTTGAATAATGCGCAAGTGTTAATGTGTTAATTACCTCGCCTTGAATCTATCTTGCAACGTTAAAATCCGGGGTGCCATAGAAACCGTCAACAGTTTTTAGGACGGTTTTTTTTTTGAAATTTCGGAAAAAAAAACCGTTTAATGATTCGCAAAAAAAACCAGGACTGACTTCCTATTTTTATTTGGCACTTATTGGCTATCTTAATCAATTCAAACGAAGTTGTTATTTTTTTTTTGCTAGACATTACCAAACACTAAACACAACCCTGTACACAAAAAAAAAGGCCCTGAAAATCTCGGGCTATTAAATGAAAATAGATTTTCCATTCTGGCGGAGCCTGAAACAGAGTCTGAACAATTAGCCCCAAGGAAACTTAAGCCCACACCTATCTTTATTCGGAGGAAGTTCTCCAACGCCCTAGTCAACAAAATAGTTGAGCTTGTTGGAATAGATAACTTTCATGTTATTCCGCTTATGAAAGGGAATATATGCGAAACTAAACTGCAAACCAAAACTGAAGAAG
The DNA here is from genome assembly GCA_018150695.1 of Drosophila oshimai. NCBI lineage: Eukaryota > Metazoa > Arthropoda > Insecta > Diptera > Drosophilidae > Drosophila > Drosophila oshimai. Next base: position 1,884,893 of record JAECWM010000302.1, on the reverse strand, counting down.
ATTTCCGAGCAGCGTCGAAGTACTTAAATGATGTCAAAAAGAATTACTACACGTACCAGCTAAAAAGTTGCAAGGGCTTGCAAGTTGTGCTTAAGGGAATAGAACCCGATGTGACCCCCTCTGAAATTACAGAGGCTTTAAAAGAAAACGGTTTTTTGTGCAAAAAATTTTATAAACATTACGAACAAAATCAACCACGCAACCAACGCAACCACTATTCAAGGTCGAGCTGGAGCTAGACAGCAGAACTTTGAAAAAAAAAGCATTGTACCCGATCTACAAGTTGCAGTACCTGCTGCATCGTACGATCACAGTAGAAGAGCCGCACAAACGGAACGAGTGTAAGGGCGGTTAAAATTTGAAAGAGTCTAAATTCATAATGGGTCAGGCCATGTCAACTGTACCTTAAATTTGAAAAAATTTTTCTGATTCGAAAAAAAACTATAAAAATGTGAAGCTTAGGACAGTACCTTAATACACTTTTAACAGTTTTTCGAAACTCCGCACCGTATTCGATATTTTGAGCTTCAAAGTTCGAAAAAATTTGTTTTTAAGGTTTTGGAGAAAAATTAATAACTCTTGAACGGTTTGACATATATCGACGAAGTTTTTTTTGAGTGTAAGAGAATCATTTTGTCTTTAACAAAAAAATAGTTACAAAATTTAATTTTTAATTTAACATAATTTTTAACAACAATTGTTTAAACAAATGCATTTTCAAAAGTGTTCTGGGGCAGTTTTTTCTTTGAAACTTTCGCACAATTATCGTCGAACTTTTATTTATAAAGTTGCAAAAAAAAATTTTTGCACTTTTGCCCTGGACAGTCGGAATCGCATTTTTTGTCCCGCCGCGCACGCTTGTTACATACAAGCAGCGCAAACGTCGTGGTAGACGCCGGCCGCGCAGTCGGCGCCATCGCCGACGTCAACGACGTCAACGAAGACGGTTGCGAGCATTTGTATGTGAAAACCGTGCGCGGCGGGACAAAAAATGCGATTCCGACTGTCCAGGGCAAAAGTGCAAAAATTTTTTTTTGCAACTTTATAAAAAACAAGTTCGACGATAATTGTGCGAAAGTTTCAAAGAAAAACTGCCCCAGAACACTTTTGAAAATGCATTTGTTTAAACAATTGTTGTTAAAAATTATGTTAAATTAAAAATTAAATTTTGTAACTATTTTTTTGTTAAAGACAAAATGGTTCTCTTACACTCAAAAAAAACTTCGTCGATATATGTCAAACCGTTCAAGAGTTATGAATTTTTCTCCAAAACCTTAAAAACAAATTTTTCGAACTTTGAAGCTCAAAATATCGAAAACGGTGCGGAGTTTCGAAAAACTGTTAAAAGTGTTTTAAGGTACTGTCCTAAGCTACACATTTTTATAGTTTTTTTTCCAATCCAGAAAATGACTAGGTACAGTTGACATGGCCTGACCCAATTTTAAACATCGATACTTCTTGGAGTTACCCAACCTAACATTTCCTAAAGCGAGATCGCTGTAAAACACAACACTGTGGATGTTGTCTTGGATAAATAACTAACATTCCCTAACGCGAGTTCGAAGCTTGCTGCCACGTTTTCCGGTGTCGAACCGGTCTCTTTGTGTGAATATCTAATAGCGTGCAGACGTGATCCTCTCTTTAGTTGTGCCAAGCGAGCAAATTTAAACCGCGTGTGAGTCGCATATAGTCGACGACCGTGCTGCAAGTCCCGCCACAGCCGGAGACCACCGATTTATTTATTTATAAATTTTGGTATGTAAACGTACCAAGTTTTAAGTGATCGCATTCTTAAACGAAGTAGCCCTCAGGTACAGGCTGCTCTCGCCGTGAACCAGACAAGGGGGAGATATTTTGAGCCTGCAGCGAGTCACGTGCGCAACGCAACGCGCCTGCAACTCCGCTGCGAAGTAATTCTGCCATCACCCACGTGCGGAGCACCCCCAAATACAGCTGCCCCTGCGAAATCTGACGAGAAGACCCAGTTTCCAGCGGCGGAGATACCCTCTGCTGGAGAAGTACCTGCGGCCGCACACGGACTTACGCCGGAGCGGCCAAGAAGACGAACCTAACCGCAATCCACGTGCGGATCGATCTTCTACCCACGAGCCAACGGCCTCCGCACTCCGCGTGCGGATAGAATACCTGCAAGCGACATCAGTGCCCTACGGCCGCCGCAATCTACTTGCGGATCAATCGTCGGACAGTACCTACGGCCACCGCATTCCACGTGCGGATCGAAAACCTGCAAGTCGTGCCTGTCTGCCTGTGCACCATCAAATCCTGCTGCTGCAGGTGGATTCCATTCAAGGATCAGTCTAAGGCTGCTTACATCCACGTGCGGATCTGCATATGGACGCACGGTTCATAGCTCTAAGCGGCTAGGAAAGCAGAATTAAGGAAATGCATAACGACGTATTACCACAGCGAGATAATCCCGAACGCATAAACCAGCACTGATAAGCAGAGAGTGTCCGGCATGTGGTTGAACGAATTATGTGCCTCAGTTTAGTTATTAGCTTTATCCATTTTTCTTAATTACCCTGATGCCTTCGGCAGTCAGTTAAAGTAGCTGTAAATTCATTGTTTCCTTTTTATCGTAAAGCTTAATTCAAATTCTTTTGCCAAATGGGAGTAGGGGACATACGTAAATAATGTAATCTCGTTAAATTGCCTCAGCCAAGAACACCTCCGCTATGTCATCAGGCCTGCTGACTACTAGGAAGCCTATGTAAGTACGGCATAGCCGCCAATCGTTGATCATTATTGCATATGAATTTCCCGAGATGCTCCATAACCGCCCAGATATTATTAAAGTAAAATCTTAAAGTTAAATTGAATATTACTTGAACCTTTTCTATTATTAAACGGCAATAAGCCCAACAAGTAAATCACTTTTCACTAGATAATAAAGTAAACGTCTATTAAATTCCGCAACTCAATGAAGTCCTAATTATTAAGTTTTGTAATCAATTAAGTTTTGCTAATTAATAAGAAAATGCCGAAACTTTATAATTAAATGGAGATAACAACAATGAAGAAGAATGCCTAATTAAACTAAATAAGGATACCTGAGGGAGGATCGGTTTCAACAAAAGGGGAAATTATTAAATTTTATCTAAATTTCCAGGAGGGCGGGTATAGAAAGGAAGAACCCACCAACTTATTCTTCCTAAGCCTGCTGAGCTGCTTTTCCTACTAAACTACATCTAATACATCCCTTTCCGCTTCTTTCTTTCTGTCTACACATTGGTAATGTGACGACTGCGATCGAGAGTCAAAGACCCACCCCAGCCCTGAACCTAGTCGGCAAGTTAGTTAGACGGAAAAGACTCTCGGGCGTAGATAAACAGTCGTGTTCGTTACATACTAATAGGCGCCCAACGTGGGGCTCGAAAATAACTGTTTTCCGAAGGATTTTTTTTTTAAGGATAATCTCTTTTTATAAAAAGTCTGACCACCAATTTTCCGGATAGCTCCACGAACACCTTCACCTTCCCAGTATTAGATGCCCACCAAAAGCCTTTATAATTAGTTTAAATAGTTTATGATTTTCATGTTCAAGGATTTGCTGGATTTGTCCGAATTGAGTCGAACCAGACCGGTCATAAAATCATAAAGTTTTAGGGTGACCTGAGGTCAAACTAAAATATTTTAGAAATCAATAGGTTAGCTTCTAGTAAGGAATGATAGTGCTGGATTATTTCAATTCTATACCGACTAGAACTTCCAACTGACAGCGAGTGTATTCGTATAGTTGAAATCGAGATTGTTTGATATTGCATTATTGCAGTTCACTCCTCTTTCAACCAGACGAATATTTTCATTATAATTGAGAGTAGATTCTGTATCATAAGTAGGAAAAAGTAAACTCAGCGAGCTTGATTAATTGTTGAAAACCGTATCCGAACTCAGGTCATGCCTTGATTATCTTAAAAATATTAACATTATTATTATTAAAAATACTGACATCTTCAGAAAAATTTTTAATAAAAATGCCTATCGCAAAGAATAACGAAAACCTTGCAGTTATTAATCATATTTGTACCATTTGTAACGAAACTGTAACTAGCGAAGTTCCGTTCATTGAAACCCCATGCCGACACAGATTCCACCGGGAATGTATTTCTCAGTGGATGCAAACCAACGAAACTTGTCCTAACTGTCGTCGAGCCTGTAGTTTAGCGGAGCTCAACATGTCAACTACGACCAATAGCTTGAGCATTGCACACGAGTTGCCTCCATCAGCGTCGAATCCTAGTAGTGCCAACAACGGCACGGGCGCTGTTCCCCGAACTAGACCAAATACCAGAAGTAGTCACATTCGCGATACTTCTGGATCATCCAACGCAAGATCAGAGCCACCCGGACGCAGCGCAAAAAGGATTCCATCAACCGCAACCCAGCGCACTCATGCCTCTGCAGTTTCTCGTTTACCACGCGCTTCAACAGGAAGTGTTTCAAATAACACAGCTACAGTATCCGAACAACGAGTTCACAGCCTAATTAGCGAATCCCTAAATCATTTCCAAGAGACAGTCACTGCTTCAATTACCGAACAGATTGCAGTAGCCTTTAGAAACCTAAATTTCCCGTCCCAAAGTCCGGTTACTAGACATGAGGAAGCCCAACTTGAATGGGATAACGTTCTTCCGGATTCCCAGAATTCCTTCAGATCGGGATTTCATGAGAATTCCACAAATAGAGTAGGTCGGCCCGATAAAATTTCCTCCCTGATTGCGAACTGGCATCTTAAATTTATCGGATCTCAAGGAGATATGCCTATTGAAGATTTTATTTGAAGACATCAAAGATATAATTAGGCGACGAAAACAGAAACCGAATGAAAACTTCGACGAATTTTTGGACGCGATGTTGGCCATAGCCGATACCCTGCGCGTTCGATTGTCCGATTCAGATTTAGTGGATGCGGTCAAAAGAAATTTAAAACCCGAGCTTAGACACGAACTTTTGCATGTACCAATCGCAAGTTTAGCAGCTTTACGTAGCGAATGTCATAAACACGAAGAATTCTACTGGCACGTTACCAACAAATACTCGTCGAGGACCTCAAATCCCAAACGTTTTGTTCAAGAAGTCATGTACGAAGATGACGCCCACATTGATCAAGAAGAAGAACAAAAAAATTGAAATGAACGCCCTTCGTTCTACAAAATGCTGGAATTGCGACGGCTCTGGTCATCGCTACCATGATTGCCTAAAACCTCGTCGTGTGTTTTGTTACGGATGTGGAAAACTAGACACGTACAAGCCCAGCTGTGCGGATTGCAAAGCAACGTCGGAAAACTCCAACCGGGATGTCCGAAGCCTTCGACACCAGACGTCCGTCATTAAATTATAAATCGGATAAAGAGAGTATTAACTCGGAGTCAAGCCACGAGTTTATATTCCAAACCCATCAGACACCCCTTTGAATCGACATACTATGCCTTTCCACCAGCGACTACAACAATATGAAAAACGCCAAGCTGAAATCTTTCGAGCCGAGGTTGAGCTCAGTCCGAAACGCCGTTCCACTAATCGTTTACGACAATATTGGTCACAAAAACACCGCTTAAGTCAGGCTTTAATTTCATCCCTTGTTCATAAAGGAGATTACATTTGACCATTTACCTATATTACTCTGTTGAACGACCGCTTTTTGGTTTTGTTAGATAGTGGCGCGAACAAAAGTGTCATAGGCGGTAAACTAGCCCTAAGAATTCTGGAACAAGGGATAGCTTTCACCAAATCAACAGCAAACGGTAAAACAGCGGATGGTCGAAGGCAGGCAATTTCAGGCATTATATCCTTACCAATAGAATATAATTCAATCAAAGCTAATTTTCAATTTCTTATCGTAGAATCAATTACTCAGGATGTAATTTGTGGCATAGACTTTTGGAAGACATTTGATATTTCATTAAGTTTTCAGGTCAACGAGCTTTCAACAGAATCAAAGGACTTTCCTCAACTTCCACTAACTGCTGCACAACAACGTCAATTACAAGCTGTAACGGACTTATTTCCCTCGTTTGAGCGTGATGGTTTGGGAAAGACGACTTTAATTGAACACACGATCGACACCGGAGATGCGAAACCTATCAAACAAAGGTTCTACCCCATATCACCAGCAAAAGAGAAACGCTTATGTGTAGAAGTCGATCGGATGCTGAGCCTAGGCGTCATTGAAGAAGCTCCAAGTTCGGCTTGGTCATCGCCAGCTGTACTAATCGTCAAACCAGGCAAGGATCGGTTCTGCCTAGACTCAAGTAAGGTGAACGAAGTAACAAAAAAGGATGCGTAGCCCATGCCGAGCCTTGATGGCCTGCTCAGTAGATTGCCACCAGTACATTGCATCTCTAAAATCGATCTCAAAGATGCATTTTGGCAGATCTGCCTCGATGCCTCTTCCAAAGCAAAGACGGCGTTTACAATTCCGAATAGGCCTCTCTATCAATTCACGCGGATGCCTTTTGGTCTCTATAATTCTCCGCACACGATGTGTCGACTCATAGACCAAGTAGTGCCCTACACGATAAAATATCACGTGTTTGTCTATTTAGATAACCTGTTGGTCATGTCATTTACTTTCGAGGAACACTTAAGCCATTTACTCGAAGTAGCCAAACGCTAGCGGCAGGCTGGATTGACTATCAACGCTCGAAAAAACCAGTTTGATTTAAAAAAGGTAGAATACCTAGGTCATATAGTAGGCGAAGGAACTCTGCAAGTCAATCCGGAGAAGGTACGAGCCGTAGCAGAGTTCTCGAGACCCCAAACAAAGCGTCAACTACGTCGGTTCCTAGGAATGACTGGCTGGTATTAAAGATTTATTCCCAACTACTCAGCCGTGACTTCTGCACTCTCTGACCGATTGAAAGGGAAAATTTGAAGAGATAAAAGAAAAACTGTGTTCAGCACCCTTTCTTCAACATACCAACTACGATCGACCATTCATAGTCCAATGCGACGCATCTTCATACGGTATCGGTGCGGTACTGACTCAGTCAGATGAAGAAGGAAATGAGCTGCCGATAGCCTATATGTCAAAGAAACTGAACCATGCCCAGAGGAACTACTCGGTGACCGAATTAGAATGTTTGGCAGTGCTGTTAGCGATAAAGGAATTCCGTATGTACATCGATGGACTCCCGTTTAACCCTTTCATCCCCAGCGTTGCCTGTGGGCAATTTCAAATGTTTAACGGTTAACGGTAATCGTTTCTTCTATTATAGTCTGCTCATTCTTCGATTTTACGGTACTTTTATGTGTTAACTCAAAGTATAAACAATAACATTTTAGTTTTAAAATCAGTTGACGGAAATATTTTCAAAAAGCTGAACGTGCGTCGGGGAAAAAACCGATTTTTGCCAGCTAAGACTTTTTAAAAATTAGTGATTATTCTATAAAATTACTATAAAAAGGGTAAAAGTAAATATACAATATTATTAATCAATAATTTAGCTAAATTATGGTAAAGTTAAAATATTTTTTTTTTCAATTTTAAAAAAATTTCCATACAACAAGTAACGCCCACTAGCGCCAAAACTAGTGGGCGTGGCACCTTAAAATTTTTGCTCAAATACTTCTAAGGCCAATAAAAAACGAATAGAATAAAAAAAAAGTTTTAATTATACAGGGAAAAAGTTGGGGATGAAAGGGTTAAAATAGTTACGGATCACGCCAGCCTCAAGTGGTTAATGAACCAAAAGGATCTTAGCGGACTAATGGCGCGATGAGCCATTAAGTTACAGGGTTTAAATTTTTGTATAGAACATAGGATCGCAGAATGTAGTTGCGGATGCGCTGTCACGAGCACACGAAGAAGAAGCCGCTATCTCCGCTCTAGAGATCGAAAACCTTCCAGAAATTGATTTACACTCGCCAGCCTTCATGGACAAAGAATACTTGGAGCTCAAGGAAAAGTTTGCAAAAGCTGCCCTTCCGGATTATCGAGTTATAGACAAGTTTTTATATCATCGCCCCAGGTTTCCAACGTCGGAGGAGGGAGACATCGAAGAAGAGTGGAAGTTATTTGTTCCCGTTCAACTTCGAAAATCCGTTTTAGAGTCCGCCCACTGTCAACCAGTAGCAGCACATGGTGGTATTGCTAAAACATTGGAACATATCCGAAGGTATTTATTCTGGCCACGTATGGTAGTGGACGTGCGAAATTCTGTAGGAAAATGCGAACTGTGTCAGACTTCAAAACATCCCACTAGAACCTTGAAACCACCGATGGGATCTTCTGTTGTCACTCATAGACCCTTCCAAAGACTTTATGTTGACTTCATAGGACCTTTTCCGCGCTCGAAACAAGGAAACATCGGAATCTTCATCATCCTAGATCATTTTTCTAAATTTACCTTTCTCAAGCCAGTGAAGAAGTTCACTTCAAAGGTTGTTATCCAGTATCTGAGAGATGATGTTTTCAATTGTTTTGGAGTACCGGAAACCTTAATAAGCGACAATGGCACTCATTTTAAAAGCCACGAGTTCGCTTCATTTTTGTCTTCGTATGGAGTCTCTCATATGTTTACTGGAGTATATTCACCACAAAGCAATTCCGCCGAACGTGTCAACCGATCTATAAATGCAGCGCTACGTACCTATATCCGATTAGATCAACGAGACTGTGACCACTACATCAGCAGTATAAACTGTTCCTTGCGGAATAGTATTCATTATAGGCCAGTCACCATATATGGTAGTTTTCGGTCAACACATGATCACCAATGGAAAGGATTACCAGGTTCTTAGAAACCTTTGCTTACTTGAAGATAATACAGCCCAGCTAAGTCGTCACGATGAGTTTGATAAGATTCGTTCAAATATCCACCGACACATGGAGAAGACTTACGATCAGAACAAGCGAGTATACGACCTCCGCACCAGACCACGTTCCTTTCAAGTAGGACAGTTTGTAATAAAACGAAACTTTTCCCTAATCAAAAAGTCTGAAAACTTCAATGCCAAATTGGCACCCGTAGGAGACAAGGCAATAATAAAACAACGGATAGGAAATTCTTTATACTTACTGGAGGACTTGAACGGAAGAGAACTCGCCACATTTCACGCAAAGGATATTTGGGAATGCAGAACCTAACCCCTTTTTGTAGTTTTAAACTCGAGCCAATAGACTGTGTTTAAATCTGATGGTGTAAGGGCGGTCGAAATTCATAATTTTAAACACCGATACTTCTTGGAGTTACCCAATCTGGCATCCCAGCAACATGGGTTTAGAATAAACACTTAACATTTCGTAAAGCGAGATCGCTGTAAAACACAACACTGTGGATGTTGTCTTGGATAAATAACTAACATTCCCTAACGAGTTTGCCCCGAAATGCAACCCTGCAGCTGTCAGAAGCTTGCTGCCACGTTTTCCGGTGTTGAACCGGTCTCTTTGTGTGAATATCTAATAGCGTGCAGACGTGATCCTCTCTTTAGTTGTGCCAAGCGAGCAAATTTAAGCCACGTGTGAGTCGCATATAGTCGACGACCGTGCTGCAAGTCCCGCCACAGCCGGAGACCACCGATTTATTTATTTATAAATTTTGGTATGTAAACGTACCAAGTTTTAAGTGATCGCATTCTTAAACGAAGTAGCCCTCAGGTACAAGCTGCTCTCGCCGTGAACCAGACAAGGGGGAGATATTTTGAGCCTGCAGCGAGTCACGTGCGCAACGCAACGCGCCTGCAACTCCGCTGCGAAGTAATTCTGCCATCACCCACGTGCGGAGCACCCACAAATACAGCTGCCCCTGCGAAATCTGACGAGAAGACCCAGTTTCCAGCGGCGCAGATACCCTCTGCTGGAGAAGTACCTGCGGCCGCACACGGACTTACGCCGGAGCGGCCAAGAAGACGAACCTAACCGCAATCCACGTGCGGATCGATCTTCTACCCACGAGCCAACGGCCTCCGCACTCCGCGTGCGGATAGAATACCTGCAAGCGACATCAGTGCCCTACGGCCGCCGCAATCTACTTGCGGATCAATCGTCGGACAGTACCTACGGCCACCGCATTCCACGTGCGGATCGAAAACCTGCAAGTCGTGCCTGTCTGCCTGTGCACCATCAAATCCTGCTGCTGCAGGTGGATTCCATTCAAGGATCAGTCTAAGGCTGCTTACATCCACGTGCGGATCTGCATATGGACGCACGGTTCATAGCTCTAAGCGGCTAGGAAAGCAGAATTAAGGAAATGCATAACGACGTATTACCACAGCGAGATAATCCCGAACGCATAAACCAGCACTGATAAGCAGAGAGTGTCCGGCATGTGGTTGAACGAATTATGTGCCTCAGTTTAGTTATTAGCTTTATCCATTTTTCTTAATTACCCTGATGCCTTCGGCAGTCAGTTAAAGTAGCTGTAAATTCATTGTTTCTTTTTTATCGTAAAGCTTAATTCAAATTCTTTTACCAAATGGGAGACATGTAGGGGACATACGTAAATAATGTATACTCGTTAAATTGCCTCAGCCAACAACACCTCCGCTATGTCATCAGGCCTGCTGACTACTAGGAAGCCTATGTAAGTACGGCATAGCCGCCAATCGTTGATCATTATTGCATATGAATTTCCCGAGATGCTCCATAGCCGCCCAGATATTATTAAAGTAAAATCTTAAAGTTAAATTGAATATTACTTGAACCTTTTCTATTATTAAACGGCAATAAGCCCAACAAGTAAATTACTTTTCACTAGATAATAAAGTAAACGTCTATTAAATTCCGCTACTCAATGAAGTCCTAATTATTAAGTTTTGTAATCAATTAAGTTTTGTTAATTAATAAGAAAATGCCGAAATTTTATAATTAAATGGAGATAACAACAATGAAGAAGAATGCCTAATTAAACTAAATAAGGACACCTGAGGGACTACGTTTCACCAGGCAGCCCTACATACTACTACTACTACAGATCCTAGAACACTACCTGATTTAATTGATTTTGCTGTGACAAAAAATTTTTCTCGCAATCTTATATCTGCAAAATCGCTTTTGGATCTATCATCGGACCACTCACCAGTGCTAATAACTCTTCTTCAAAGCCCGGAACTAATCGAGCACCCTTGCAGGCTGACGTCGCATCGAACCAACTGGCTGAAGTTCAAAAAGTACGTAAGTTCCCACATTGAACTAACTCCACAGCTCAACATCAAGGAGGACATCGACTGTCGCAGCTGCCAAAGTCTCTACACCGCAAGAGAGGGATGGGCACACACACCAACACAAAACTAACCTTGAAATCAAACAGTTTGTTTTGGAGAAAAGACGTTTGAGGCGTGCTTGGCAAACCAGCAGATCGCCATCCTAAAAACAAAGTCTTAAGGAAGCCGGCCGAAACAGTAATTCCCATAATAGACTCTTCAGGCAGCTAGGCCAGAAGCGACAAAGACAGAGCTTGTACATTTGCCTTACACCTTCGAAATGTTTTTCAGCCAAACCCTGCATCTAATTCATTCGCCCTACCGTCGCCGTCAATTCGAATTGAAACAATTCTGTTTCAACCAAACAAAGTTGCAAAAGTCATCAGCGAGCAATTGAAATAAAAAAAAGGGCAAGGCGGTGATCTAATAACTCCCAAAGTGCTAATTGAACTCCCAAACTGTGCAATTGGGGTCATTTGTAAACTCTTTAACGGGATTACACGACTTGGCTACTTCAGAAAAAAAATTGAAAAAGTCGGTAATCATAATGATCCCAAAGTCAGGAAAAGATCACACAATACCAGCTTCATACAGACCGATAAGTTTACTCTCGTGTCTGTCAAAACTGCTCGAAAAATGCCTTCTGACGCGCATATCTGAAAGAGCACAACGTTATTCCGGCACATTAATTTAGCTTCCGAGAAAGCCATGGAACAATAAAGCAAGTCAACTGATTAACAACAGAAATACGAACTGCATTCGAGTTTCGGGAATACTGCAGCGCGGTATTCCTTGACGTTGCACAGGCTTTCGATCGATTCTGGCTTGATGGCCTTATGCATAAAATCAGAACTATTCTGCCGGAAAACACTCACAGGATACTTGAATCGTACCTTTACAACAGAGAATTCGCCGTGAGATGCAACCCTACAACATCCGACGATTACACTATAGAGACTGGAGTTCCCCAAGGTAGCGCCCTTGGTCCAACTCTATTTCTCCTTTACACCGCAGATATTCCCACGAACGAGCGGCTAACTACTTCCACATTCGCAGACGATACCGCGATCATAAGTCGGTCCAAATGCTCAATTCAGGCAACAGCATTACTAGCTGATCATCTCGTGTTGGTGGAGAGGTGGTTATCAGACTGGCGTATAAAAATAAATGCGCAAAAGTGTAAACACATAACGTTTACTCTTAACAGACAAACCTGTCCGCCGCTAACTCTGAATAACACGCCACTTCCACAAGCTGGCGATGTAACGTACCTTGGCGTCATTCACCTAAAACTATAATCCAATAGCCTTCAGAAAGTTCATATTTTGGCCAAAAATCTGGCATTTCTTCCACTGCGTAGGTAGGAAGCTGAAATTTGGACATTATGTTCTTAAAAGATTAAACTTTTGGAAAAACAAAACTTAAATTTTGTACTATTTTTTTAAGATTTAGATAATCTACGCCAAAGTTAAAAAATATTTCCTATTTTTTAGTTTTTTATTTATAAAAAAAAAACTACTGCAGGGATTCAACCCAATTAAACAGAAACTCAACAACAAAAGATCGCAACTAAAAAAAAATATATCCTTTATAAAATATTAAGTGGTTAAATATTTATCAACCTTTAAATAAGAAAAAAAAATTTTTTACCGCTAACTTTGTTGCGTCTATACTTTTGCAACCCCAAATTAATAAAAAAAAATTTTATTTTACCAAACTTTTTTAACTTTTTGGCTGCTAAATCATATTTTAACACCAGGATGTACAAGTATGCAACAAAATGTTGATTTGGTTGTTTTGTATAGAACTTTGCTTGATTTGTATGGAACATTTGGAGTGAAGCACACTTTTAGGCCTTTTTTAGTTCTAAAATTCACTAAAATCATGTTTGACTTCCAATTGGGTATCAACTTTAAAACTTCATAAAAAAAAATTAAGAGAGGCGCACAAAACCCGCGCCCCCGGGCGACTTGACAACTGATTAAATTATTTATTAAAAAAGTTTTACTCAAAACGCGAAGGGTACTTTTTGGCACAATTAAAGCAAAGTACAATTTTATAAAAAAAATAGCTAAACTTATAGATTTTTTTAACTTTTAAAATATGTGTTTGAAATAGTTTTAACATTATATTTTTTATTTGCTAAATAAGTTATATGTGAAACTTTTGTAAATGTTTCGTATTGCTGTAGGCAACGACATTTTGGCTGCAATTTTCAAACAATTTTGCAATCTTTTACGAAGTTTTAACTTTAAAAATATGCCACAAAAAATCGTACAAATCAATTTGTTTGAAAAGTTGGCATAAAATAGCTTGAAGTATTTTAAACAAGATCCCATACTAGTTTTATTAAAATTCTTTAAAAAAAAAAGGTATTTTCGTCCAAAATGTGAATTTTGTGGCTTGGCATTAGCTTAAAAATGCATTGGCTTAAAAACGCACGCTCCCCCTTCTGCCTACACTTCAAGGTCCTGCTCTACAATTCAACGCTTAAGCCAGTCTGGACTTACGGCTCTCAGTTGTGGGGAAACGCGAGCAGCAGCAACATCGACATTATCCAGCGAACACAATCAAAAACCCTGAGAACTATCACTGGGGCACCTTGGTATGTTCCGAACCGACAACATCCACAGAGAAATTGGCATTCTACCCGTAAAAGACACCAAGCTAACTTCTCATCCAAACCAGCTCGCCAGGGGCCTAGCCACAGTTTCCTACCGGACCCGATTGCAACAAAATGACCTTCCAGCTCAGCAATAGTTATAAGAGCCCTTAAATCTCGCGTCAGTCATCTTGACTGTCGAATAGCTTTTAAATTAAAGATTTTACATACTTATTGTTAGTCTCAATTCAGAGAAGATCCAAAAAATAAAATGAATATGTAAAAAAAAAAAATCAACATTTTGAATTGACCGCACAATGTTAAATTACTCAAAACTTAAACGAATTGAATTTCCCCAAATTTCCTTACAATTTGTGTTTAAAAACATCCATAACATCGGAATGTTTAAATAGCGGCGTTTTTTAAAATCAAAGTGTACTCCCCCCTTAAGGCCCTAACATCAACAGTAAAAAAAACAAGAAAGAACGCTATAGTCGGGTTTTCCGACTATAAAATTTGCGATACTCATTGCCCTCTTTAAAAACAGTTAGCTAGCCCTCTTCAATAATGTGTAGCCTACTTTCATGCGCAATCAGTTTTAAGCGCCCTCTCTTTAAAAAAAAATTGTTTTGCCTACTTTTGAGCGCAATAAAAATTTTCAAAGCAGTTGTATGCACAATTTCTTGAAAATGGTCAGATTTTAAAAATTTTTAGATATTTGGGTAGATATTTTCAACACGAACAACATTTGTAAGGGCCACTTTTCTCTAGCACTAAAAATGTGGACACCACAGAGTTTTTTCCGGTTTGTGGGCGTAAAAAGGGGCGTGGTCAGGTTTTGAAACAAACTTGATCTGCGCCTTGCTCATAGAAGTCTGTGTGCAAAGTTTGGTGGCTCTAGCTCTAATAGTTCCCGAGATCTCGATGTTTGTGCGGACAGACAGACAGACGGACGGACGGACGGACGGACGGGCAGACAGACATTTGATCGTTTACAGTATTTGCTTACTCTTCGAGTATCGCAAATAAAAATGTAAAATCATAAAGATAATTGCCGTCAAGGTAAAAGGCCAGTTGCTATGGCTCCAAAGGATAATTACACATCTAGAAGCTCCTACAAAACAGCGATTGGCCGTGTATATGCAGAATCAGCGAAAAGAGTTTAGACCTGGAGTTAAGGAGCGATTTATCCCGCCGGCAGGACCTCACTTCGGAGGTATTGGTGGTGCTACGGGGAACTGTACTAAGATGCACAGAAATCAACACTTAAGGAGGACGGCAAGAAAGCCTTCCATATAAAATACTCGTGGCTGTGCGCCACGCACTCGCCTGCAGATAAGACCTTGTGCACCAAGCAGGACCAATTAGTCAAACTAGATGTAAGATAAATAAAAAACAATAATAATTGGCATTTAATATTACCAGCAAGACCTTATGTTACTTCAGCGGGCATTGTTTTTTAAAAAATAACTTTTCTAAGCCAAAACAATTTCAATTAAAAGAAAAAGTAAAATTCACATTTTGCCATACAGTCCACTAATTTTTGAGTTGCAATTATAAATAAAATTAATTTGTAAAACCTCACACCTAATCTTGCCGGCCCTTGGCAGAATGTTTAAAAACATACGCATTTCTATCAACATAAGAATTTTACGAGCAGCTCTCAGATGACAATGTGTAACTAATCTAGAGACCTAAAACAAGAAATGTAAACCGAATCGTAGCAAGGGTTCAATAGAAAACACTTGTAATTTGAATTGCTTGTGTTCAACCCCTAATTCAACCCCTAAATCAGCTAAACAGTCTACCTAGTTTTTAGAGCATTTTAGAAATAAACAGTTTTAATTCAGAACTCAACGAATGTAGATGTGTTTTCTTTTGGATTGACATCTAACAATTTGTCTTCTTCTTCAAAGCAGTACTTTTACCGGCCACACTCCCAACTTTTTGCAATACAGGCGATGTTGTTTACAAAAGGAATACAAAACATTTTCATTTAAAATTTTGACGCGCTGTAGTTGTTGTTAAAAACAATAATATAGCGTTCCTTTATAATAACAATAACTAGTTTGATTATGAAATATACTCCGAAATGGATCCACAATATCACCACGCTCTCGTCGTTGGTTGGGCAAGCTAAGAGTGATCTTTTGATAGTGTGTGCATAGCATTGTTTTCATCGAAATTTCTTCGAGTTTTTCACAAATTTTATGTTTGTCGAGCTCTCGAAGACAAAATTCTTATCGAATTCAATTTATCAGTATAGCAATGTGGAAGATTCATTTGTTGGTAGTTATAATTGGTGTCATGCACCTAAATCGGCCGACTACAACACGTCATCAAACATTTTTTTTTTAATAAAAAAAAAAGTTCGCTTAAAAAAATTTCTTAAACTAGAAGTCCAACTGTACCGGGAAAGAAGTGTATCGGTTCGGTTCAAGCTTTATTTAATGTTGTAATTGTCGCAAGCTTTCTGAAGCCCATAAATTTCTGCCCCGCGTTGATAATATTGTGAACATTTATCTACTTACTACTGTTTTTGAGTTTAATTTTACAACGCCGTTCTAATCCGAAAACCGATGTCGTAAAAGACATTTTATTGTTGATTTGTTTTAATAAATTCAGTTCAACGAAAATCGCAAGCAAAGACATTGCCTAACAGTTTGCCTAGTTTGTTGTTGTATGGCCCTGTTTGTCGCTCTCCCGTTCTCTGCCGATGCCATAGCTGCAATGCATCTAACCACTATGCCCGGACCTACATTTATTCGGATGGATTATACTGAACCTGCCGATGCACAGTGGTCCGGCGGCTGCCATAAATCCAATTTTTCAATAGTCCTGGATTTTAAAATTTCTAATGCCCTTCAATTCTTGAATATTTGAACTATAATTCCCCAAAGTATTAGCTAGTTTCAATTCCGTTTACATACAAATTTTTAACCTTAAAAGCGACAAGTTGCGAAAATCCTATAAAAATATAATATAATTATTTGCGATACTCGAAGAGTAAGCAAATACTGTAAACGATCAAATGTCTGTCTGTCCGTCTGTCTGTCCGTCCGTACGAGTATCGAGATCTCGGGAACTATAAGAGCTAGAGCCACCAAACACACAGACTTCTATAAGCAAGGCGCAGATCAAGTTTGTTCCAAAACCTGACCACGCCCCTTTTTACGCCCACAAACCGGAAAAAACTCTGTGGTGTCCACATTTTTAGTGCTAGAGAAAAGTGGCCCTTACAAATTCGTATTGAAAATATCTACCCAAATATCTAAAAATTTTTAAAATCTGACAATTTTCAAGAAATTGTGTATACAAATGCGTTAAAAATTTTTATTGCGCTCAAAAGTAGGCAAAACTTCTTTTTTAAGAGAGAGCGCCTAAAACTGATTGCGCATGAAAGTAGGCTACACATTATTGAAGAGAGCTAGCTAGCTGTTTTTAAAGAGGGCAATGAGTATCGCAAATCTTATAGTCGGGAAACCCGACTATAGCGTTCTATCTTGTTTTTTTTTTATTTACGAACATTTTCCCGATAAAATTTTTTTTGTAACAGTTCAATAGTACTGTAAACTATATCATGAACACAAATTTTTATCAATATGTATTGTTGTATTGATAAAATTCTAATTTAATTAGCAAAAATATTTTGTTTTTTGAAAATAATTTTTTTCGATTCGAATATTTTGAGCTTCGAACGAGAGACCATATAGGTAATATTAGTATACATCTGTACTACAATACCCAATATAAAGCTTTTCCGGAAAAATGCGGAAACGCAAATGCGAACATTTTTTTCACAACAAAATAGTTATTTTTTGCTAAATCCACCTGTTGCCGAAAGCAATACTATCAAAATGAAAATGCTTTCAAAAGTACACAAAGCCTCTAGCAAAAGAGGTTTTGGCACTTTTGAGGCTGCCATTAAATCAGAACGTCTCCTCAGAATCATATAGTGATTCTTAGTGAGCCGATACGTTTACAAATTGTTACAGTTAAATTTTCTTTTAACATTTCTTTAGTTAGAAAAAAAATGTCTTAAAAATTAAAAAACAAAACTAAAAAAAAGTAAAAAAAAAAAAAAATTAAAAAAATTTTTTTTTTAATTAAAAAAAAATTAAATAAGAAAGGAGAGTCTAAATTTACCGTAAACCTCCACGTGGTACTCTCTGGGGTCGTTAAAAATGAGGTAATATATTCACTAGCTAATTACGGAAGTCACAACTGCCGTATTGGAGCCGCCATTTTGAATTTTGAAATTTCGACTTCATATTCGAAATCAGCGACCAAAACCCCTGAGTACAAATTTTAAACTGTCTACGTTGAGTTTCTGATTTATGACCACTTTTACCATACAGCCGGACCACTGTGCGATGGTTTAACTGAACCTGCTGCTGCCCTCCACGATTAACCCATCTTAAGCGATGCTCCAAAAACTGTGGCTCCTGTTGTTTCTGCTGCTGCTAGTTCTTCTGCTAGCGTATGGCGACAGACTGGCGTTTCTTCTGGTTCCGCAAAACTTGATACTTGTCAAGCTGACGCCGCTGCAAGTACCTCTGCCTCTGCCCTTGTGGATCCACCTCTTATGGGAGGTGGTCCCTCACGGTCTTCTGGATCACAAATAAGGGCTGTCAGTCCTCGCAGAGCTTTTTTCGTGTCCCGTCTCGTTCCTAATGCTACACCCAATGCCGTCAAAAAATATTTATGATTTAAATTCGAAGTTAGTCCCGATAATTTTATTGTGACCAAATTTAATTTTACCCAGGCGCGCAATATTTCTTTATTTTAAATATTTCTTCCAGGTTCTATATTATCTCGAGCTCTTGAACCTACATTATGGCCTGAACACACTATAGTTCATGAGTTTTTGCAAAAAGATTCTAGCCAGAGTTCCAAAATTACCGGTCAAAAAAATGTATTAAAACATACTCTCCGTCCACTACCAAAACGTACGCAGTCTTTTGGGTAAACTTTGTCAAATTCATACTAACAGTGCTGCCATTGACTTTGATGCAATCACTTTAACCGAAACCTGGCTTAACTCTTCAGTCTCCGATCATGAATATTTTATTCATAAGTTCACTACTTATAGAAGAGACCGTCGTTCTTTTGCAGGTGGTGCCCTTGTTGCGGTTAGGAAAGATTTTTCCTCTGAGTTGTTTCCCTACGTACACAATGATGGAATTAAATTTATTGCAGTGAAAGTCCGCGTCGGTACTGCTTTTATTTTCCTGACTTGCTCGTACACCCCTTAGTTCCGTTATTAACGTTTATTCAAGCCACTTTTCTGCCATTCAACTTGTGATGTCAGCCTTAGGTTGCGCCGACAGCCTCATTGTAATGGGTGACTTTAACCTTCCACTCGTGTCATGAATTCCTTGCGATGATTCAAAATTTTTGTTACCAAACAGTACTCATGATTTTATCAAAGCGATAACCGATGTTTCGCTTGTCCTAATCAACTCCGTTAAAAACTGCCGTGACAGACTTCTTGACCTGATGTTTGTACGCGATTCTTCGCTTGCAACTGTGCCGAGAGCTAATCCGATATCCCTTTCGGAAGGTCCTTATCACCCAACCCTATATATTTCTGTTGAGTTTTCTAGTTCAAGTTCCAACTACGCAGTTACCGCTGCGTGCCCTACAAAATGTATCAGAAAAACAGATTTTAATTAATTTTCACATTTCGGGGATCGACTGGTCATTTTTATATACATTTCAGAATATTGATTCTGCCGTTCATGCTTTCTTCGTTTCTACTCTCTCCACCCTGAATACATTTGTCCCTGAAGTTACAATTTTTCAATTTTCAAGCCTCCGTGGTTTACAAGAAATCTTTCATATTTAAAAAAAAGAAATCCAGACTTCTTAAAAAATACCAAAGACCTGGATCTTTGTTTGACTTTGCTCAATATTCGTCCAACCGCTCCCAATTCCTAACCACGAATAGTCAATTTTACACAAACTATCTCTATAAGTGCAAGGAAAACTTTCGCACTGATCCTAAGCAATTTTACTCATTTGTTAACTCCAAACGTAAATCTAACGCATTTCCTTCGTCCCTCCGTTATCGTAATAGTGCTGAATCTTCCAATCTTGGTTTATCCAACTTATTTGCTTCTTTCTTCCAGTCAACTTACTCTACACAACCCCATGTTCCCCGTTGTCCATATCCTTATAATCTACCTCATTCTAACAATATTTTTTTGGCATTTTTCACGGAATGTGATGTTCTTGACAATTCATTTGCCGCAGGTCCCGATAAGGTTCCAAGCTGCATCTTTAAACAATGTGCCCAAAATCTGGCACGTCCTATCACACATTTATAACATGATAACCTATCTGTGAACCAATCCTGCATGCCAGTGATTTGGAATGAATCCTACATTATAAAAGGTTCAAGGTCTGACATTGAAAATTACCGAGGCATTGCAAAGCTTTCGGCTATTCCCAAGCTTCTTGAACACCTGATCACGCTCCAACTGCAACACCTCTGCCGCAGCCTGATATCTCCATCTCAGCATGGTTTCTTTTAAGCATCGGTTAACGACGACTAATCTTCTCGAGTTCTCATCCCTCATCAATCGAGGTTTTCAGAGCCGCTTGCAAACCGACGTAATTTTCACCGACTTTAGCAAGGCTTTTGATTATGTAAACCATTCATTACATCTGCTTAAGCTTTCGCATTGGGATTTCCTACAAATTTTTTAAAATGGACTGCGTCCTTTGTGTCAAACCGTACAAAACAAGTGTTCTCAGATGTTGTCAATGTTATTTCTAGTGTTCCACAAGGAAGCCACCTGGGTCCACTACTTTTCATACTTTTTATAAATGACCTTCCTCAAGTAATTTTAAACTCTTCCATCCTCATGTATGCTGACGATGTTAAAATATTTTTATCCCATTCTGTTTGGTATCTGCACACGCGCATTCAGCTTGACCTATTTTGAAATCCAGAATTGGTGCCAACAAAAAAATTTTTTTTTTAACCATACAAAATGTAAAGTTATGACTTTTCACCGTTCCTCTCCGCATCTTGTCTTATCTTTCCTTGGAGCTCATACCCTTGTAATGGCGTTACGTTTGTTCATAAGCTTCTTCTTGGTTCAGTCGATTCACAAACTCTGCTTTCGTATATTGATCTTACAGTTCCCTCAAGATTTACACGCACGTTTCGTCTTTGCGCTTACCAATATGTAGGTCTAACTATGCTCAACAACCTTTTCGTGTTCTTTGTAATAATTACAATACCTTGTCTGATATTCTGTCCCTTAAAGTAATTTTAAGTTTTTTAACCGTTTAAAATTTACAATTACCTAAATTCTAACATGAAGCTTTTTATTTTTTGTATACTGCATTAAACGCCTTACTATTAGTTTTATTGTTTAGGTCTAAGTTAGCAGTCAATTGCTAAATAAAAAAATAAATAATTTAGTGTTGTAAAATTTTTTTTTTTTTAAATCTAATTCTGCATAGCCAATCATAAAGATTTAACTAAACACAGAAAAGAGAATCTTAATTTTTGTAAATCTATTTTAATATCACTTTTTAACCGTAATCAAGTGCGCTTCTGTTTACATGTGTAGTCCGCAAATATACATTCTACCAGGAAATAACCAAAACAATTCTTAATTTGAGTTTTTAAAAAAATTCACAATTGCTTTTTAAATTTTATTTCTTTACTTTCTCAGTTAGGTACATATTTTGTATTCCACAATACTCAAATTTTGTTTATGATAAACAACATATTGAGCTATAAGCACATATCGGTGGGCGAGAAGAAAGGCTAAGTGCTGGCTAGCGGACTAACCAAAAGACTTCGCCAAGCCATTTTTGTATAGAAATAAATGCGTAAAACTTTGAACTTTGAACAAGTTTCTGGGCCAATTTAAATTGTTTTTAATTTCTAAAAGAGTTTCAAAAAGTTGTAAAAAAAAAAAAAAAAAAAAATTAAGTTGTTTTTGTTTTTAGGCTAACAATTTTTACCGCTTTTAATTTATTACTGATAACTTATCAATGATAAGTTCCAGTTCCAGCTAGTTTGGGTAAAATGGGTTTGGTTTAATCAAACTTGTGGAATCTTTGCCCATCGTTTGTCCGCCAAAAAAATTTTTATTGCTCACAAATTGGATTTTTTAGACCACCCACAGTTTCAAAAGTATGAAACTTCCAACATTTTCAAAAAATTTTCGAATTAATTTTTAATTTTCAAAAAGTTACAAATTTTGTTTTTTAAAATAATGTTTTCTTTAGTTAATCATAGTTTGCTTGTCTTAAAAAATTTTAAATTTCTAAATTTTTAAAACTTTGACAAAAAAATTTTGTTTTAAATATAAAAAATTAACATTTGAATCATTTCACTTGTACTTTTTATTTGCGATACTCGAAGAGTAAGCAAATACTGTAAACGATCAAATGTCTGTCTGTCTGTCCGTCCGTCCGTCCGTCCGTCCGTCCGTCCGTCCGTCCGTCCGTACGAGCTCCTAGATCTCGGGAACCATAAGAGCTAGAGCCACCAAATTTTGCACACAGACTTCTATATACCCCACGTAGATCAAGTTTGTTTCAAACCCCGACCACGCCCCTTTTTACGCCCACAAACCGCAAAACTCTGTGGTGTCCACATTTTTAATGCTAGAGAAAAGTGGCTTAAACAAATGTTGTTTGTATTGAAAATATCTACCCAAATATCTAATTTTGAAAATCTGGTCATTTTCAAAAATTGAGTATACATGTGCCTTAAAAATTGATTGTGCCTAAAAGCAGGCTACACTCTTTTAAAGAGGGCTAGTGACTCTACCGTTCTTTCTTGTTTTGTTTTTTTTTAAGAAGGCAATGAGTATCGCAAATCTTATAGTCGGGAAACCCGACTATAGCGTTCTTTCTTGTTTTCTTTAAATACAATACAAGAACACTTTTTAAATTTTTTAACAAAAATACAAAGTTTTGAAAATGTAAGACAATGAAATTATTGTGAGTTTTTGTTTGAATTTGTTCTTTGTAAACCAATATTGCGGTTGGCACAAAAACCGTGTCAACCAAACACCCTACCGTCCCCTTTTCTTTAAAGTAAATTTTGAGTAAATTTAATCAATTGAATAAACATTGTTTATTTCCAGGGAAAACTATAGAAAAGCAAAGCAAGACACCGTCCTCTTGATTATAATTTAAAACAAAAAAAGTTTTTTTTTACAAAACAAACCACGAAACTCTGTGATGTCCACATTTTGAATGTGAAAAGGGGCCTTAAAAAATGTTGTTTGTATTGAAAATATTTACCCAAATATCTAAAAATTTTGAAAATCTAGCCATTTTCAAGAAATTGTATACACAAGTGCGTTAAAAATTTGTTGCGCTCGAAAGTAGACTAAACTTTTTTGAAAAGAGGTTTACAATTTTTTGCGCTCAAAAGTAGGCTATATTATTTGCGATACTCGAAGAGTAAGCAAATACTTTAAACGATCAAATGTCTGTCTGTCCGTCCGTCCGTCCGTCCGTACGAGCTCCTAGATCTCGGGAACCATAAGAGCAAGAGCCACAAAATTTTGCACACAGAATTCTATATACCCCACGTAGATCAAGTTTGTTTCAAAACCCGACCACGCCCCTTTTAACGCCCACAAACCGCGAAAATCTGTGGCGCTCTCATTTTTTATGCAATCTTTGCGGTTTTAAAAGAAATATAATGATATGTGCACTGTCTTACTACACTCCGAACCATTTTATGCTCTAATAAATATTAAAGAAGTTATAGAACATTTTGCTATGCCTTGAATCTAGTCTACATACATATTTAACATACACGTGTTTGTTTACATACAAATGTAGATAATGTAGCCCCATAGGTGGCGACTCTATCGTTTTTTTTCGTTTTGGTTTTTTAATGAGGGCAAATGAGTATCGCAAATCTTATAGTCGGGTAACCCGACTATAGCGTTCTTTCTTGTTTTAAAAATGCGTTTTTTCTTGTTTTCTTTTTTATAAAGAGGGCAATGAGTATCGCAAATCTGATAGTCGGGAAACCCGATTAAAGCGTTCTTTCTTGATTTTGTTGATTTTAACCTGTTTGTAACCTGTATCAAATTTAATTAAAATTTTCAAGATTAGTTAAGTTTTTATGATTTAAAAAAATTAGATCGGATTAAAACCAGGTAGAAATATGTTTAAAATCTTTTTACATTTTTTGGGCCTGGTGGACTGATTCTGGGAAATGCACATATTTTCATTTCAAAATAAGCAATTTCAAAAAAAATTTTAATATTTTGTTAATACTCAACATATTTAATATTTTAATACTTTATATGGAAGACCAAGATGTCATTTTACTATATTATATATATATTACTATATTTAAAGTTTTTAGCATTGATTCCACTAACTCTGGTGTTTTATCTGGCGGTGTATTACCCCACTCCATAATCAGTGCCTCTTTTAACTAGTTTTTGTTAACAAAATTATATTTTTGAACATTATTCTTTGACATTGACCTTTGATTTTGCATAACGGTGATGTTTGATTACTGTTCCGATGGAATCAACACTTGGGGACACTTGAAGATGAGCCTAGAAGGCATAATACCGTATACATATTATAAAAGAACAAAATATTTTTACAATTTAAAAATTTAATTATCCCTTCCTACCTTTTTTTAAAGACGATTGTTAACAGAGGACTCAACGAAAAAAGATTCTAGGAATTTTTCTCCAGCAGGCGACTTACAGACCAGACCCATTTTTATGCCGGCAACTTGCCATTCGTTGGCCTTTAGATTTTCAGTTTTAAGCTCCATACATTTTTAAACTTCAACAAGTATTTTATTTAAAATGTTTGTGGATATGGAAAATTTATTTTGGAATCTGACCAAGGCGGCTGCAGTAAAATGGTTTGGGCCTGTAAGTCGGCTGATCGTCCGAAAAAAACGATGTTAGTTGATTCCTGTATTGACAAACTTGTTTACCTACATATGTGTAGGAATCAGAAATAAACCAGAAGAGCAAGAAGAGAGAAACACACGAAGTGGACGTCAGTTCTGACCATGATACAATAACTTTATAATTGTATCATGGTTCTGATCAACACAGACATAGATCGCGAATATATGCGTGAGCGTAACAAGTAAGGAGAGCAAAACTCCAGTACAGTCAGTCGGTGCCGAAATCTCATGCTTGGCAGTCCACAGAGACACACCCCATTTTTGAAACGAGACGGCAACATTTCGAGCAGTTGTGAAATTCATTTTCGGCGCAACGAAGGAAGGAGGCAAGAAACCGAGTCAAAGACGATCAAACTGGGCAATATAGAAGACGATTGAACAGCGAGTACCATTCTGGAGGCAGCGTAATGACTTTGCGGTGAACGTCAACAAAAAGAGGCAGGATCGTGGGCAGTGGTCATCTGGACAAAGTAGAAGGCGTGGAGCAGATACGGTAGCAGACGGATCGCTGAAGTCGTGCGTCAGGAGAAGGCGAAAACACAGGCTTGAAGAAGCTGGTCAAAGCAAAAGAAGGAAGCAACATCGTATACGAAAAGACATCGGCAGTCAGTGAATCTGAAAAAGTGTTTGGAAGCGACGGGAAGAATATTCTGGACGAGAAGTGGTGACGGGGAGACCATTCTGGAGGAGTGTTGTTGACGCCGAGAATATTTTGAAGCAGTATCAGTGATGCCGCTAACATTCTGAAGCAGCCCTCAAGAAGTCAAGAAGTCAATTCTTAGTCACTTCTGGAAGATAGAACGGCGATAGTAAAGAGTAAACTGTTTAATGTTTTCTTGGCGGCCGCAAGTACAGCGCGCCCGTGGCCTAGGGGTAAGAGCGTCGACCTAAGGCGAGAATGGTCCCCGGTTCAGGTCCTCGACCTGACGAATAAAAATAAAATAAACAGGGCTCTACTGGGAAACTTCTGGTAGTGTCACGAAAGTCACTTTTGGAAGTGTTGCGAAGGATAGGTAATTTTTTCCCGACAGAAGTCTCTCAAGCGATTCGCAGGCGAAATCGCGGAAGGCACTTCAGAAAGACTCTTTTTTAGTGACTTTTGAAAGTATCGCAGAAGTCAATTTTGAAAGACACATTTGCTTGACTTTTGGAAGTATCGCGGAAGTCACTTCTGCGTTACTTCTGGAAGTGTCGCGCGCGATAGGTAATTTTCTCCCGACGGTAGTCTCTTAAACGATTTGCAGGCGATACCAGAGGGGGCTTCCTACCACGCATCGTCATCAGAAGGGCCACCTCAGCCACATCGTTGTCGTCGCCCAGGGCCAAGCCAGCCACTGGCTGCGCAGCTGGCAAAGTAAAACGGCCGGTTTTGACTCATCCACCAGAGCCATTGGCAAACGTGAAAATCTTCAGCATGAGCGTAGTGAATTGGTCACATTGTTCAAAACTGCATTGGATACAATGCATTCTGACGACCACAAAATCTTTATCAGCAGATAAAAGACCAGCTGGGAGCCATTCAAGACAATTCAATGCGCCCACTATTAATGACGTCGCAGTGGTGATTGTTGGCGAGAATGTGAAACCACGCGATATTGTTCTCAAGCGTCGGGATGATCGACAATTGCAGTGCAGTGAGACTCATCGGTCATATGATGCACTTCAATATCAAGATGACTCTTCATCAAGGAAAAATTTAAAGGAGATTACTCCACAAATTCCGATTATTCCATCTGATCTTCCATTTCAATTCAAGAAGATTCAGTTCCCCGTTCGATTGGCATTTGCGATGATAATAAATCGCTAGGCCAATCTTTAGATGTCTGCGGGACTAATTTAGAATTTCCCTGTTTTTCGCACGGCCAGTTAGGTGCAGGAAAGAGAAGAGAAGAAAGAGAAGAACGGAAGTTCATGCTCAGAGCTGCTATATGAGTTTCGAAGATTGTGTATGATGACCACGGATCAGGCAGGAAGCAAGCTAAAGTTAGACGTTTCACATTTGCCACATTCGCAGAAAGGTGTTGTGAAACACATGATGGACGAATACAAACCAATAACAAAAATTCATTGTCCGGTCGAGATGGAGATTTTGTTAAGCAATGATTTGCCAGTTTTTCAGCATCCTCGACGTATCGCTTTTAGTGTCGAGCAAGTTCAGAAGTCGCTTGAACAAAGGACAACCAGCACTCCTCCGATTGTACTCGTAGCGAAAAAGAATGGCCAGAAGCGGTTGTACGGCGACTATCGCAAACTGAATGAGAAAATACAATCCTAGATTGGCTACAGAAATACACACGGATGCGTCGAAGTTTGGTTCTGGGGCAGTTCTTCAACAAAAGGATCCAGAGGGTGGATAGTTACACCCTGTCACGTACATGAGTCGAAAAACCAAGCCATGTGAAGAAAAATATCACTCATACGAATTGTAGGTCTTAGCAGGCATAGGATCGTTGACAAAGCTCAAAATCATCACGGACTGTAAGGCTTTCGCCATGACGATGAAAAAGAAAGAAATTCCGTTGCGAGTGGCAAGTGAGCAATGTATCTGCAAGACTACGATTAGAAGATAGAACATCGATCAGGTAGAACGATGAGGCATGTAGACGGACTTAGTCGATTTGCTTGTTTTGTGTTGACCGCCAGTGTAATTCACAAGTTGATGGAAGCTGAGGTGGTACACGAGTGGACAAACGTCATTAGGAGTCCCTTGAAACAAAGGGGCATAAAGATTATTACATCGCTAATCAAATATTGTTTAAGGACCCAGACAGGGAGTTGATTGTAGTTCCATCTCAAATGAAGAATGAGATTACACAGATTGCTCATAAGCAAGGTAATTTTTCGACAAAGAAAACACAGGAGCTGGTGAAGAAATCCTTTTTCATTCCAAAGTTGAGGAAATAAGTAGCTTAAGTAGTAGGCAGCTGTGTGGAGTGCATCTTGGTTAACGCAAATACTGGAAAACAGTAAGAATATCTGATGGATCCGATGGAGATCACAAGAAAATATATATTTCACATCTTAGTAGTCGTCGAAGCGTTTTGAAGTACGTTTGGTTGTATCCGGCGTTTAGAACTGGAGTCGAGAAGGTGCTAAATTAGACAGGCAGCCCATAATATTTGGATATCCCTTCAGGATTGTGTCAGATCGTGGTGCAGCTTTCACATCGCACTTATTCAAGGAATACTGCGACAAAGAGAAGATCCAGCATTTATTGACCGCTACAGGTGTACCTTAAGGTAACGGGCAGGTTGAGAGAATGCATAAGATTGTGGTGCCAATGTAGTCAACGATGAGCCTTGAAAATCAAGGAAATTGGTACAAACACGTGAATAGAGTGCAGCAGCTAATAAACAATATCGAGCCTAGGAGCACAAAGGTAGCCCCGTTCAAGCTGCTAACAGGTGTGGACATGCGTGTAGTAGACATTGCAGAACTCAACGAACATGTGCAGCAGTCTTTGAAAGAAATGTTGGACGAAGAGCGTGAAAAGATACGGAAACAAGGCAGGCACAACATTCAAGCTTTACGGGAGGAAAACAGAAAAGCTTTTGATTCAAAAGAAAAGAGGAAAAGCAATAGAAAGTCAATGACGTAGTTGCGATCAAGCGTACTCAGTATGGGGTGGGTTTAAAGTTAAAAGGAAAATATCTTGGCCCCTATAAGGTAGTAAAGGTTCACAAGCATGGCAGGTATGATGTGTTGAAAGTGGGAAATGAAGAAGGACCTTTGAAAACATGGACAGTATCTCAGTTTATGAAGGAGGAGAAGGGACGAACACCAAGTCAGGAGGGCCGAATGTAGGAATCAGAAATAAACCAGAACTCATTAAGTTTAAAACACCACACAACACTGAGTTTGTTAACCCTCAACGGTCACACTGGGTGAATTCATCCAGCGCGATTTGACTTTTTGTGAATTTTTTAAAAACCCCAATCAGTTTTAAAGCTAAGTGCTTACCACATCGAAGGATATATGTTAATCAATTTAATTTCTTGCACGTGTTAACAAATGACAGAAAGTATATTTTTTATAAATTTTAAGGCATTTAGGTCCACCAATTGGATTAGGATTTCCAGTTGATCTTCTTAGATGGATTTTAAGTTAGCTGAATAGCATGACACAAAAAGTCCTCTTTAAAAATTATCTTTCTAGTCTTCTCCGAGTTACCTCCGGCGTCTCACAAGGGAGCCACCTTGTTCCGCTCTTATTTAATTTGTTTATTAATGACCTCCCCTTAATTATAAATCATTCTCGCGTAATTTTGTACGCAGATGATGTTAAGTTATGCCTGCAGTATAAAGATGTTTCCAGCCATTCCGACTTACAATCCGATCTGTATAGCTTTCATAACTGGTGCTGTGATAATTAACTAAATTTAAGCGGCTCAAAATGTAAGCTGATGACTTTTGTAGAGTAAATACTAATTAAGCAACTTACACGCTCAGCGGGAAATCTTTGGATAGAATATCTTAGGTTGACGATCTTGGCGTCATTTTAGACCCAAAGCTAAAGTTTTCATATCACATTTCATCCATGGTGAATAAAGCCAGGGGAATGCTTGGATTTATAAAAAAGTGGTCGGGGAGTATCATCAAAACCGTATTTATTTTGTTGTTCCGGCCTATTTTGGAGAACGGGTTGAACGTCTGTAGTCCCCAATATGGAGTACACACAGATCGCATTGAATCAGTTCAAAAAAACTTTTTACTTTTTATTTGCGATACTCGAAGAGTAAGCAAATACTGTAAACGATCAAATGTCTGTCTGTCCGTCCGTCCGTTCGTCCGTCCGTCCGTACGAGCTCCTAGATCTCGGGAACCATAAGAGCAAGAGCCACAAAATTTTGCACACAGAATTCTATATACCCCACGTAGATCAAGTTTGTTTCAAAACCCGACCACGCCCCTTTTAACGCCCACAAACCGCGAAAATCTGTGGCGCTCTCATTTTTTATGCAATCTTTGCGGTTTTAAAAGAAATATTCGCTTCCCATGTCCAAAAGACAGTGGAGAAGTGTTATAGAGCTCTGTATACCTGTCGAAAAATTGCTGGGAAATCCTGGGGAACCAGGCCCCAGATAATAAGATGGCTATACCTGATGATTGTGAGACCAATTCTCACGTACGGAGCAATTGCATGGGGTAAACGAGCTAAGCTCAACACCATACAAAAACAGCTACAGAAGTTGCAAAGACTTGCATGCGTATGTATGACAGGGGCAATGAAAACCTGTCCCACAACTGCCTTAGAAGTACTAATGGAGCTAACACCACTCCATTGTGTAATTGAACTTCAACGCAAAGCTACCCTCCTGAGAATAAGCACTGAGGGCACGGGTAGTGGTTGCATTCTAAATAACAGGGATGCGACTAATCTGTTAGGTGAGGTGCCCCTAATACTACACCCTAGGGATGAAATGACAGCCGAATTAATCTTCGAGCAGAACTTCACAACACACTTAGGCAATAAGAAAGATTGGACCACATTGTCCGAAGTGCACCCTATGGCTAAACACACCATAGCATGGTACACAGATGGATCGCTGACACAATGGCACTGGCCTTGGAGTGGTAGGGCCCCGCATAAAATACCACGAATCCCTTGGCCAATACACCAGCATATTCCAGGCTGAGGTATGCGCTATCGGACGTTGTGCAGAGCTCAACATACAGCGTGGATATAAGAATAAGGACATCTCGATCCTTTCGGACAGCCGAGCAGCAATTACTGCTCTATGCAGTAATAAAGTCACCTCAAAGATAGTACTAGAGGTGAAGAGTAAACTAAACCGTTTGGGCAGCCTAAATAGACTGGCCCTCAGATGGATTCCGGGTCATAGGGACATATCCGGAAATGAAATTGCCGACAAAATGGCAAAACTAGGAGCCGAACAGCCCCTGATAGGACCAGAACCCTACTGTGGCATAGGAAGGCACACAATAAAAGAATACATTAGGAAAGAGGAAGGCACCATGAGGCAAGAACACTGGAGGAATACCCCAGGCCTAAGGCAAGCCAAAACTCTAATAGAAAACTACAACAAGAAGAGGTTCGAGGAACTTATGCAACTAGGGAAGAATTCACTTAGGATCGTTACCGGATTACTAACCGGGCACTGCAGACTGAAAAGTCACCTAGGTAAGATAGGAATAACAAGCAGCAGGACTTGCAGATTCTGTGACATGGAGGACGAAACCTCTACACACATCATCGCAGACTGTCCGGCCTTAATAAATTTAAGATGCAGAACCTTAGGGTCGAGAGCTCTATCACATGAGCTCTTAGGAAGAATCAACCCATCAAAACTCCTCGACTTTGTTCGAGGAAACGGGTTGATATCTGAGCTGTAGGCTCCGAATGGGGGTACAATAGATCTAAACAGGTCGCGGTACACTAACACCCCAATTATATAATAATAATAAAAGAAATATAATGATATGTGCACTGTCTTACTACACTCCGAACCATTTTATGCTCTAATAAATATTAAAGAAGTTATAGAACATTTTGCTATGCCTTGAATCTAGTCTACATACATATTTTACATACACGTGTTTGTTTACATACAAATGTAGATAATGTAGCCCCATAGGTGGCGACTCTATCGTTTTTTTTCGTTTTGGTTTTTTAATGAGGGCAAATGAGTATCGCAAATCTTATAGTCGGGTAACCCGACTATAGCGTTCTTTCTTGTTTTAAAGTGCGTTTTTTCTTGTTTTCTTTTTATAAAGAGGGCAATGAGTATCGCAAATCTGATAGTCGGGAAACCCGATTAAAGCGTTCTTTCTTGTTTTTGTTGATTTTAACCTGTTTGTAACCTGTATCAAATTAAATTAAAATTTATAAGATTAGTTAAGTTTTTATGATTTAAGAAAATTAGATCGGATTAAAACCAGGTAGAAATATGTTTAAAATCTTTTTACATTTTTGGGCCTGGTGGACTGATTCTGGGAAATGCACATATTTTCATTTCAAAATAAGCAATTTCAAAAAAATTTTAATATTTTGTTAATACTCAACATATTTAATATTTTAATACTTTATATGGAAGACCAAGATGTCATTTTACTATATTATATATATATTACTATATTTAAAGTTTTTGGCATTGATTCCACTAACTCTGGTGTTTTATTTGGCGGTGTATTACCCCACTCCATAATCAGTGCCTCTTTTAACTAGTTTTTGTTAACAAAATTATATTTTTGAACATTATTCTTTGACATTGACCTTTGATTTTGCATAACGGTGATGTTTGATTACTGTTCCGATGGAATCAACACTTGGGGACACTTGAAGATGAGCCTAGAAGGCATAATACCGTATACATATTATAAAAGAACAAAATATTTTTACAATTTAAAAATTTAATTATCCCTTCCTACATTTTTTTAAAGACGATTGTTAACAGAGGACTCAACGAAAAAAGATTCTAGGAATTTTTCTCCAGCAGGCGACTTACAGACCAGACCCATTTTTATGCCGGCAACTTGCCATTCGTTGGCCTTTAGATTTTCAGTTTTAAGCTCCATACATTTTTTAACTTCAACAAGTATTTTATTTAAAATGTTTGTGGATATGGAAAATTTATTTTGGAATCTGACCAAGGCGGCTGCAGTAAAATGGTTTGGGCCTGTAAGTCGGCTGATCGTCCGAAAAAAACGATGTTAGTTGATTCCTGTATTGACAAACTTGTTTACCTACATATGTGTAGGAATCAGAAATAAACCAGAAGAGCAAGAAGAGAGAAACACACGAAGTGGACGTCGGTTCTGACCATGATACAATAACTTTATAATTGTATCATGGTTCTGACAACACAGACATAGATCGCGAATATATGCGTGAGCGTAACAAGTAAGGAGAGCAAAACTCCAGTACAGTCAGTCGGTGCCGAAATCTCATGCTTGGCAGTCCACAGAGACACACCCCATTTTTGTAAACTCACTTAAGTTTAAAACACCACACAACACTCAGTTTGTTAATTTAAGTCAAATATATAGTAATAAATAAAGTATTAATATAATAAAACTACGTCGTCCTAACGGAACTCACGGGGCACAAATTTGGGGGCTCAGCTGGAATGTTTGGTACAATAAAAACCTAAGTCACTAAACCTAGTTGTGTGTTTAAAAAGTGAAAAAACTCTATTAGTTATCGTTGCAACAGTTTTAAACTAAAACAAGAAAAAACGCTATAGTCGGGTTTCCCGACTATAAGATTTGCGATACTCATTTTCCATCTTTAAAAAAAACAAAACGAAAAAAAAACGATAGAGTCGCCACCTATGGGGCTACATTACATTACTACTCAAGGCATAGCAAAATGTTCTATAACTTCGTTATTATTTATTAAAGCACAAAATGGTTCGGAATGTAGTAAGACAGTGCTCATATCATTATATTTCTTTTAAAACCGTAACGATTGAAAAAAAAATGAGGGCGCCACAGATTTTCGCGGTTTTTGGGTAAAAGGGGCGTGGTCAAGTTTTGAAACAAACTTGATCTGCGCTTTGTTTCTAGAAGTCTGTGCCCAAAATTTGGTGGTTCTAGCTCTTATAGTTTCCGAGATCTCGACGTTTGTACGGACGGACGGACAGACAGACATTTGATCGTTTACAGTATTTGCTTACTCTTCGAGTATCGCAAATAACAAGTGTGCTGCGCAAATAAAGAAAGACAAAATATTTGCAAACCAAAGCAGCGAGAGTTGAAACGAGACGGCAACATTTCGAGCAGTTGTGAAATTCATTTTCGGCGCAACGAAGGAAGGAGGCAAGAAACCGAGTCAAAGGCGATCAAACTGGGCAATATAGAAGACGATTGAACAGCGAGTACCATTCTGGAGGCAGCGTAATGACTTTGCGGTGAACGTCAACAAAAAGAGGCAGGATCGTGGGCAGTGGTCATCTGGACAAAGTAGAAGGCGTGGAGCAGATACGGTAGCAGACGGATCGCTGAAGTCGTGCGTCAGGAGAAGGCGAAAACACAGGCTTGAAGAAGCTGGTCAAAGCAAAAGAAGGAAGCAACATCGTATACGAAAAGACATCGGCAGTCAGTGAATCTGAAAAAGTGTTTGGAAGCGACGGGAAGAACATTCTGGACGAGAAGTGGTGACGGGGAGACCATTCTGGAGGAGTGTTGTTGACGCCGAGAATATTTTGAAGCAGTATCAGTGATGCCGCTAACATTCTGAAGCAGCCCTCAAGAAGTCAAGAAGTAAATTCTTAGTCACTTCTGGAAGATAGAACGGCGATAGTAAAGAGTAAACTGTTTAATGTTTTCTTGGCGGCCGCAAGTACAGCGCGCCCGTGGCCTAGGGGTAAGAGCGTCGACCTAAGGCGAGAATGGTCCCCGGTTCAGGTCCTCGACCTGACGAATAAAAATAAAATAAACAGGGCTCTACTGGGAAACTTCTGGTAGTGTCACGAAAGTCACTTTTGGAAGTGTTGCGAAGGATAGGTAATTTTTTCCCGACAGAAGTCTCTCAAGCGATTCGCAGGCGAAATCGCGGAAGGCACTTCAGAAAGACTCTTTTTTAGTGACTTTTGAAAGTATCGCAGAAGTCAATTTTGAAAGACACATTTGCTTGACTTTTGGAAATATCGCGGAAGTCACTTCTGCGTGACTTCTGGAAGTGTCGCGCGCGATAGGTAATTTTCTCCCGACGGTAGTCTCTTAAACGATTTGCAGGCGATACCAGAGGGGGCTTCCTACCACGCATCGTCATCAACCAAAATCGCTTCGCCATCATCAGAAGGGCCACCTCAGCCACATCGTTGTCGTCGCCCAGGGCCAAGCCAGCCACTGGCTGCGCAGCTGGCAAAGTAAAACGGCCGGTTTTGACTCATCCACCAGAGCCATTGGCAAACGTGAAAATCTTCAGCATGAGCGTAGTGAATTGGTCACATTGTTCAAAACAGCATTGGATACAATGCATTCTGACGACCACAAAATCTTTATCAGCAGATAAAAGACCAGCTGGGAGCCATTCAAGACAATTCAATGCGCCCACTATTAATGACGTCGCAGTGGTGATTGTTGGCGAGAATGTGAAACCACGCGATATTGTTCTCAAGCGTCGGGATGATCGACAATTGCAGTGCAGTGAGACTCATCGGTCATATGATGCACTTCAATATCAAGATGACTCTTCATCAAGGAAAAATTTAAAGGAGATTACTCCACAAATTCCGATTATTCCATCTGATCTTCCATTTCAATTCAAGAAGATTCAGTTCCCCGTTCGATTGGCATTTGCGATGATAATAAATCGCTAGGCCAATCTTTAGATGTCTGCGGGACTAATTTAGAATTTCCCTGTTTTTCGCACGGCCAGTTAGGTGCAGGAAAGAGAAGAGAAGAAAGAGAAGAACGGAAGTTCATGCTCAGAGCTGCTATATGAGTTTCGAAGATTGTGTATGATGACCACGGATCAGGCAGGAAGCAAGCTAAAGTTAGACGTTTCACATTTGCCACATTCGCAGAAAGGTGTTGTGAAACACATGATGGACGAATACAAACCAATAACAAAAATTCATTGTCCGGTCGAGATGGAGATTTTGTTAAGCAATGATTTGCCAGTTTTTCAGCATCCTCGACGTATCGCTTTTAGTGTCGAGCAAGTTCAGAAGTCGCTTGAACAAAGGACAACCAGCACTCCTCCGATTGTACTCGTAGCGAAAAAGAATGGCCAGAAGCGGTTGTACGGCGACTATCGCAAACTGAATGAGAAAATACAATCCTAGATTGGCTACAGAAATACACACGGATGCGTCGAAGTTTGGTTCTGGGGCAGTTCTTCAACAAAAGGATCTAGAGGGTGGATAGTTACACCCTGTCACGTACATGAGTCGAAAAACCAAGCCATGTGAAGAAAAATATCACTCATACGAATTGTAGGTCTTAGCAGGCATAGGATCGTTGACAAAGCTCAAAATCATCACGGACTGTAAGGCTTTCGCCATGACGATGAAAAAGAAAGAAATTCCGTTGCGAGTGGCAAGTGAGCAATGTATCTGCAAGACTACGATTAGAAGATAGAACATCGATCAGGTAGAACGATGAGGCATGTAGACGGACTTAGTCGATTTGCTTGTTTTGTGTTGACCGCCAGTGTAATTCACAAGTTGATGGAAGCTGAGGTGGTACACGAGTGGACAAACGTCATTAGGAGTCCCTTGAAACAAAGGGGCATAAAGATTATTACATCGCTAATCAAATATTGTTTAAGGACCCAGACAGAGAGTTGATTGTAGTTCCATCTCAAATGAAGAATGAGATTACACAGATTGCTCATAAGCAAGGTAATTTTTCGACAAAGAAAACACAGGAGCTGGTGAAGAAATCCTTTTTCATTCCAAAGTTGAGGAAATAAGTAGCTTAAGTAGTAGGCAGCTGTGTGGAGTGCATCTTGGTTAACGCAAATACTGGAAAACAGTAAGAATATCTGATGGATCCGATGGAGATCACAAGAAAATATATATTTCACATCTTAGTAGTCGTCGAAGCGTTTTGAAGTACGTTTGGTTGTATCCGGCGTTTAGAACTGGAGTCGAGAAGGTGCTAAATTAGACAGGCAGCCCATAATATTTGGATATCCCTTCAGGATTGTGTCAGATCGTGGTGCAGCTTTCACATCGCACTTATTCAAGGAATACTGCGACAAAGAGAAGATCCAGCATTTATTGACCGCTACAGGTGTACCTTAAGGTAACGGGCAGGTTGAGAGAATGCATAAGATTGTGGTGCCAATGTTGTCAACGATGAGCCTTGAAAATCAAGGAAATTGGTACAAACACGTGAATAGAGTGCAGCAGCTAATAAACAATATCGAGCCTAGGAGCACAAAGGTAGCCCCGTTCAAGCTGCTAACAGG
Organism: Drosophila oshimai; assembly: GCA_018150695.1. NCBI lineage: Eukaryota > Metazoa > Arthropoda > Insecta > Diptera > Drosophilidae > Drosophila > Drosophila oshimai. The sequence goes on along the minus strand of JAECWM010000302.1, from coordinate 1,848,315 downwards.
TGTGGACATGCGTGTAGTAGACATTGCAGAACTCAACGAACATGTGCAGCAGTCTTTGAAAGAAATGTTGGACGAAGAGCGTGAAAAGATACGGAAACAAGGCAGGCACAACATTCAAGCTTTACGGGAGGAAAACAGAAAAGCTTTTGATTCAAAAAGAAAAGAGGAAAAGCAATAGAAAGTCAATGACGTAGTTGCGATCAAGCGTACTCAGTATGGGGTGGGTTTAAAGTTAAAAGGAAAATATCTTGGCCCCTATAAGGTAGTAAAGGTTCACAAGCATGGCAGGTATGATGTGTTGAAAGTGGGAAATGAAGAAGGACCTTTGAAAACATGGACAGTATCTCAGTTTATGAAGGAGGAGAAGGGACGAACACCAAGTCAGGAGGGCCGAATGTAGGAATCAGAAATAAACCAGAACTCATTAAGTTTAAAACACCACACAACACTGAGTTTGTTAACCCTCAACGGTCACACTGGGTGAATTCATCCAGCGCGATTTGACTTTTTGTGAATTTTTAAAAACCCCAATCAGTTTTAAAGCTAAGTGCTTACCACATCGAAGGATATATGTTAATCAATTTAATTTCTTGCACGTGTTAACAAATGACAGAAAGTATATTTTTTATAAATTTTAAGGCATTTAGGTCCACCAATTGGATTAGGATTTCCAGTTGATCTTCTTAGATGGATTTTAAGTTAGCTGAATAGCATGACACAAAAAGTACTCTTTAAAAATTATCTTTCTAGTCTTCTCCGAGTTACCTCCGGCGTCTCACAAGGGAGCCACCTTGTTCCGCTCTTATTTAATTTGTTTATTAATGACCTCCCCTTAATTATAAATCATTCTCGCGTAATTTTGTACGCAGATGATGTTTAGTTATGCCTGCAGTATAAAGATGTTTCCAGCCATTCCGACTTACAATCCGATCTGTATAGCTTTCATAACTGGTGCTGTGATAATTAACTAAATTTAAGCGGCTCAAAATGTAAGCTGATGACTTTTGTAGAGTAAATACTAATTAAGCAACTTACACGCTCAGCGGGAAATCTTTGGATAGAATATCTTAGGTTGACGATCTTGGCGTCATTTTGGACCCAAAGCTAAAGTTTTCATATCACATTTCATCCATGGTGAATAAAGCCAGGGGAATGCTTGGATTTATAAAAAAGTGGTCGGGGAGTATCATCAAAACCGTATTTATTTTGTTGGTCCGGCCTATTTTGGAGAACGGGTTGAACGTCTGTAGTCCCCAATATGGAGTACACACAGATCGCATTGAATCAGTTCAAAAAAACTTTTTACTTTTTATTTGCGATACTCGAAGAGTAAGCAAATACTGTAAACGATCAAATGTCTGTCTGTCCGTCCGTCCGTCCGTCCGTCCGTCTGTCCGTACAAACATCGAGATCTCGGGAACTATAAGAGCTAGAGCCACCAAATTTTGCACACAGACTTCTATAAGCAAAGCGCAGATCAAGTTTGTTTCAAAACCTGACCACGCCCCTTTTTACGCCCACAAACCGGAAAAAACTCTGTGGTGTCCACATTTTTAGTGCTAGAGAAAAGTGGCCCTTACAAATGTTGTTCGTATTGAAAATATCTACCCAAATGTCTAAATCTGACCATTTTCAAGAAATTGTGTATACAAATGCGTTGAAAATTTGTATTGCGCTCAAAAGTATGCAAACCTTTTTTTTTAAGAGAGGGCGCTTAAAACTGATTGCGCATGAAAGTAGGCTACACACTATTGAAGAGGGCTAGCTAGCTGTTTTCAAAGAGGGCAATGAGTATCGCAAATCTTATAGTCGGGAAACCCGACTATAGCGTTCTTTCTTGTTATGTTTTGAAACAAACTTGATCTGCGCTTTGCTTTTAGAAGTCTGTTTGCAAAATTTGATGCATTTGCAACGTTTACATAACGTGCTTACTCTTCGAGTTTCGCAAATAAAAATTATGATATTGCTTTCTTATCACCTTAACATCGACCAAAGCTAAATTCTGTTGAGACGTGTCCTCATAGCAAAACATAAATCGATGTAAAGTATTAAACTCAACGTTTTATACAAAATAAATGCAAAAAGGGCAACATTTTAACAACGTTTTTGTTTTTCTTATAGTTTTACCAAAAAAGGTTGATTTCGCATGTTGCACATAGCTTTTGCTTTGAATATACAAATTTAATATTATTTAGGCTTTTGAAAAATGAGTAGTAGAATTTTCTATTGTGCTTAAAGGTTTTAAAGTGTACATTTAAATAACATAAAGATTAATTTCGTTATAGTGACATTTTGTAAAATGTGTTGTGTTGCACGCTACACAAAACGGAAGTTTTTTTATATTCTATTTCACTTGCCATTTTAAGCGAATTATGCGTAATAAAGCAGGGTCAGGCCATGTCAACTGTGACAAAAATTTTGGGTTGATTTTGATTCGAAAAAACTATAAAAATGTGTAGATGAGGACAGTACCTTCCTAAAAACACTTTTAACACTTCAAAGTTAAACAAAATTTTGTTTTAGGGTTTTGGCGAAAAATGTATAATTCACGAACGGCTCGTGAGTTATACATTTTTCGCCAAAGCCCTAAGAAGATTTTGTTTGAACTTTGAAGCTCAATATATCGAAAACGGTGCAGAATTTCGAAAAACTGTTAGAAGTTTTTTTTAGATACTGTCCTCATCTACACATTTTTATAGTTTTTTTTCGAATCATAAAAATCAATCCAAAATTTTTGTCACAGTTGACATGGCCTGACCCATTTTGGATTTACACCTCATCTTTTATGTATTTGAAGAAAATCATCCTAAGTTTAGCATAGGTCAAAAAAATATTATTATTATTATTATTATTATTTTCCCAAATTTTCATAAACTACTGAGCTGTAGAAATAAATTTACAGCTCTACTAGCCTTTAAGCAACAAAAAATCATTTTTTTGAATTTACCGTTCCCGTAAGCACAAAAAAAAACAACCTTCGTTCAGAAGGAAGTACTTTAAACTAATCCAATTTTTTACATTCTTGGTTTCGGTCGACCTGTTCGACCTGGAAAATTATCATCGCAAGGCTCTTAAATTTTTGCACAAACAATGTAATTTTTGAGATGTGTAAAAAGCCAGTTTTCGAACTTTAATCGTCGAAAGGGGAGTGACTTTTCTAAATCGAATTCGAAATATTTAAGTGCACAAAGAGTAGCTCGCAGCTTAGTTGAACCAGTACCCATGAAAAATTTTATTATTGGAATAATTTAAACGCAGATTTATAGCTTTATATTTTAACTTATTTGTCATGAATTTTCACATTTCTTTTTTCGCTCTGAACTTTCACAGTGAACGGTCATGATTTTTTCCTGCGCTCCGATTTTTGCTTGTTTATTGTGTAAACCCAACGGTGGGAATAAATAAAAACATAAAAATCGCCTTTTTAATTAATATAGGTACTTTAATATTCCGTTTGCTTCGCGAATGAATTTATTCTATTTTGTGCAAAACATTAAATTAACAATTTAAACTTTTAGTTTCTCTTGTGTTTTTTTTTGTTGCGTTTTATTTTGTCTTTTTTTTGTGCTTTATCCGTCCCACGCAGAGCCAATCATTGTTGTTGTTTTTGCATGCACAGCAATTGCATTGCACTGCGCTAACTCTCTCGCTCTTTATCTCGCTCCCTATCTAAAAACTTCTAAGCGTGTAGTTATCTGCGCTCTTGCGGTAGTTTTAGCGGCTCGCTCACAAGTTTTAATTTTATTTTCATTTCGTACAGTGGTCCGATTAGGTAAAATTATGGACACATTTTTTGTCTGTGTTGATAAAAAATGCCTGAAGGCAATCAAGGCTGACCAGCCTAAAATGACTTGTTGGCTATGTGAAAAAATGGTGCACACCAAGTGCGCTGGTTTTACTGGCCGAACAAGTGATGACCTAAGTAAGGGTACAAATTTGCAGTTCTGTTGTGACGCCTGTCTCGAGGTTGCGAACGAGATGAAATTGTTCATGCGCCAAACTAAAGGCGGCTTGAAGGGGCTGACACCTGTTTTGCCGGAGCTAGAGATAGTTTTCGCAAGGCAGATGATCTGCTCCAAACTCTGGACACTCAATTTAATAGCATAAAGCTATTGGAGGAGTCTCCAAAGCGCAAAAAAGCCGCTGGTGGTAGGCCAAAGGGGAACACCCCGCAGCCACCGTTAGGTGACCAGCAGAGCACTTCCGTGGATCAGCAGCCGAACTCAGCAACCGCTCAAAACCCGATCAATCCACAGCGGAGTGTAAGCAAATAGGCGATCCTGAACATTCCGATTTGTCCGTAGTGATTTCACAGTTGGTGAATCCACCTAACCTAGTTAACATACCGCTACAAGGGAATATTGAGTCCGGACTACCGGGCATAGGTGGTTCTGCAGACGCACAATATGCATCACCTAAAGCTCTTTCAGTGGTTCCACCAAAGAAACAAATATTTGTTTCTCGGCTTTCCCCTGATCAAACATCTTCTGATGTACTGTCTCATATACAAGACAAAATAAAAGCCGAAAACGTTAAGGTGGAAAAATTTAAGTTCTCTTATGCTAGGGATATTTCATCTTTCAAGATCACTGTTCCAATCGAGCACTTTGCTACCATAAGCTCTGCCGAATTCTGGCCGGACAATTTGGTGGTAAAGGAGTTCGAAGCTAAGAAAAAAAAGAAAGGGCCCACGGGAATAAGACTTCCCAGTCGTGGCCAGACCATTGTGCCATCTTCCTCTTCTACTTCTTCTTCAAAAAACTAACTAAAAACCTCCTTCTTTCCTATCAAAATGCAAGAGGCTTGCGTAGCAAGCTAACTAAATTGTATTCTGATAGCTTTTCATTTGCATCCCATGTTATTGTGTTTACAGAAACCTGGTTAAAGCCGGAGATTCTAAGCTCTGAAGTTTTTCCCGGTTAGTACACAATATATGGGCTTGACCGTGGAGATGGAGATGGAAGTGGAGTCTTAATTGCCGTGGACTCCAACCTCACGTCGGAAGAGGTATGTGTTGAGGAATTTAATAATATTGAATTTATTTGTACAAAGCTGACCCTTCCGGGAAAGTTTATATATATCACTTGCTCCTATGTTCCGCCGTCTTCTGAACTCCAAGAGTACTTAAATCATCTTTCTGTGATACAGTCCGTTTCAAATAGGCTGTCCGATAGGGATCAGTTATTAGTTCTAGGTGATTTCAATATACCTGAAGCTACGTGGTCCACAGATGAAAAATCAAATGTCTTACTACCTATTGCACAACATGACTTTATTGACGGCTTGCTTGACATATCTTTGAGTCAAGTAAACCATGTTCGGAACTCACTAGGCCGCTTACTAGATTTGTGCTTTGTCTCAAATCCTGAAGGCGTAGGGGAAAGTCGGGTAAAGCGGGCTACCTAACTGTTTTTGGGTTAAAAAAATAAATTCATAAATGAATTAACCGCAAATTTTATTTCAACTTTTAAAATGAAGCCTGGGGAACATAATACTGAACCGCTTTGGTCAAAAAATGTTTTCTAAGTATAATTATAGTGATTTTTCAAAAAAGTTCCAAGTAGCCCGCTTTACCCGACTGGTCGGGTAAAACGGGCTACCTGTCCTAAATCGTACGGAAACGTATTTGTTGCGGAACATGTCTACTAATTCTGGTTTTTTAGTGAATTCTAATTACAAATACATACAAAACGTTTTATTTTTGTCGGCGATATCCATTACTTTTCTTTAAGTTTTTTAGCACGCGTTTTGGATGTTTTCGAAGAGGTTTTCGATTTCTTCGAAAGTGTCTCGATTTGTTTTTGTCTTTTTGCTATTGCCTCTTCTTCCTTTTTCTTCCTTTTTTCTTCTAAACATGTATTCAAGAAATGAATTTGAATTTCTACGTCAAAAAAAACACTGAAAAACGTTGAATTAAAAGTAGCCCGCTTTACCCGACCGAGAACTAGCCCGCTTTACCCAACTCGGACATTATTTATTTAACTCATATTTTTTCGATAACTACGTAACCTTTTTCTGAGGTTAAGCACTTAAAATACGCGTAAGACACTGGAGTAATAGAAAAGTTACTTACTTGGCAGAAAAAGTAAGGCGAAATATGTCAATTTTCAATTACACTTCACCAAAACATCGGTGCTGCGACCTTACATTAAGGGATCAGGGATTACATCAGGGATTTACTTGATAATAAACGTGAAAAACAAAATGTGACCGTCCATAATAACACTCATGGGTTATTAATGAAGAGTTAATTAGCTCGGTTGATAGGTGGCATCACTAGTAATTGAAATATCGAAGGTAGCCCGTTTTACCCGCCGGCCCGTTTTACCCAACTCTCCCCTATTTCTATCCAGGGTACCACCACTTACGCAACCTGAAGATCCATATCATCCTACTTTCGATGTGACAGTCGACACGGGTATCGTAATAGAAGAAAAATCAGAAAAGTCAACTAAACGAATACACTTGGCCCTCGCTTAACACGGGGGTTACGTTCCGTGTAAGAACGAGGTTTTTAGCGTGTTAAAGGGGGAATGGGTGCAAATTGCAACCGTGTAAGACCGAGTTAGTGCTAAAAGAGTTCGTGTTAAGCGAGGGCCAAGTGTACATTGTTTTCGTAAGGCAGACTTTTCGAGGCTTAATTACTTTATATCTGGCTTCAATTGGTCCGATCTCTACTCATGCAATAACATGGCTGATGCCATAAATATTTTTTATACTGCAATTAAATCATTTTATAATTCTTGTGTTCCAATGTACTATCCGTCAATCTCCAGTAAACCACCTTGGTTTAGTAAAGAGTTGTCACACCTAAGAAATGTTAAGTCCAGACTTTACAGGAAATATAAAGACTCCGGTTCTCAATCTGTTTTTTCAAAATATCTAAGTGCTCGGTCAAAATTTACCGTGCTTAACGCGCAGTGCTATACAAATTATTTAAATCGTTGTAAGGTCCAGTTCTCGCAGGACCCGAAACAGTTTTATAACTTTGTTAACACCAAGCGTAAATCTACTTCTTATCCTTCCTCGCTATATTTTGAAAACATGACGGCAACCACAGATCAGGCAATAGCCGATCTTAATGCCCAATTTTTCAAACAACTAATACTACTTCCGCAAATCCAATAAAGCCTTATTCTTACACCATGTCCACGTCGAACCTTATATTCAGTCCTACTATAAACGAAAGCTCTTTATTTTTGGATCTTCAACGTGTTAAGCCTGTTTACTCTCCAGGTCCCGACGGAATTCCTGGCTGCGTGCTTAGGAATTGCGCGGAAGCCCTGTGCAAACCCCTTCTCAAATTGTTCACCTTATCTTTGGAAACCTCCCAATTTCCCCTTATTTGGAAGGAGTCATTTGTTATTCCTCTCCACAAAAAAGGTAACAAATTGGATGCCAGCAATTATAGAGGTATCTCTAAGTTGTCGGCTATTCCCAAACTTTTCGAAAATATCATTACTCCTCATTTGCAGCACCTTTGTAGGTCAGTTATATCTCCGTGTCAACACGGATTTATGAAAAGAAGATCAACAACTACTAACCTTTTGGAGCTCACCTCATTCGTGATAAAGGGCTTTAAAAGTAGCTTTTAAACAGATGTCATTTACACTGACTTTAGTAAAGCATTTGACTCTGTAAATCACTCACTTTTAGTTCGGAAACTTGACTTGTTAGGGTTTCCAAATGATCTTCTTAGATGGATTTTAAGTTATTTGAATGGCAGGACACAAAGAGTCCTTTTAAAAAATTCTCTTTCTGGTCTTCTCGAGTTACCTCCGGCGTCCCACAAGGAAGTCACCTTGGTCCGCTTCTTTTACTTTATTTATTAACGACCTTCCATTAATTATAAATCATTCTCGCGTACTTATGTACGCAGATGATGTTAAGTTATGCCTGCAGTATAAGGATATTTCCAGCCATTCTGACTTACAATCCGATCTAAATAATTTTCAAAACTGGTGCCGTGATAATTTACTAAATTTAATCGGGTCCAAGTGCAAGTTGATGACTTTTTGCCGAGTCATTCCAAAACTTTCTACTTACGCACTAAGTGGGAAATCCTTGGATAGAATAACTATGGTTGACGATCTTGGCGTCCTTTTGGACCCACAACTTAAGTTTACTGATTACATTTCGTCCATTGTTAATAAAGACAGGGGAGTGCTTGGTTTCATTAAAAGATGGTCGAAGGAATTTGACGATCCCTACGTCACTAAGACCTTATTTACTTCGCTAGTCCGTCCGGTTCTAGAGTATGGGTCTCCCGTCTGGAGTCCCCAATACGGAGTACATATAGATCGCATTGAACCTGTACAGAAAAACTTTTTAATTTGGGTTTACGGCGCCTCAGCTGGGATGCAAACCTTAGCTTACCTTCTTATTCTAGCAGATTACTTTTAATTAATTTACCTTCTCTAGCTAATCGTAGAACGATGCTTGGTACTGGTAGGTCGGCTTAATTTGAAATTATATACCCTTAATATTAAACCATTGTAGATCTAACTATGACTTGCATACTTTCAGAGTATTATGTTCTGACTATAATAGACTTTATCCTATAATCTCAAATTCTGACTCTCTGTTGCTCTTAAAACGACTTATACTAATATCGTTAGCACAAAATTAGATCCTACTTTTTCCTCGGACTTTTGCCTATATTTTCATAACTTGCGTCCATCTTCTCGCGAATCGTGCCGTACGATACACGGCTGCGCCCCCGGTCGGTTGGGTGAGTAAGGGGGGCCGTGGAACTACGCGAAAAATTTAAAAATAAAAATAAATAAAAAAATTTCTGGGTATTTTATTTATATTTGTTTTGATTTAAAAACTAAAATTAGAAGGTAAATCAATGTCACAGCTTATTTCAACCAAGAACTTTAGGTACCATAAGATCGTGAATTGTGATTCCAAAAAATATTTTCTTCTTCTATCCTGTTGTTCTGTTTTGTAACTTATTAAGCCTAGTACTCAGATCGACGAAATGAGTTCGAAATCAGTGAGAGAGAGCGAGAGGCCAATAACATCGAAACACTTTTCGAGGGTGCTGTTCGACAGGCGGTACTCAGATGATAGAAATAAAATACTAGAAACTTAGTTTGGCAACTAATCGCGTTGCCAACTAACTCTTTCAGTATTTCGAGAGCGAAAGGGAGAGCAAATAGAACTATTTAATAAAAATGTCGTTCTCCGTTGTTGCCTTCTCACTCTCTCTCTTAAAGAGGGCTTAGCAAAATTTCAAAAGATGGCGCGAAATTCGACTGAACAACGAAATGTATGCAAATTATAATTTGTTTTATTACTTACATAAAAAAAACGCAATTGTACGCTTACATTCGTAAAATATTTCTTTAAAATTTATTTAAAAACGGCGGTTTTATTCAGTTCTTAAAACAAAAATCCTTTAATTCCTGCACCTGGTGTTTGATCACCAGCTTGGGAAACAGCAGTTTAGCCTGAAATTCCTTTATTGTGTGAACCGAGTCGCCCGGCTTGAGATCCACCGTAGGGACAAGTTCTCACTTATAATTTAACTTTAGCAGGACTCTAGTGGGCGAGAATGGCGTAGGAGGCTGTTAGCCATTCATTGGTGCAGCTCGCAGGTAAGCCCGCCAATCGAGTGCTCCTCGGCGACCGTGCAGAAGAAAAGCGTTGTGGTCGGCAGAGAACAAAAGTCCCGTTTGTTATCCGGCAGTTGGACAAGGAGACCATCTCCGTGTAGACCACTCGCCATGCGATGATGTGCATTCGTTCCTTGTTGAGGGTAACTGCATGCTCCTTCGAATTTTTGGTCTCATCTGCCTTGTGACCTTCAGCCTCGGCTTATGTTAAGAAGGTTTCATCGTTGCACAATAATTTTCACAACTTATTTAAAATTTGGTTGTCAAAAACCAAATACAGCATGTACAGCCCGCGAACGGCAATCTGTGTGACCGCAGTACTTTCTCAAAGAAATTGGCGATGAATTTTCTAAAAAAAAAGGTCATACTTCGAGAAAAAGAATGACCTCTTTTCGACATCGAAACTGTTCGTCGATCTGAGTACTAGGCTTTAATATAAATTTTAATGATTTTGGATCGCACTAAGAAATAATATCTGTCTTAGTTTGGCAGACACAGCGTTTTATTTTTTTATGGGCTTTGGTTAAAATAAGCTGCGAGCCACTTTGTATGTACATACTAACATGGGGATTCATACATGTGTATCAATGTGACTTTTGTCTTATTGTATTTTATTTTTAACACTTGAACAAAATGTGACGCTTTACAGCGTCATATGATCGCGGCTGGCGAAATTATGGAGTTTTTTTTTGTGGCGAAATTACATACAGGGGTGGTCAAAAGTATTTACACAACGAGCATTTTCAGCATGTTGCACAAAAGAGGCCTTGTAGTTTTGGAGGGGAAGGGGCAAGGGGAAAAATCTTTGTTGTTGCAAAGCCTGATCTATGCAGAACAACATGAAAACGGAATCATAAAAATAACTGTTCAGGGCCAAAAAGAGACGCAACTGAACGCATGGCTCTTAGTTGTCAAAAGTATTTACACACATTTTTTACGCGTCTATAAGTATCATTTTAATCGATTTTTGAGTATTTTAAAGAATTTTGACCACTTTTTTTTAATATCTAGTTTCTCCGTCTTTGCATCCTTGACTGCTTTGATCCTTACTGGAATGAACAGGACTAAGTTGTGCGCAAACCTAAGATTTCATATTGTTGGACCAAATTTGCAAATACTTGAAAAGTAAGCAAATACTGTAAACGTTGAAATGTCTGTCTGTCCGCAGCAAACGCAAGTAGGCAAAAAAGTGATCATTTTTGGAAAATCCAACGCATCATCTTCAAGTAGAGGATCTCTCCGGGAATGATGACTCATTTTTACACATTACATTTTGTTCTTTCCATCTGCATTTAAAATTTTCCCTCGCCGTTACGAACTGGATTTTGGCGAGAGCTGAAACAAAAGTTTTTGGGGTGTCGTGTAGTTGTGGGCAGCACCTTAGAGAATGCTGTGAACGCTGGAAATGTCTGTCTGTCCGTCCATCCGTACGAACGTTGAGATCTCGGGAACTATGAGAGCTACAGCGACCATATTTTGCACATAGACTTTTACGCAGATCAAGTTTGTTTAAAAAAGTTCAAAAACGATCTCATTTTTAACGCAATCGAAGGTTGCGGTAGCCATCAAATTTGTAAATAACGTATGATTTGGGTTGTTAATAAAAAAAATTCAAAATACAAAACAGTTTGGGTAGTTCATTGTTAAGTTAGTTTACTGAGTTAATAGAATCTGATAGTCGGGAAACCCCCATTTGTCCAAAATGGAAGTCGAAAGAATCAAGTATCACTTAAGCCATTTCCAGCCTTGGGACACGTTGAAATACTTTTTTATTTGGCCTTGGCAAGTACAAAAAATTCACATTTTCGTAACGTGACCACGATTTTCCAAGAATTGGTACGTGATGGAAAGTTTTTATTTCCAAATTAACAGGTAAAATCCTTTCAGAAGCACTTACGGTTATCCTTTAGCCAAAAAAAAGAGATTTTGTCGACCTGTGTAATTACACAGGGCAACAAAATCAATCATTTGCACGAATAAACTGTACTTTTAAATAATGTTTGGGTTCTACTGTTACGCCGCAAACTTAAAATGTTAAATTTAACAGTCCCATGTGAGAATAACAGCTGTTAAGTTAGCTTTTGCAATCGAGAGTACGTCCGCTTAGTTTTGCAAATTTTTGCATTGATTTTTGTTTTTTAATATTTTTGAAAGGCAACACATTTAGAAGAAAATCAAGTCATGAAGACTGATTATGCAGGCTTTTACTTTGCGTTTATTGTAATAAATCGTTTAAATTAAGGGTGTGTATATTAATATTTTGTCATTTTATAAGAGCTTCTTAAGCTGGATTGTTAGTTACAAATTTCAACTTTGGAAAGGATTATGTAAGAGAGTTTAGAATTGTTTTGGTGTTTGTCCAAGTGTTTGTTGTAGCGTGTTGGTCTTACTTGCCTCTTTTTTCCTTTTTTTGGCGCAATTTACTTTTTTGTTAGGTAACCTCAATTTTTCAAACGTCAATATTTCTACTGTGTGGAATAGCGATAGGAGCCGGAACGAACGAGGGAAGACAGTTAAAAGTTACTTGAACTGCACACATGCAATAATGTTAATAAAAGCATTTTAAAAGTAAAACACCATACATTTTTGTAATATAATTGGCTAAAATGAAATAACACTTGCATGAACTTTAAATAAAGACATTCGGAATGGATAAACAGTACTACAACTTTGCTGTAAAAAAAAAAATACACCGGTTTGACAGCCCTTTCTTTTATTTGGATCAAAAGGCGAAAGAGATCAAAGACTGGACGCAGCGGAACTATATAACTTAAAATAATTATTTTTTTAATTGTGGATTTGGTGACCTGTTTGTTGACACTGGTGTGTTTGGCCGGCTCAAGGTCGATGTATTTTAGTGCCTTAATTTCTATACATTTTACTCCATTTGAATTATTACTCGTTGAGTTTTATTTAATCACTCAAAGAATAACTATTTTTATTGTGAGCGAAAAAAATATCAAAAAAATAATTACTGGTGTGCTTGGCCGGCTCAAGGTCGATGTATTTTTAGTGCCTTTTTGTTTTGTAATAAAAGACACTTTTAGTTTCCTCCTTTCTTTTCTCCGATATATTTCAAAGCCCTTCGGGGTCCGTCTTCAGGGATGGATGACAAAGCGTCTGAACTTAAACGAGTTTAAACGAGTTTATAACTCTGCAGTGTCAAGTTCAGACGCTGTGTCATCCATCCCTGAAGACGGACCCCGAAGGGGTTTGAAATATATCGGAGAAAAGAAAGGAGGAAACAAAAAGTGATTTTTATTACCAAACAAAAAGGCACTAAAAATACATCGACCTTGAGCCGGCCAAACACACCAGTAAATATTTTTTTGATATTTTTTTCGCTCTAATAAAAATAATTATTCTTTGAGTGATTAAATAAAACTCAACGAGTAATAATTCAAATGGAGTAAAATGTATAAAAATCAAGAAGAAACAAGAAAGAACGCTATAGTCGGGTTTCCCGACAATAAGATTTGCTATACTCATTTGCCCTCTTTCTACAATTGACTTAGTTTCATCTGAATTTGGTGATGAAGATCATTTAATTGTAATAGATGACTTTAACTTGCCTAACCTGCTTTGGGTGACATCATCGGACTCCAATTTCCTTTTTACTGAGAGTCAACATGATTTCATCGACGGCCTATCTGATTTTTCTTTGGGTCAGATTAACTTTGTTAAAAACAATAAAGACAGGCTCCTTGATTTAATCTTTGTTAGTAACGAGACCCTTACAAGTGTGCTCAGATGCTCACCCTTTTCCACACCAGAAGATCCCTACCACCCAACTTTGTTATTGAAAGTTGAGATTTACGCAGAAACTCGTAGTACATCGGCCACACTAGTCAAACGTTTCCGTAGACCCAATTTTAACGGTTTGAGCCAACATTTGATTGCCATTGATTGGTCACCTTTGAAATCATGTTATGATCTAGAGACTGCAGTGTCAACGTTCTATGAGTCCTTGCACTCGTCGATCAACATTTTCGTCCCAGATGTATCTGTTATTGACTCGTCCAAGCCCCCATGGTTTAATAAGAACTTATCTTACCTTAAAAACTAAAAATCGAGGCTGTACAAAAAATATTTAAAAACCAACCTCTCAGTAGACCTGGCGAAGTACGTCTCGATCCGCTCAGAATTTACACTTGTCGGTAACCAGAGCTACGCTCGCTACATTGCTCAATGCAGAGAGAACATTCACACGATCCAAAACATTTTTATTCCTTTGTGAATTCTAAAAGAAAGTGTTATTGTTAACCCTCTTCTCTTCACTATAAAAGCTCTAATGAATCCTCTTTATAAAAAATATCTAATCTTTTTGCCAAATTTTTCCAGTCAACCTACTCTCTACAGTCCTATAGCTTCTCTACTCCTTACCCTTACCCTCTACCCCACATTAATAATATCTATGTTCCGAATTTTGAAGTCAACGACGTTCTCAAAGCCCTTCTGTCCCTTGAAATATCGTTTTCAACAGGTCCTGATAAGATACCAAGCTGTGTCCTTAGAAACTGTGCCGAAGCTTTGTCCTGGCCAATCACTTTTCTATTCAACCAATCTCTGCTTCTTTCAGAATACGCGAGAATTTGGAGCGAAACTCTCTGCTATACCTAAGCTTTTCGAACAGTCGGTCAATTGCCAACTTCAACATACGTGTTCCTCCATAATCTCTCCAGCTCAGCATGGCTTTGTTAAGCATCGGTCAACTACTACAAATCTCCTCGAATTCTCTTGTCTTATTCATCGAAGTTTCCTAAATAAATGCCAAGCTGATGTTATTTTTACAGACTTCAGCAAGGCATTTGATTCAGTAAACCATAGCCTTCTCCTTCACAAAATGTCTCTTCTAGGATTTCCACCAATTTTACTTAACTGGATTTCAAATATAACTCAAACCGCGCTCTCTTTAACAATCAATTGTCTTCTGTTGTAAATGTGTTATCTGGTGTCCCCCAAGGCAGTCACTTAGGTCCACTACTGTTTGTACTTTTTATAAACGATCTTCCCAACGTCATATTTTTTGCAACTTCTTTGATGTATGCTGATGACGTAAAAATTTGCCTATCATACTCCGATCAAATCTCTCATCAGCCTGCAATCGGATCTAAATAAATTACAGTCTTAGTGCTCCATCAACTTCTTACACCTAAACTATGCAAAATGCAAATCGATGTCCTTTTATCGAACTGCAGCTCATATTCAACCTTACGATCCTGGTAATTTTATTTTGGAACGTATTTCCAAAGTAAATGATCTAGGTGTTTTATTCGATAGCAAATTATGTTTAAAAGCCACGTTTCTGTTACTATTGGTAAAGCTAGGGGAGTTTTAGCCTTCACAAAACGTTGGGCCAAGGAGTTCGACGATCCATACACAACAAAATCTTTGTATGTTTCCATGGATCGCCCTATTTTGGAATATTGCTCGATTGTATGGAGCCCTCATTACATAGAACAACAAAAATTAATTGAGTCAGTTCAAAAGCAGTTTCTATTGTTCGCTCAGCGTCAGCTGAACTGGGATCCGACTTGCCACCCTGTGAATCGAGACTAAAATTAATTGATTTACAATCCCTAAAACATCGCAGAATGTGCGGTGGAGTAATTTTTTTACATAAACTCCTTATAGGTGAGGTAAACTCCCCCCTTCTCCTAAGCTACATTGACATCGCTGTCCCTTTGAGATTCACCCGAACTTTTCGCCCAATTCACTTGCCAATTTGTAGATCAAACTTTGAAGTTCATGAGCCCCTTAGGGTTCTTTTTTCAAATTATAATTTATTGTATACTGAAATATCATTGAAAAATTCAATAGAATGTTTATCAGCTAAAATTTACTCCTTTCTTGAGTCTTCGAGTAGTCTGTACTAATAATCTTGCTTTGTTAAACTCTTATTTAAGTTATATTTATTTTAGTAAATAGTTATGTTAAGAAAAGTTTGCAGTTCATTTTTAACTATAAAACCAATAAATAAAAAAACAAAACAAGAAACAATCGATAGAGTCGCCATCCATTGTGGGGCTACATTAACTACATTTGTAGATTTTACATTCACAAACACGTGTATGTAAAATATGTATGTATCTAGATTTAAGGCATAGCAAAATGTTCTATAACTTCTTTATTATTTATTAGAGCACAAAATTGTTCGGAATGTACCATTATATATTCTTTCATTATATTTCTTTTAAAACGATAACGATTGCAAAAAAAATCAGAGCGCCACAGATTTTTGCGGTTTGTGGGCGGTAAAAGGGGCTTGGTCAAGTTTTGAAAAAAACTTGATCTGCGCTTTGTTTCTAGAAGTCTGTGCGCAAAATTTGGTGGTTCTAGCTTTCTAGTTCCCAAGATCTCGACGTTCGTACGGACGGACGGACGGACAGACAGACATTTGCTCGTTTACAGTATTTGCTTACTCTTCGAGTATCGCAAATAAAAAAGCATTGCGGATATGGAAAGAGCATAGAAATAGTAGTACCAATCGGTACATACAAACTAATTCGTTTTTTTATACGGCTTTTCCAAGTATATGATTTTTTTGTTTGAAAAATACATTGATAATCATTATTTACGGTCCCTGGTTTTAAGCTCTTATAGATCCCGAGATCTCGACGTTCGTGCGGACGGACAGACAGCCATTTGCAGCGTTCACAGGTTTAAAAGTGAATCTTGATAAAAAGCCGAAATTTGGAAGCTAGTAGAAGTATCGTGTGGATAAAAGTACATATGTATATTTACGTTTTTTCAAGCTAGTGGTTCAATTATGCTGTGAGGGACTTTATGTGTATTGCCCAGAAGACAAAAAAATCACATTCTTACCATTTTTTTCAGCTATCTTACTTTAAAACTTAACAACTTTATTGACACCTTTAAGTTCCATCCTAAAACAAAAAAAAAAAATTTTTTTTTTGTGTTCTTTGTGAACTAGACATCTGCATGAGTGGCAAAAAAGTCATATTCGAATGCACAATGTTCAAAATGAGTTGAGTGAAAGCAAAGCCAAACTGGTGTGAGTGAGTTGGCTCGCCCAGTCGGAAGTGTAACGCATCCAGAAGGTGTGATGGATAGCATCTGAAGCATGCATGCATGCATGCCCGATCGATGCCTTTCTCACTTCTTTTTTACAGCAAAGCGGAACACGCCGGATGCTATCCGATTCATCGCTCCCTGGAGTGCTCCCTTTTCATGCATCGGGCATGTGTGCAACTTCGGGAAACGTTCGGGTTTGGTTTCCATTTTTTTGCTTGGAGTGCTTCTGGATGCGACTCTCACGAGTGAAAAAAATTAGTTGTAGTCGATTTAAAAATATGTTTTTTTTTTAAATTTTATTATCTTGGTCCTCAAGAACTTGTGAGATGGTTCGAAGGGAAGCTTAGCTGGGGCCACCAGGCGGGTCGCAGGTTGCGGATAGCGAACGGCCTTCCGGGAAGGTTAGTTGCGAATAAGCGAATAAGCAACCCCGGACAAACAGCGGGTATACCTACGAAATCACGGGGCCCCAAACCCTCATCTGATGGCTGCAAGAAGCAGCACTCGGCTAGCCCAGGTGAACATCCATCGGGCCAAAGCAGCATCTGCTGTCTTGGCCAGGATGATCACCTCCCAACACCTAGGGCTAGCCCTTGTACAGGAGCCATGGTGGCACCGTGGCATTAAAGGCCTGTACACGAAGGATACCAAGGTAATATGCGACCCAGGAGAACTACCTCCCAGATCATGCATTGTTATAAGGAAAGATATCAACTACAATATCTTTTCAGAGTTCCTGAGCAGGGACTGTGTCGCCATTTCCATCGACAGCACAGGAGCTACACAGAAGCTAGCAATAGCCTCCGCCTACTTTGCTGGGGAGGAAGCCTGTCCACCGCCAGAAATACTCGGGCTAGTGGACCACTGCCGGAAGAACAAGATCCCCCTTATAATCGGATGTGATGCTAACGCACATCATGTGATCTGGGGCAGTACTGATGTTAATAACAGAGGTGAGCAACTACTAGAATTTATTTTAAACAATAACCTAGAGATTTGTAATGTCGGCTCCACGCCGACATTTGTTACCAAGGTAAGAGAAGAGGTGCTAGACATAACTCTGGCAACCAATTCAATCAAGCCCCACATTAGGAACTGGCATGTGTCACCAGAAGAATCCATGTCCGACCACAGGACAATTTTGTTTGAGGTAGCCTTCAATACAAAAAGATATAGCCCTAAAAGAGCTTAATCTTTCCAACGAACCGTCAGGATACCCTAGACATCCCTTGGAACTAGATAGTGCAGTAGACAACCTAGGTCACCAAATAGTGAATGCCTTTGAAGACAGTTGTCCACTAGGCAGACAGAAACGGGAAACGGACGCACCGTGGTGGAATGCTAAGCTTGAACAGCTACAACGCACCACTCGAAGGCTCTTCAATAGGCCAAAAACTGAAAGTAACTGGGAACGGTACAGGCAAAGCCTGACGCTCTATAACAAAGAGATCAGGAAAGCCAAACAGAAGGACTACAGAAACTTCTGTGAGGCAATAAGTAACGTCAACGAGGGCGCAAGACTGCACAAGGCAATGGCCAAAAGTGCAACGGATAGTAATTTAGCCCTGAAGAAAGGTAATAACACCTTTACTTCCACGGATCGGGAGAAATTAGAACTTCTTTTTGACACGCATTTCCCGGGAAGTACTCCCATTACGGGAAATATTATGCGTGATCATCATAGAACCCCTAGGACAGTAGCAAGTGACTGGGCAACAGCCAAGTCCATAGTTACGCCCGAGAAACTTAAATGGGCTATTGGAACCTTCCAACCATTTAAGTCACCGGGATTAGATAGGATCTCTCCATCCTTCTTACAGCAGGGGCAGGAGCTACTCCTAACCCGCTTAAGAAGACTAATGGTAAGCAGCCTAGCCCTTGGCTATATCCCAAGTGCATGGTGCAGCGCTAGGGTGGTCTTCATCCCCAAGACCGGGAAGAAAGATATCACCAGCCCAAAGTCCTTGAGACCTATCAGCTTAACTTCGTTTTTGCTTAAAACGCTGGAAAAACTGGTAGACTACAATATTAGGAGAACAGCTCTCAGAGACTGTCCGCTGCAACACACGCAGCATGCATACAGAGCAGGCCGTTCAACAGACACGGCACTTTATCAACTATGCCGCACCCTAGAGGGGGCAGTTGACAGCAAAGAAATTGCTATTTGTGCCTTCCTAGACATAGAGGGAGCCTTCGACAACACATCACATGATGCGGTTCGAGCTGCCCTGTCTAGGAGGAACATAGATGTTACAACGAGTAAATGGATTGGTAACCTACTACAATCCAGACAGGCAACATGTACACTGGGCTCAGATAACATGACAATAGCAACCAGCAGAGGCTGTCTGCAAGGAGGAGTGCTTTCCCCTTTGCTATGGAGTCTGCTGGTAGATGAGCTTCTCAGCAAACTTGCTGAAAAGGGGATCCAATGTCAGGGATACGCCGATGACATTGTGATAATAGCCAGAGGCAAATTTGAAGAGACACTCTGTGACATCGTCCAACTCGGACTCAAGATAACGCTAGACTGGTGCAGGGAGGTTGGACTCAACCTAAATCCCGCCAAAACAGTCATCGTTCCCTTCACAAGGAAGTACAAACTACAGAGAATGAGACAAATCTCATTGCTAGGAATTCCTATAGAAACTAGCCGAGAGGTTAAGTATCTAGGAATCACTTTAAATAGTAAGCTTAACTTCGCTTCCCACGTCCAAAAGACAGTGGAAAAGTGTTATAGAGCTCTGTATACCTGTCGAAAAATTGCTGGGAAATCCTGGGGAACCAGGCCCCAGATAATAAGATGGCTATACCTAATGATTGTGAGACCAATTCTCACGTACGGAGCAATTGCATGGGGTAAACGAGCTAAGCTCAGCACCATACAAAAACAGTTACAAAAGTTGCAAAGACTTGCTTGCGTTTGTATGACAGGGGCAATGAAAACCTGTCCTACAACTGCCTTAGAAGTTCTGATGGAGCTAACACCACTCCATTGTGTAATTGAACTTCAACGCAAAGCTACCCTCCTGAGAATAAGCACTGAGGGCACGGGTAGTGGTTGCATTCTAAATAACAGGGATGCGACTAATCTGTTAGGTGAGGTGCCCCTAATACTTCACCCTAGGGATGAAATGACAGCCGAATTAATCTTCGAGCTGAACTTCACAGCACACTTAGGCAATAAGAAAGATTGGACCACATTGTCAGAAGTGCACCCTATGGCTAAACACACCATAGCATGGTACACAGATGGATCCCTGACACAAAAAGGCACTGGCCTTGGAGTGGTAGGGCCCCGCATAAAATACCACGAATCCCTTGGCCAATACACCAGCATATTCCAAGCTGAGGTATGCGCTATTGGACGTTGTGCAGAGCTTAACATACAGCGTGGATATAAGAATAAGGACATCCCGATCCTTTCGGACAGCCGAGCAGCAATTCCTGCTCTATGCAGTAATAAAGTCACATCAAAGATAGTACTAGAGGTGAAGAGTAAACTAAACCGTTTGGGCAGTCTAAATAGACTGGCCCTCAGATGGATTCCGGGTCATAGGGACATATCCGGAAATGAAATTGCCGATAAAATGGCAAAACTAGGAGCCGAACACCCCCTGATAGGTAGCCCCTGATACCAGAACCCTACTGTGGCATAGGAAGGCATACAATAAAAGAATACATTAGGAAAGAGGAAGGCACCATGAGGCAAGAACACTGGAGGAATACCCCAGGCCTAAGGCAAGCCAAAACTCTAATAGAAAACTACAACAAGAAGAGGTTCGAGGAACTTATGCAACTAGGGAAGAATTCACTTAGGATCGTTACCGGATTACTAACCGGGCACTGCAGACTGAAAAGCCACCTAGGTAAGATAGGAATAACAAGCGGCAGGACTTGAAGATTCTGTGATGCAGAACCTTAGGATCGAGAACTCTATCACATGAGCTCTTAAAAAGAATCAACCCATCAAAACTCCTCGACTTTGTTCGAGGAAATGGGTTTATATCTGAGCTGTAGGCTCCGAATGGGGGTACAATAGATCTAAACAGGTCGCGGTACACTAACACCCCAATAATATAATAATAATAATAATAATAATAATTTTATTATTCATTCTTTA
Source organism: Drosophila oshimai (assembly GCA_018150695.1). Taxonomy (NCBI): domain Eukaryota; kingdom Metazoa; phylum Arthropoda; class Insecta; order Diptera; family Drosophilidae; genus Drosophila; species Drosophila oshimai. The sequence goes on along the minus strand of JAECWM010000302.1, from coordinate 1,827,537 downwards.
ATTTTTTTAATCTTTTCAATATTTTCAAACAAACTAATATTAAATTATACTAAGGAAGAGAGTGAGTGAGAGTTGAAGAGTGTGGTTGAGTTTTTTGTCGGCTCCGAGGAAAGTGTTTGTTGTTACGTATCCAGCACCTTAAAAAACTGAAATCTACGGCCAAACAACGACGCGGTACTCACTGATTGCAGGAAACACGGGCAATCTGCAGTGGACCATTGGACATCGCTGGAATCACCACTTGGTTTGCTGGAAAGTTGACCACTTTTTTCCACTCATTTTTCGGCGAAAGCAGTAGAAAGCCGGGAAAAGCCTGAAAAGCGCGGACGAGTGAAAACCGGCGTGGGAAAGAGTAAACAACACTAGAGGTGGTAACCAACAGCTGACCGAAGCCGCAGTGAGTTGCCAACTACTCAAGCCAGAGCTTGTAACAAGCTAGGTAGCGACCACCGCTAGAGGGCGCTAGGTTCCTCATGTCGAGTTCGGATGAGAAAGATTCGTTCGTATCACCACCGGTGCAGGCATCCCAAAAGCGGAAGCTGGAGAATATGTCGCATAGCGTACCAGGAGGAGCTTCTTTAAAGGATCTTACATCAGTTATGTCAAAGCTACTTGATCTAAAGCTAAAAGATCTCTCAACTAAATCTGATGTTGAAGACCTGAAACAGGATCTAAAAGGCGATATTGGAGCCATTTCGCGGAAGGTTGAACAGCTAACTGACGACAACACGCGTCTCAAAGAGGAGATCACAAACCTTCGCGCAGACAGAGAAGCCGACAAAAGAACAATAAATATGTTGCTAGAACAACAAAAGAAAAAAAATGTAGTGGTGAAAGGTCTGAAGGTTGAAAAAAACTGCAGAATGGCTGTCAAAACTCTGTTAGGTGAGAAATTGAACCTTAAAAACGCAAGGGTTACTGATGTGCGAAAGCTAAATGAGCGGGATGGCAAAATGATGGTGCTAGTGGAATGTGAATCTCAAGGAGAAGCGGAGAATATTCTGAAGAATGGGCACAAACTGCGTGGAAGTCAAGTATTTCTTGATAAGGACTTGACAGCGGAAAAACAAGCCAACAAAGTTGCTCTTTTAGAGTTAAAAAAGATTCTTTTGACCGCAAGCAGGGAAAAAAAAGTTAAAGTACAGAACGACAGCATCAACATAGAAGGAAACTGGATGGCTTTTAACAGCAATAAGGTCCTTATGTACAATGGAAAGCCAGCGGAATCAAAACTAAAAGAACTATACGGGCAAAGTTTTGAAATGTCGAACATTAACCACGCGTTCTTAAGCCAAAAGGGGAAGTCAAAAAACTAAAAAGAAGAAAAAATAAATGTAGTAAATGTAGTCCTCTGTTAGAATGTAGTAATGTTGGAAATATTAATGCGAGTGCGAATGATGAGGCCGATAACATAGAAAGGCAGGAGATCCGAATATTGTCCTATAACGTGGCAGGAATAAAAAATAAACTTATATATAATGATTTTTTTCTATACATAGCGACGTTTCAAATTTTTATTCTCGCAGAAACATTCCTTGAGTCCAAATTGGATGCAGTCGAAGCCAAATTCAAAGACTTTGTGCTTAGATGGGTGCCCGCCATCCGGACAAACGCTAGAGGTCGAGCAAGCGGTGGAATGATATACGGAATCAGTAAAAAACTTCATGAGCGGAACAAAATCAGTTTTATAGATATAAATCAAAGCATTATTATCCAACTGAAGACTGCAGAAAACGAAAACCTTCACCTACTGCCTGTATATATGAACTGTAACCATTGGAAAAGAGATTCTGGAAATTTATACGAGGTTTTAAACAATGTTCGACTGAATGAAAATGCACTAGTCATAGGAGATTGTAACGCAAGGTTGGGAGAAGCTCAACTCTACGGTTTTGACCCTCTTCTAGTGACAAGCGACCTTAATGAAGTCCGTTACGCTAGAGACAAAGTGACAGACACCAATAGCCGGCATCTCAAGGACTTAATTGAGATGTTTGGATTTACAGTAGTCAACGGAAGGTCGCCAAGCGATCCTTTGGGCGATTATACCTTTATGAGAGGAGAAGCACGATCCGCGATCGACCTTTGTTTGGCACGCGGTAAATGGATAAAAACCATCAAGGACTTCAAAGTTAGCGATCAAATATATTCTGATCATCTCCCGCTAGAGTCGACAATATTGTTATCCACAACATCAACCTCAGCCACAGAGCCGCTTGGGCTTCTACCAAGCTTAATTTGGAAAAATAGGGAGACTGAAATGTACAAGGCAAAGTTGGATCGAAACTTGGCAACAAAAGATTTGTCGGAGCTAAGAACCCCTGACGAATTTGAAGGTTTTCTCACAGAGTGCATTACCAAAGCTGCTAACACTAGATGTCGACAAAAGGCCACAGACTTCAAACAAGAATGGTATACGGAGCAATGTGAAGCAGCTCGAAAACGCTCATTTCACATGTTAAGGCAGGCTAAATCGACAAACTCGACCAGTGCGGTGATAGCGTATCACGAAGCCAACGCCACTTACAAGTTAACTTGCCTAAACGCTCGGACCCAATTTTATGCAAACCTTGCGAGTTCTTTGGATTCCATAAGAGATAGCAGGACATATTGGAGCACGATAAGAAAACTTAATGGAAATATATTTATCAAATCAATGGAAGTAAATGCCGATGACCTAGGGAGCTATTTCCGCGATCTTCTAGCGCCACCAGATTGGACGGCATCACTTCATTTTGCAATGCCTCTGTTAAAAAATCAGACCTTAGATGGATGTGTAACAGGACAAGAAGTGGAAAATGTACTTGCGTTGCTAAAAGAAAGAAAGGCACCTGGTCCCGACAGGATACCATCGGAATTCATAAAGCACGCCACCCCTCAGTTCAAAGCCTACCTAGTCACTGCTTTCAACCAGTTCTGAAACAGTCCCTAAAAGCTTTCAAAACGCTATAATTTTTCCCATTTTTAAGAAAGGCGATCCGAAAGTGACAGCTAACTACAGAGGTATATCCTTTCAGAACGCGTTAGCTAAAGTTTTCTCTGCACTACTGCTTGATCGGCTGAAAAACTGGCTAAAAGACTACGATGTTTTGACAGAGTTCCAAGCCGGTTTTAGAAAAGGATATTCGACAGTCGACAACATTTTTAGCCTCACCAGTATAGCAAGGTCATATATTGAGAGCGGAAAAAAGTTATATGCTTTTTTTGTAGATTTCAGGGCTGCTTTTGACTCCATAGACAGAAGAACACTGACATACAAGCTCAGCAATATTGGTATATCTTCAAAATTTCTTAACGTTCTTCAGAGTTTGTACACGGATAACTTGGCAGCAGTATGGGATGGTGAACAATTATCCGAGTGGTTCCCCACTGAAGCCGGAGTCAAGCAAGGATGTCTACTCAGCCCTCTTCTGTTTTCTCAAGGAGAAGTGCAACTCGGCTGACTCATAGGGATCTTGAATATGATCTGGGCGCTTGTAACTATTTCAACGACGCTTTCTCTGTGGAGAAGATCCGCACCATTTTCATGGCCAGAGGAGAAATTCTACCTTTAAGCTTTATTCCGAACGTGACAGCAAGCGACACTGTGTGCCCGATCTGCAACATGAGGGAGCAGGAAAACGTCGTGCACTTCATAGGACGCTGCCCCATTTTGCGGGAGATTCGCCTGCTGCATTTTGGGAAAGAGCAGCTGCAACCGCAGGATGTGTTCACTGCGCTGGATGGGCACTGCTGGACGGCTCTATCCAACTACATCAGCCAGGCACTCAAATATCGCAACAACATTTTGATGGAAGATTTTTAAATATTTTCTAGTAACTCCGCTCACCTAGTTCCGAACTGTATGGTGGAACGATCTGATATCTGGGGAAGACCCGGGAAGTCAGGTGTAGTACACTAAACAGTTTGGACTCTGGGAAAGCGGATATCGACAGACGGTTATAATAACCAAGTCGATAAGTATCTATTCATTTTTCTTGTTTGTAAAAATATGTAAATCACTTTAATTGTACTTTTGTAATGCCGTTTCCTTAATGTATTTTTATAAATAAAGAACTACTACTACTAAATTAAATTATACTAAAATTAATTATACTAAATCTACTACTTCGCAATTATCCTCAAAATCGTTTTCCTTGTCCGGTCCTTTGTTCATTTTTGCCGTCGGTTTTCAACCTCAAGTCCAGAAATTTTTAGACTTAGGTCCAGCCTAAACAGAAACGAAAACAAATAGAGATCAAAAAGAGAGAAACCGCACCTTTATTATACAAAAATAAAAATTAAATTTAATACTTACAGTTGTTTTTGATGTTGTAGTTCTTCCGTTGTCAAAATCCATTTGAGGTCATACAAAAAATAAAAACAATAATTAGTTTGTATAATGTTGTGATAAATTCTTATTCGGCACACTACAGGAACGTACGAACACTGTACATAGGCTAAAATCTTAAACAATGTTATGAGTGGCCGAGTAAGAACTATTTTAAAAGCACTTTCTTTATTACAGTCGACACACAAAATTATTATTGATTGGTTATTGATATTTTACCTCGTCAAGAGATAATATGGTTTATTTTTTATTTTCACTAATCACCGCACTATACTTACTTGGCAAAGAACAGCACTTGGTTTGTTTTAAAGAACTATAAACAAATAAAACGATTAAAATTGGTTTAACCGAAAAAAATTACACTTAACTGGTCAAATTCCAAAAAGCAAGTGAAAAAGAAATGCATAAGAAACGAAAAAACCGCGCGCGTTCTTGCAATATCTCTTTTGTTCTTTTTATTTGTTTTTTAAGACCACCGTTTTATAGACTTTCATTTCATATTTTGCATGCCAATGGAAGCGTTCCGGATGCGTTCCGATGGAAGCTATAATTGCACCGATCGAAAAAAAAAAAAAGAAGAACGATCGGCAAGCGTTCGGGTTTCGGCAAGGGTTCGGCTGCATCGTAAAAGAAGCTACGATTGCACGGACCGCTCTCTTTTTGCCTTCCAAAAGAAGCTATAGGGGAGTGATGACTTGGGTTGCATCCAGCATGCACTCTGGATGCTGTCCAATTGTATCGCATTTTTTAATGTGGAAAAAAGATGCGATCGGGATGCATTCCGGATGCATGCCGAACGCCGACCGCAGCAAAACTTCCGACTGGGCGCTTACGTACGACTCACACGCACAAAGAACATATGTATAGAAAGAAACGAATTGAATGAAGTGAGAAGTGAATCGTTCATTCGAATGATTCGAGTTGCAAGTGAAATCAAATGTCAACATTAAAACAACAATATTAAACTAAAAACAAAACAAAAAAACGCGGACAACAAATACGTACAGACTTGTCGGCTTTTTTTATTAACAATTTGTACATTTTTGAGTCTTTGAACTGCAGGTCTCAGAAAATGAATGGACCGAATTCGTACGCAGCAACTCGAATATACTACGCATTGCCAAAGTTTTCATTCTTCTTTTTGCTTCTTTCGTTCAACGTCTCAAGCTATGAAGCACAACGCGAACTCATACTGGTACAATGTCGTTTCATTCCATGAATTCCACTCATTCGATTCAATTCCATTCGAATGCATTCAATGAAACGTATGTTGTGAGTGGACTCATGCAGATGTCTATTGTGAACTGTAGGGGCGCCAAAGTAGAGGCCTTTTTTAAGGTTTTGCGGTGCCCCCGATCTAGCTACTTCGGTTAGCCAGAAATTAAGAAAACCAAATTTATTTATTAGTTAACATTCATACCCGGTAGTACCTGTCTTATATTACTATCGATAAGATTATGATTATATAAGTAAGAATTGCAGCAAGACTTGAATAAAAAGAGACGCTAAGAAGCTGACGCGCCACGCTAAATAAAATAATTAAATCTTTTAAATTTAAGCCAATCAGGCTTAATACATGGTGTCAGAAGTAAAAATATTATTAAACACGTAATGGAGCGCGCATTGCCCGAATTAGATTGTTCATCATTGGCGGTTGAGTGGCCTAAGTGGAAAAGGTCTTTTCTGATGTACATGATGGCCGCTGAAAAAGATACGGACACAAAAGCAAAGAAAATTGCAACTTTTCTTTGGCTTGCTGGACCAAGGGTGACGGAAATTTACAGCACGCTGTTCCCGAACGACGGAACTGCAAATGGCATGGTGGGCGCCAACGTGACGTCATCAAAGCAGATACAATCCGTTCATTGGATCAAGTAATTAAAGCTTTTGATGACTATAGCATTCCATTTAAGAACATCACGATGGAATCCTTCAAGTTCAACAATGTCATGCAGAGCGACGGACAGCCATTCTTGGAATTTGAGACGAAGCTACGTAAGCAAGTACAGTTGTGCGACTTCAAATGTGAGTGCGGCAAATTATACGAAGAACGAATGCTGTTCGATCGCGTCATAATTGATTTAAGAAATTGTTTGAGGGACTAGGAAAGCTGCCGAACAATCGTTTTGAAAGAAGATGCAAAACCTGTTTTGCACTACAAAAAGAGGTTTCCCCAAAGTCTGATCGCATCACTAGAGCAAGAACTAAAAAATATGGTAGAAAACAACATTATTTCGCCAGTAAAACATCCCACTAGCTGGGTAAATAATTTACAAATTGACGAGAAACCTAATGGAAAGATTAGACTTTGTTTGGACCCCAAACCACTAAATAACGCGATTAAACGAGAACACTATCTGATTCCTACCATAGATGACTTTATGGTACAACTTTCTCGAAATAAAGTTTTTACCATTCCTGATTTGTCCCAAGGGTTCTGGCAAATAGAGCTAGATGAAGCAAGTTCTGAATTGACGACCTGTATGACCCCTTTTGGGCGATACAAGTTTAATCGTGTTCCGTTTGGAATCAATAGTGCCCCTGAAATGTTTCAACGAAATATGATACAAATTTTTGGAGACATTCCCAATTTAATCGTATACTTCGATGACATTGGAATATTGGGAGACACTTTTGAAGAGCACGATAAAACATTGTTGAAGGTATTAGATCGCGCAAAGTCCAATGGAGTACGTTTTAACCCTGACAAGGTTCAGTATAGAAAAAATCAAGTTGAGTTTATGGGTCATATTCTTTCGGAAGGTCAAATCAAGCCGCAACAAAAACATCTAGATGCAATTCGCAACATTAAAACCCCTGATGACAAAAAAGGTGTTTTAAGAATTCTTGGTCTGTTTAAATATTAAGCTAAATTTATTCCAGACTTGTCTTCAAGAACAGCAAAGCTTAGAAATCTTACTAGAATAGATACCCCCTTTGAGTGGAATAAAGAACATCAAAACGAGCTTGATGTGACTTGCTTAAAATAATATCAAATGAACCAGTTTTAGCAGTATACGATAGTTCAAAGCCAGTTGTAATTCAAACCGATGCCTCCAAAGATGGACTGGGATGCGTAATTTTACAGAATGGGCATCTTATTAGTTTTGCATCACGCACGCTTACGAAAAGTGAGCAAAAATGGGCTCAAATTGAAAAAGAACTGCTGGCAATCGTTTTTGCCTGTGAAAGGTTCCACTACTATGTGTATGGACGAGAATTTATGGTTGAAAGTGACCATAAACCATTGGAAGTCCTTCTACAAAGAGATATTGACTCAGTAACAATGCGATTGCAACGAATGTTATTATGTCTTTTAAAATACTCGAAAATGTCTGTGAAATATACACCAGGAAGGGATATGTTGGTAGCTGACTGCTTGTCACGCGCTCAATTACCAGAAGAAAGTGAAATCTCAGAACTTGCAAATGTAATTCATATAGTAACTAGACATATACGCCGCCGAGCCACGGCGCCGCCGATTTTTTCCTTTTTCGACGCGCCGCCGCCGAGTCACGTAATTACCGGCGCGGTGGCGGCGGCGGCGGCGTTCGGCGTCATACAACTTTTTATTCACTTTATAAATAAAAATGTTATTATTAATATATCCTAAAAAATGTTCGACAATAATTGTTTAAAGTTGTCGATTAAATGTCTCATCTCCCATCTCCTTACATTAAAAGACTGTTTTTTTTAATTTAAATTCAATAGTGTACGCAGTTTTGAACTGAAAGAGTCACTAAAGCCGTGAAAAGACTGGAAACTGAAACAATTCAAGTCAAGAAAATACTGTTATGTTCCTATAATTTTAATTTAATGTGTTATTTCGCGAAGAAAATATATTTTACTTATTAATAAAAGGAATACAAAAAAAAAAAAAGAGAGGATGCTATAGTCGGGTTTACCGACTATGAGATTTGCGACACTCATTTCCCTCTTTAAAAAAAAACAAAAGAAGAAAAAACTCTAGAGTCGCTGGCCTTTTTAAAAAAACAGTAGCCTGCTTTTAGGCGCAATAAATTTTTAACGCACTTGTATACACAATTTCTTAAAACTGGGCCGATTTTCAAAATTTTTTGATATTTGGGTAGATACAATACAAACAACATTAGCTTAGTCCAATTTTCTCTAGCATTTCAAATGTGGACACCACAGAGTTTCGCGGCTTGTGGGCGTTAAAAGGGGAGTGGTCGGGTTTTGAAGCAAACTTGATCTACGTGGGGTATACAAAAGTCTGTGTTTGGTGGCCCTAGCTCTTATGGTTCCCAAGATCTCGATGGTTGTACGGACGGACGGACAGACAGACATTTGCAACGGTAGAAGTATTTGCTTACTCTTCGAGTATCGCAAATAAAAATCTGTTCAGATCTGAACATGGGTAATAAGGCTGTTGGTGCAACACCACACCACTTCAGATAACACTAAGACCCGAGAGTCAAGTAGCTAGGAATCATGTTCTGCTTCCAACATAAATAGAATCGAATAACCCAAACAAATTGACAAGTGACAGTTATTACCCGCTATGAAATACAATTGTGCCCAAAATATATTAGACATATAACCCCCTAGAGTTGCTTATACATAAGAACACTGTAACTAGTACATAAGTGGAAAATGGTATAAAAGACGCGATGAGCGCCGAATAAAGATCAGTTCCTAACGAAATACTGTTGTTTTTAGTCAGGGATTCGGCGGTTAGCGGTATAAGTTGCTAGTTGAACGGAGCGGTACGAGCTGCCCCCAAGACACGCGATATACGCTGCTAACAAAATCTGTTTACTAAATGCTTACGCCGCCAGCCGCCGACAATTTCAACGGCGGCGTAGCCTCTGCCGCCTCTGGTTCTTTCTAACGGCTACGCCGCCGCCGCTGGGACTGGGACTCACTCTACGCCGCCGCCGAAGCTAAAGCCATCGGCGTAAACCTCTAATAGTAACTCGTGCGGCATGTCTCTCAAAAGAGAACTATGATTGCTACATTAAAGTTTGTGTTTTAGATACATTACCAAGAATTTAGCAAATTCAAGGCAGAATTACACTATGAAGAGGGACTTTTCTTCCGTACATGCAGATATGTTATACCTACAAAACTGCAGTCACAAATCCTCAAGCTAATTCATGAACCTCATTTAGGTATTGAAAAAACGCTTGCTCGTGCGCGTAAACTATATTATTGGCCAAATATGAACTCGCAAATAAAAGAGATAGTATATGCTTGTGAAATATGCGAGAAATTCCGCAGAAACAACCAAAAAGAACCGTTAATAGAAGACGAAATGCCTGAACACCCTTTTCACATGGCCGGAATAGACATATTTGAATACGGGGAAAGAAATTTTATTTCTATTTTTGACGCATATTCTAACTTTTTGACTGTAAAACAGCTAAAAGGGAAGTCTATAGAGTATGTAACCGTAAAACAGCTAAAAGGGAAGTCTATGGAGTATGTAATTGAAGAACTTAGAAAGGTTTTCGGTAGTTATGGTTATCCGTCAAAACTAAAGTGTGATAATAACCCCTTCAACTCATTTGTGTTTAATAACTTTGCAAACAAGTCTAATATAATTCTGCAGTTTTCCAGCCCAAGATATCCCCAAAGCAATGGGCTAGCGGAAAAAGGAGTGGCAATTGCAAAGAATATTTTAAAACGCTGCTCTGAAGCTAGAAATTATCAACATAGAATCCTTGATTATAATGCTACGCCAGTAGCAGGTTTAAGATGTGCCCCTTGTGAGTTGTTCTTTGGTAGAATGTGTAAAACTAAAATACCGATTGAAAAAATCTGAACTGTGTCGTAATACAATTGATGAGCAAGCCTAGTACTCAGATCGACGAACAGTTTCGATGTCAAAAAGAAGCCATTCTTTTTCTTTTTCTCGGAGTATGAAAATTTTTTTTAGAAAATTCATCGGCAATTTCTTTGACAAGGAACTGCGGTCACACAGATTTCCGTTCGCGGGCTGTACATGCTGTATTCGGTTTTTGACAACCAAATTTTAAATAAGTTGTGAAAATTATAATGCAACAATGAAACCTTCTCAACTTAAGCCAAGGCTGAAGCTCGCAAAGAGGAGGAGGCCAAAAATTCGAAGGAGCATGCTGTTAGCCTCAACAAGGAACGAATGAAGCACATCATCGCAAGGCGAGTGGACTACACGGAGGTGGACTTCTTGTCCAACTGCCGGATAACAAACGGGACATTGATTCCCTGCCGACCACAACGCTTGTCTTCTGCACGGTCGCCGTAGAGTCGTAGAACGACCTGTTTGTTAAATAGTTCTATCTGCTCTGCCTTTCGTTCTCGAAATACTGAAAGAGTAGGTTGGCAACGCGATTAGTTGCCAAACTAAGTTTCAAGTACTTTTTTTCTATTATAGCCTAGTACTCAGATCGACGAACAGTTTCGATGTCGAAAAGAGGCCATTCTTTTTCTTTTTCTCGGAGTATGACCTTTTTTTAGAAAATTCGTCGGCAATATCTTTGAGCAAGTACTGCGGTCACACAGATTTCCGTTCGCGGGCTGTATATGCTGTATTCGGTTTGTTGACAACCAAATTTTAAACAAGTTGTGAAAATTATAATGCAACGATGAAACCTTCTCAACTTAAGCCGAGGCTGAAGCTCCCAAGGAGGAGGCCAAAAAATCGAAGGAGCATGCAGTTACCCTCAACAAGGAACGAATGCACATCATCGCAAGGCGAGTGTTCTATACGGAGATGGTCTCCTTATCCAACTGCCGGATAACAAACGGGACTTTTGTTTCCTGCCGACCACAACGCTTGTCTTCTTCACGGTCGCCGAGGAGCACTCGATTGGCGGGCTCACCTCCGAGCTGCACCAATGATGGGCTAACATCCTTCTACGCCATGCTCACCCACTTGAGTCTTGCAAAAGTGAACTTATTGGACGGTGGACCTCAAGCCGGGCGACTCGGTTTACACTATGAAGAAATTTCAGGCTAAACGGCTGTTTCCCAAGCTGGTGATCAAGCCTCAGGTGCAGGAAATCAAGGATTTTTGCTTCAAGGACTGAATTAAACCGCCGTTTTAAATGAATTTTAAAGAAATATTTTACGAATATAAGCGCACATTTGCGTTTTTTATGTAAATAATAAAACAAATAATAATTTGCATACATTCCGTTGTTCAGTAGAATTTCGCGCCATCTTTTGAAATTTTTCTAAACCCTCTTATGAGAGAGAGAGTGAGAGGGCAACAACGTAGAACGACCTTTTTATTAAATAGTTCTATCTGCTCTCCCTTTCGTTCTCGAAATACTGAAAGAGTTAGTTGGCAACGCGATTAGTTGCCAAACTACGTTTCTAGTATATATTTTCTGTCATCTGAGTACCGCCTGTCGAACAGCACTTTCGAAAAGTGTTTCTATGTTATTGGCCTCTCGCTCTCTCTCACTGATTTCGAACTCATTTCGTCGATCTGAGTACTAGGCTTATCTGAGAACTGCCTGTCAAACAGCACCCTCAAAAAGTGTTTCTATGTTACACAGGGCAACACTAAAAAAATCCACGGGTCATTTGCACTTTTTCATAGCATTTGGGTTCTTCTGAGTTCAAGTCCCATACAAAATTATTTTCCATCACCTATAGGTTCCGCGGTACAGCGACGAATAGAAAAGTAGCATGTTGGACGACATTTTGAATTACGTCCCCTTATCCATAGAAGTAAACGTGATATTTTTAGCTGGATTATACACTCAAAACAACACTACACTGAACAAAAATTGTCCCCGGCTTGGACATTTGTCCATGCCTTTGAAATAAGACGTCAAAGTTGAAATCTCTCGTATAAGTCAAGTTTTTGTCACATTCAAGGGCCTTTTAAAAATATACCTAAAATGGTAAAAATTTTTATTTTACCTAGATTTTGTAGCCCTATGTTCGCTTCAATTTTGGTTTTTATGCCTATCGTGATAATATTTTATTGGAATTCTTATAGCAATAAAAGTAAATTTTTTTTACTATTTCTACTACTATATTTTCTCCCCTTTTTTGAAAAGTCATGGCATGCTTAGTTGGTCCATCAAGAAAACATTTTTTTAACTCCAAAATAATATAAGCATGTGTGTTTAAGATTGCCATGATTTTCAAAAATGAGGAGAAAATATAGTAGAAATAGAAATAGTAAAAAAAATGTACTTTTATTGCTATAAGAAGTCCAATAAAATATATTCACGATAGGCATAAAAACCAAAATTGAAGCGAACATAGGGCTACAAAATCTAGGTAAAATAAAAAAATTCCACCATTTTAGGTATATTTTTAAAAGGCCCTTGAATGCGACAAAATCTTAAGTAAAATATGAGATTTCAACTTTGCCGACTTATTCCAACGGAATGGACAAATATTCAAGCAGGAAATAATTTTTGTTCAATTGAGAGTATGATCCAGCTAAAAATATCACGGTAACTTCCTTGGCATAGGCAACAGAATTCAAAGTGTCGTCCAACATGCGACTTTTCTATTTGTCGCTATACCACGGAACCTATAGGTGATGGAAAATAATTTTGTATCGGACTTGAACTCAGGAGAACCCAAGTGTTATGGAAAAGTGCAAATGATCCGTGGAGTTTTCAAAAAGTTACATTTTGTTGCCCTGTGTTATTGTCCTCTCGCTCTCTCTACCTGATTTCGAACTCATTTCGTCGATCTGAGTACTAGGCTTTAAAGCCTTTGCACTGTTTGTTAAAAATATGATGATTATTAACATTACTTCTTAAAAATTACATTATATTTTAGATACCGGTGATTTCGGCAGCCAGATTAAGGTATTATTTGACCTAAACTTATATGGATATTTTACAAATAAATTTTTTCCTTTTTCACCAATACATTTTTACGAGGCATAAAACTGTTTTCATGCAGTTTTGGATCGTCTAAAAGTATCCCCAATTTATGATTTTGGGGAATCTGGCTGCCGAAATCACCGGTATCTAAAATATAATGTAATTTAAAAAAAAAATAATGTTAAAAATCATCAGTTTTTTAACAAACAGTGCACATAAGTACCTCTTATAAGGGGTGATGTAATAACTCGCCAGGAACAACAACAACATTAGCGGAATCAATGCCAATAAGGCTAAATAATGTGCTAGACAGCTTAAACTTCCATATAAAGTATTCTTATTTCAAATATGTTAGGAATTATTACATTTTTTTTATACTTTTCTTCACTATTTTCCACTGTCCGATAATGCGTTGAGCGTCAAATACGGAGGTATTTTTGTATTTTTTAATTTTAGTATTTACTAAGCGTTATAGCTAAAAATGTAAATGAATTTTGTAAGTTATGGAAAGAAGACAACATAAAGTTTTAATAAATGCGAAAAAATTATGTTTCTAACTTATTTTTTGTGGGTTTTAGAACAGTTTTATGTAAGGAAAATAGGTTTCCGATTATGCGTTGGAGTCACTGTATGTACTTCAGCGAGCTCAAAAACCTTCCTAAAGCCGTGAAAAGCTCGAAAGTTGTAAAATTCCCGCGCAATTAAATATTACATATGTTGTTAAAAAAAATCGTATAAGTTTCTTTGTTTTACATGTTTATCTGCATTTATGTTTGTTAAACCGTTAATACGACCATAGACACTAGAACGATTACTATTATGAATCCGAGAATATTATAGAATTGTTTTGAAAATAACACACAATTTACGTGTGTACAATGTATGTATGTACATATGTTTATGCAATTTCATTGCGTCGTTTTCTAATATTTTTGTATATGTACAAACTTATGTATAAAATTAAATTTGAATTAATTAATCTTTTATATCTTCATAAATAATCAAAAAAATTAAGAATATTAAATATTAAAGCTTTAATAATTAAAATATATACATATGTATATATATATGTAAATGTGAATATATGTACATTCAAATGTACATATGTACGCATTAAATTATTCAAAATTTTGTTCCTGTCCACTGTATTACTCACATGTGCCACTGAAAAACGTACTGCTGATTTTGCGCCTTTAAATCAACAGTCAGGAATTTGCTTTAAAATATATGTATATCTTTGTATGCCAGTTTTAGCCACTTAAACAATTGCGGTTAAGTTTTCAATAAAATTGTTTAAACCAAAAAAAAAAGTTTTTATTTAGACATAAGAAAGTGTATCCTATAATGATATTGGTTCCTGCACAAAAAAACGTTAAATATTTAAAAAGATTAATAAAAAAGGCCGCGATCGATTGGACTAAGGAAAATGCAAATAAGTCACCAAGTTACACACAAAGTTTAATCGCTGAGACGACTGAAGAGGTGGATGTCAAGTTTTATGAGCAACAGCCAATGTATAGTGGCTCTTAGCCAAAACGAACCACTCACTACACAGAGAAAATTGGCGTTTTAAAATTGTATGACAAGTTTTACTTTTTAAAATGTTTCGACCCTTATTTTGAACCTTAAACGTTTTGTTTTTGATTTTAAAATGTTTTGTTTTAACTTGAGCAAGTAAACATTTTTAAATTTGTATCGAAAAAATGTTTTTTAAAATGTTTATTTTAGAACGACATTTTAAAACGGAATTTCGCTCTTATGCGTTTACTCTGTGTACCGAAAAATATTAACAATCTGTTAAAACTAATCTTATAAGGTAATCATAATAATTTAAACGCACAATACGTAATTAATGTTTCAAATTTTAATTTATTTACTTTAAATATTTAAAAGTATTTTTAAATATTGTTAAAGACTTTATTACGAAAAACAGCTAAAAAAATAAGGTTGCCATAAATGTAAAGAAAAAAGTTATAGAAATTAAAAGAAAAAGTAAACATGCAGAATGATCACCCGTCTGGTTAACAACAATTTTAATCCATTTTGGCACTTACCTGGCAAAATCAGTGCATGGAAACTGCTTTAGATGAGCTTAGTACAAGTGCAAATTAACTGACTTTGGCTTGGCATTTAATGCTTGGTAGAACGGAAAAATAATTTTTCTCCAAGGACCTTTGAATTATTTACAAAGTTTCCTTAATTATACTATTATTGTTTAATAAGGGTGTTGACCGTGGACTAAATATAGAACATTTTATGGGACCAGCAACCGACTTTCAGGCCAATTTTAATAACAATTTGGTACATTATTGATGTATCGTGCGTTTAAATTATTACGATATTTATATTTGTTAGGTTTTTGCAGACTTTTAAAGTTTTTGGTAGTGATTGGTTCGTTTTGGCTGGGAGCCACTGTAGTCACGTGTGGTGAGAAAAAGATCGATATACATATGTATGCATATACTTACATACTTACATACATTCGCGGAGGCTGGAAGATACCTAGGCCGCTGGGGGTTGCCAGATTGGGCCTGGCTTTATGTTGCTGCGAAAAGTATGGGGTTGCTTTCTTTTCCACATCCCAGTGGACAAAAACTTTGGACAAACGTTAGCTAGGCGGAACTAAAACGGGCAGCGAGTATCATTTCGGATCCAAAAGCGATAATAAAATGAATTAATTATCGCTTAATTTGTGGCAGTGAAAGTTTCAAAGTTTCGAAAACGGATCGTTTGCGAGCCTTTGATGATATCTTTGGCGAGGCGATTTAGTATCATTAAGGAGCCTTTTATAAAAGCCTTCAAAAGTATGCAATATATTTTAATTAACGTATTTTAGTTACCAAACAAGAAAAACACAAGAGTTTTGCATATTTTAAACGTGTGCCAATTTCCAAAAATGGACTTTGACAGTTTTGACTGGCTTTTGAGCATGCTCGAGGCCTAACTTTGAAAATTCATTAAAAAACAAGAAAGAACGCTATAATCGGGATTCCCGACTATAAGATTTGCGATACTCATTTTCCCTCTTAAAAAAAACAAAACAAGAAAAAACGATAGAGTCGCCACCTATGGTGGGGCTACATGAACTACATTTTTAGATTTTTACATTCACAAACATGTGTATGTAAAATATGTATGTAGACTAGATTCAAGGCATAGCAAAATGTTCTATAACTTCTTTATTATTTATTAGAGCATAAAATGGTTCGGAATAAAGTAAGACAGTGCACATATCAATTTATTTCTTTTAAACCCGCAACGATTGCATAAAAAATGAGGGCGCCACAGATTTTCGCGGTTTGTGGGCAGTAAAAGGGGCGTGGTCAAGTTTTGAAAAAAACTTGATCTGCGCTTTGTTTCTAGAAGTCTGTGTGCAAAATTTGGTGGTTCTAGCTTTTATAGTTCCCGAGATCTCGACGTTTTGACGGACGGACGGACAGACAGACATTTGCTCGTTTACAGTATTTGCTTACTCTTCGAGTATCGCAAATAAAAATAAAGAGAGTCGCACAAAACCCGCGCCTCTGGGGGACTTGACAACTGATCATATAATTTGTTTTAAAAGTTTTACCCAAATCACGAAGGGTACTTTATTGCAAAGTAGAACAGCTAAACTTATAGATATTTTAGATTTTTAAAAGATGTGTTTGGAATAATTTTAATGTTATACTTTTTATTTGCTACATTAGGTATGTGTGAAACTTTTGTTAATGTTTCGTATTGCTGTACGATACGACATTTTCCTATATTTTATTTATTATTTTTTTTATTTTACATAAAATTGCTCAAAGTATTCTAAACGAGATCCCATTGTAGTTTTATTGAATTTCTTAAAAAAATTTAAGGTACGAGTATTTTTGGCCAAAATGTGAAATTTTTGGCCTACAGTGCAAGGGTCAAAGGTCAAAAAGAGCGACAAATAACGTCTGATTCTGTTCCCCAATCCGTATATTATATTTTTTCAAGAAATACTCCACAAAACTGGCGTCTTTTCCCTTGCAACTGAATGTTGACCTCGGCGTTTGCCCAAAACCCAAATCATTAATGCGGTTAGCCTTATTGTTGTAATCAGTAAGAACAACGAGATCCAAAACATTCTAACGGAATTCGTACTGGTGATTTAACGGATTCTGAGATATACCGTTTCGTATACCGTATACCGTTTCGGTAGAATATCTATTTCGTACTGGCGGATCGATGTTTCATAGCCAGGCCCTAGCTCCATTTCAAACTCTCTAATTTCGATCTTAGCGTGTGGATCGAAGAGATTGCGATTAATTGATTCCAGATTTCAGCCCTTCATGGAACGGCGCCAAATAAGTTTCAGTACCTGCAAAAAGCGAGGTTCAAAAGTCGATATAAACCCTACAAACTTGATCGTTATGGTGTAATCAACATCAAGTCTAGATTTTCTACTTCTACTACTACTACTACTACTACTTCTACTTCTGCAAATAAAATTCGTCAAAGTGAAATCACGGCTTTATAAAACTATATTAATGCCAACGCTTTCCTGGGGCACTGCATGTAACACATCGATAAAACTCATTGAATCTTGTCAAGCCAAAAGACACATGTTTAACGCCCCATACTATACACGAAACACGACTATTTTTCGAGATCTCAAAATTAATCCTGTTTGTACATCTATCACTAACACTGCCACCCGTTACAGAGCAAGACTCCTCTCACATACAAACAGACTTGCTCTGGTACTATCCAGACCTATGACCAGAAGAAGACAAAAGATTGGACTCATTTGACAATTGGATACTTGGACGGCCCGCAAACGGTAAACTCATTCCAGATATAGACGTATAGACTGCTACACTGCCCGATACTGTGTACTACTGTATACTACTGTATACTACCAGTGAACACCAACATGTGTGAAGGTGAATTGAGTTTCACAAAACTCACCAGAATAAAAAACGCATATAAATAAAAAGGGACCATTTGAGGTCACACACACACACGCACGCACACACACACACACACACACACACACACACACGGAGCGGAGTATATGTTTTTATTGCAGTTACATATACACATATATACATATGTCAATGCCATACATACATTCTCATACAGGCCTTAGAATGCTGACCTATGCATTCTCACGCAGACGAGGGCTCATGTAAACTAACACCGCGAGCCAGCCGT
Source organism: Drosophila oshimai (assembly GCA_018150695.1). Lineage (NCBI taxonomy): Eukaryota > Metazoa > Arthropoda > Insecta > Diptera > Drosophilidae > Drosophila > Drosophila oshimai. Next base: position 1,809,240 of record JAECWM010000302.1, on the reverse strand, counting down.
CTGCTGGCCTTATATACACATAATAATATATTCTAGATAAAACATGCAAGCTCCCATCTCTGCTCTCTCAATGAATATATATTTAAAAGGTGATCAGCGATTTGATGAATTCGCATCTTCGGGCAATCCGTACCCTTGCCACTACGCAACAAATTTTGGATGGATTTCTGATACATATCGTCGCTCACAAGTTGGATCACAGGACGCGTGAAAAATGGGAGAAAGATTTGTCGACCTCTGAGTTATCTACCTGGACTACTATGGAGTCCTTCTTGGAGAAGAGGTGCAGGATGATGGAGAACTTGGATCAAGCCTTGGTAAACACAAACACCAGGCCAGCAGGTGGGAAAAAACGTGCATAGATCTAACCCAAGTGCACTTATTGCTTCTTCTACTAACTCAAATCATCCAGCATGCCAATTTTGCGACGCTAGAGATCATTATTTGCCAAAATTGTCCCGTTTTTTAAAGCTAGGAAAATGCACCTCTGCTTCAACTGCTTGCGCAAAGGGCACAGTTTGCAGCAGTGTAAGTCAACCCATTGCGGATATTGTCGCATGACGAACCACTCATTATTGCATTTTACACCAAACCCGTCCGCACCATCTACCTCATTTTCATCTCCATCATCTGAACCGCTCATGAGGTCGGAGGCATTACCATCGACTTCATTAGCACTAGTGACATGCTCATCTCCATCATCGCAGCATGATCTCCATTTAGCACACCCTCCACCTAAAGCCATAAATATCATGCCGATAGACTACGTGTTGCTTCCAACTGCTATAATCTACGTTAAAAATAGAGTTGGTTAATTTGTGCCTTTCCAAGCAATATTAACTTCAGCCTCGCATTTAAATTTTATCTCCTCGCGCCTAGCTAGCCAACTAAAGTTGAAGCTTAGACAAACTCATACACTTATTTCTGGGATCGGGAAATCGTCCATGAATTCTGATAAAGAAGTTGATATTCTTGTTTAATCACGGGATGCAAGCTATCGTGCGTCATTCACAGCTTTTGTGGCTCAAAGTATCACTGATTATCAGCCTCATTTCAATATAAATGCAACAGGGTGGAAGATTCCACACAACATTCCGCTCGCTGATCCTTATTTTAACCAATCACAACGAATCGACCTCTTAATTGGCGCTGGGTTATTTTTCGAAGTTATTGCCATGGGGCAAATTCATTCACCACTTCAGAACACCAAGCTTGGTTGGATCGTTTCTGGGGGGATATCAGGTATGCCAAATCATAAAGCCGTCCTAGCTGCCATTGTCAAGGATCCTGCTGATCATTCTGATGATGACACACTTGCTGCCGTAGTAAAACGATTTTGGGAAATTGAGGACTGTGGTTCGTCTGAACCAAGCGCCCGAAAACTTGCGATGCGAACAACTTTTCAAGCAAAACTGAACGAGCTTTGAGAATGGCCAATATTGTGTTCGTCTTTTATCCACTTCAGGATTCGAATCGCTGGGTGATTCTTTTTGCCTTGCTCGTGGTCGTTTCAAGTTTGGAAGCTTAATAAGACAGAAACCCTGTCCTGAAAGCGCAGTATTTTGTATTTTTACAGGAGTAGATCGACTTAGGCACATGTCCCTTGCAACAAGGGATACATCGGTACCACAATTCATCTTACCACACCATTGGGTACATAAGCTTGAAAAACGACCTCTGGTAGCTCGCTAAACGACTTGCTTCTAGCAGGGCCCACCATTCAGCAGAACATTTGTAATGTACTGCTTCGCTTTAGATTTTTTAAAGTAGCTCTATGTGGAGACATCTGCAAGATGTACCGCTGCGTACGTGTTTCGTACCCGGACGACTTTTTGCAGTGTATCATTTGCCGAGAGAGCTCTACGGACAAGCAGAGTGTTTCCAAAATGAACACGGTGACTTATGGAACCAAGCCAGCTGCCTTCTTGGCTATAAGAGCCATGCATCAACTTTCTACGCAAGGTTCCTTGACGAAAAGAAATCACTTCCAATTGGAGCTAAAATTGTTCGTAGGGATTTCTATGTGGATGTTTTAATTTCTGGTGGCAATTCAGTTGAAGAGGTGAGAGAAATTCGTCAACAGGTGAAAGAGCTTTTGTCGCGAGGACACTTTCCAATCCGCAAATGGTGTTCAAATGAGTCATGTGCCCTCGAAGGAGAGTCGGATTGCGATAAAGAGAAGCTTATTAAATTTCACGATGGATCTGCTATTGCCAAGACTAGCCTGGGACCCAGCTTCTGTTCAGCTCCTATTTAAGTTTTCCCAAATTTCGTCTCATCATCGAGTCACTAAATGGTTTTTTTTTTGTCAACAATAGCCAAATTCTATGTTCAATTTGGATTAATAGCACCAATTCTTACGAAGTCTAAAATCTTTTTGCAATCCCTATGGAATTCTAACGCGGATTGGAACGACACATTGCCAGAGCCACTTCTTTCGTCATGGGGGGAGTTGACCTCCCAGTTGTCGATCGTCTAGAACTTAAATTTCCACGATTCGTAACGCAACAACAGGCTTCCAGCGTGTTTATACTTGCGATCGGAAGTAAATGGATACGCAAGAGCCCATCTACTCTGCGCCATGTCGAGAGTAGCCCCCTTAAAGGCCTTAACAATTCCAAGATTGGAACTTTCAGCAGCGCTTTTATTGGCTGAGCTTATCGTAAGCGTCAAGGAGACCATTGATTTCGATAGCGCCTTTCACTGCTGGTCGAACTCGTCCATAGTGTTGGCTAGGATTCGACAACCTCCAAGGGAGTTTAGCGTATTTGTAATCAACAGAATCGCGAAAACTCAAGAGATGACGAAAGACATGACTTGGCATCATATTTCGACAAATTTAAATCCTGCAGATGTCGTATCGTGAGGCTGTACCCCAAGAGAATTGCTGGAGTATTCCCTTTGGACTCATGGACCTTCATTTTTGGTTCAAAGCTGTACGAATTGGCCCTCCCTGCTCCACGCAGTAAAGGATCTCCCGGAGCGCCGTTCTGCGGCACTTATTGAAACAGTTTCGCTTCATTTCGAATTGCAGAACCAAATCAGCGTTTACAGGCCCTGATACCGTTGACGAGATCAACCTGGGAAGCGTACTTCTTCTGAAAGGCATCCAACTGGTTCACGTGGCCGAAGAATATAGAATGCATAGTCAAGGCAAGCCGATTCCGCAGAAAAGCAAGCTGATGTCTCTAAGGCCAATACTCGGCGCCGATGGATTACTTCGCGTTGGTGGAAGGCGCAAAACGCAAGTTTGGACTACGACGCTAAGCATCCGATATTGTTACCCAAGGACCATCCAGTCACCAAGGTGACATCGTTTACTTTCATGAAAAATACTTGCGCGCAGGATCGCAGGCAAAGGTAAGGCCAATTGGTGGCCGAAAGTTTGTGGCAAGCGTCATTAACAAATGCGTCAGATGTTTTCGGATGAAGTCTGTGGCTTGGGAGCACGTTATGGACAGGTGTGGACTATTGTGGTCCCTTCTATCATAGGGCAGAGACCCGAAACAAGGTACCCCACAAGTGCTACATTGCAGTCTTTGTCTGCTTTTCGACGAAGGCTTCTCATTTAGAAGTCGTTCAGGACCTAACCACGGATTCTTTCATCGCAGCCCTAAGAAGATTCATTAGTCTAAGGGGCAGTCCTCGTACTATTTGGAGTGACAATGCACGAACTAGCCGAGCTGAAGGAGCTATTTTTAAGCGAACCACAGACAGCTTCGATAGTCTCCTCCTGTTTGGCTGACGGGATTGATTGGAAGTTCATACCTCCGCGGGCCCCGCATTTCGGTGATCTATGGGAGGCGGCTGTTAAGTCGGCCAAATTTCACTTCCACAGAGTCGTCGGTGCATCCATTTTAGTCCTTGATGAATTGAGAACTCTTGCATATGAGATTTCTGCCATTCTTAACTCCCGTCCACTCTGTCCCATTACAGAAACCGCTGAGAATCTTGAGGTGCTAACGCCGGCACATTTCCTAAAGGGTGCAAGCTACGCAAGTTTCTCTGAGCCTGACGTCACGCATCTTCGCGAGGGCCGCCTCAGCAGATGGCAAAAGGTGACCCAGATGCAGCAGCATTTTTGAAAACGTTGGAGCAGCGAGTACTTGTCTCTGCTGCAAGAAAGGAGCGAGTGGAGCTCCGAAATATCCAGCATCAATATCGGCAGCATTGTGTTGTCGAAGGAAGACAACATCCCACCTTTGAAATGGCAGCTTGGGCGTATCCAAGAAATCATACCCGGTGAGGACGGCATCGTCAGAGTAGCTATGGTCAGGACAGCTACGGGTCTAAGCAAGCAAGCCGTCGCCAAATGCCCATCGATTCCCTCTTGGTTGGAACCGTAACACTTCCAACGGGGGGAGTATGTTTAAAGCAGACCGCCAGCGCCTAGTCAGATGCGCATAGGTGTACCACTGCACCTGCGGTTCTCTTAAACGCTCTCTTTCTTGGCTGTTCTTCGCCTTCCTTTTCTCGCTAAATCTGTCGCGTTATCTATTCAGCGAAACTACATTTGTAAATACATGTACAGACAAACCTATATATTTTGAAGCGTGGCTGCCGTGCAGTCAGTGCGGCTCCGAACACCCAAAAAAGAGCATGGAATAATTGGACCTCTCGTGTGTTTAATTAACATAATATTAAGGGTGGCATAATTGTTGTCTTCCCCATAAACAGTAATTTTTTAAGGCGTACTTGTGCCCCATCACTTTTTTTTAATTTAAAATGTTAAGAACGCGTTTGCACAATATTTTGGGGAAATTCAGATTTTTAAAAAGTTACAAGCGAAAACAAACTTCCATATGAATGCAAAAGGGTGGTTAACACAATCTTCAAACTCGTTTCTCTCGAAACAGCGTTTTGAAAGTCGGTGCCTTAATAAATGTCGTTTGTATTGAAAATGTCTACAAAGATATCCAAAAATATTAAAAATCTGGCCAGTTTTAAGAAATTGTGTGTTAAGTGCGTTAAAAATGTATTGCGCTAAAAGCAGGTAACACATATTTAAGATGGAATGAGTAACGAGAATCTGATAGTTGCGAAACCCGATTAAAGCGTCCTTTCTTGTTTTTTATTTAGTCCATAATATAATATATGGAAGAAAATTTTGTTTAAAACTGCAAAGGATCTTGGCGAAAACATTTTTTCTCTTCTACCAAGCTATAAATGACAAGCCAAAGTCTGTTAATTTGCCCTCAGGGCCCCAGAGAGAAAATTAGGGCCTTAGGGTATCGATGTTATCCATTCCAGAGATTACTGAATCTATTATCACAAAGAAAACATTTTTTTTTTTATTCGATTTTTTCTTCAGTGCTGTCTACATCGTCAGGCATCGGCAAATGGTCACCGCGTTTCTTCTTCCGAGGAACAGGCAATGTTAAAGAAGTGTCTTCCATATTATTTGCATTCATTTTGACTTCCCGCAAAATAATAATATGCAGGAGCTGCAAATCGTCGACAAGACTCTCGAGATTCTTTTCTTCAATGTCGATAGTTCCTCCCCTGGCTTGAAGCACGACGTTCCTTTCATTGATGGCTTGTAGAAATTTAAGCCAAATAGATGACATCAAAACACATTCAAATTTGCTTATGTATTTTATGATCCCTTGCGCATCTCTGCGAGTTACAGCGGACAAGCTAAGCTTTTTTAAATCCTCCAACGCATGTTTCAACTCACAAAGATTTTTTGAAAATGGTTTTACGGCGTTAATCCCAGCAGACCATCTTGTGTCGGACAGAGTGTGAAGTGAATCCGGAATTCTAGCCTTTAGGTTCTCCCAACATTGCGGACTTCTACTGAAGATGTTGAAACACTTCTGAACCACGCCGAAAAAAGTGATTGCTGGGGTGCAGCATTCCGCAGAATCGACTCCAACTAGGTTCAAGCTGTAAGATGCACAAGGTGAATAAATTGCATTTGGATAATCGCGCCGAATCCATGCTTGTGCTTCTTTGTAATCGCCTTTCATATTTGCGCCATTATCGTATCCTTGTCCTCGACAATCATCAAGCGGGATTTTAAACTTCATCAAGTTTTCTCCTATCAAATTAGCGATAAAATTGATTAAATTGATAAAATCGATTACAATCCACAAAGGCTAAAAAGCGTTCTTTGATGTTGTACGTTCTAGTTTCAATGTCGTAACGAAAGTAACGAAGAATGAAGGTCGTTTGCTCTACATGACTGGAATCAAGGGTTGCGTCTACAAGGATGGTAAACAAATATTAAGCTTCTTCTCTCTCTTTTAGAACATGTGACACAACTTGGCCAGCACAAAGTTCTATAAACTCATTTTGAATGTCGGGTGAAAGATAGTGCACTTGCAAACGTTGATGTTACTGCTGCGAACGTCAAACATTTGCCAAATGTTCACAAAGAACTGGATCGTAGTGGCTGATCAACTCCAGAACCCTTAAGAAATTTTCGTTATTTCGGAAATAAAGTTTAAATTCTTTGCAAACATTTGATGATTTTAGTGATCTATCAGACCATGGAATTTACACATTTTCACCCTGGACTTTCTTTGATGCGGAGAGTTTAAGCTCAAGTTTTTCGATTCACACTTTCAGGATTAAGGAATCTTAACGTAGTGTAAAGTATGGATTATATACACGCATCACATATAACGATTAGTATGTTTTAACGATTGGTGATTGTTTTTAAAACCACTGAACGTAATTGCTGCATCACGCCGAGATCGAGCAATAGTTGCACCGACATCCTGCCGTCGGAGCGGCGTTATTAGTCAAAGACGTTACTATCCCGGACTATGTATTTGGACTTTGAGAACTCTAACAAAACTCCAACTCTCTGACCGGTTAACTTCAAACTTCTGACTGACTGTCCGCTACTACCAACCTAGGGTCTTTTATACCAACGAAAGTGCCAAGTTTCGAATACCTGACAGTTCGATCAACCCGGCGGTGTTTTGATACCGATGAGTGCATGGCCCTATTCGACGAGTTAAGGCGGTGTAAATTTTGACCGAGCCAAATTCTTGTGCAATTTGTCAACTTAGTTCCTATGGGGCGTGGGAATGCTTTATTTAATGCTCGCACTTTGAAATTGGCTCCCCTCTTGGTTTTCCATCTGCCCTAAGCTAAGATCTTAAGTCGGCCCTAATCGGCGTACATAACAGGCTTGATGTCGTCGATGCTGGTATAGCTTGAAACGACCTCGCAAAACAAATCTAAGTATAGGCGGTCAGGATGTTTTTTGCATGTTATTAAGTATTAAAAATGAAATATAATTGGTGGTCCTTTTTTTGCCAGTAAAGCTGTAGAATTGAACCCAACCGTGGTGTAGCTTTTTTTTCTAAATTATTTTCTTTGCTCGTCTTCCTTTACTCTTAAGTTCTGCCAGCATGTGTATCGGTGACGCTATGTGTTAGACACCTACTTGTGAGTTTAAATTTTATCTCAGGAATCTTACTCCTCAACTTAAATTGTAAAGTATGTATGCATGAGGAACCACCTAACATCTCATTTTAACCATGGTGTCGCTCCATGGTGACGTACAAATTTTTCCAAAGTTGGGAAAGCTCTGGTTATCTTTTGTGTTTCAACAAAAATAAACGATATTCACAATCGGCAATATCGGCATTGCTAGGACAGTCTGGCTGCTATTTTTGATACCCTTGCTGTTTTGATTGCCGGTGCTCTAAGTGCTTATTCCTCTCGGTCATTTGTTACTCCTAGATTATTCTTCTATGGATGATTGTTTTGGTAGCTGAATTATAATTTGTTTTAAATCTAGCTTCGTGCTACTTTAATTAGCTAAATGCTTGGCCCGTTCGTGGCACACTTCTCTTGTGCATAAAAACACAACAATAAACAAAAAAATAAATGAATTAAAATATTTAAGGAAAATCTTCGAATTACCGATGTGCTTCGCAATGGCAGTGAAACACGATTTGATTTGACTCGCTGCAGCCGCGCTATATGTTTTTGTATGTATGTGTAACCAACACACTGTTGTTGCTATCGACATCTTTTGTATACCTCAGCAATTGTAGCTGATAATGTTTGAAAAATAAATTAAATAATTTAATTTGGATTCGCTGGCAATATGGGCGATTTTTGGGTCAAGAAACTGTCCGAATTTAAGAGTTACCTGTCCCACTCGTGTCCTCCTGGTGTCCCCTCAGTGCTACAGACTACACCGAAGTTCTGCTTTTCCTGTAGAAGGCTCTAATCATGCGAGCTCAACCCAGGGCTTCAGGCTCCTCCGGTTCCTGATTTTCCTGTAGGAGACCCAGTCCTACTGATCTCTTCTCAATCTCCATCAGAGAACTGATTTTCCTGTAGAAGATTCCAAAACCCCCTCCCTCCCGGTCGTCGAAAAACAAAGAGACTCGCTCGCACACAGAGCTTTATCCCAAACAGACGAAAAGAATTGCCCCCCTGCTTTTTTCTCACTCTGGACTCGAACCTCTCGAAAGACCTGGTAGGATGCCTAGTGCAAGCGGATCGACAGACGACTTGACTGGATCGACACACGAGCGACGAACCTCTACACCAACCGATGACGACGACTTTGTTATCGCTTGACTGTATACTATAAAGACCATTTGGTGGTGCGCCGCTGTTCGTCTGCGACCCTGCTCTTTCTGGACTCAAACCTCTCGAGCGACCTGGTATAGCCTAGTACAAGCGGATAGCGTCTGCCAGGAAGCGCAGCTAAATTTTATTTACGTTAAATATTTGATTTAAAATGAATAGTTTAAAAAAACTAAAAAAAACGCTTTATAGTAAATCCAACCAAAAAGTAAAAAAATAATGTTTAAAATGTTTAACGATAAAATTGATAGATTCCCTGTCGGAACAACGGGCCGGCAGAGTTGATGGTGTTGCGTTGGGATGCAATCAATCTGCGTGCTGGAATATAATTCGCACTATATTGATGCACTAAATCTCCATGATGGAATACAACTCCTACCATATAGATACACTAAATTTACATGCAGGATTATAATTTGTACTATGTCAATGCACTAAATCTGCATTTGAGAGTACCTACACTTAGCAAGAAATTATCTTCATTTGGCATCCCAACGCTTTAAACACCATCAACTCTGCCGGCCCGTTGTTCCGACAGGGAATCTATCAATTTTATCGTTAAACATTTTAAACATTATTTTTTTACTTTTTGGTTGGATTTACTATAAAGCGTTTTTTTTAGTTTTTTAAACTATTCATTTTATTTTATACTTTTTAGTTTTAATTAGGTAGGTAGGTACTGATAATTATCGGTAAAAAAAACAAGTTGGCAGGCCTGCATGCAAACCAAAAAGTGTTAAACAGCCAGCCAACAGAAACTTCTAGAAAAACTTTCAAGAAGGATCTACAAAATACTATGCGAACGCACAAAGGGACATGTTCTAGAATTTTATTAAGCGTTCTAAAAATTTCTAGAGTGTTCTACAGTTTTCTATATATCGTATGCTTAGTGGTGTTACGCAGCCAGATAGCCAGATAGCCACAAGTGAAACTAATATAAAGCGTTTAAAAAATACAATTTGTTCTTTTTCTAAATCTTTAAACTTTAGTTATATTTCAAATAGTTTATTTTAAAAATGTGGTGTCGTGTTATCAATAGCGGACATTGCTGGAACTACACGCGTTGCTGTCGCCATCTATCTTTGGCTGCGAAAGCTTTCAAGAGCTTAGTGGTGTTACGCAGCCAGATAGCCAGATAGCCACAAGTGAAACTAATATAAAGCGTTTAAAAAATACAATTTGTTCTTTTTCTAAATCTTTAAACTTTAGTTATATTTAAAATAGTTTATTTTAAAAATGTGGTGTCGTGTTATCAATAGCGGACATTGCTGAAACTACACACGTTGCTGTCGCCATCTATCTTTGGCTGCGAAAGCTTTCAACAGCTTAGTGGAGTTACGCAGCCAGCCAGCCAGATAGCCAGCCAGATAGCCAGCCAGATAGCCAGCCAGCCACAAGTGAAACTAATATAAAGCGTTTAAAAAGGGTCTGCACGTTTTAGAGAGAAGTTATTATTATATTATTTATTTTTAAACGAGAAAACTATGGTTTACAAAATAATGATTTAATATTTAAAAATTAAAAAGGTCTTCAAAGTCAAGTCCCAATTCTAAGAACTGTAAGTCTCAGTTTTGAATGCCTTCCACTTCTGCTGCTACACCCAGCGCCACAAAAAAAGCCGCAGTCTAAATATTCACATACTTGAATGTTTTTTTGCTTGGGGTTTCTCAGTGGGGTTTCAATGTTTTCCGCGTTGCCCAATTATTTTTTTTATTGATTAATGGATTATTTTTAAATAAAAGTGCATTGCAATTTTTAATTTATGAATGTTAGTTTTTTAGAAATATGTTTTTTTCCAGACCCTTATCAATTTTGTTGACTTTTCATTATTATGACTAGTTAAAAAAAAAAAAATTATAATAATTATAATAGTGCATATACTCAACAAATAATGATTTTTTCCAAAAGTTTACTTAATTTTCTATAATCTTATATATATTTTGTAGAAAAGTAATGTTAATTTTGTTTTTTTAATTTAAATAAGTACTTTGTAGTACGCCCTTTTGCTTTAAGTACACATTTTACCCTATTGGGCATCGAATTGTACAAAGCGCTAAAATATTTTTGATTTTGATATCTTCGTTAAAAAGAAGGTCAAAATTAATTTATTAAGTTGTTTTAATAACTAAAGCTCACCGAATTACTTACAGATCGAGCCCGATTGCAAGGTGCAGAATCATCTTGAAAAATAGGATTTTTTTCTTTCTCACTTATTGCCCTAAAGCTAGGCACAACTCCACTTAATATTATATCTGTAAATTTTTCCGCATTCACCATACCCTGGATCATTAAAATGTATTTAGTTTTATATTTAGGTATGCAACCCCATATCATAATGTATGGTGATTGCTTAACGGTTCCCACGTAGCAATTTTCCAAATATCGTTCGCTCTTTCTACGGCGCCCCTTGCACGAGGCATCAGGTCCAATAAGATTGAATTTTGACTCATCCGAAAAAAGGACTCGTAACCACTCGAAATCACTCCAATTGTTTTTTTTCCTTGGCCGCATTTGGGGTGTGTTCTTTGGACCCCACTCACCTCTCCAAACGTAATCAAGCAATTATTTACGTGCCTGAAAATACTAAATACCGTTAGTCAGTCTGTCTTTCTATGCACACCGCCCGCAAGCTTAGCTTTAGTTTGATCGAAATCCGATCGGCAGTGTTTCAGCCAATGCCATTTCCCTTCACGGCTTCGCGTGCCAATGGATCATCGCTGGCTGCGCTATATGATCCCCTTATAGTGTAGGTATGTCGTTCGTCAAAAGTCATTGTTTTTGACCCAGTTTTCCCATTGGGATATGTGTGTGTGTATTGAAATTATTAAATAAAATAAAATTGGCATTATTTAAAAGTTGTTAGTGGATTAAAAATAGGATTGATTACAGGAATTAATATTGAATATTGGTTATAAAAATTATATAAAAATAATTTATGTGTAAGTTTACAAAATTGGTGAGGAAGGCAATATGAAAACAATAAATTATAAGTAGTAAAGTTTAAGGATAACTATAAATGAATGACAATTGGGATATAAGCGTAACATATTTACTTTAATTATTTAATATGAATATAAAATTCTCGTGTCACAGTTTTAGACAAAAAACTCCTCCGAAACGGCTTGACCGATTCTCATAAAATTTTTTGAGCGTATTGAGTAGGTCCCTATGTGGGCCATCCTCTTCTGAAGAATTCGCCGTTTCAATTTTCCTGTGTTATTATTAAGTTTTTATCAAGAATATATACAGGATGCTCTGGCTTTCGTGTGCGGCACTATTTATGTGTGTTTTGTAAGTGATCAAAAAGTGATCAAAAAGTGAGCAAATAGTGAGCAAAAAGTGATCAAAAAGTGAGCAATCCTAACAATGTGGACCATCCTCTGCTGAAGAATTCGCGGTTTCAACTTTTTTTTGTCATCATTGATATTAAAAGTAAAGGACCAATGTGGACCATCCTCTTCTAAAGAATTCGCCGTTTCAATTTTCCTGTGTTATTTTTGAGTTTTTATCAAGAATATATACAGGATGCTCTGACTTTCGTGTGCGGCATTAATTCTATTTATGTGTGTTTTGTAACAACAACGACAACAGGTAAATCGAGCATTCATTTCTGCGTCTAGCATTCCAGTATGAGCCCTATATTGAATGTTATGCATCCCTATGTGGGTCATCCTCTTCTGAAGAATTCGCGGTTTCAAATTTTTCTTTGTTATCATTGAGTTAAGAAGTAAAGAGCCTATGTGGGCCATTTTCTTGTTGAATTCGTGGTTGCCCACGGTCCTTACTCGCGATTAAGCGAGAGACAACAACAATTTTTCAAAGAGCGATGCGTGGTCGGACTGAACGTGTTCGGCAGCGACTTGGAGGACATTAGCGTCTGCCTGGAAATACAACGCCTGGAGGTGCTGGCTTTTTGCGACAACCGCATATAGTGAGCACCAGAGAACGGCTTCAGGTGATTTAAAAAAAAAATCATACACGATCAACTCAAGAATAATCAAGCCATTCCACTCAATCGATCAAACCGATCAAACTCACATGTGATATCTCTTTTTAAAAAATCAAATCAGATCACTCACTTTTTTGGCTCGCTGAGTTTAATCATGTTCTTGTTCAAACCGATCACTTTGAGCGAACGTTTATTCCACTCAAATCTGATGTGTTGATCAAGAGTAAAACTCAAAGGTGAAAAAATCAATTCGTATGAACTTGTTCACTTGCGAGGGCAGTAGTGCTGCCGCTGCACTGCTCTGGTCGGTAAAGACGGAAGAATGTGAAACAGAAAACACAAAACACGTTGTTTTTGTTGAAAGGCAATGCTAAATAAGGAACACATTTATTATTAAAACTAAAAAATCATAATATTGTAGGAAAAACAAAAAACAAAACGAAAGATCCGAAATGAACAAAACAGATCTGATCCGAAAACTGAGCCGAACGAGAGTGATGCATTCTTCGGCATGAGTTGAATTTTACTCAGCGCTTCGTTTCGGCGAATGAGCGGAACTGCACAAAATAGTTCGGATCCGAAGACTGATCTGAACAAAAATGATGCGTTCGTAAGCATGAGTTGATTTTTACTCAGAACTTTTATTCTCTGGTGAGCACTGAGCAGTCTGAGAAACTGCAACCAGCGGAAGGAGCTCTGTCTGCGACCACCTGGCAGGGTATCACTCGCTAAGATTCCTGATCTGATGAACAATCACTGTTCTATTACTGCTGGCAACTCCTTTTCAAGGTGCTGGACAACATAAAGGTCTCCGACCAGAATCTGTAGGCTGCCCTGAGTCTCGCGTTTAGCGAAAGGAACCGAAACCTGAAATAAAGTTGGACTGGAAAGTCGAGCTTGAAGCTCTAGGAACTCACATCAGTTCCAACCCACTTCCATCAGACCTTACCAGTTACACCATCAGCACCCAAGCTTTCCGTGGTTACCCAGGATCGATGAAATGCCACAGAGGCAGGATGGCCAACAAAATCTCATTTAGTAAGCAGCGAAGTGCGTGGTTTAGCTAGAGTAAAATGATTCATATTACAGGAGTAGTAACGAATAGGAAAGTCAGCTCAATGAAAAGGCGTCAAATTAGGGCGAGACAAGGTTCGCCGGGTCCGCTAGTATGTATGGGGCATTCCACGCAAAATCGGCCACCAAAATTTTTTTTTCCAAAAAACTTTTTTTTTCCGTTACAGCAGCCAAAAATATTAGATACGTATTTTTTCGTTTGAATGTATTACGCGGAGTTTTCGAAAAATTATTTTTGAAGTTTCACTCATTTAAAAAAATTACATTTTCAATCGCTTTTTACTCCAATATGGAATGAAGTTACAAAAATTTACCCCAAATATGAAATTTCCTTCTTTCTGAGCACTTTTGACAGAAATATACGAAAATTCAATTTTCATATTTTTCGACCAAATAAAATTAAATTTTTTGAAAAAAACTGAAATTTTTCAAATTTGGACATCATTTTTTTGCTTTTTTTTATTTTTTATGAGTTGCCTAAACATTTTTCTAAATGCTGTCCAAATTTGAGGATGGACCTCTCAGTACTTTTCGAGTTATGAATTTTTTAATCGCGGCTCGCGCGCGCGGATCTTACGCAGCGGTGCGTGGCGTCGCGCTCCGACACGTTCGGACTCGCACCGACCCAACCAACCGTCACCAACTTAAAAAAATATTTAAAAAATATATACTTAAAAAAAATTTAAAAAAAAATAATAATAAATAATAAAATTCGAAATACAAAAAAATTATATAAACTAATAAAAAAAACAAAAAACACTTAAGAAAAAATATAAAAAAATACTAAAAACAAAAAAAAATGTTTTTAAAAAGTGGGACCATCCTATCACCACGTCCTCGTCGTTGGTCCTGGGGCAAGCTAAGAGTGATATTTTGATGTGGATTTGTTAATAACATATTGATTGTGTATGTGAATAAAAAAATTTTATTACATACCATTGTTTTCATCGACTTTTCTTCGAGTGTTTAAGATATGGAGAAAAAACCGAAAAATTCACAAATTTTGTGTTTGTCGAGCTCTTGCTGACAAATTACTTATCGAATGCAAATGATCTGTATGGCAGAGTTAAAGATTAGTTAGTTGGTAGTGATAATTGGTATCAAACATCCAAATCGACCGACTACAACCCGAGATATGAAGAAATCTAGTAAAGGCCTTTGAAATTTTTTTTCTTAAACATAAAAAAATCGTTAAAAAAATTCGCTTAAAAAAAATTTTATTTTTTTTTTTTTTTTAATGTAGAAAACCAACTCTACCAGAAAAAAATTTTTCGGTCCGTTTCAATGTTTTTTTTTTTTTTTGTAATTTAGTCTTGTAAAAAATTACATTTACACTCTAACTTTGAAAAAGGATCAGGTACGATTTCGCTGTTTGAAAATTCTGAAACTAGAGCTCATGTAGGAAAACTCTACGTTCAAAAATCTTCCATCCACTTTTATGAACCCTGTTGCTGCTTCAAGAGCACTGTGGTGGGAATGCTTTATTCAATGCGAGCACTTTGAAATTGGCTCCCCTCTTGGTTTTCCTTCTGCCCCAAGCTAAGATCTTACGTCGGCCCTAATCGGCGTACGTAACAGTTTAAAAAAAAAAAGGTATAAAAAAAATATGAAGGAAATATATGACTGGAATCAGCCAAAAAATGTGTGGAACCAATGCCGAAACGGCTTCAAATAGTTGTTAACTAGACGGGTAATCATTTAAAGTGCTTTAATTTTTAACTTTTTGAAGTGAAACTTCTTTAGGCGCGTTATGGATTTTCGGAGACGGAGTAAAACCGATTCATGACCGTCACAAAAATTGTCTATTCCCCTGTCCCTTTATTCTATAACCGCTGACGAACGTTCTCTCTGTCCTCTTCTTTCCTCTCTTGGCTCTCAGCGCGCTCGCACAAAGTTGAGAGCGTAAAAATCAAAAAATAGAATGCGCTTGCTTTTGTTTTTCACTTCTGTCGTGCGTAGGCTGGACACACCCTTTTTTTTTTTTGGTTGCCTGGTTAATTTTGGCTGTGAGCTTTTTAACCTTCTGTGAGCGGAAGATTTTGTATAGGGGAAAGTCGGGTAAAGCGGGCTACCTAACTGTTTTTGGGTTAAAAAAATAAATTCATAAATGAATTAACCGCAAATTTTATTTCAACTTTTAAAATGAAGCCTGGGGAACATAATACTGAACCGCTTTGGTCAAAAAATGTTTTCTAAGTATAATTATAGTGATTTTTCAAAAAGTTCCAAGTAGCCCGCTTTACCCGACTGGTCGGGTAAAACGGGCTACCTGTCCTAAATCGTACGGAAACGTATTTGTTGCGGAACATGTCTACTAATTCTGGTTTTTTAGTGAATTCTAATTACAAATACATACAAAACGTTTTATTTTTGTCGGCGATATCCATTACTTTCCTTTAAGTTTTTTAGCACGCGTTTTGGATGTTTTCGAAGAGGTTTTCGATTTCTTCGAAAGTGTCTCGATTTGTTTTTGTCTTTTTGCTATTGCCTCTTCTTCCTTTTTCTTCCTTTTTTCTTCTAAACATGTATTCAAGAAATGGATATTGATTTGTAATTTGGATGTTGAATTTCTACGTCAAAAAAAACACTGAAAAACGTTGAATTAAAAGTAGCCCGCTTTACCCGACCGAGAACTAGCCCGCTTTACCCAACTCGGACATTATTTATTTAAGTCATATTTTTTTGATAACTACGTAACCTTTTTCTGAGGTTAAGCACTTAAAATACGCGTAAGACACTGGAGTAATAGAAAAGTTACTTACTTGACAGAAAAAGTAAGGCGAAATATGTCAATTTTCAATTACACTTTACCAAAACATCGGTGCTGCGACCTTACATTAAGGGATCAGGGATTACATCAGGGATTTACTTGATAATAAACGTGAAAAACAAAATGTGACCGTCCATAATAACACTCATGGGTTATTAATGAAGAGTTAATTAGCTCGGTTGATAGGTGGCATCACTAGTAATTGAAATATCGAAGGTAGCCCGTTTTACCCGCCGGCCCGTTTTACCCAACTCTCCCCTACGTTGTTGGGCGAAAGACACAAATTTGTGAACCTACTTTTGAGTTGTTAAATCTTAAAAACTTATCACCCAAACGAATTGAAATTTAAGCACAATATTTCTAGAAATATAAAAACATTATTATTTTGAATATCATAGACTATTTTTTATTTTAAGATTAAAACAAATTAAAAAAATTCTCCAAAACTATTAACTGCTTGTAATTTTTAACTGGTTAGTTTTTTTTTTTTTGAAAAAATTATTTTTGTCTTGTAGGTTAGTGATATACCTTTCAGAAAAGGTACAATTTGCAATACCTGCTTACCTGCTTTTGAGAAAAATCAAAAAATTAGTTTAAAGCTCTAAAAACGTGCAAAAATATGGTGCGCGCCATCCAAAGGGATTGTTAGGCACCTGCACCTGGCGGTCATAAATAATTTGGGTAATTTGTGACCGTTACTATTGTTAGCAAGAATACCTAAAACCACAAATACCCCTTTTTGAACATTTATAGTAATAATTATGAGATTAAAACCATTTATTTTTATAAGAATAATAATATTGAAATTCAAATAATACTAGTTTCCAAGTATGTTCGTGGTATTATTTATCAATTTTGTATAAATTAAATGTAATTTTTCAACCATAGTGGTTGATTTTCTTATAGTTTTACCAAAGAAGGATTTGATATATTTGACCATTTTGGAAGGCTTATTGAAACCCCTATAACGAAGTCACGTTTTTCAATTGTTTGACTAGTTTGCGAGTTTTATGTAATTAAACTTACTGGAAGTTTTTTTCCCAGGTAAAACTTAAAAAATTTTTTTAGTGTAATACTTAATTAAAAAATTAAAATTCTTGATTTAATTATTGACAGTCAATGCGTATTCGATAAAAATTAAAAAATGTTCTGAATAAGGGGGTTTTAAGATATATGCAGTTCAAACACTGTGCACAAAATGATGTCTTCCGCTGAACAACGTAGATAAAAAAAGTTTTCCTTAACAAAATCCAAGATTACCAACAGATTTGTCTAAAAATCGACAAACTTGTTAAGAATCGTTTAAGGGGAGGTTCTAGTCCAGAGGCCCGAAATTGTGCGTAGTTTTAGAGAGTACATACGCATTTTTTTTAATACTTTTGTGGCATTTATTTGTCTATATTTTAAAAAGATTATAAAAATTTTTTCCAGTAAAAATAAAACAAAGTGGCGGCTCCAGACTTCACTGACGGCGGTCGTGCGCGGCGGTGGACAATGTGCGCGGGGCACTCTACAGCCCTGCCAAGTGATCGGAAACAAAAAAATCTTAAAGTACATAAAATTTGGGAGGCCTTATGGTTTTCCGATTTTTAAAAAAAATTGAGATTTTAGAAAAAACACCTTTTTTGACTTATTTTATTTGTTTTCACCTTAAAAAAAAATATACTAAAAATACAGAAAACGCTTCCTGAAGGCCCCCTAAATTGAATAAGCTTTCATTAGAGCCGCCAAACGTCGAAATCGGTGTAGCCGTTGAAGCGGAATCACGACCTGCGCGCAAAAAAATGTGTTTCGAGAAAAACGCGTTTAAAATTTGACGAGCGCGCGCTTCTATCTGTTTTTCATCCGACGCGCTCTCTCGTCTATAGGCTATGGCTCGTAAAATAAATTGTATAGGGAAATATCCTTTTGCCTACACATTTTTAAGACCGTTAGAACAAATTTAAAGAAATAGAAAAAAAAAAAATTTTTTTTACACTTTGAAGAGTAATTCACTATTTTTTTATTGAAAAATATGTACAATGTAGTGAGATATTATGGATTCTTCCGAGCGTCGTTAAAAAAAAAAACAGCAAATACGGTACCCACTGCCGCAGGCAAGTTGACTTTCAGGCCCAAACCATTTTACTGCAACCGCTATGGTCAACGTGCCTTAACATGCAGATTCCAAATTGAACTTTCCATGTCCACTGATCTATGAACTATGCTAGTTAAGTATGTCTGTATCAAAAATACAGAGCCCCCAAGAGCTCCCCAAGTCCCCAAGGCTCCCCAAGAGCCTAGTACGGAGCTTAAAACGGCAAACCTAAAGGCCGACATACGGCAAGTTGACGACATTAAAGAGGTTTGGGCCTGAAAGTCAACTTGCTGGGCCCAGAATATTTTTTTTAGTTGAATCCTCGATTGACAAACTTGTTAACTTACATATATTTAAGGATAATTTAAAAAAATTTTTTTTGATTTGCACCAATAGATTATTGCGAGTCACAAGACTGTTATTATGCTGTCTAGGCTCCCCTACAAGTGCCCCCGAGTGATGATTTCGCCAAATCAGTGTCCAAACATCACCGTTATGCGGAATTGGAGGTCAATGTCATAGAATAACGTTCAAAAATATATTTTTTTAAACAAAAATTAGCCAAAAGAAGCTCTAATTAGGTAGTGGGGTAATATACCGCCAGAAACAACACCAAAGTAAGTGGAATCGATGCCAAAAACGTTAGACATTATGTAAAACATCTTGGGCTTCCATATAAAGTATTCAAAGTTCAAATATGTTAAGTTTTAACCAAGTATTAAAACTTTTTCGAGACTGCATATAATAAGCTGTGAGGTAAAAAAATTCAGTGTTTTTAGTTTTTTAATTATTTTGCTAATTGTACAACCACTTTGTCAATAAAATAAGTTGTTATTTTATTCTGGACAATTTTTCCTTTCTTTTGGCACCTTTGTCATTTCGATATTCCTTATAGTCTTAGCGTAACGGAGAGTTAAAGTTAAAAGTTTGCACTGCATACTTTAAGCTGTGAGCCAATGTACATATACATATGCAGGGCCGCAGAGAGAAAATCAGGGCCCGGGGGTATCCATGGCACACCCCCCCCCCCCCCACCCCTTTTTTTTCATCATTTCATCATCAAATGATTATAAATAAAAAAAATTTATGAAATAGTGGAGTTGTACCCGGGTGAAGTAGATCTTTTGACGAAAAAATCAAAAATTATCTAATAAAAAACTGTTTGAAGCTTTAAAATACCGCCCAACCAAAAAAAAATATTGTATGCATTTTTTTTGGTCTTTTTTAAAAATCACGTACTTTAGCCTAAAAAACGCATAATTTTGGCTGGGAGTCACTTGTATTTCAAACACGTTTGTAAAATTTCAAACCGATCGGTGCATACATTTTTGAGTTATCCGGGAAACCGACTTTGAAAAAGTCATTTTGAGAAAAATGCATTTAAAGCTTAACTGTTCTTAAAGGGATCAGATGTTTTGCTGCATGTGAATGAGTGAATTTTTCTAAAAAAAAACTGAAAATTTTGAGACAACATTCATAAATAACTGTACTTTCGATTGAAAAAACAAGACCCTAGCCCTCCCAATAGTTTGCAGCTGCAGAACTGCAACAAGCAAGGGAATTTTTAAGGATTGATCCTATGCAAACAGTCAAAATCGTCAAAAACTCCGGGTCCGGGGGAAACCCACCCATCTCCCCATGTCTGCTTAAACGACTTAATGAACGAGCGATGAATTCTAAGCCAAATTCATCACTATTTCATCACTAGCCGATAAATTAGGCAAAATGGACTGTGTCAAAGGGAAAAAAACAACAAGAGAAAGAAACTGAGTTTTCCGAACAGTGCAAGTTTTTCCACGCAGGATTTCAATTTAAGCCGTTCTATTAAAAGCGATTTGTCAGCGGAAGTAGTTATGCATTATAATATTGATGGCGCTCAACAAAAAAATATTTAAAGGCTATGAACATTTTTTTCGATGCCTCACAAGTAACTTTTTTGGCAGGTAACTAAAATAATAATTACGTCGATCTTTAAAAATAAAACTATAGTTATAACTAAAGGAACTTTGTTATCTTACATTGTTGTCTTCCTTATGTTAATACCTTATTGTTTTAGCTGCAATAGGCCAACTTGATGTTTTGGAGCCTGCTAAAAATCGTTCCTCGTGCAAGAAAAAACTGGTTCCAGAGGCACCTTATTTAGATTTAAATCCCAAGACCCCCGAGACTGTCTAAATTTCTTTGTTTGTAGGTAATATTATTATTTTAGTTTTTTTTGTTATACTAAATTTTAATTTTATGAAGTAAATATAAAGTACCTAAACATGATGAAACTGGAGGGGTGATTGTTAAATTAAAGGATGATTAAAAAGGCGGTTATTAGATAATGAAAAGTTAATGATTCATCGATGAAATGTGGATTAAAAATTTAATAAAAAAGCGATGAAAGTGCATAACGTTTTGTGCTGATAAAGTTCGAAAAAGGCGATAAAAGTGTTAAAATCTCCCAAATTTCACTTGCTTGTGATGAAATAGAGTGAGTATTTATCTGCGATACTCGAAGAGTAAGCAAATACTGTAAACGTGGAAATGTCTGTCTGTACGTCCGTCTGTCCGTACGAGCCCCTAGATCTGAGAACCATAAGAGCTAGAACCACCAAATTTTGCACACAGACTTCTATAAGCAAAGCGCAGATCAAGTTTGTTTCAAAACCTGACCACGCCCCCTTTTACGCCCACAAACCGCGAAACTCTGTGGTTTTTATTGCTGGAGAAAAATGGCCCAAATAAATGTTGTTTGTATTGAAAATATCTACCCAAATATCTAAAAACGTTGAAAATCAGGCCATTTTCAAGAAATTGTGCATACAAGTGCGTTGAAAATTTTTATAGCGCTCGAAAGTAGGCTAAACTTTTTTTGAAGAGGGCGCTAAAAATTGATTGCGCTCGAAGCTGTTTTTAAAGAGGGCAATGAGTATCGCAAATCTTATAGCGTTCTTTCTTGTTTTTAATTACAAGGGGTGAAAAGGTAATTGGTTGGGTTATAATTTGCTAATAAAAATTAGCTTAAAATGAGTTTACATAACTGCTTGAAAATGTATCGATTAAGTGCCTTTTTTGTGATGTGGTGTATTCCCATAGCGATGAATCCCTAGGACATGCCCAGGTTAAAGTCATCGCTAGTTTTCATACAAATAGAGCAGTGACCAAGCGCTAGTGGTAAAGACAAGGCGGTGTTTCACTAAGGAAAAGGCAGTAAATGGAACAGCATTAAATTGAAACTTATTAATTTATATATTGAAACTTATAAGTTATCTGCTTCCGAATCATGTACATATGTATGTTTGTACATATACATGTATGTATGTACATACATTCATACATATGTACATACGTTCTTGCTTCCGTTTTGAGTTAAATGATAAGAGGTTCATAAATTGTGTACATATGTACATTTCAACTGCCGTCTCTACTCAGTTATAGTCAAAATTTAAAAACTTTGATAAGATTTTGTATACAGTCATATGCCCCTTTTTGCGCCCACAAACCGCAAAACTCTGTGGTGCCCACATTTTAAGTGCTAGAGAAACGTGGCCTAAGTAAATGTTGTTTGTATTGAAAATATCTACACAGTTATGTAAAAATTTTGTCCATTTTCATGTAAAATCTGTCCATTTTCAAAAGTTGTGTGCACAAGTGCGTTAAAAATTGATTGTGCCTAATAGCAGGGTACACTTTTTTTAAAAAGGGCTAGTGACTAGCGTTGTTTTTTGTTTTGCATTTTTTTTAAGAGGGCAATGAGTATCGCAAATCTTATAGTCAGGAAACCCGACTATAGCGTTCTTTCTTGTTTAAAACTAAACAACTTAATTGACCGTTTTTTTTTGTAATCTGTTTTTTTGTGAACTGTGGGGACCAACGTAAAGGCCTAAAATGTTAAAGGTTATTTTTAGTTTTTGGCCTAAAAAAAAATTGTTAATAAAAACAAAAAAAATGTCCACTGGGTATAAGATATGCAAATATAAATATAAATATGCAAAAAGAATTTCATTTAAATCTCGCGCATAATTTTCTGAATCGGGGGACACCGACGGAATTTCGCCATAATATTGTTCTTAACATTCTAAAGATTAGTTATAGGCAAAAAAAAAAAACAACAAAAAATGCTTAAGCTTTTTTAAATCTTAAATTGATTTTATTTTAAGGATTCCAAAAATTACTGTTTCAATTTAGATTTTTTAAGAAAGTATTGACTATAAAGGATTTAATGCAACATTAGGTCGGTCCGACTAATACAGCCAAAGATATTAAGTTTAATACTCATTCTGTAATTTAAATGTTAACGTTTTTTTTAAAACTTCAAAAATTATGGCTAAACAAGTAATTGTTTTCACGCAAAATTCTAAAACATGTTTTTAAAGAAATTGGAAAGAAATCTCATAAAAAAGTCATAAAAAAATATTTTTCTCTAAATTTTGTACACTCATAAAAGAATTACCGATATGTATATGTATGCATTTACAAACATAAATACATATATGTAGGTATTTACATTAATATGTACTTGTCAAGAAAAGGGAATGGGAGAATAAGAGAAGAAGCACAGCACTACTCTCCTTTTGAATCTCCGTTATCAATACACAGTGTCCCTTTTTTAAACGTTAGTTAACAAAAATATTGTTCATATGAAATTATGTATTTTATTTTAAATAATGCGTAACAATTAATAAAGTATAACAAAATGAGTTTACAAAAACAAACCATTAAAAAATTTATAATTTTAGCTTAAGCAAAACGTTTTTTACATTTTAAAGCCCAAAAATTGTATCTCATTTCTGAACTGATCATCCGATTTTAATGACTTATGACTTTTTTGGTTGGCCAGTAATCAAAGATGCATAAAAAAGTTTAAAAAAATTTAAGGTTTAGTATAAAAAACTTTAAAAATGTAACCTCAAAAACATACCCAAGTAATTGAGGATTTTCGCTGTATTCGTCATAACCTGAACACTTTTTAGTGCTCAAAACCATCAAAAATGATAAGATTGATTGAGAACAAAGCTTTGTTGTTAAGTTTTGAACCTAAAAATCAATTTTTTCTACGATTCGCTTCCAGTAAACCAGGACCAGTTGTGGCAGCGAGTCCTGCGCGAGTGGAAAGCAATCCCAAAATGTGTTTTAGAGAATATTTGGTAGAAAGTGTGCCAGATTGAATTAAAAGTGTAATTAGAAACAATGGTCTTTGAACAAAGTATTAAAAAATTGACTTTTGCAAAAAAGTTCGAAATGAGCATAACTAAGTACATGCGAGCTTATTTAGATTTTTATTTTTCTACGAGAAGATTGAAATGATTTTGTTATGTTTTTTATATAAATTGGTTAATAAATAATCCAAGAACAAACAAAACAAATTTGGGTTCATTTGCTTAGCTAATAACTTTTTTATGCGGCCCAACAGTCGACAGTTGCAAACATGTACTCACACTTGCACGCCACTGTAAAAGCATTTCCCACAGGGGGGCAATGTCAAACCAGCTTAAGGGGGGCTTGGAGTCTGGGCCGAACACAACATTTTTTTTTTAACCAAAAGTTCAATTCTTTATGGATATTGTCTCAAATTTCAGGTAATTTCGAGTAAAATTGAGATATGCAGCAAAACATCCGACCCCTTTGAGAACAGTTGAACTTAAGGGGCTTGTACACATTCAAATTTATATATTTTCACTTTTAAGTACTATATTACATCTGAAAATACGGTAGAAACCTATTTTTCCTTTAAAGGGTACGATAAGTGGCCGATAGACGTGTTACCTTGCGAGGCTCCAAAGCGCTCGAACTTCAGTACCTTCAACTTTAAAACGTTTTTCTCGTTTCCATGTTTTTCTAGCTGGTACCCACGATTCCAGCCGATCTTCTGGGCCGATTTATCTTAAACTTTTCAGAAACTTTCCTTAGATGTGTCCCTATCGCGTGAGCCTCGGTCATGTTTTTCATCAACCTTTAATAATTTTTTTAAACAATTAACTGCTTCAAAAAGTGTCAAAAACACAAAATATTCCGCCATTTTTTTTTCAATTTTTTTTTACCGTGGGGGTTCATGCAATAGACAGTGACGTGTTAATGAAGAATCAATTTCAATTTTGCGTTTCAGATCACCCGAACTTCCAATATCGTGGGTACCAGATAAAAACCACATTTTACTTCGGACGGGGTATCTTAGCAAGGAGTAGTCAAAAGTGGAAAGAATAACTTTTTGTTTATCTTAAAACATCAGCAATGTCATGTTGAAAAAACCACTTGTATGAAATAACGTTTACTATAAAAAAAAATGTCAAAAAAAGGTCATTGAATGTGTACTAGCCCCTTAAAAATTTAAATGCGTTTTTCTCAAAACGACTTTTTTAAAGTCAGCGTCCTGGATAACTCAAAAATGTACGCACTGGTCGGTTTGAAGTTTTACACATGTATTTAAAATACAAATAACTGCCAGCCAACGATCCGTTTTTTTTTTGCTTTTAATCGATTTACAGCGAAAAAAAAGCACGTTTTTGAGGGTTAAAAAGGTAATTTTTCAAACAATGACCAAACAAATTTTTAAATGATATTACTTTGATATTTCATGAAACATTTTTTTATATTCAATTTATAATCTGTCTTTAAATGTAATTAAAAAAGCAGTTTCTTAAAAAAACACAAATTTTTTTAAGATTTTTTTTTTTTGCCCATGTTACCCTAACCCCCCTTAAAAAATTTAAATGACGTATAGGCTAATCTCGCGTGTTGCGCGTCGTTTTCGAACGGTTTTGAAAATAAAAATATAATATTTTTTTGGATATATATATATTAAAATTTTTTACGCTACACAAAATATAAGTTACTTTTTAATTTTCCTTTTCATATGCATTTCCATTTAATTTGCGAATTACAAAGTAAATAAAATCCAATACAGCTAAAAAGCTGTGAATAATAAAAAGCTTATTTCAAGTCAAACAAGTTTATGTTTTTTAGCAAACGATGTGGACACATTGTTGCACGCTACGTGTAGCACACGTCACTTTTCCATCGTTTTTTTTGTGTTGCTTTGCATACTTATAGCCACTAGTTATTTTTTTTTTTTTTTATATTCTAACGTGTGAACTGTGGGGGAAAAGCGCCGGTTGTGGGCAACCCTACAAAAATGTTGACAGTAAGCAGACACTAACGCTCTGAGTAGTGTGAGTCGTGTGCTGGCAGTATGCAGTTTTTTTGTTGATACCGAAACGAATTCACAAATTTGCGTGTTTAAACAGAAAAATTGATTTTTTTTGTTTTTGAAGTTAGATTACTGGGTGTGAATTCTGAAAAAAAATATATATGTTTCATTTTGCTTGCAGTGTTTTCACTGTATTTTGTGGTTAAATGGCGTGTTTAACCTAAATTCATGCACTACATAATTTGTCGGTCTCTTGGAAAAATGGCTGTTATTCCTGGTAATGGGCACCGTCATGTTGTCGGTTGCAGGCACCCTTGTTTTTTTTTTTTAATTTAATACGCATTCATTTGGTGAAAAACTGCATGATATCGTTGTTTATGTTGACGTGACGTATTTTATCACTATTTTTATGCATTTATCGCGTTTTTAGCCAAGACATCACCGGAAAAGTGGGCTATTTTGCGTGCCAGCTACTTCAGATGCAAGCATTGTGCTTCTCATTTAAAAGATGAGAGGGCGAGTAATGAGTGATGAGAAAACGTGTTATATTTTTTTTGTTATTTTTGCCAGTGAAGGCTCTTTAAATAGATACATTTTATTTTTTTCTATATTTCTAGTAGTTATTTGCGATACTCGAAGAGTAAGTAAATACTGTAAACGAGCAAATGTCTGTCTGTCCGTCTGTCCGTCCGTCCGTCCGTCCGTACAAACGCCGAGATCTCAGGAACTATAAGAGCTTAAAACCAGGGACCGTTAATAATGATTATCAATGTGTTTTTCAAAAAAAAAAAATCATATACTTGGAAAAGCCGTATAAAAAAACGAATTAGTTTGTTTGGTACTACTGTTTGTATGCTCTTTCCATATCCGCAATGCTTTTTTATTTGCGATACTCGAAGAGTTAGCAAATACTGTACTGTACAAATACCGACTATAGCGATCTTTCTTGTTCTTCACTAAATTCCTGATATAAAATTTTTCTATTTGAAGGAATTAATTTAGTTCTTTCACTGACATTTACCTAAGACCACTAGCTTTTAATTCGTACACATGTTTGTATAATATGCATTTGGTCAAAGGTTATCAAAACGGTGCCCACAACCGGCGCCCTTCCCCTACTTTGTACAATTCAAAATTTTTTTTTTTGTGTAAAGATACTTCATGGAAAGTTACCCCTGTATAGTTACCCCCTAGACATGTATTTTCATGTGTGTATGTATGTGCAAAGATATTCAAAATTTGTGAAAATTTGGGCAGCTGTAAGAAAGTTATCATATTAAAAAAACATTGTAGAAAAAAACGAGTTGTACAATTTATCTAAAGGTAAAAATATTTTATTTTTTTGTACATTTTGTTAACCTATGTTATTTGGCCGATAAGGACCAGAAGTGACAGATATTTCCTACTAATGTTTAGTAACGGACCACTGTGCGCATCGCTTTTAGGTTTCCATCGACTTCGATCAACGACTTTAGTTGTTGGGACAATTTTATTGTGATTAAACATTTTCTGGACTGTGTTTTGTAAAGTCTGACAGTTCGTATTAAAATAGCGAAGTGTGTGTTTGTGTGAACAAAACATAAATGGTTAAACAAATAAATAAAATATATACAAATATTTTCAGGGCTTTAAAAAATTTGTCCTACGATATTGTACAACACGACACATGCGAAGACACATAGTATTGAGTGGAGCACTTCAATATTATTTGGGCAGTTATCATACTATTACAAATGTATGTAAATATAATTCAAAGTGAACTAATGGTATGCGCTGTCGTTCTAATACCTTACACTCTGGCTGTCGCGTTATTATTGAATTTTTAATCGACTATGTGTGCCTGCTTGTTTGTCTTATTAAAAGCTTTTGATAACTTCAGCTGACGTTTGAAAATCTTTAAATACCTGTGTACATATACATATATATGTATGTACTTACATATTTTTAGATATTTCACTCTAATGTTACAAACTGGCTAAATAAAAAACCATTTTAATATTTTAAGATGTTCGCGAAATTAAATTTTTTGATTGCTAGCCGTCGCTGGCAATCTATCTCGTCATACCTTTTTAGCAACGTACCATACTTACATATGTGTACATACATATGTACATATGTATTTATACTTATCAAAAGCAACATAAATATTAAAACAATCTTTACAACATTGTACTAAATTTGCCTTTTCTGGAGTTAAAAGAATAACAGAGGGAAATATGCTTACTATGAGAAAAGGTAAGTTTAAATGTATAAGACTATCAAAACATTTGTTTACAACACTTTGTGAGAAACTATTTCATTAATCATTAATGTACACGCATGTACATACATACATTATACATGCATACATATGTATATATACATATGTGCATATACACACACGTATGTCGTGTTTAAATTCATAAGAATGTGTGCGGGATAATAAAAAGGACTTGGTTTTAATATATTCCTTTATTTTTAAAGGAGTTTATTATTTAAATGAGTTTATTTTATATAAGTTCATTTTCATTTTAAAAAAGTTAGAAACAATAAAGGATGCTGTATTCAGTCAAATTTTTTGTTACTCATTGCCCTCTTTAAAAAAAGTATAGCCTGCTTTCGAGCGCAACAAATTTGTAAAGCACTTGTATACTTCTATATAATTTCTTGAAACTGGCCAGATTTTCAAAATTTTTAGGTATCTGTGTAGATATGTAATTTTAATACAAACAACAACATTTATTCAGGTGAAACTGCTCCAGATGAGCTAAGAGGGCAAATTAACAGACTTTGGCTTGAGATTTATAGCTTGGTAGAAGAGAAAAAAATGTTTTCGCCATTATTATTATTATTATTAATAAATATTATTTATTTACTTTAATTATTTTTTAACATTTTTGATTCCACAAACTTTTTGGTGGTTACAGTCATATATATATTCTCAATTTTGTTGTAATACTTTTTTTTTTAAATATTATGTTTTCGAATATTATTTTGGGAAATTGACAACAAAATTGGAATTATGGCTTATTTGGACACTGCTCCAGATAAGCTTATAGTGCAAATTAACAGACCTTGACTTGCCGTTTTTAGTTTGGTGGAACGGAAATAGATTTGTTTTGCCAAGATCCTTTGAATTTTTAAACAAAATTTTCTTCCCCGTTTTAAGGTAAAAGAAGTGGGTTAACCGTGGACTAAATAAAAATAAATTTGAAAGACCAGCAACCGACTTTCGTGCCCAACCATTTTTCTACTGCCACCTTGGCTTGCGCTGGCCATAATATATCCCGTCATAAGCTCTTTATTAGCCATTTGCCGAACATGTACCTTTTTATCAGATAAAAGTAGCTTAAACTAGCTTCGTTTTAAAAAAAGTGTGTTTCGAAAATTTGCGATCGTGTAATGCTGAATTTTGAATTTGAATCTGAAGTCGGTTGTTGGTCTTCCAATTTTTTTTTTTATTTAGGTCACGGATAACCCACTTCTTTGATTGGTGATTGGCAATCAATTGTTGTTACAAGCAGAAACATCGTAAGCCCA
Organism: Drosophila oshimai; assembly: GCA_018150695.1. Lineage (NCBI taxonomy): Eukaryota > Metazoa > Arthropoda > Insecta > Diptera > Drosophilidae > Drosophila > Drosophila oshimai. The sequence continues at coordinate 1,780,160 of JAECWM010000302.1, read as the reverse complement.
GTCGATTTGATGTAGTCAAGTGGCAATGGCTGCAACTGCATGTACTTGGCCTTAAGATGTTGGAATAAGCCTTTTAGACGAGGGTTTTGCAGTAATTAGCCTCTAGTCTAACCAAACCATCCCCCTCAGTCACCAGCGTAAGATGCACACAATTGGGGTGCCATAGAATCCGTTCCCGTTCCCCATCCGTATATGGAGCATTCCACGCAAAATCGGCCACCAAAATTTTTTTTTCCGAAAAACTTTTTTTTCCGTAACAGCAGCCAAAAATATTAGATACGTATTTTTTCGTTTGAATGTATTACGCGGAGTTTTCGAAAAAATGATTTTTGAAGTTTCACTCAAATATGAAATTTCCGCCTTTCTGAGCACTTTTGACAGAAATATACAAAAATTCAATTTTCGAATTTTTCGACCAAAAAAAAGTACATTTTTGTAAAAAAAATTGAAATTTTTCAAATTTAGACATGATTTTTTTGCTTTTTTTTTATTTTTTATGAGTTGCCTAAACATTTTTCTAAATGCTGTCCAAATTTGAGGATGTACCTCTCAGTACTTTTGGAGTTATGAATTTTTTAATCGCGGCTCGCGCGCGCGGAGCTTACGCAGCGGTGCGTGGCGGCGCGCTCCGACACGTTCGGACTCGCAGCGACCCAACCATCACTTACTCCGCGCGCGCAACATGTCCAAATTTGAAAAATTTCAATTTTTTTCCAAAAATGTACTTTTTTTTGGTCGAAAAATTCGAAAATTGAATTTTCGTATATTTCTGTCTCAGAAAGGCGGAAATTTCATATTTGGGGTAAATTTTTGTAACTTCATTCCATAAAAATACGTATCTAATATTTTTGGCTGCTGTTACGGAAAAAAAAGTTTTTTGGAAAAAAAAATTTTGGTGGCCGATTTTGCGTGGAATGCCCCATATATATTGGTAAGCTTTCGAGAATAAAAAGACACTTGAATTGAGATCGTCTTGGTGTATTTACATAACATATTGGAGACGAGGAAAAATAAAACGAAAACCAATCGCAAATATATATATATTCAAGTGAATTCCTAATACGAAAGATATAAACTGCAAAATAATGCCGGATTCGAACAACACAAATGGCTCAGTGGCAGCACCCACATTTTATCAAATGTCTGCAGGACCAGAATTTTTGCCAAGCCGAGAAACATTTCTAATTTGGAAGGAAAAATTAGACATTCATTTTTGTGAGCTAAATATTTCGGAACACAACGCAAAGAAGGCAATGTTGCTGGAATCAAGTGGTGCGGGTCCGTACAGTATCTTACACAATTTATGCAGTCCCGAATCGCCTGTCTCAAGAAGTTATAAAGATCTTTGCGGCATACTCACAACTCATTATACACCACCAACTCTCGTTTTTAAAGAAAGAAAAAAGTTTCATGAATCTGGGAAAAGTGAAAGTGAAACTGTTGCAGAGTGGTATGCACGTGTAAAACAATTGGAACTTAATTGTGAATTTGGCCAAAATTTGGAAGCTTTTATGCTAAACCAATTTATAATGAGTCTTCCTACACAAATATATGAAAGAATATGTGAAGAGGATGAGAAGCTTACGTTACCTGATGCGCTGAGAAAAGCCATGATAACGGCAGTGGAAGCAGAAATTTCAAGGGCAAACAAGGTGGACATGGATCGAGTCAAAGAAGCGTTGGCAGCGACGTTGGCGGAGGCAGAGGCAAAAAGCAGCGAAAGCCTTGTACACACTGTGGATGGAGAAATCATATTTCTGATGACTGCAAATACAAGAAGAGCAGCTGTCACACTTGTGGAAAAATTGGGCACTTATGTATCTACGGTCTGTAGATCGAAGTCAGATAATTCTATTGGTTTTGTACAAAATTCAAATTCAAAAGTTTATGATTCAGATTCTGAAATAAATAACTTTAACTTTTCTATCTATAGCGTGGTCTCAGCCTCATCTGGTGAAGTTTATTTTTTGAACGTTATTATTGATGGATGTCAAATGAAAGTTGCATGCGACACAGGAGCACCGTGCACACTGGTTTCAGAGTCATTCTATAAAGGTTTACAGAGCAAGAAGCCGTTGAGAAAATGTTGCACACCTTATGTTGATTATAATGGAGATTTGATTGAAGTACTGGGTGAGTACGATGCAACAATTGAACATAAAGGTACCAAGAAAGAAATTGTGATTGTAGTGACAAATTCGAGGAGTCCACCCTTACTTGGTAGATCGTTTTTGAGAAGTTTCAACTTTGAGTTAATGCAAATCAATTCGATAAATACACAGCAATCAGTCATTACTGAACAAATCAAATCTGAGTTTTCTGAAGTTTTTGAATCTGGAATAGAAGCTTATACAGTCAACAAAGTAAATTTAATGTTGGAAAAGGACAGTAAACCTATATTTTTCAAACCGAGACAATTACCACTAGCTTGGAAGGATAAAATTGAAAAAAAACTATGTTCTTTAGCAGAACAAGGTGTGTTAGAACGCATAGATAGTTCGGATTGGGGTACACCTTTAGTACCTATTCTAAAGCAGAATGGTGACATCAGAATTTGCGCGACTACAAAGTCACTCTTAATAAGTCGTTAGTTGATGTTCGTTATCCCTTACCTAGGATCGATGATATTTTTGCGGCATTAGAAGGAGGCACACTATTTAGCAAGCTTGATGCTTATAATCAGTTATGTCTGGATGAACAATCTCAGCTAGTTTGTACGTGGAGTACACATATAGGATTATTCAAAGTTAAGCCTTTGGTATTAAAACGGCAGCAGCCATCTTTCAAAAAACGATGGATAGTCTATTTCAAGGAATTCGAGGAGTTGTTGTCTACCAAGATGATATAACCGTTACTGGAAGAAGTCTTCAAGCACATATCACAAATCTTAACATAGTTTTGAACAAACTTAAGACTGTAGGGTTGAGAGTTAACAATGAAAAGTGTAAGTTTTTTAAACCAAAAATATGCAAAAACAACGATAGAGTTTCAAGCATTTTCATGGCACCAACTCCAAAGAATGTGTCAGAACTTAGAGCCTTTATAGGTATGGTGAACTATTATTCTAAGTTCATAAATAATTTTGCGCAGAAAATGAGTCCATTATACGCATTACTTCGTAAAAATATAAAATTTATATGGACACAAGAATCTCAAAAAGCATATGATATCATTAAGAGAGAAGTCACTTCTGAACAAGTAATAGTTCACTTTAATCCTGACTTACCTATAGCTTTAACGACTGATGCTAGCAACGATGCAGTTTCAGGAGTATTATCACATAAAATATGTAAGGATCTTAAACCGATAGCTTTTGTTTCTAGAGCATTATCAAAATGCGAATGCAATTATAGCATTATTGAGAAAGAGGCACTGGCTATTATATATTGTGTTGTTAAACTCAAACAATATTTGTTAGGAAACAAATTTATATTACGAACTGACCACAAACCACTGTTAGGCATATTTGGTGAAACAAAAGGTTTGCCAATAATGGCATCAGCACGTATGCAAAGATGGGCAGTGATTTTGTCTGGTTTTTCATATTCAGTAGAGTACAGTAGAGTGAAGCAGATGGACTTTCAAGAATGCCACAATTTAAAACAGGAGTTGAGAAGGAAGAGTACAATTTTATTAATTTCATTCAAACTGATAACATATTCAAATTATCCTTTAAAAATATAGCTCAAGAGACAAGACGTGATTCCACATTAGCAAAGGTGTGATCAGCTATTAAAGACGGATCAATCTCAAGACTAAAGGGTAGTGAATTTTCTTGTTTCGTTCAGAAATCTAATAAACTTTCAGTCGAATATGATTGCATTTTATGGGGTCATAGAGTAGTAGTTCCTACTAAACTGAGAAAAGAAGTCCTTCAAGAATTTCACCATTCGCATTTGGGGATAGTAAAAACAAAAATGTTAGCACGATCTTATATATGGTGGCCAAATTTAGACAAAGAGTAAGAGAATTTAATAAAAGAATATATTCCTTGTCAAGAGTTACAGCCGAGTCCCGAAAAAAGTTCTTTAATTCCATGGAAGTCGAATGGTAGAACATGGAGTAGGATTCACATAGATTTAGCAGGACCAATTAAAAATTTTTATTTGCTGGTAGTTATTGATTCGTATTCTAAATGGGTAGAGGTATTCAAAACTAAAGATAATAAACTTCATAAATAAACTTCATGAATTGTTTTGTAGATACGGCTTAGCTGATGTGTTAGTAAGTGACAATGGTCGACAGTTCACTTCTGAGGAGTTTAGTAGTTTTATGAAAAACAATTTAGTAAAACATATGTATATTAACTGCGCCTGGTCATCCTGCAAGCAATGGTCAAGCAGAAAATTTTGTAAAAACAATTAAAAAGTCTTTATATGCTAATATCAAAACAAATGAAAAATGTAATTTTGATATCATATTAGGTCGATTTTTGATAGACTTTAGAAACACAATTCATTGTACAACAGGAGAAACACCTGCAAAATTATTCTTCGGTAGAAGAAGAATAACAAGATTTTAATTTTTAAAACCAGGCATACGCGATACCAATTTTAGGTAAGGACAAAAGTCATGGTCAGAGACTACAAAAACCCTAACAAGGCAGGTTGGACTCAAGCGATAGTAAAAGAACAATTAGGTCCTCGTTCATATTGTTGCATTTTATCTCATGGCAGTCGAGAAATCAAGCGTCATTTAGATCAAATAAGAGATCAAGAAACTATCGTTTCGGAACCAAAAGAACGGGAAACCAGTGTCGTGGACAACTCTTTAGAAACAAGTCTCCAGGATGTAAATGATAATGCTTAGGAAATCACTAGAAGAGAGTTGAGACTACGAGAGGCGGGAAAAGTAGTCAAACAAAACAAAAACAAAACTTATTTAAAAGTAAGTTCTAAATTCCTTAAAATAAAACATTTAAAATAATAATTATTCGCTTTACTAAATTTAAAAGTATAAAAGAAAGAAAAGATTATTACACTGAATTAAATAATTATGAATTATGTTTATGAACTATGTTTATGAATTATGTTTTGAAATTATGTTATATAAATATATATATATAAAATTGTTAAAAAGTATATTTGAAAGAAAAGTATGAAATTGAATTATGTTATATATATATATATATATATAAATTGTTAATAAGTATATTTAGAAACAAACTTATGTAGGGGCGTGTAGGATATTTGTACCTTTTTGAGTACCATATTGGATAAGCACATACGGTCACACATCTTATTTTATTGTATATGGATGTCCAAAACGGGAACGTCCTTCTAAAGTGGTCCTGTGCCACAAGCAACTAAAGGTCCAAGTCGAATTACAAATGGTAGGCTAACTCGCGTAGACGGACGGGACAGACAATAACTTGGTGCGCTTTAGTTCAGTTCTCATTCTCAAGTGATCTTTAATTTTCAATTCGTTGGTCTTAAACCTAATGCGCTGGCATAATTGCGCGTGTATGTGTAAGCATGCAAATTCCAATATGTGTGACAAAGTGAGCGTAACAATTAAAGAGCTCAATATGTATGTACCTTAAGAGTAGCAATTCAAGAGTAACAAGAGTAAAGTTAAGCTTAAGCGTATTAATAACAATGTATGCAACTATAAGAGCAATTATTTAAGTTATAATTGAATATATATAAACAGTAGGAATTGAAATGAAATGAAATGACTAAACATCGGCCGCGTTGAACGACTGCAGGGCTTCAAGATTCCTCAATTGGTAAAGGAGCTAACCGATGAATAGAACGCTTATAAACGCCAGATTTAGTTCTGACGACTGCCACTCGAACTTTTCCATCCGCGCCTTTGATCACCTCCTCGATGATTCCTAGCAGCCACTGCTGCGGCGGACTGTTGTCCTCGTGGACCACGACGATAGTTCCGGTTTCGATGTTGTGGCTCTCGCTCAGCCACTTCTGCCGCTGCTGCAGACTCAGGACGTAATCGCGTTGCCAATCTACCCAAAACCGTTGCTTGATGGCGGATATCAGTTGCCATCTCTTTAAGTAGCTCAGTTTGTCGTCTGTTACTGGCTGACTGAACACGAATGGCAGCGCAACGAGCGTTGTCCCGACCAACAGATGGGCTGGGGTTACTGCTTCGCCATCGTTGGGGTTGGAGCTGTCCACGACCATGGGCCTCGACTTTAGAATGGCTTCTACCTCCACCAGCACGGTGTTCAGTTCGTCCTGCCGGAGCACTGTACTGCCCACGGCCTTGATCATTAATCCTTTGGCCGATTTCACGGCCGCCTCCCAGAGGCCGCCGAAATGCGGCGCTCGGGGCGGGATGAACGAAAAGGTGATTCCTCGCGTGGCAGCGAATTCCATTATGGCATCCTTGTTGGCAACGAAGTGATCCTTGAACTCTTGAAGCATCCGAGAGGCACCGACAAAATTGGTGGCATTGTCGCAGTAAATCTTCTGGACCTGCCCACGCCGGCCAACAAACCTAGATAAACACATAATAAATGATTTAGAAGTGAGGTCTGAAACAAGTTCTATGTGAACAGCCTTAGAGGCAAAGCAAACAAATATGGCAATATACATCTTTACAGCTGACTTTCCTCTAATTCCTAAGGTTACCAAAATTGGACCACAAAAGTCCACTCCACTGATCTCAAACGGTCTATTGCCATGAAGACGATCAGCAGGTAAATTTCCCATTATTTGGGTTACCAAAACTGGCTTATAACGAAAACAATGTACACACTTCCGTACAATGCTATTACAAGCTTGACGAGCGTTCACCAACCAAATTTGATGCCGAAGAATAGCCATCAAGGCACGTGGACCTGCATGACAATTTGAATGATGTAAATATTGTAGGTATAATTTAACGAAACGGCAATCTTTTGGCATGAGTAAAGGGAACTTTGCATTGTGTGGCACAGGCGCTTTCAGCAAACGACCGCCAACTCTGAGCAGCCACCACATATGCTTGCCAGCTTGATGAGGATACAAAAATGGATTAAGTTTCTGATAAGATGGTTGTAAAATCAAGGATTTTTGTAGCTTTGCAATTTCAGTTGCAAATTCGATTCGCTGCAATGCAGACACCACTGCTAAAAACGCCGAACGAAGTTCTTCTGCTGATGGCACGAGTGAAGTCTGCTTGTGCGATTTTCCATTAATAAATCGAAGCATATAAGACACGATGCGCAGAATTTTCAAATATGATGAGGATTTGTTAACCAGGTCCACAAATGGATTCTTCGGTGCATCGGCCGCGATCAAGACTGTGGCATCCTTCCGCATCTCTAACACAGAGAGATCTTTGGGGGGTTCCAAGTGGTGATTTACTGGCCAATAGGCTCGGTTTTCCTTTAAGAAGTTTGGGCCCGTAAACCAAATTGATTCCAAGAGCTCACTAGTTGAGCAGCCACGTGAAAGGATGTCCGCTGGATTCGCGCTGGTAGGCACATGACGCCAGACAGCTTGCGAAGTCAATTCTTGAATCTCTGATACACGATTCGCAACAAATGTATTCAGGTGTGACGGGTGCTTCTTAATCCAATACAGCACCACCTCAGAGTCCGACCACAAAAAAATGTCGTCCACTGGTGAGTTCAACATATCCCTGATTTCACTCCATAACTTTGCCAGTAAGTGAGCAGCGCAGAGCTCCAAACGAGGTACCGACTTAGTTTTGAGGGGTGCTACTCTTGATTTTGCTGTGAGCAATCGTGTAAACGTTCTTTCCTGATGCTCCACTCTGACATAAATGCAGCAGCCGTATGCTCTCTTTGACGCATCGGCGAATCCGTGAATTTGGTATTTTATATTTTTTGCAATTCCAATATGACGAGGTATGTTGAGTGAATCTAGATTTGAGAAGCAATTAGTCACCGATTTTAGTTGATCAAGTAAATCTGTGGGCAATGCTTCATCCCAATCTAACTTATGCAGCCAGATTTCTTGAATAAGAATTTTAGCACGAGTGACAATTGGACACAATAATCCAAGTGGGTCATACAAGCGTGCTACAAACGATAAAATAGACCTTTTAGTCGGCACGAAATCGAGTGAAAGATGGTCTGCGGAATATTTGAACACATCACCTTTGGGATTCCAAATTAAACCCAAAGTTTTGGTGTCATCTTGCGACCCAATTGTAATAGACGCATTAGAATCTTGAAATTGTTGGTAGTTTGATGACCACTTGGCTAAACCAAATCCAAATGGTTTTAATACAGAGTTCAACTCCTGCTGCAACAATCCTAATTCCTCTGGCGTTTCTGCTCCAGCTAATAAATCATCGACATAAAAATCATTAGCAAGCGATTTCGATGCTAATTTATGCGATGTTGCGTGTATGTCACTCAAATATTTCAGACACCGGATAGCCAAAAAGGTGCTGACGCAGTGCCGTATGTAACCGTATTTAATTGATACATTTGCAATTGATCTTTCGGGTTCTCTCTCCAGATGATTAATTGAAAACATCTCTGGGTCTCGTCAATTTCCACTTGACGGTACATCTTAGTGATGTCAGCAGTAATTGCGTAAGGATGTAAACGGAAACGAAGCAAAGTTGCATAGAGAGATGGTTGTATCGTTGGGCCAACCATAAGAGTATCATTAAGCGACATTTGTGATGACGTTTTGCTTGACGCATCGAAAACGACTCGCAACTTTGTTGAAGAGCTTTGCGGTCTGAGCACACACTGGTATGGGATAAAATAATGTGGCTCACTCGGGATTGTGTTATTGATTGCACTCATATGACCAAGTGAAATGTACTCCTTCATAAAGGAGATATACATGTCACGGACTTCCGCTTGTTTTCCCATTCGCCTTTCCAAGCTAAGAAATCGTCTCTTAGCTGTCTCAAAGGACGAGCCAAGACAAGTCGGACTAGATTTAAATGGCAATTTAACACTCAGCCTGCCCGAGGGTAATCTGTTTACAGATTCAGTAAACGATTGCTCGCAAAGAAGCTGTTCTGGGGTATATAAATTTGGATTCGAGGTATTTGGAGCTTGCTCTAACTCCCAGAATTTTTTAACAATTGAGTCTAACGACGATTCATCAGTTATACTTAATAACGATGTTGAGCAAGCATTCTCATTTGGTGGGGTTTTACAACGACCAGACACAATCCAACCAAAAACTGTTTCACGTAAAGTTAAAGAATCTTGTTTACACCTCAGACGCCCATCTTTAAGAAGATCGAAGAAAGCGTCTGCCCCAAGCAGCAAGTCTACACGTTGCGGCTTATGGAAAAGGGGGTCAGCGAGATCAATATGACTTGGAATGTTAACATTTTCCACAAGCCTTTCGGGTTGATAGGACGTGATAGATTTTAAAATGCTTAATTCAGTCATTGTTTCAAAGGAATTCAAACGAGAGGCAATATCAGTTTGAACTGCATGCCGAATGGCAGATTTTGTCTTGCCTATGCCTACTAAGTTTATGTCTTTGCGAGATTTGGGTAATTTTAAAATATTAGCAAGGTTTTCGGTAATAAAATTGACCTGAGACCCGGAGTCTAAGAGCGCTCTGGCCATATGGTAAGATCCCAACTGATCCTTTATTTTTACTATTGCCGTAGCTAAAATGACTTGATCAGAATCACTAGCAGCGAGATTAGCGGATGATAATTGACTAGATGTCGAAGTGTGTGCTGGTAGAGCTTGTCTAGTGGATTCCACTGGAGTCTCTGTTGCGTACCTATGCAATATAGTATGATGCGGCTTTGAACAGACTCTGCAAGTGCTCGACTTGCAGGTTGTAACTGTGTGACCTTTTCGTAGGCAATTTATACACAGAGGAAATGATTTAACGAACTTAAAACGATTATTGAATGGGATAGCAGCAAAAGAGGAACAAGATTGTATATAGTGGTCATCCGATTTGCAAAACGAGCATTTTGGAGTATGCTGTTCATTTGGCTTAGCCACTGTTAGCGAAGTTTTTCCTCCCTTTTTTCCACCATAACGCTCATATTTTTGAGCTCTAAGAGCTCCCCCTCCTGAAGAATTTTCTTCAGCAGAGAGGTGCTGATACCTTTTATTAAGGGCTTTTTCGCAATCATCCCAAAGTGGCAGTTTTGTATAATCTAAATTCTCCTCCCATTTTGACCGTGTCGTAAAATCCACCTTGCTCATAACTAAGTGTATGAGCATAGCGTTGGAAATCTGTTTGTCATTTCCCAAAGACAACAATGACTCATACACGGCTCTTACTGTGTCTATCAAAGAACGCAGTGAGGATGAAGAAGGGCCTTGCATTTTCGGAAGTTCAAATAACTTCGAAACGCTTTCAAAAACAATAAGACAACTATTATCATAAACGTTTTTTAAGGCAGCTAACGCTTTTGGGTAATTAGCATCGGTTACTTGATACGATTTCACCGTGCCTAAAGCCTCTTTCTCTAAGCAAGACAATAAATAGTTGAATTTTTCAACATTTGAAAGAGAAAGGTCATTTTCAACGAGGTTTTCGAAAAGTCCAATGAAGTTTTTATATTCAGAATACTCCCCACTAAACTTTGGCAATTTCATGTGAGGAAGTTTTTTGCCTTGAGCAGAAGTTGAGCCTATCATGGTTGAATTTGCTTGATTGTCCTTGATGATGTGGTGACTAGTACCTTTGCTTTTTAATAAAGCCTTTGTTGTCGCACATAAGTCTTCTAAATCAGCTCGAGACACAAGATCTGTATTAATGTCATCCAAATCTTGGTGAACCTTAAAGGCTTTCTCTACATATTGGTTTAGTATTTCCAAACGGCAATCAATTTCAATTGGGTCGACGTAACCTGAGTATTTTTGAACTGTAGTTTTAATACGTTCTATATCAGCAATAACATTTTTATACTGCATTAATAATGTATCGATGTGATTCAAAGTGGTTTCACCTAGCGATCTGTTTTGACCTTTTACCTTTTTTCCCGTCATAATTGTACAACTCTGCTCCAATAGCAGCCAACAATTATCCAAACGAAATTAAAGGAATTGATGCAACAAGTGTGGTCAAATACCAAGAAGCGACGCACATGCACTATGTAAATATGTGTATGTGTGTGTTTTAACCTTTCGAATTTCGAATAAGAGTGGCCTAACACCACTATGCAATACACGCACTGTATGTGTATGTGTGTGCGAAGGTTAAATCTCGAACAAGAGTGGCCGAATACCACTAAGCAATACACGCACTGTATATGTATGTGTGTGTGTGTGTGTGTGTGAGATGAGCGTTAAAGTTCACTGCCCAAGCAGCAATACAAATAAAGCAAAATCAAAGAAAATAAATTCACTGCCCAAGCAGCAATAATGCAAAGACAAAGAAATAAAATTCACTGTCCAAACAGCAAACAAAGTCAAAGCAACAACAAACGAAAGTTCGTTGCCGACGCAGCATCAGCAACCAAAGGGCCAGCAACTAATGCAAACGGGGGTGGGTAATTTTGCTTTGCACAAATGACGAAAGAGAGAACTGATAAATTGTACAGTAAATTTGTCAACTGTACCGACAGCGGTGCGCACTTCCAACGCAAGTCCAACGGCACGTTTGGCGGAATTAGGCACAAAGAAGAGCAAAATTATGCGAGCTGTAACGGCTTCTTCAAATGCAAATCAATTGGGGTGGTCCCAAATAGTTACCACACACAATTTATATTGAACTATTTTTCAATATCTATATATTACCAGATTTATTTTTTTATATTCCAGAGGCCGTAAATTTTGGGTTTTGAAATTTTATTTTATTTTTACACCGAGTGATAAAATGAATTACGGTCCACTCTAATGCTTTAGTGCATGTATGTGTATATGTGCGTAGGCTTGAAAATTTTTATTTTTTGCTGCACAATGTTTTTCACAAATTTATTAAAGTTTGTTAAACAAACAAGCACTTTATGACTCGTAATTCACTCTCACTCGTTACCTGTGCACTCCTGGCCAGGGTAAAATCCATATGTTCCAATTCGTCAAAATCCAAATCGATCCAATTCCAAATCCAATAAAATGCCGAAGTTAAAACCAAGATGTTGTTATCCCAAAGAAACGTCTAGAAAAAGTCCACCCGGGGGCGCCAAAAAATGGATGTCCAAAACGGGAACGTCCTTCTAAAGTGGTCCTGTGCCACAAGCAACTAAAGGTCCAAGTCGAATTACAAATGGTAGGCTAACTCGCGTAGACGGACGGGACAGACAATAACTTGGTGCGCTTTAGTTCAGTTCTCATTCTCAAGTGATCTTTAATTTTCAATTCGTTGGTCTTAAACCTAATGCGCTGGCATAATTGCGCGTGTATGTGTAAGCATGCAAATTCCAATATGTGTGACAAAGTGAGCGTAACAATTAAAGAGCTCAATATGTATGTACCTTAAGAGTAGCAATTCAAGAGTAACAAGAGTAAAGTTAAGCTTAAGCGTATTAATAACAATGTATGCAACTATAAGAGCAATTATTTAAGTTATAATTGAATATATATAAACAGTAGGAATTGAAATGAAATGAAATGACTAAACAGTATATATATTGGTAAGCTTTCGAGAATAAAGACACTTGAATTGAGATCGTTTTGGTGTAAATTCATAACAATTAAGTAAAAATTTATTGAAAACTAACAAATAAATGCCAAATGCAATTGGGAAGTCAGCCTTGTCTTTTTTCGGAATCGTTGGTCCGAACAATGAGACTGTTAGCAGCGTATATCGCGTGTCTTGGGTGCAGCTCGTACCGCTCCGTTCAACTAGCAATTTATACCGCTAACCGCCGAATTCCTGGCTAAAACACAAAAGTATTTCGTTAGGAACTGAACTTTATTTGGCGCTCATCGCGTCTTCTATACCCTCTTCCACTTATGTACTAGTTAAAGTGTTCTTATGTATAAGCAACTCTGGGGGTTACATATAAGTCTAAGATATTTTGGGCACAAGTGTATGTCATAGCGGGCAATAACTGTCAAGTGTCAATTGTTTGGGTTATCCGATTCTATTTATGTTGGAATCAGAACATGATTCTTAGCTATTTGACTCTCGGGTCAAAGTGTTATCTGAAGTGATGTGGTGTTGCACCAACAGCCTTATTACCCATGTTCAGATATGAACATTCTGCTAGGGGCCTTTATTTATTTGGATTCAATGTATTTATTGGTAGACCGAATTCTATGTTATTATGTTTTCTATCCTTCTTACATTTACTCCTAACATAAATAAAACTTATTACGATTATTGTTATAATTATAATTATTAGAGCTAAATGCCCACTAGCAGTATGGATATTAAGTCGTCTTAACTTAATGTTTTCAGTTTTTTGTTTTTCTATTTGCTTTTTAATATTAATTATATCATATGTGGGACGTTCCAGACTCTATAACCATGAATCAAAAACAATTTGATCTGATTTTCAATACCCTATTAGCAAAAAAAAATTGTCCTAGGTCAGACCATTGATGACCAAGCTATCGAGTTTTTAAAGTCTAAAAACGGAATAGCAGCCAAGGGCCAGTGTGAAATTGACCAATTATATTTTTCACACACAGCTCCCATAAAGACATACTTTAATTCACTTCTTTCAGGGTGGGCCGTCTTTTGAGTAATTAGTAGCGATTTTTTAAGCGTTTCTTATCAATTTTTTCCATGGCACATACGATTGTTTGTAATATTTTTATAGAGAAAATTTGTAAGTATTTAAAAATCAGAGACTTACAATCGAACGTGCTTTGGAAAACACTGATAAGAAACGCTTAAAAAATCGCTACTAATTACTCAAAAGACGGCCCACCCTGAAACAAGTGAATTAAAGTATGTCTTTATGGGAGCTGTGTGTGAAAAATATAATTGGTCAATTTCACACTGGCCCTTGGCTGCTATTCCGTCATCATGGTCTGACCTAAGACAATTTTTTTTTGCTAATAGGGTATTGAAAATCAGATCAAATTGTTTTTGATTCATGGTTATAGAGTCTTCCGTTCGTAAGATTTAATTGTTTTGGAGTAATCCTTCTGTTGCAATTCTTGGGCGAACGAGTGGTCATATTGGCGAAATAAGTATCAGGTAATATATAACTAGTGTAGTGCTCAACACCCTAAATAAAAATTTTCGATTAAAAAAAAAAAAAAAAAGTGGGGTGGTCGGGTTGATATGGAACGTCCCATGTATTATTTATGAGCCATTGGCTTAATTTTTTCTTTCTTAATATTAAACGCTACTGTAAATAGTGGTGCTACCGGCTCCTTTATATTGTCTTCTATAATTATTTCGTGCGCAGCTGTTAAAAGAAGTTGTCCATAGCGGGCTAAACATCCGTTGCGCAGTCTCAGTACTCCTTGTGCTTGAATTTGCGTGACCTGACTTCGATGGTTTCCCCATGTCCATTCCAACACCGGGTCGTTGAAAACCTTATACAGCCCAGAATTTGAAGTAGATAATTCTTCCCACCTGTTTTCGGCACGACTCTCTTTGAATTCACATATTGGGTTCCGACTTTGCTTAAGTGCCGATAACTCGCACGAATTGTCAGTAGCTGATTTCCAGATCCAGTATCCTCGAAAAAGAAAATTCTGATTACTTTGACGAGAGCAGGCATTTAACTGTGTATTCGTTTTTAAAGCATAAGAGTCTTTGTTTAAGTTGTTTATTAACAAGTCGGCTTTTAACTGAAGAACGATTGTTTTGCCATAACTTTGGTATGGTATTGGTATCATTCTTTACACTATTGATGCTTTCTGATCGAACAAAGGTATTTCTGCGTGAAAGACCAGTTTCTCATCCACAACGATCGCTTGGGCTGTCATTAAATTGTATATCTCAATTATTTCTGTTCCAGCTGCTGATCCAGGTAGCTGCAGGTTCGGTGGTAGTTTTTCCTTAATTAGGCCAATTTCCCGTTTTATGTGTGATGGTATTAACAATTGGGGGTAAATTCGACCACGATTAAGGTCAATTAATAAGTTTGTAATTGATCCTTGCGTTTTCTCACAGCTTTCCAGCAATTGTGTTACTTGAAACAGCATCGTTTGATATGCTAGTGCCATCCGATTGACTTTTTGATTTTCATGTACTTCCTTGTGCAACCTTATTATCTAGTCTTCCGTTGCTTTGAACTGTTCGTTCATTTCCTCTGATGTTTTAGTTATTATATTTAACGTCGAATCTATTAAGTTAAGAATCTATGTTTCATATACATATGTTCCAGATCTTGTTGATTGTCCATAGTTCTAAATAATATGGTGTATAGTTCCAACAAACTCAAAAGATGCTCTTTTCTGTCTTTTGGTTTTAAATATGAACTCGTTATTTGCCTAAAGGCAAATTTCAGGCCTCAATTTCGAGCCTATTTTTTTTTTATTTTATTGGTACATCTGTCGACTTTAAAATCAGTTAATCAAAAAGTATGCCCAGTGGTTCTGTTGTCCTTGGGATGACCTTGAAATGTCCTTCTCAAATTTGGAGGCCCGACTTAGTGGCAAGGTTTTTGCGATGTCGTTGTCAGAAATGAAGAAAGTAATATTTTTTTTTATAGTTATTGTTACCTTGGCTATGTTTGCCGATCGGGATTTTTTTTGTCTCGAAATTTGTAAAAAATATACAACTTTTTACAACAATTTTTAATTTTACCATGTTTTTTCATAGTTTAAAAGCTGTAAAAATTCGAAAAATTAAAATTTTCGAAATCCGGATCGGGAAAACATAGCGACATGTTTTCTGAATAATTGTGCCAAAAATGAGATGAATCCGATAAATATTACTGGTAGAAAGCTTACCATCCATTTCAAAAAAGTCAATTTTTGGGAAAACGCGTTTAAAGACAAAGTAGCGCTTGAAAACGGCCGCGAGTGCATGACTTCAAAGTCGCGAAAACCCATGAAGGAATGCTTTTTTCGCGAAACGCTTTTACTGGCGTATTTTTAAAATCGTCTTCTTTCAAATTATGCAAAAAAAAAATCTATTTTTTTAAACCGCGACGGTAGAGGACTGCCTTAAGTTGATTAATTCAATTAATAAGTATGCATACCATTATTTGACAAGCTTCTTCATATAAAATTAAAGCCTTGCAATTAACTGCTGGCTCCCAGATATATTTATCTATCTGTCTTAACTCAGAATTGTATGGCTCCAAGTTATACGGGGGTGCCACAGAAACCGTTCCTCTCGAAGTCCGCCCAAGTTCCAACCCAAGGCAAAACCGTCGGTGCCACAGAAAACTCTATCATTTCCCCCGTGTTTTAAACGACAGTTTTATAAAATAAGCATACTTGCACCTTTTTATAAATAATGAAAAATTTGTTAAAACAACGTTTATGAATTGTATGTGCTATCTGCATACAAAATTTTTTATGTTTTGATCTTTTTATATTTTAAATTAATAAATCTCCAAAAACCGTCACCTCAAAAATTGCTTGTGTGATTCCGGCCAAATTCCACCACAACAACCAAAATGCCAACTTGCTCCAAATAGAAAATGCCAAATTTCGGAGTAATTTTCATATTCGAAATATTATTGTTTTTATTGTTATGGTACGCTATACTATTGTTTATAACTATAACTATAGCGTGTCAAAATTTCAAGTGAAAATAAATACTTCTTGTGAAATTAAGTGTGACCGCGTGTGGCAAAAAATACCGGCTTGGGTAAAAACCTTAAAAAACGACGAAGAAGAAGACAAATTGATTGAAAATGTCAGTGAATTCAACAAATTTTAAATATTATTGCCTAAATGTTGTTTAGTTTTAGGGGAAAGCATATGAAATCAAAGCAAGCCACCGTGCTCTTGATGTTTATAATAGAAAACGCCGATTTCGCAAAAGCGTTCGCTCTGGGGGACTGATTTTATGTAGCGGCCTCTCATAAGAAGCCATGTAATACAGGGATGGCTTCTATTGTTTAGGTTGGCGGTCATTTTAAAATGTTGAACTATTTTGTTCGTTACGATTTATGTGTAGAGTTTTTTTTAGTTGTTGGTATTGTCTTGCAAAAATAAGTAAAACTTGGCTTGAATTTATTGAAAAATAGCAAATAAATGACAAATAAAAATAAGAAGTCAGCCCTGTCTTTTTTCCGAATCGTTAGTCCCAACAACAAGTTCGAGACGGTTTCTGTAGCACCGACGATTTTTTTCCGAATTTCCGAAAAATTACTCCCCAAAACCGTCGACGGTTTCTGTGGCACCCCCGATAATGAATAATTAAATTCCATTTCTGCGATGTCGAAGATTGTCTAGGTATATCATCGTATTATTCTCCAATGGTTGCATTTTTGTTATTCCGCTAGCTGGACTTTCCAATGCCTTTATCCCAGTGATAAGGGAAAACATAAAAAGGCAACTTAATAAAGTTACTTGTTTAGTCAATTTTAATTTTTCTTTCATCTATCTTCTTGTTCCGTTAAGGGGGGACATCTGAGTAACTGAAAAAAAAAATCGGATTTTCTGAAATTTTTTTTGGCCAAATGAAAAAGCCAATCGAAAATTTGTAAAGCAGGTTTTATAATATTAGGTGCGAAGTACAAAATAACATTTTTTTGGAATAAATCAAAAACAAAATGGCGGCTGTGCAGCATTTTCTCAAAATCACTTTTTTGAGTTGGCCGAGTAGAAAACTCGCACAAATCTTAACCGATCGATCTGAAATTTTGACAGTATATTCAAAATACCTTTGTCTATCGACACTCGTAGGATTTTTTCGATATATTAATTTTTGGCAAAATGGTGAGTGATTGAAAAAAAAATACAATTTTCACGAAAAAAAACGTCACAAAATTGTTGATAAAAACAAGAAAGAACGCTATAGTCGGGGTTTCCGACTATAAGATTTGCGATACTCATTTTCCCTCTTTAAAAAAACAAAACGAAAAAAAAACGATAGAGTCGCCACCTATGGGGCTACATTAACTACATTTGTATAAGGCATAGCAAAATGTTCTATAACTTCTTTATTATTTTTTAGAGCACAAAATGGTTCGGAGTGTAGTAAGACAGTGCATATATCATTATATTTCTTTTTAAACCGTAACGATTGCATAAAAAATGAGGGCGCCACAGATTTTCTCGGTTTGTGGGCGGTAAAAGGGGCGTGGTCAAGTTTTGAAACAAACTTGATCTGCGCTTTGTTTCTAGAAGTCTGTGCCCAAAATTTGGTGGTTATTGCTCTGATAGTTCCCGAGATCTTGACGTTTGTACGGACGCGTCCGTCCGACGGACAGACAAACATTTGATCGTTTGCTTACTCTTCGAGTATCGCAATTAAAAAGTAAGCAATATAAACAAAAAATCCTACGAGTGTCGATAGACAAAGGTATTTTGAATATACTGTCAAAATTTCAGATCGATCGGTTAAGATTTGTGCGAGTTTCCTACTCGGCCAACTCAAAAAAAGTGGTTTCGAGAAAAACGCGTTTAATCACAAAAGGTTCTATGGGATACACCTGTGAGGCATCGCCGCAGAATGGCACATTTCGACACTTAGACACTTTTGCCGGACTCTATCTTTTGGAATGTTATTTTTAAGAGGCCCGAAAATGTGCGTAATTTCATGATATTTTTTAGAGAGTACATACGTAAGTTTTATAAAAAACTTTTTTGGCATTTATTTGTCTATATTTTAAAGGATTAGAAAAATTTTTTCCAGTAAAAATAAAACAAAATGGCGGCTCCAGCCCTCAATGACGGCGGTCGTGTGCGGCGGTGGACAGTGTGCGCGGAACGCTCTACAGCCCTGCCAAGTGATCTGAAACGAAAAAACCAAAAAAAATCTAAAAGTAGATGAAATTTGGGTGGCTTTCTCAGCTTCCGATTTTTAAAAAACCCTTTTTCAAACAAAATGGAGATCCTTTTTATAAAAAACAACTTTTTTGCCTTGTTTTTTTTGTTTTACGTTAAAAAAAATACTAAAAAAAAAAAAAAAAAAAAATGCTTCGAGAAGGCCCCCTAAATTGAATAAGCTTTAATAAGAGCCGCTAAACGTCGAAATCGGTGTAGCCGTTAAAGCGAAATCACGCCCCGCGCGCAAAAAAAAGGCGTTGCGAGAAAAACGCGTTTAAAGTTTGACGAAGACGCGCTTCTACCTGTTTTTCGGCAGATGCGCTCTCTCGTCTCTAGGCTATAACCAGGCACGTATCCAAAAATTTGTTTCGGGGGGTGCTCAAGGACAAAAATCAATCAAAAGATATGGACTTATTCGAATAGATTCAGAAAAAGGCAAGGAGGATCGAGGATTTCGAGGATTTCCCCCCCTGGATACGTGCCTGGCTATAACTCGTAAAATCAATTAGATATGGAAATATCCTTTTGCCTACACATTTGTAGGACCTTAAAGATGAAAACAAAGCAATACAAAAAAAATAAATTTTTTGGTCGCTTGTGACTAGAACCTCCCCTTAAAAACTTCCATCTATCGAGAGGTGACACACAGCTATCGTCTGGTCGTTGGCTTTTTAATAAAAAGGGGCCTTCCCAGATTCCCAAACTTCTCCAAAGTGGAGACTTCCCGGCGGCACTCGTTTATTAGCGACGTCCCAAATTGTTGTCTGTGCTTGTAGTTCAGCCAATTCAAAGTCACGCTGCCTTTGCAAATCGAGCTTAGTAGTTTTCTCATTTAAAACACTATGTTTCTTATTGATAGGTGCTAAGAAAGTTTCATTTTTCAAACACTCAGCCAATTGACTTTGTTTTCTTCCAGGTGTATTCACGATTCCTGACAAAATCTATCCCAGTTTAGTGCACTGACCAATCATGGTATCATCTTGCTTAACTCCCTTACAAGTAATTTCGGCTAATAAATCTTCTCTTACTAGCATTCATTAAAAGTAGGGTCAGCTAACATTTTATCTTCCCATTTTTGCATGTCATATGTTACGTACGCCTGTGGGGCGGGGTAAATCAGCGCACCACATGATCGCCAAAAAGAATTTCACAAGTCAAGCCAACTTCACCAATTTCACAATTCTCAGAAAAATACCCGGAAACCAACTACAGACCGCTTATGCAATGCCCGTGTCTATAAATTCTGACGCTCTACTCAAATTACACTAGGTGTCACATGCATCAGCAATTATGCAACGCCCCATTGCCAATAAGCCGAATATCGAGACCAACTCTAGGTACATGGCAATGACCTTTGGAATGCAGCTTGCACTTAGTTAGCCTTCAGATTGAACTTCACCACGGCCCAATTCCATCCGTAAATTCCACCATTGATCAGTAAATTTTGGCTTCGAGACCCCTATATAAAGGGCTGCACGTTCATCGAAGAAAAAAGAAAAAGAAAAGGAGGAAAAAAAGATAAGACAAGGAGGAAAAACATAAAAAGATTTGGGCAGGCAACGATTATTTAATATGGGCCGGGGGCCGCAAGTTCTTATCGTATCGCACCGTGCCGGCCAGCAGAAGTTCATAAAGTGTAGTGCCACTGAAAGTCATAATACTTCAACCTTTAAATCCTTCAACGAAGGACCTTTAAATCATTAAACAAGGACCTTCAAATACTTTATTCCTTTTCCTGATCCTGAAAACAAGAAGAAAATAAGTTATCCTGGAAATATCTTATCCTTGATTTTAACTTAAAATAGGGAGTTCAAGAGTTTCTTTGATAACCCTAATAATACGGCCGAAAGCAGTTAATAAATACCCACATCTAAAATTCTAAACTAATATGCAACCAAAACAATTAAAAATAAATGCACTTCCGGAAGACGGAAGTGTATTTTGATACTAAGTTGTTCACAGAAGACTCCTCCTCCAACTCGATTGTCGAGTTTGGAGCCGTCTGTGAAGAAATTTATACATTCATTTTGTCCAAAGGGGCTTGCCGCCCAGTCCTCCCTAGAGGGGAAGGCTGTTTTGAACGTTGTAGAGGTGTGTTCTACGGGTGTGCAATAATCTGTTAATTGTATGTTTGCGCCTTCTGGTAGGATGGATGAGTGTCCGTATTTACGGATTGTCCAGCAGTTTGCGTCTCTCAGACGTCGTGCTGTGATGGTGGCGATTTCTTTTGCCACCAGAAGAATTGGGGATATGCTAGTAATAGCGTTGAGCGCTTCACTAGAGGTTGTTCTAAGAGCTCCTGTCATGCATAGTTGCGCTACCCTTTGCACCTTGTTGAGTGCCTTGAGTTTGGAACTGTGCAGCAGCGCTGGCCACCAAATGGATACCCCATACAGGAGGATGGGTCTTACTATGGCGCTGTATAACCAGCTAACTACAGACGGGGACATACCCCATTTGAGGCCTACTGCCTTTTTGCAGGTGAAGAGTGCAATGTTGGCTTTACGCACTCTATCCGCTAAAGTGAGATTCCAGTTCAGTTTCTTGTCTAGTACAAGCCCCAGGTATTTTGCACTGTCGCTAAACTCTAGAACGGAATCATTTAGTATTGGGGCAGATAACTTAGGGATCTTGTACTTCCTGGAGAAGAGAATAAGATCGGTTTTGTTTGGGTTTACGTTTAACCCACTTTCAGATGCCCATTTTGACAGTTTTCTTAGTTTGACTGTCATAATGTCACAAAGGGTTTGCGGAAATTTTCCCCGCAGCATAACAACCACATCGTCTGCATAAGCAACAATCTTGCACCCCCCATCTTCTATGTCTCGAAGCAGCGTGTTTACTGCTAGGTTCCATAGAAGCGGAGAGAGTACCCCCCCTTGAGGAGTACCTCTGCTGACATGCCTGCACAGAGTAGATGCTCCCAGTGAAGAGGTCACTTTTCTGCTCAGTAGCAGCTGTGTGACTAATCTCACCAACTGAGCATCTACTCCAAGGCTCAGCATAGCATTGGTTATTGCCTTTGAGTCGATGTTATTGAAGGCTCCTTCTATGTCCAAGAAGGCGGCTAGGGTATATTCCTTGTCTTGCAAGGATTTTTCTATACTGGATATGACAGAGTGCAGTGCTGTTTCTGTCGATTTGCCTTTACGGTATGCATGCTGAGATTCAGATAGCAGAGAGGGATTGATTGATGTTCTTAGGTATAGCCCTATCAATCTTTCCAAGGTTTTCAGAAGGAAGGAGGACAGGCTTATTGGCCTGAGATCCTTCGGTGTTGTGTGTGAGGCTTTGCCGGCCTTGGGTATAAATACAACCTTGGACGTTAGCCAAGAAGGGGGAATATGGCCTAACGCCATGATGTTCGTGAAGATGGCTTTTAGCCAAGGGACAGCAAGATCTTCCCCTTGCTGCAATTGTGCCGGAAATATCCCATCGGGACCTGGAGATTTGTAGGGAGCGAAGCTATTTATAGCCCATTTAATATTGGATTCAGTCATGATGCCATCCAATACTTTGACCGAGTGGCATGGTTGGGGGTCGTCTGTTTGAGGACCTAAGGTGTTTCCTGGAAAATGCGTATCTAGTAATAGTGTTAGTGTTTCTTCGCTAGAAGAAGTCCATGAGTCGTCCTGTCTCTTGAGATAGCCCAGATTTGAGGATGACTTTGAGAGTACTTTTCGTAATCTTGCGGCTTCTGAAGAGGATTCAATTCCCGAACAGAATTTTCTCCAATCCTCTCTTTGTGCCTGCCTAGTGAGCTTTTTGAATTGAGCTAGACTATGTTTGTAATCTAACCAGTTCTGTTCACAACTTAGTCTTTTTGCTCTATTGAAGAGCTTCCTACATTCTACCCTCAGCTTGTCTATTTCTTGTTTCCACCAGGGTGGTCTCCATTTGCCTCTCGGCTTGCTGATTGGACAGGATGCTTTATATGCATTGTTACAGGCTTCAGTGAAGGCTGTCGTGAGGTAAGTGAGATGTTCCTCCGATGGAGGAATCTGCTCTGGAGGAGCTGGTAGGGCCTTAGCCAGTCTGTTTTTGAAGGCTGGCCAGTTGGTTCTGCGGGGGTTTGAGAACGTTACTGGGTCAGGATTGGGCGCACATAATTTTGTGTCGATATATTTGTGATCTGAGAAGGAGTGTTCTTTAGAAACACTCCCCCCTATAAGTTGGTCATGCATGAAGTTTGAGGTAAGGGTTAGGTCTATGACCTCCTCCCTGTCCTTGATTACAAAAGTGGGGTCGTTTCCCCTATTGCAGATAAGTAAGTTGGTGGAGAGAAGGTATTCAAAAATTAACTCACCCCTCTCGTTTGTATTGGTACTGCCCCACATCTCATGGTGGGCATTTGCGTCGCATCCGATCAATAGGCCAGTGCCACGATCTTCACAAACCTTTACAAGTTCCCTCAGCTTGTGACCCGGTATTGGGTCCATGATGTCGTACGCCAGGTACGCTGACACCACACATAGCGACCTTTCCTGGAGCTCCAGACTTATCGCTGTGGTGTCCGCATCGCTGTAATTATAAAGCATAAATGCACTAAGGTGCCTTTTAGCTAAAATACAAGTACGGGTTTTACCTTCTCCTTGAGCTACGAGTAGCTTATATTTAGGGGGTGCTGAGTCCGCATATCCTATTGGATACAATCCAGGGTTCCTGGATCAGCACCAGGTCGGCTTCGTCTCTCGCTAGACGAAGCATGAGGGCAGCGGAGGCTGCTTTACAATGGTGAAGGCTTATCTGCACGACTCTCAGAGACATCGTGCTGATTTGCCTCCACCACCGTCGCGTCAGCATCCAGGTCCTCAGCGAAAACTTCGCCCATGGAGTCAGTACTCCCATGACCCAGCTTGCTGAAGCCCTGGAGAAGGGATGCATCGGATATCACCGACTCGCAGTCCTCCTCATCCCTGCCTGGCTCTTCCACCTCGGTGGCCAGCACTTCTTCAACACCAGGCTCGTCCTTCTGCTTGGTGTCTGACTTGTACACCCTGATGCGCACCGAGCTAAAACCGAAGTTTAGCTCTCCGTGCATTGCATCGATGGGTGCAGCGGAGTCCTTATTAAGGATTATTACCACCTGACGCAAGGGGCCCTGCGTCTCCTCCACCTTCGCCACCTTCCAGTCGGAGGACGGCAGGTTGGGGTTGCATCTTTGCAACATCGCCAGGATCTTCTCCGGCTCCTTAAAGGAGGACGGGACCCATATAACGGCTCTTGGCCTACTCGGGACGTCCTTCCAGTCGACAGCGACCAGCTTGGCACCCGGGTAGACCTCACCCAGTCTAGATACGGCCGCTTTCAGTAGCTCTGCCGACCTAGCCCCTTCGCACGCCATCACCTTGACGTTACCCTGGTACCACCCTGCATCTTTGCAGATAGGTGGAGGTCCAGGGTCCGCTTCCAGCACCTCGAAGCATTGTACAGCCAGTGCTGCCTCAACCCACTTCCACTGGTTTCTAGGGATTCTGCCCTCAGCGTCGCCTTGGTCCAGGACTCCTAGGAGGATCTTGTCCTTTGCCATCTCAGCGAAGCTTTTGTTCGGCACGACGGGCACGTGCGTGCGAATCTTCTTCGGGGCGTTTTGAGCCGCACTTTCCTGGGAGCGCTGCCGTTTGGGATTTTTAGGGTCCTCCTTCGGCCTCTCCAATACGAAATTGGGCAACACAGACTTAGCCCAATCCAGTTTCTTTAACCACTCCGCTGAGGGGGTGGTGATATTGCTGTGTGCTTGCCTCTTAAGGATGGCCGCGGCGGATCTCCTCTCCCCGTACCTATCCATCTTGTCCTTGCTTGTGGATGGCCTCCCCTTCGCCCCTGCACCCGACTGAGCTGCAGCTGCGCTTGTGGTAGCACCTTGCTGTTCGCTCGAGGTGACAGGAGTGTCGGTTTCGGTCACCACCTTGCCTCGGACCAGGGGGCGATTGAGCCCAGTTGGCTGTTTCGCCGGGGTGGAGTTGACTTTAGCCCCAGTGAGCTCTGTCTGTCCTCCTGCCGTTTGGTTGACTTTGGGTTCAGTAACCCCTGTCTGTGGACCCTCGGTCCTCGCCGGATTTAAGGGAGTGCCGGTCTCCTTCTTTGTCTTTTTATTATTAGTTTGGTACATAATTGTTCCCACGAGCTGCGGAGAAAGGGTGGTCCACCTCCCGCAGAGATCCGCGCTACGGGAGGTAAGGCTAGCTGATCCGGAGGGCGCCAGGTATCCGGATGCTCCGTTTGCGACTGGGCTATTTTTAAAGGGCCCCCAGCCAGGTTGATCATCGGCACGGGTCGCATGACACCTTGATCCAGCCCTTCACCTTAGCCATGATAAGAGATCGCAGAAACATGTGGCATGGCTATGGAGAAAGCTCCGCCCCAGTCTGCGAATCCCAGATCTTAGCTGGTGCCGTCCCGAGGGACACTGGAGCACCATTACCAGTTGGCACCCTCGTGGAGGGTTCAGCTATAGGATTTTTGCCAACCTTATATATGATTAAGATTTTTTCTTTTGTTCAATTTAATTATCTTTTTATACTTTAAATGATTAACTTCATAAATTAAATTCTTACTTTATATTTTGTATCCCTAGTTTAATTTCCATTTTTATATTTTTGTAATAATCTTAATTTTTTTTCTGAAGAAAGCGGAAGGGTATCAGCATTGTATGTTTTTTATACAAAAAGCCACCGAGCAACATTCTCAGTTGTAAATAGTCAGCAGTTTTGCCGACGTGTGCACCTTCTAGGTGAAAACTCGAAACCTTCCGCTAAAACAAATATGTTTAATCTCTTTTAATTTTTTGTCATATTTTAAATCAAAGATTTATATGTTAATATTAACAACCTCCATGGCATTAGCCAAACAATTATATTTTATCAATAAAATTTGAATGGAAAACTAAAGTAACCGTGTGTTGGTAGAGACCATCTTTCGGGGGTGCTGAGAACGAAGAGTGAAGTAGGTCAAGAATAATGACATAACTTTTGACGAACGAAACATACAATATAGGGGATCAGATTGCAAGGCCAACGCTGATCCATTGGATATGCTTATGCATATACGGGGAGGGAATACGGCCAAACACCGCGATTGTAATACAATCAAGCTGGCAAGCGTACTAACCACGTACTAACTAACTGCTTCTACTATTTTTCCTAGGCACGATTTAATTTTTCTAGTTATTGTCTGAGAAGTGAGTGGCTTCCAAAGAACCCACCCCAAATACGACGAAGCTTATGCCGGCACCAGGACTTTCGTGCCGAACCTAGGTAGCTACTTCTTCGGCCTATGTCCTTTCGGACTGGGCACTAGTAGTCAGACGTAACACATATTTAAACGATCTTGACGGTTGAGGATTTAATAATTTTTTTTAAAACTATTGCATCTGTTTTAAATTCATAATGACATGTAAACCTTGGTCGGATTTTAAGAAAAATTTATTCTGTGGATAACCCAACTAAACTGTCACCCAATCCATGTACTTGGGTTTTCTTTTTTTGTGTTAATAAACGAAACATCTTTGCTGCTTCTTCCGATACAACAGAAATTTGAGATCTTTGATCTACAATACTAACGCTCGAAGTGTTTTCCATCCCCCATTTACATCCGGCAATTCAACATGTGCCATGGCTAATAATGTGGTTTTTTCTGCCGTCGTTATAATACCAGCTTTGCTTCCTTTTTTGCCACGTACAAAATTGTGATGGGGCACTGTTGTTCCACTTGACATCCTTTATATGGTGTGACCCAAGCACTTGAAACATAGTCGTTCCTGGCGCACAAATTTCCATTTTTCTCTAATGGACAAGTGACAAAATGTAAAGCAATCTTGTAGTTTGTGTCTTTTTGCTTCACATTATGCGCAGTTGCCTTTTGTTTTACCATATGCGCTGTTGCCACCAATCACTGATATCAACTTGGATTTTCTCGAGCTACTTGAAAGTACCTTGGCTGCCTTGTTTTTCCAAAAATTCCAACACATTTCAAAGGGTCCGTACCTCTTTTGCCTTGTTGCTGCCCTTGACGGTAAAATTTTCTTCATAAGATTTCAGCATTGAAGACATCGGTGTCTTCTAACGCGATGCCCATGCCCTTAATGGCATGAGTGCATGTTTGCGCCGTGTCCAGCATGTTCTGAATACTCTTTTCTGAATCGCTGTTCATCATAGGCAAATCAAGAATTTGATAATAATTTTTTACGTCAGACGTCAGTTATTTCGTCTATTCTCGTATCTGTCTCGTATTTCGTATCTATTTGATCATTTTTATCACATATGAGCAGATGCTTTATTAAATACGAAGCTTCGCCTTTTACAACTTCCTTCAGTCGCATCAGTTTTATCTTGGGCTTCATCATTTCATCGCTGTCAACCATTTCCTTAAACATGTCAAAAAATCCTGCCCATGCGGAAATGTCTTCAAAGAATCCATCTCCCTTACAGATATTCGACGTTCTTCAAGTTTGTTCTGTTGCATCCAAATTTCTTTATTTCTTTTTTTTCTATTTTTATCTTCTCATACCCCTCTAAAATTGTCCATTTATTTTCAATTCTTTAAGATTTTCGGTAAGCCGTAAAAAATCTGATTTTTTATTAAATTCCGCCAAAATTATGTTTTTTAGGGCTTGTGTTTTTCCATAACCATCTTCGGAAAAATAGTCCAGCCACTCCTTATGTTGATTTTTAAAGAGTTTTTACTGACTCTGTACTTCAGACAGAAATACCAAATTTGCTCCATCTATTTTAAGCACTTCTTCCTCCCATTTTTTCATCTGGCTATATATGACTGATTGACTAGCCGCCAAAGCATTTAACGCTTCACTTGTAAGTACCATTTTTAAGTTTTTGTTTTCTAGAAAGTTTTTATTTATTAACAATGTAAGTTTTTTAATTTTTCGCCTTCGCCTTTCAAAAATCGTTTGCTTTTTCCAATACTGGGCTGAATTTTTAATGAACCCCTTCCATTCCTACGTGACCGCTGTCGCCTCGCCGATGTGTTGTTGTTGTTGTTGATCTCCCACGCCGTTATAGATATATCTCAAGCCTCCGCTGTCGCTTGCCGATGTGTAAGCCGCGGTCCGACACTTAATTTCAGTATGTACGTTGATCTCCCCCGTCGTTGTAGCTACGCTTCAATTTTTAGCCGCGGCCCGGTACTTGCTCCTTATACTTTGAGTGGATTTCCCACGCCGTAGCAGCCTTGTATTCAAACGTCCGCAGTTGCCTCCTTAAAAGGCCGCACTTAGTCGCTCGATCCTGGTTCCTGGTTTCTACCGCCAGTCCTGTCCCTTGCAGCAGTCTTAGGTTGCAATCGTCGATTTTAGATTTTGTTTCCCTAATCTTGCCGTAGTTCACCGTTAAGTGCGCCTTGCGGACTTTTCTACCGTGGATACCGTAAGTATACCGATCGGTTTGGCAGTCTACTTGAAGAAAAATCTTATGCTCGAAGGACCATATGTAAGCAGCGTATATCGCGTGTCTTGGGTGCAGCTCGAACCGCTCCGTTTAACTAGCAATTTATACCGCTAACCGCCGAATTCCTTTCTAAAACACAAAAGTATTTCGTTAGCACCGACGGTTTTGTTCCGAAATTTGTAAAAAACCGTTCCGAAAACCGTCGACGGTTTCTGTGGCACCCCGGAATGAGTCTGAATTCATTGTCAACTTTCGTGTGTTGCATGAAATGGGCGTCGCATAAATAATTTTTTGGTAAATAAAGTGGTTATTTTCAAAAAGTCAACCATATGCATGCATTACAGAGTGGCGTATTTTATTAAAAATTCAAACTGAACAAGAAAGAAGACTATGAGATTTGCGATACTCATTGCTCTCTTTAAAAAAACAAAACAAGAAAAAACCGATAGAGTCGCCACCCTTTGGGGGCTACATAAACTACATTTGTAGTTTTTACATTCACAAACACGTGTATGTAGTACATGTTATGTGCACATGCTAGCATAGCTAAATGTTCTTTAACTTCTTTTTTAATTATTGAGCCTTAAGTGGTTTGGTATTTAGTTAGGCTGTGAACATATCATTATCGGGGGTGCCACAGAAACCGTTCCTCCCGAAGTCCGCCCAAGTTCCAACCCAAGGCAAAACCGTCGGTGCCACAGAAAACTCTATCATTTCCCCCGTGTTTTAAACAACAGTTTTATAAAATAAGCTGACTTGCACCTTTTTATAAATAATGAAAATTTTTGAAAAACAACATTAATGAATTGTATGTGCTATCTGCATACAACATTTTTTATGTTTTGATCTTTTTATATTTTAAATTAATCAATCTCCAAAAACCGTCACCTCAAAAATTGCTTGTGTGATTCCGGCCAAATTCCTCCCGAGAAACCAAAATGCCAACTTGCTCCAAATAGAAAATGCCAAATTTCGGAGTAACTTTCATATTCGAAATATTATTGTTTTTATTGTTATGGTACGCTATACTATTGTTTATAACTATAACTATAGCGTGTCAAAATTTCAAGTGAAAATAAGTTGTACTTCTTGTGAAATTAATAAAACAAATCGTTGCATTGCAACTAAGTGTGACCGCGTGACAATTTGTATAAAAATGCAAGTGAGTTCAACAAATTTTAAATATTATTGCCTAAATGTTGTTTAGTTTTAGGGGAAAGCATAGGAAATCAAAGCAAGCCACCGTGCTCTTGATGTTTATAATAGAAAACGCCGATTTCGCAAAAGGATTCGCTTTTTTATGTAGCGGCCTCTCGTAAGCAGCCATCTAACACAGGGATGGCTTCTGTTGTTTAGGTTGGCGGTCATTTTAAAATGTTGAACTATTTTCTTTGTTACGATTTATGTGTAGAGTTTTTTTTAGTTATTGGTATTGTCTTGCAAAAAAAAGTAAAACTTGGCTTGAATTTATTGAAAAATAGCAAATAAATGACAAATAAAAATAAGAAGTCAGCCCTGTCTTTTTTCCGAATCGTTAGTCCCAACAACAAGTTCGAGACGGTTTCTGTAGCACCGACGATTTTTTTCCGAATTTCCGAAAAATTACTCCCCAAAACCGTCGACGGTTTCTGTGGCACCCCCGTATATTTCTTTTAAAACCGTAACGATTGCATACAAAATGAGAGCGCCAGAGGTCAAGTTGTGAAGCAAACTTGATCTGCGCCTTGTTTCTAGAAGTCTATGTGCAAAATGTGGTGGCTCTAGCTCTAATGGTTCCCGAGATCTCAGCGTTCGTACGGAGGGACGGACGGACAGACAGACATTTGCAACGTTTACAGTATTTGCTTACTCTTCGAGTATCGCAAATAAAAATGCTTTTACATTGCGTGTTTCGTAACGCAAAACGATGGCTGCCAAGTTTTGCGGATCTCTCGATGACTTTTTTGGCGGTGATTTTGATGTCATGATGCGTATGAAGCAACGCTAATACAACTAGTCTTTTTTGAAGCATGGTCGTCCTTAGCCATGTTTTGATGCGGAGAAAAGAAGAGAAATAACGTTTAGAGCTCGCGTTTTTATTACCGGAAGTGTACAGAATACTCGGAGATAGGTGTGGATTGTTGGCAATATGTCGACATCACATTTTCTTAATGTTTCCAGTGCCGAAGTTTACATTTTTCTGGCTTCAACTTTTTGTTGCTGCGACCAGTGACATTGTCAATAGTTCAATACATATTTGTACGCTTTTGTCATCATCCAGAAGATTCCAGAATCTATTTATCAAGCATTAGATTAGATCATAGATTTCGTTTTCTTTTAAAAGACTTGCTTTTTCTGGGAGCAACATACTCAATTGGTAACCATCCAAAGCTTCTTGTGAAAAACGAGCCTCCAAATCTTCTTTGATGGTGTCTAGCAGAGGTATGTAGACAGAGACCCTGTTGTAAACTTCGCAAGTTTTCACGTCGTTATTTTTTCGTTTCGTTTGTCGACCACGAGTCGACATCGAGTTTTCCCGCCATTTTCTTGGCATCTGAATAGATCAGTCGGAATATTTCATCAAATTTGTCCCTCTTTTTTCCAACGTGGCAAGCAACGTCCCAGTCATTTTTTATGCCTTTGTCAAGTCAGTTGATTCCTTCTGATGAACTAAGCTGAACGAATGGGTGAGCAATAGAATGTCGCTGAGAAAAGAGCCCGAGGATAAATTTGAACTGACACAAAGCCGATATGAGAATTGTTGCTTTGCCTGCTGTTTCTCGTTTCTTCCACTCACTGATTTTTGACAGAGCTTCGATGATCAACGGGAACTTCGCAACAAATTGAAGGACAACATCGTGTCTCTCTACCCATCTTTTTTCACACAACTGGACAATTTTTCACCAAGTATATTCGCCGATACAGTCACACGTTTTGGAAATTCTTGAAGAATTTGTCGACTTCTTGTATGGCACTGGCATCGTTTTCGATTAATCGTACTTTCACTGACTTTGAAATACTGTTGTTAAGTTTGTGCGAGAAACAGGGAGTCATGACAGCATTTGCTTCTTGCTTCTTTCTAAATTTCGTTGACTGCTCCGATATCTGACAGCATGACCGCACATCCATCAGTCCCTATCGAATGTCTCCAAGAACAATACCCCCGATGGCAGATCCATTTAGAGACAATTCTTCATCGGCTCGGTCATTTCTTCCAGCAGTCCTCTAAGCCACTCATCCATCTTCATCCTTGCTATCATTTGATTCTGAGCCCCCTCGCGAGAGTATTCTTCGAAAGTTGACCGAATGCGTCCAAAGAAGATACAAAGTCTTCTCGTATGCATGCTTCGCCAGGAGAAAAATTGACGTATCTGAGTACAGTGCTAATCTGTTACGAGAAACTTTATTCTTCTGTAAATTTCTGTATATTTTTTTGGGAACAACTACTATCCCAGACAATAGGCATCAGTTATTATATTTTTGCGGAAATTATACTTCTACGCAATAATTGGCAGGATTAAAGTATTACCAGAGTTTTTCCCGACAGATCTGGAGATTCGTCAAAAACAATTGTGTAAAACTCAGCACGAGCCACTCGTTGCAAAATTTTGTCCAGTATCTCTGCCCGGCAGCATTCAATTTGTTGGTTCTGAATCGTTTTACTGGTAAGGTCGCTCTTGAAGATGTGCTTCCAAGGTGAGGCTCCAGAGTTGTGTCACCTGAATCGGTTTTGAATCTCAGCAAATCATGATGCCGCTTGCGACTATCGAACGCCCCATAAGTTCGATATCTCTGCGGGCATATGTGTCATACTGTACTCAAGTTTTTCCCTAGTTTCCCCTATCCCCCCAATATTAAAAAGTAACTTTTATTTTGTGTAACGTACAACGCAGCACATTATCAGCGATTATTTTGTAAAAAGAAAATACATAGAAAAAAAAATTGCATGAAATTATCATCAATTAAGCCAGCTCAAACGTTTTTGAACTGTATAAGCACCGTTATGTTAGGTTGCATGTGCAATAGAGTGTATCGAAAATAAACTTTTTTTGATTTTTGATGACGGCTAGTGCGGATATGTTGTAAAACCATGTCAAATGAATGCACAATAAATTTCAGCTCGAAAGGACATTATTTACTATCCTCGCAACGTCCTTGAAATTTTGAAATTTTCATGAAAACTCCATTTTTTTTTTTTTTTGATGACGCTGGGGGCGGAAAAGTTCAAAAACAACGTCAAATGAAAGCACGAAAAAGTTTCAGCCCGAAAGGATAATATTAACTATCCCCGCAACGTCCTTGAAATTTCGAAATTTTCATGAAAACTCGAAAGGATAATATTTACTATCCCCGCAATTTTGCAAGTCTGGCCAGTTTCAAGAAATTGTGCGTTAAAAATGGATTGTGCCTTAAAGCAGGCTACACTTTTTTTAAGACGGCTAGCGACTCTAGCTTTTTTTCGTGTTTTGTTTTTTTAAAGAGGGCAATGAGTTTCGCAATTCTGATAGTCGGGAAACCCGACGTTAGCGTCCTCTCTTTTTCAAATTTTGTAATATAACATACGAAAATAAAATATGGATTTCCATTTGAAATTGATCTTAATTTTTTTCTGTGTGTAACGAAGTTATGCTTTGTGTCATTTAAAGTACACTTAAATGCCTCTTAGCGCAATAAAAAATGTTGCTGTATATTTTTCAGGAACCTACAAAATTGTTAAATTATGATTTTTAAAATCGTACGAAAACCACAAATGCGAGATTGTTCCATATATTATTTACAAATTCACATTAATATTTAATTCTTAGCTTGCCCCAGGACCAACGACTTGGACGTCGATACTGCGATACTCAAGAAGAGTATCGTAAATACTATGAACTTTGCAATCGTCTGTCCGTCCGTCCGTACAAACGTCGAGATCTCGGGAACTATAGAACCATAGTTCCAGCTCCACTTTCCGCTCTAACTTAATTTCCGACTTCAGTTCCTGCTCCTTTTTGATACTACCAGCAGTTCCTGCTCGGAGACCTTAACGTTGTCCAGGACCTTGATCTACGGCAGTTTGCGCAGCACGCAGGACCGTAAGGCGTCGACAACAGTAATAAAGCAGGAATCGTCCATCAGCCCAGGGATATAAGCGAGTGGTAACCCACCAGGTGATCGAGCTCATTGAAGCTGGTGATCTCGTTCTTTCGCAGATAGAGCTCCTAAGACTGCTCAGTGACTTTATGCGGTTGTCGCAAGAAGCCAGCACCTCCAAGCGTGGCATCTCCAGGCAGACACAAATGTCCTTCAGGTCGCTGCCAAACACGTTCATTCCGACAACGCCCCGGAAGTTTCATTTTTACGAGGTGTGCTTTTCGTTTTCGCCGTACCAATATGTAAATATAAAAATAAAAAAATTAAAAAAAAAACCGGGGACATTTAAAATACTTTAAAAAGTAACCTTGCACATATGGGATAATCCTGCGTTGCGGACATTACATCTATACGCTTTGGACTCTCAATTTAATAGTCTAAAACTATTGGAGGAGTTTCCAAAGAGCAAAAAAGCTCCTGGCCTAAGGGGAACACCCACCCCGCACCCACCGTCAGGTGACCAGCAGAACACTCTCGTGGATCAGCAGTCGATCTCAGCAGCCCCTCAAATGTTGTTGAGATCGGCAGCTAAAAAAGATTCGGAATCCGATCCAACCACAGTGGAGTGTATACAAACAGCTACGCCTTAAAATTCCGATTTGTCCGCAGTGGTTTTACAACCTGTGAATTCACTGAATACCCTTAGCTTACCGCCACAAGGGAATATTAAGTCCGGACTACAGGGCCATAGTGGTTCTGCAGACGCACAATCTGCACCGCTAAAACCCCTTTCAGTGGTTCCACAAAGGAAACAAATATTTGTTTCTCGGCTTTGCTCAGATCAAACACCTTCTGATGTTTTGTCTTATATACAAGGCAAAACCAAAGCCGATAAAGTAAAGGTGCAAAAATTTAATTTTTCATATGCTAGAGATATTTTATCTTTTAAAATCTCTGTACCAAACGAGCTCTTTTCTACCATATGCTCCGGCGAGTTCTGACTGGATGATTTGGTGGTAAAGGAGTTCGAAGCTAAAATAAACAAGAAAGACCCCTATAGTCTGGTTTCCCGACTATAAGATTTGCGATACTCATTTGCCCTCATTAAATAAACAAAACGAGAAAAAACGATAGAGTCGCCACCTATTGGGCTACATAATCTAAATTTTTAAATTTTACATTCACAAACACGTGTATGTAATATATGTATGTAGACTAGATTTAAGGCATAGCAAAATGTTCTATAACTTCTTCATTATTTATTAGAGAATAAAATGGTTCGGAATGTAGTAAGACAGTGCACATATCATTATATTTCTTTTAAAACCTCAAAGATTGCATAAAAAATGAGAGCGCCACAGATTTTCGCGGTTTGTGGGCGGTAAAAGGGGCGTGGTCAAGTTTTGAAACAAACTTGATCTGCGCTTTGTTTCTAGAAGTCTGTGTGCAAAATTTGGTGGTTCTAGCTTTTATAGTTCCCGAGCTCTTGACGTTTGTACTGAAGGACGGACGGACGGACAAACATTTGATCGTTTACAGTATTTGCTTACTCTTCGAGTATCGCAAATAAAAAAAAAAGGCCAGTGGGAATAAAACTTCCCAATCGTGGCTTGGCAACTGTACCTGCATCAAAAAACTAACATGTTACCTCCTACTTTTCTATCAAAATGCAAGAGGCTTCCGAAGTAAGCTAGCTAAATTGTATTCTGATAGCCTATCATATGTATCTCATGTTATTGTGTTTACGGAGACTTTGTTAAAATCGGAGATTCTAAGAACACAGTATATAGGTCTGACAAGAACTGCAAAACCATCGATGGTTAAAACGATATTATCGATGGTTTAGTATATCGATGGTGAAATAAAACCATCGACATATCGTTGTACCACTACTTCGAAACTGACGCGCTTAAAATTTGTAAGTATTTTGTGAAAAAATTTTTATATATTGTATTAATTCTTTATTAACAAAAATCAGTGGGTCAAAGAATAAGCCACTTATTTGATATCTATTTTTGATTTTTTTTTTTGTTCTTAATTTTTATGTTGTAGGACATAGATAGTATATGTAGGAGATGTATAACAAGAAAGAAAATGTAAAAGAAACTGTACCTAAAGCATTAAGAAAGAGAAAGAATAAAGAACAAAAGAATCTACGCACGAGGTTA
Source organism: Drosophila oshimai (assembly GCA_018150695.1). Taxonomy (NCBI): domain Eukaryota; kingdom Metazoa; phylum Arthropoda; class Insecta; order Diptera; family Drosophilidae; genus Drosophila; species Drosophila oshimai. The sequence goes on along the minus strand of JAECWM010000302.1, from coordinate 1,744,821 downwards.
TTTGTAGTTCCTTTTACTTGCATAATTGCTGAGAGCGTGGATTGAGAACGAGAGAGAGTGTCGTCTCAGCCGAGTGTGGCGCGGTCATGGTCAAGGTTAAGGTCTCTGAGAGAGAGAGAGAAGGACCAAAAGGGAATTGCAAATGAGACAGAGATAAAAAGGGAATTGGCAATTGGAATGTGCAATACGCTTTGGAATGTGCCAGAAGAAGCCGGCAGAAGGAAGCCGACTTCACTTTGCTTTTGAGATTTGAACGGAGACGACTTTGACCGCGACTCACTGCGCATCTGCAACTAAAATGCTAGAAGGAGACCAGTAAATGTCTCAGCCCCTGACATCAGAAGTGGGATCGGCTCAGGCCCAGCGTGATAGTGAATGGCGAGCTCTGTTGGAAGCACAAAATCTACGATTCATCGAAATACTACAAATAATGCAGCAGCCTGCTTCAACAACAACAAGTGAAAAATCAATGAGACTGCCAAAGTTTAATCCAGACGCGGCTGAAGCTGACGCCAGCGCGTGGCGCAAAACAGCCGACATGATTCTCACGGAGCATCCTCTGGAGAGCAGTGCGCTGGTTATGTCGCTCAGTGGAGCACTAGAAGGGAGCGCTTCCCAATGGCTTGCACAGATCAGCTATGCTGGCATTACCTGGCCACAATTCCAAGAGTTGTTTGTTCAGCGCTACGACGATTCTGAGACGCCGGCCGCCATCTCTTCCGACTGGAAGAAATTCAAGGTACACACACCAATGAAGTGCCATTACTGTGGAATTTCCGGACACAAAGTGCTGGAATGCCGTAAAAGGAAGGCAGAACAATCAAAACCAAATCAATCGTTTGGAAGACCACTGGCGGGACGAGACAGGACTGGAGTGACTTGCTTTAAATGTGGAATCGTAGGTCATATTGCATCCGCATGTATGAAGGGAACAGCAGCATCGAGTAGCAGCATGAACGAGAAGCGAGTAGATGTCTGTGCAGTGTTGGAGCCCAAGGGAATTTTATATCAATTTGGTGAGGCCTTTCCATTCGTCTTCAACTCGGGTGCCGAGTGCTCCTTAATAAAGAAAAAGTTAGCAGATAAACTTGCCGGAAAAAGATTTAATAATTTAGTCATTCTAAAAGGAATTGGTGCAAATGTTGTACACTGTAATTTACAAATACTGTCCACCATACAAATTTGTCAGTTTAATTTGGAAATCATGTTTAATGTAGTTATGGACGAGCATTTGAAACATGACATAATGATTGGTTGTGAAATCTTGGCACTTGGCTTTGGCATAACGATGGATGCTGATAAATTTAATATTTTTAAAACTAAACAAATTAATTCAATATCCGATGAAACTATTACAAATTATGATAAGCTATTTGATGAAAATTATGATTTAAGTGATAATGATAAGTTTAAATTGAAGAACATTTTTGATCAATACACTGAACATTTTATTATTGGAATACCGAGCAGACGTGTCACGACAGGAGAATTAGAAATTCGTTTGTTAGATGCCAACAAGACTGTGCAGAGACGTCCATATCGACTTGGCGTAGATGAAAAAGAATTAGTTAGAGATCAAATCAAAGAAAGTAAGTAATTCTCCATTCGCGAGTCCAATTTTGTTAGTTTAGAAGAAAGATGGCAGTGATCGTTTGTGCATAGATTATAGAGAGCTAAATGCAAATACAGTGTCTGAGAAATATCCTTTGCCTCTAATATCAGATCAAGTAAACAGACTGCGTGGGGGTAAATTCTTCTCTTATTTAGATATGTCTAGTGGGTTTTATCAGATTCCAATAAATGCAGGATCTATAGAGCGAACTGCTTTTGTAACCCCTGAGGGCCAGTACGAGTTTCTATCTATGCCATTTGGGCTGAAGTATGCCTCTTCGATTTTTCCGCGAGCTATAGCCCGAGCACTGGGTGACCTGGCGTACTCCTACGCAATTGTGTACATTGATGATGTATTGATAGTAGCAAAGTCAAAAGAGGAAGCATTTGAAAGATTGACAGTTGTGAGCCTTTATCGGAAGCAGGATTTTCATTTAATATAAAAAAATGCTCTGAAATAGAATATTTTGGCTACATGGTCAAGGACGGTAGTATTGAACCAAATCCGCGAAAAATACAATCTCTTGCTGGACTATCTCAACCAAAGAATGTTTCACAATTGCGACAATTTATAGGCTTAGCGTCGTACTTCCGTAAATTTGTCCCACTTTTCTCTGAACAGATGAAACCATTATATCAGTTGACTTCCAAAATTAGTAGTTTCGTTTGGAAAGCTGAGCATGAAGAAATACGTCAGAAGATCATCTCAGTACTAACTCATGATCCGGTTTTAATTATTTTTGATCCACAATATCCCATAGAGCTGCGTACAGATGTAAGTGCAAGTGGCTATGGTGCCATTCTCATGCACAAAATAGACGGTAAGCCTAGAGTGGTCGAATACTTTAGCAAGTGTACATCGCCCCCAGAATCCAGGTATCATTCATACGAATTAGAAACCCTGGCAGTATACAACGCTGTAAAAAGTTTCCGGCATTACCTTCACGGTCGAAAGTTTGTAATATTTACAGATTGTAATTCATTGAAAGCAAGTCGTACTAAAGTAGAACTAACGCCGAGAGTTCACCGTTGGTGGGCATATTTACAATCATTTGATTTCACTGTAGAGTACCGCAAGGGAAATCGCATGGCGCACGTGGACTTTTTATCCAGAAATCCGATTGTCACTGAATGTGAGACAATAAATAGAGTACCCGAAGTCCGCATCGACCTGACAGAGGTGACAGACAACTGGCTTGTAGCTGAGCAGCAGCGTGATTCGTGTGTAAGAGAAATTATAGCCCAGTTGAATGATGGAGTGTTGCAAGAGAGTTTAGCGAAGACGTATGAGCTAAGAGCAGGAATTCTATATCGGAAAATTCAGAGAAATGGAAAAACACGCTGTCTACCTGTAATCCCAAGAGCCTTTAGGTGGTCTGTAGTAAATCATGTCTATGAAGCAATCATGCATTTGGGGTCGCAGAAAACGTTAGACAAGGTTTATGAGCAGTATTGGTTCGAGCATATGTCCAAGTATGTACGAAAATTTGTAGAGAATTGCATTACATGCAAACTAGCAAAGCCTTCATCAGGGAAAATTCAAATGGAATTGCATCCAATTCCGAAAGTTGAGATATCTTGGCATACTGTGCACATTGATATTAGTGGAAAGCTGAGTGGTAAAAATGCAACCAAGGAATATGTCATAGTACAAATAGACGCATTTACTAAATTTGTTCACTTATATCATACTTTGTCTTTAGATGCTGAAAACTGTATTAAGGCTGTAAAATCGATAATATCACTTTTTAGGGTACCTACCCGTATCATAGCAGATCAAGGCAGGAGTTTCGCTTGTGGAAAATTTCGTGAGTTCCGTTCAATGCATAAAATAGAATTACATTTGATAGCAACAGGTGCAAGTAGGGCCAATGGACAGGTTGAAAGGGTCATGAGCACGATGAAGAGTATGTTGACAGCGGTAGAGATAGGTGAACGTTCCTGGCAGGATGCACTCAGTGAAGTACAGTTAGCCATGAATTGTACAACGAACAGGGTAACAAAGTATAGCCCATTAGAATTATTGATTGGAAGAGAGGCCAGGCCAATGGGCTTATTGCCAATAAATGAAGAAACTAAAATAGATTGTAAGCAAGCGAGGGCTCAGGCCAAAGAAAATATTGAAATTAATGCGAAATATGAAAAGAATCGAGTTGATAAGAATAAGGCCAAGAATGTAAAACACAAGGTTGACGATCATGTCTTGCTTAGAAGTGAAGAGCGGCATCAGACCAAATTGGATCTTAAGTTCAAAGGACCTTTTGTAGTTGCCGAGTTGTTGGAAGGTGATCGTTACGTGTTAAAATCGTTAACTAGCAAGCGAACCTATAAGTATTCGCACGAGAGTTTAAGAAGGCTGCCAGACGAGCAGATCTCTGATAAGACTATTAAGGAAAGTGACAGTGGTGAAAAAGACACTCGTCATGAGACATCAAACACAGGGGCTAGATTTGATCAACAATAGTCATGCCTGGTATGGATAATATTGTGTGATGCAGTTTGGATCTGAGCAGATCGTGGCACTAAAGGTGCAAAGCGTCGCGTGGGGCGGCAAGAGCCGTTTGATAACGAGGATAGCCAAATGGTTTGGGTTTGCGCAGAAGAGTACGAGCTACTGAAAGAGAGTTGAACTAGGTCAAGCCAAAGGCACAAGTGTAGAACCAGGAGTGTTCTGTCATGGTGTGTGGTGCAGTTGACTAGTGTGACAAGTTTGATTTGATATGATGTGAAAAAGCGAGATAGCCTGCGAAACCGACATTTGATGACGCAATTTATAGATTGTGTGTGTAGACTATTTGTTAAGCTAAGAATGAAAGATGAAAAGAGAAATAAAGCAAGAATGATACCAACCTAGTGTTACAGTATGCACACGAAGACGTGTAAAAGTCAGGATGGCCGTGTCGGAGATGTATAACAAGAAAGAAAATGTAAAAGAAACTGTACCTAAAGCATTAAGAAAGAGAAAGAATAAAGAACAAAAGAAACTACGCACGAGGTTATTTGTGGTTCCTTTTACTTGCATAATTGCTGAGAGCGTGGATTGAGAACGAGAGAGAGTGTCGTCTCAGCCGAGTGTGGCGCGGTCATGGTCAAGGTTAAGGTCTCTGAGAGAGAGAGAGAGAGAAAGGACCAAAAGGGAATTGCAAATGAGAGAGAGATGAAAAGTGAATTGGTAATTGGAATGTGCAATACGCTTTGGAATGTGCCAGAAGAAGCCGGCAGAAGGAAGCCGACTTCACTTTGCTTTTGAGATTTGAACGGAGACGACTTTGACCGCGACTCACTGCGCATCTGCAACTAAAATGCAAGAAGGAGACCAGGAAATGTCTCAGCCCCTGACATATACATATAAATACAAATACACAAAAGCACACTCATGTAAATAAGCTAACATAATTATCAATAAGCATATACATTAACAATATCTGTAAGTGAGCTGTAAGCTCTCTCAATAAAGGGCATTCGCATTTTGACTCTCAAAGAGATCGCACGTAATTTGGAACGATCAGGCCGCCTACAATTTGGGATAGTAACCAAAGCTTACAAACAGTGAGATTTTTTTATTACAAGAACATCATATTTAAACTGGTGTGAAGACAAAAAGGGCAGGAAACAAATACTTTCAATACAAAACGTACTTAAAAAATAATTCAAATAACACGCGGTAGGTTTATCTGCGAACCACCGTTAGTTTTTGTGTGCCTGCCATGCCTCCAGTACGACAACAGCAAGAAGCAATGGAAACACGCAGCGCAAAAGTTAAAAAGGGCGAGGAACAGGCACCGGCAGACAGTGAAGCCAAAATCGACGAAACCAGCAACAACAACGTGTTGAATACCGAAGCACACAACGAGAAGGCAAAACAGCAAAGGTCAAAGAGGAAAGTGGAACAGACACGGCAGAGAATCGAAGTAAATGTCGAACTGCAGAAACTGAAGAAAAAGATGGAACAGTTACGACAGGAAAATGAAGCAATAAAGAAGGCTGCAAAAGAAAGGGAGCAGACAGAAAAAGGCGAGGTGGATAGCGTGAATATCGAGATGCTGAAACTAACAGAAGAAATGGAACAGTTATTGCTGGAGAACGAAACTCTGAAAAAAGATGAAAAAGAGAGAGAGAACAAAGAGAGCGAAGTGTTAATTGTTGCCCACTCAGACTCAACCAATGTTTCGCTTAACATAATTAAAGACATGTTGCCAGAGTTCGACAATAAAATGCCAGCCAACATTTTGGTTACACAGTTTAAAACTGTTGCTGAAATACACAACCTTGAGATGCTGAAACTAAGAGAAGAAATGGAACAGTTATTGCTGGAGAACGAAACTCTGAAAAAAAGATGAAAAAGAGAGAGAGAACAAAGAGAGCGAGGTGTTTATTGTTGCCCGCTCAGACTCAACCAATGTTGCGGCTGCTGATCATGACGAAGCTAAAGGGATAAGCACTTACATGGTTGTATGCTACCAGTGATCGGCCCAGCTTGCCAATAAATGAAATTTTGGATCAGTTGGTTGAAAAATTTGGCGAAAAACAAAACAAGATGTGCCTAAGACGAGAGTTTGAGAAACGCAAGTGGCTCGAAGCTGAAAATTTTGCCACGTACTACAATCAAAAAATTTTGCTAGCTCCTCAAATTCAATTGGATGAGGAAGAACTCCTAGACAATATTATAGAGGGCATTCCAGACGACCATTTACGTCAGCAGGCACACATGCAGACGGCTCAGGTGCTGAAAGCATTTGAAAAAATAACACTTCCGAAAAGGGCAGCGACTTCAGTGAATGTGGAGAAGGTGAGGGCAGATGGACAACGTTTGAAGGGAGCAGCACGTTGCTACAATTGCAACTCCTTGGGCCGTTTCGCAGCAGAGTGCCGAAAACCAAAGAGGGAACACGGATCCACGCCTGTGGCAGCTTGGATCATCACATAGCCACATGCGACCAGAAGAAGAAGCAGACAAACGATTTTGTAAGGTATTTTAATTTACAGTTTAGAGCAAAGACTAAAGTTAATATTTTTGCATAGTGTCTCATCGATTCAGGGAGCCCGATAAGATTCATAAAAATATCATGCTTTGAAGAATTTTTGATGGAATATAATAATGAAGAAGAAACGAATACTCGAAGTAATTTTGAGGGAAACAAGAAAAGCTGTGTTAATGTAAATAAGAACAACTACTTTAATAATTTCAATTTCGATATCTTTGGAAAACCTAAACATTCTGAAGTAAATTCTTTTTATTTGCGATACTCGAAGAGTAAGCAAATACTGTAAACGATCAAATGTCTGTCTGTCCGTCCGTCCGTCCGTCCGTCCGTCTGTCCGTACAAACATCGAGATCTCGGGAACTATAAGAGCTAGAGCCACCAAATTTTGCACACAGACTTCTATAAGCAAGGCGCAGATCAAGTTTGTTTCAAAACCTGACCACGCCCTTTTTTACGCCCACAAACCGCGAAAATCTGTGGCGCCCTCATTTTTTATGCAATCGTTACGGTTTAAAAAGAAATATGATGATATGTGCACTGTCTTACTACATTCCGAACCATTTTGTGCTCTAATAAAAAATAAAGAAGTTATAGAACATTTTGCTATGCCTTATACAAATGTTGTTAATGTAGCCCCATAGGTGGCGACTCTATCGTTTTTTTTTTCGTTTTGTTTTTTTTAAAGAGGGAAAATGAGTATCGCAAATCTTATAGTCGGGAAACCCGACTATAGCGTTCTTTCTTGTTTTGGTATAAATAAAAGCGAACTGAATATCTGTGTTAAAATAATTTGTTTTATGCCTGTTAAAAATAAAGAGGTTGAAATTGAAATGTATATCGTGGCAGACCAACCAATGAGATGTGATGCAGTTCTAGGGAGGAATTTCATTAAAGCATTTAATTATAAGCTGATAAGTTCAATGATCAATAATAGAGATCAATTTGTTTATTGAATCTTCTTTAGAAGAGACTTACAATAAGTATTCAAATCTTAACCTATACTATATTATAATTGTTAATTGGTTAATGGCCCTAAGTTGGGCCGGAGTGGACGGTCGTTGCGCAGTAACCGAGAGTGGTTACTGAGCCGCCTGAGCTGCCTGGCTAGTTGGTTTGGATGTAATGATAGTCTAGCTTTGTACTTCGAAACTTTACTATCAATTTCTTCTTTAACGGGTGTAATATCCAGGTCCCTATGGATATTTGCGTTGCGAATATACCAGGGGGCCCCAGTTATTGTTCGCAGTATCTTCGACTGTATTCGTTGGATGATTTCTATGTTGCTACTGCTTGCGTTTCCCCAGAGTTCGGACCCGTACATCCAGGTTGGCTTTAAACAAGAGTTGTAAGTAAGTACTTTGAGTTCCAGTGGCAGGGGTCAGCGGGAATTGATGAGCCAGTGGAAACTTTTGGCCTTGAGTTTTAGGGAATTTTTTTTCGCTTCAATGTGCTTTCTTCAGGTTAGCCGCCTGTCTAAGTGGATGCCCAGGTATGTGACTTCGTCGACTCGGGGGATTTCTTTGTTGTTTAGGGCCAGTGGTGGGCAGTTTGCCCGATTGAGTGTAAACGTAATATGTTTGCATTTTTGTTCGTTGACTTGTATGCGCCAATCTGCTAGCCATTTTTCTACGGCCCCCAGGTGGTTTTTAAATAAGCTGTTGCTGTTTTTGGACATTTTGAACGACTGGTTATAGCTGTGTCATCAGCAAAGGTGGATAGAGTTGTCTGCAACCTGTTGGTCCGAGGTTGGTTGTTGGCGCCTTGATCTCTTGACTCTTGATCTCTTTATAGAAGGGGCACCCCCTGTAATTAGCAGTGTGGTTTCCACCACAGTTGCTAAATTTTCTCAGTGCTGGGTCTTCTTTGTACCCGTGCAAGCAACGCAGACTGGTCGCAAAGTGCAAGAACTTTTTGTGTGCCCAAACTCTTGGCAGTTTGTACACTGTACCGGGCCGTTTTGTTTTTGCAACTCCTCTACGTTTGTTCTTCGATGAAGTAGGTATTGCAGTTTGTATATGGGGTGCGCTGCGTTTTTCTTCAGAGTAGTCGCGTCTGGTTTGAGTTCAATCTTGAAGAGTGGCTGAGGAATTTTCGCCCTGTTGGTTATGTTCATAACGTTTTTAACGTCAAAACCATTTTCTTTAAGTCCTTCAGCTATATCAGCTGCCGGGACGGTTGACTCGATACCCTTTATTACAACTTGAAGTCCTTTGCTACTTCTGAGTTGGTAGGTGTAATAATTAACACGCTCACTGTCCAAGGAGTTTGTTACAGAGCGGTAGTTGGCTTCATTGGTGATCTGGAGCTTTGTTTCAGATATATTACCTCTTTTTAAAAAAGTAACATAAAAGTTGTTTTGCTCAATTTCTTGCTTAAGTTTATTAATTAGATCTGAACAATTTTGATTTCTAATGAACATAGGTGGTGGCTTTACAATTTTAATGGCTTGGGGTGGTTGACCCTCATCTTTTTCGAGCTCGCCAAGTATGGCAAATTTGTTTTCAGAAGTTGCCTTAGTGGTGTTGTTTGAAGTTTTCGTAAGTTTAGGCAAATTTGCTTCTCTAGCTTTTTGCGGACTAAGTTTTCTTTTAATTTGTACATACCGATCGATCCCAGTCTGTACGAGCGTAGATTGTGGGAGCTCTGCAGCAGAAGCGAGTGTTGCTCGCGATGCCAGAATCGGCCACACGTTGGTCGATATTGAAGTTGTTGTTGTTGTAGTCGATACGACAGTTGTTATTGAGGGCACCGTATTAGTGAGCGCACAAGCTGATGTAGTCGGTGCGTATATAGGTGGAAGGGGGGAAGGGCATTGCAAACTCCATGACTGCGTTGGAGCAGCGCAGCTTAAGTTGGTTAATATTGCTGGCGAAAGAGACCGAGCTCTCTCAGTAGCGGGCGGCGACATGTTGACATGCACTTGTTGTTGCGTTATTTACTGTCTCCGATGAGACAATTGCTAAGTGTGCATTATTTTTCGAAGACGAAGACAGTTGAAGCGAACACAGTCGACGCGCGTCTTGCTGTTGTTGTTGTTGTACACGACTTTGACTCACTGGCTTGCTGTTGGCACTTTTCAATAACGTACCCGCAGGCATTGTTATTTAGTTTAATTTATTTAAATCTTTGTATTTATTATTAGACTAGCGGGCCCAAAAATGAAATATTCTACTTTTTTTTATATAAAATGAATGCATTGTATTTACAAATTATTAATGTTAATCCACGTTTTTGATGGTCATTTAATTTGGGAACATTCAAATTCACAAATGTTCGCAATTCATTGGGATCATACTCTCGTTCACGTTGCAGTTCTCTATCAAATAAATCATGCATTGGACATTTATTTTGGGAACAGCGATTCCCGAAGAAGCAAGTGCCAATGCAATTTTTCGTTCGGATCGAATAGCTGCCAAAATCTGTGATATCATAAATGTTTTTCCCGTACCACCAGGCGCATCCACCAACTTCATTTTGTACAGCTTGCATGATGGTATCATTTTCGCTATTGTAAGCGAAAGCAGCATATTCCATCTCTTGCACAGCACGACGTGAAAGTCGTGTCGTTCGTCTCGATGCTGGATTTAATGGATTTGGATCTGTCGATCTATGACGACGTGCGTTTCGTAATTATTATTCTTGATTTTGTTGTGAGAGTTGCTCTACACCTTGCGATCTCCTTTGACTAAATTTATAGGTTGAATTACGCGTACGTCGACCTATAGTTGATCGTCTTGTTGGTGGCATTGGCTAAATGGAAGATGCAATATGATGAAATTATGGTACAAAATCACTTTTCACTATGTTTTCTTGAATCCAAACACATTTTTTGCACACTGAAGGTCACCTTTTAAATTATCAATACTTACCAATATTTATAAAACTATAAATAAAAAATCACTTGTAATTAAATTCCAATTGGAAAGCAGCGGATGTATGACCGACTGTATCAGAATCCAGGAGTGAATGAAAGTGATTTTCAAACATGTTCATCTGTTTGACATTTGAACGCTGGATAGGTTGGATAAATGTTTTTCGTTAGGTCAAACCGAAAATTAACCTTTTTTTTTTTTAAACCGCGAATGGCTGGACCAATTTTGGATTTCAAAATCAACTTACAATCATCACTCCTCCCTGCACCTTCACTAAAAATTATATGGCAATGTACACTTCTTTGCTATGTGCGTTGGGTTTTGGCCCCACCACCACCCACGACCGGGTGTAAATGGCAAATTTTGTCCAACTTTTTTTTGTGGACCATCCTCTGCCGAAAAATTCGCGGTATCAAAGTAAAAGAGTTAAAACCGCTTTACTTTTAATATCAATGATGACAAAAAAAAGTTGAAACCGCGAATTCTTCAGCAGAGTATGGTCCACATTGGTCCTTTACATTCAATATCAATGATAACAAAAAAAAAAGTGCAGCCGCGAATTCTTCAGCAAGGATGGTCCACATTGGTCCTTTACCTTTAATATCAATGATGACAAAAAAAAGTTGAAACCGCGAATTCTTCAGCAGAGGATGGTCCACATTGGTCCTTTACCTTAAATATCAATGATGACAAAAATAAGTTGAAACCGCGAATTCTTCAGCAGAGGATGGTCCACATTGGTCCTTTACCTTTAATATCAATGATGACAAAAAAAAGTTGAAACCGCGAATTCTTCAGCAGAGGATGGCCCACATTGGACTTTTACTTTTAATATCAATGATGACATACAAAAGTTGAAACCGCGAATTCTTCAGCAGAGTATGGAATACATTGGTCCTTTACATTCAATATCAATGATAACAAAAAAAAGTTAAAACCGCGAATTCTTCAGCAGAGGATGGTCCACATTGGTCCTTTACCTTTAATATCAATGATAACAAAAAAAAGTTAAAACCGCGAAATCTTCAGCAGAGGATGGTCCACATTGGTCCTTTACCTTAAGGCAGTCCTCTACCGTCAGGCCTCAATTTCGAGCCTATTTTCAAAAATTGATTGGGAAAGAACTACTGAAGATAATTTCATGAACTTTTTTTTATTTTATTGGTACATCTGTCGACTTTAAAATCAGTTAATCAAAAAGTATGCCCAGTGGTTCTGTTGTCCTTGGGATGACCTTGAAATGTCCCTCTCAAATTTGGAGGCCCGACTTGGTGGCAAGGTTTTTCCGATGTCGTTGTCAGAAATGAAGAAAGTAAAATTTGTTTATAATTATTGTTACCTTGGCTATGTTTGGCCGATCGGGATTTTTTTATCTCGAAATTTGTAAAAAAAATACAACTTTTTACAAAAATTTTCAATTTTACCATGTTTTTTCATAGTTTAGAAGCTGTAAAAATTCGAAAAATTAAAATTTTCAAAATCCATCGGCCAAACATAGCGACATGTTTTCTGAATAATTGTGCCAAAAATGAGATGAATCCGATAAATATTACTGGAAGAAAGCTTACCATCCATTTCAAAAAAGTCAATTTTTGGGAAAACGCGTTTAAAGACAAAGTAGCGCTTGGAAACGGCCGCGAGTGCATGACGTCAAAGTCGCGAAAACCCATGAAGGAATGCTTTTTTCGCGAAACGCTTTTACTGGCGTATTTCTAAGATCGTCTTCTTTCAAATTATGCAAAAAAAAAAATTGTATTTTTTCAAACCGCGACGGTAGAGGACTGCCTTAAATATCAATGATAACAAAAAAAATTTGAAACCGCGAATTCTTCAGCAGAGGATGGTCCACATTGGTCCTTTACCTTTAATATCAATGATGACAAAAAAAAGTTGAAACCGCGAATTCTTCAGCAGAGGATGGTCCACATTGGTCCTTTACCTTTAATATCAATGATAACAAAAAAAGTTAAAACCGCGAATTCTCCAGCAGAGGATGGTCCACATTGGTCTTTACCTTTAATATCAATGATAACAAAAAAAAGTTAAAACCGCGAGTTCTTCCGCAGAGGATGGTCCACATTGGTCCTTTACCTTTAATATCAATGATAACAAAAAAAAGTTGAAACCGCGAATTCTTTAGCAGAGGATGGTCCACATTGGTCCTTTACCTTTTATATCAATGATAACAAAAAAAAAGTTGAAGCCGCGAGTTCTTCAGCAGAGGATGGTCCACATTGGTCCTTTACCTTTAATATCAATGATAACAAAAAAAAATGGAAACCGCAAATTCTTCAGCAGAGGATGGTCCACATTGGTCCTTTACCTTTAATATCAATGATGACAAAAAAAAGTTGAAACCGCGAATTCTTCAGCAGAGGATGGTCCACATTGGACCTTTACCTTTAATATCAATGATAACAAAAAAAGTTAAAACCGCGAATTCTCCAGCAGAGGATGGTCCACATTGGTCTTTACCTTTAATATCAATGATAACAAAAAAAAGTTAAAACCGCGAGTTCTTCCGCAGAGGATGGTCCACATTGGTCCTTTACCTTTAATATCAATGATAACAAAAAAAAGTTGAAACCGCGAATTCTTTAGCAGAGGATGGTCCACATTGGTCCTTTACCTTAAATATCAATGATGACAAAAATAAGTTGAAACCGCGAATTCTTCAGCAGAGGATGGCCCACATTGGACTTTAACTTTTAATGTCAATGATGACAAAAAAAAAAGTTGAAACCGCGAATTCTTCAGCAGAGGATGGCCCACATTGGACTTTTACTTTTAATATCAATGATTACAAACAAAAGGTGAAACCGCGACCACATTGGACCTTTACCTTTAATATCAATGATAACAAAAAAAGTTAAAACCGCGAATTCTCCAGCAGAGGATGGTCCACATTGGTCCTTTACCTTTTAAATATCAATGATAACAAAAAAAGTTAAAACCGCGAGTTCTTCCGCAGAGGATGGTCCACATTGGTCCTTTACCTTTAATATCAATGATAACAAAAAAAAGTTGAAACCGCGAATTCTTTAGCAGAGGATGGTCCACATTGGTCCTTTACCTTTTATATCAATGATAACAAAAAAAAAGTTGAAGCCGCGAATTCTTCAGCAGAGGATGGTCCACATTGGTCCTTTACCTTTAATATCAATGATAACAAAAAAAAATTGAAACCGCAAATTCTTCAGCAGAGGATGGTCCACATTGGTCCTTTACCTTTAATATCAATGATGACAAAAAAAAGTTGAAACCGCGAATTCTTCAGCAGAGGATGGCCCACATTGGACTTTTACTTTTAATATCAATGATGACAAAAAAAAAGTTGAAACCGCGAATTCTTCAGCAGAGGATGGCCCACATTGGACCTTTACTTTTAATATCAATGATTACAAACAAAAGTTGAAACCCCGAATTCTTCAGCAGAGGATGGTCCACATTGGACCTTTACGTTTAATATCAATGATAACAAAAAAAGTTAAAACCGCGAATTCTCCAGCAGAGGATTGTCCACATTGGTCTTTACCTTTAATATCAATGATAACAAAAAAAAGTTAAAACCGCGAGTTCTTCAGCAGAGGATGGTCCACATTGGTCCTTTACCTTTAATATCAATGATAAAAAAAAAAGTTGAAACCGCGAATTCTTTAGCAGAGGATGGTCCACATTGGTCCTTTACCTTTAATATCAATGATAACAAAAAAAAGTTGAAGCCGCGAATTCTTCAGCAGAGGATGGTCCACATTGGTCCTTTACCTTTTAATATCAATGATAACAAAAAAAAGTTGAAGCCGCGAATTCTTCAGCAGAGGATGGTCCACATTGGTCCTTTACCTTTAATATCAATGATGACAAAAAAAGTTGAAACCGCGAATTCTTCAGCAGAGGATGGTCCACATTGGACCTTTACCTTTAATATCAATGATAACAAAAAAAGTTAAAACCGCGAATTCTCCAGCAGAGGATGGTCCACATTGGTCTTTACCTTTAATATCAATGATAACAAAAAAAAGTTAAAACCGCGAGTTCTTCCGCAGAGGATGGTCCACATTGGTCCTTTACCTTTAATATCAATGATAACAAAAAAAAGTTGAAACCGCGAATTCTTTAGCAGAGGATGGTCCACATTGGTCCTTTACCTTTAAATATCAATGATGACAAAAAAAAGTTGAAACCGCGACTTCTTCAGCAGAGAATGGTCCACATTGGTCCTATACTTTTAATATCAATGTTGACAAAAAAAAAGTTGAAACCGCGAATTCTTCAGCAGAGGATGGCCCACATTGGTCCTTTACTTTTAACATCAATGTTGAAAAAAAAAAAGTTGAAACCGCGAATTCTTCAGCAGAGGATGGCCCACATTGGTCCTTTACCTTTAATATCAATGATGACAAAAAAAGATGAAACCGCGAATTCTTCAGCAGAGGATGGTCCACATTGGTCCTTTACCTTTAATATCAATGATAACAAAAAAAGTTAAAACCGCGAGTTCTTCCGCAGAGGATGGTCCACATTGGTCCTTTACCTTTAATATCAATGATAACAAAAAAAGTTGAAACCGCGAATTCTTTAGCAGAGGATGGTCCACATTGGTCCTTTACCTTTAATATCAATGATAACAAAAAAAAATTGAAACCGCGAATTCTTCAGCAGAGGATGGTCCACATTGGTCCTTTTCCTTTAATATCAATGATAACAAAAAAAGTTGAAACCGCAAATTCTTCAGCAGAGGATGGTCCACATTGGTCCTTTACTTTTAATATCAATGATGACAAAAAAAGTTGAAACCGCGAATTCTTCAGCAGAGGATGGCCCACATTGGTCCTTTACTTTTAATATCAATGATGACAAAAAAAAAGTTGAAACCGCGAATTCTTCAGCAGAGGATGGCCCACATTGGTCCTTTACTTTTAATATCAATGATAACAAAAAAAGTTGAAACCGCGAATTCTTCAGCAGAGGATGGTCCACATTGGTCCTTTACCTTTAATATCAATGATAACAAAAAAAGTTAAAACCGCGAATTCTTCAGCAGAGGATGGTCCACATTGGTCCTTTACCTTTAATATCAATGATAACAAAAAAAGTTAAAACCGCGAATTCTTCAGCAGAGGATGGTCCACATTGGTCCTTTACCTTTAATATCAATGATAAAAAAAAAAGTTGAAACCGCGAATTCTTTAGCAGAGGATGGTCCACATTGGTCCTTTACCTTTAATATCAATGATAACAAAAAAAATTGAAACCGCGAATTCTTCAGCAGAGGATGGTCCACATTGGTCCTTTACTTTTAATATCAATGATGACAAACAAAAAGTTGAAACCGCGAATTCTTCAGCAGAGGATGGTCCACATTGGTCCTTTACCTTTAATATCAATGATAACAAAAAAAGTTAAAACCGCGAATTCTTCAGCAGAGGATGGTCCACATTGGTCCTTTACCTTTAATATCAATGATAACAAAAAAAAGTTAAAACCGCGAATTCTTCAGCAGAGGATGGTCCACATTGGTCCTTTACCTTTAATATCAATGATAACAAAAAAAGTTAAAACCGCGAATTCTTCAGCAGAGGATGGTCCACATTGGTCCTTTACCTTTAATATCAATGATAACAAAAAAAAGTTGAAACCGCGAATTCTTTAGCAGAGGATGGTCCACATTGGTCCTTTACCTTTTATATCAATGATAACAAAAAAAAGTTGAAACCGCGAATTCTTCAGCAGAGGATGGTCCACATTGGTCCTTTACTTTTAATATCAATGATAACAAAAAAAGTTTAAACCGCGAATTCTTCAGCAGAGGATGGTCCACATTGGTCCTTTACCTTTAATATCAATGATAACAAAAAAAATTTGAAACCGCGAATTCTTCAGCAGAGGATGGTCCACATTGGTCCTTTACCTTTAATATCAATGATAACAAAAAAAAGTTGAAACCGCGAATTCTTCAGCAGAGGATGGTCCACATTGGTCCTTTACTTTTAATATCAATGATGACAAACAAAAGGTGAAACCGCGAATTCTTCAGCAGAGGATGGTCCACATTGGTCCTTTACCTTTAATATCAATGATAACAAAAAAAGTTAAAACCGCGAATTCTTCAGCAGAGGATGGTCCACATTGGTCCTTTACCTTTAATATCAATGATAACAAAAAAAAGTTGAAACCGCGAATTCTTCAGCAGAGGATGGTCCACATTGGTCCTTTACCTTTAATATCAATGATAACAAAAAAAAGTTAAAACCGCGAATTCTTCAGCAGAGGATGGTCCACATTGGTCCTTTACCTTTAATATCAATGATAACAAAAAAAATTTGAAACCGCGAATTCTTTAGCAGAGGATGGTCCACATTGGTCCTTTACCTTTTATATCAATGATAACAAAAAAAAAGTTGAAGCCGCGAATTCTTCAGCAGAGGATGGTCCACATTGGTCCTTTACTTTTAATATCAATGATAACAAAAAAAATTAAAACCGCGAATTCTCCAGCAGAGGATGGTCCACATTGGTCCTTTACCTTTAATATCAATGATAACAAAAAAAGTTTGAAACCGCGAATTCTTTAGCAGAGGATGGTCCACATTGGTCCTTTACCTTTAATATCAATGATAACAAAAAAAAGTTGAAACCGCGAATTCTTCAGCAGAGGATGGTCCACATTGGTCCTTTACTTTTAATATCAATGATAACAAAAAAATTTGAAACCGCGAATTCTTCAGCAGAGGATGGTCCACATTGGTCCTTTACCTTAAATATCAATGATGACAAACAAAAGTTGAAACCGCGAATTCTTCAGCAGAGGATGGTCCACATTGGTCCTTTACCTTTAATATCAATGATAACAAAAAAAGTTGAAACCGCGAATTCTTTAGCAGAGGATGGTCCACATTGGTCCTTTACCTTTAATATCAATGATAACAAAAAAAAGTTGAAACCGCGAATTCTTCAGCAGAGGATGGTCCACATTGGTCCTTTACCTTTAATATCAATGATAACAAAAAAAAGTTGAAACCGCGAATTCTTCAGCAGAGGATGGTCCACATTGGTCCTTTACCTTTAATATCAATGATAACAAAAAAAGTTGAAACCGCGAATTCTTCAGCAGAGGATGGTCCACATTGGTCCTTTACCTTTAATATCAATGATAACAAAAAAAAGTTGAAACCGCGAATTCTTTAGCAGAGGATGGTCCACATTGGTCCTTTACCTTTAATATCAATGATAACAAAAAAAAGTTGAAACCGCGAATTCTTTAGCAGAGGATGGTCCACATTGGTCCTTTACCTTTAATATCAATGATAACAAAAAAAGTTGAAACCGCGAATTCTTCAGCAGAGGATGGTCCACATTGGTCCTTTACCTTTAATATCAATGATAGCAAAAAAATTTGAAACCGCGAATTCTTCAGCAGAGGATGGTCCACATTGGTCCTTTACTATCAATATCAATGATAACAAAAAAAAGTTGAAACCGCGAATTCTTTAGCAGAGGATGGTCCACATTGGTCCTTTACCTTTAATATCAATGATAACAAAAAAAAGTTGAAACCGCGAATTCTTCAGCAGAGGATGGTCCACATTGGTCCTTTACCTTTAATATCAATGATAACAAAAAAAGTTGAAACCGCGAATTCTTCAGCAGAGGATGGTCCACATTGGTCCTTTACCTTTAATATCAATGATAACAAAAAAAAGTTGAAACCGCGAATTCTTTAGCAGAGGATGGTCCACATTGGTCCTTTACCTTTAATATCAATGATAACAAAAAAAAAGTTGAAACCGCGAATTCTTCAGCAGAGGATGGTCCACATTGGTCCTTTACCTTTAATATCAATGATGACAAAAAAAGTTGAAACCGCGAATTCTTCAGCAGAGGATGGTCCACATTGGTCCTTTACCTTTAATATCAATGATGACAAAAAAAAGTTGAAACCGCGAATTCTTCAGCAGAGGATGGTCCACATTGGTCCTTTACTTTTAATATCAATGATGAAAAAAAAAAAGTTGAAACCGCGAATTCTTCAGCAGAGGATGGTCCACATTGGTCCTTTACTATCAATATCAATGATAACAAAAAAAAGTTGAAACCGCGAATTCTTTAGCAGAGGATGGTCCACATTGGTCCTTTACCTTTAATATCAATAATGAAAATAAAAATTTGAAACCGCGAATTCTTCAGCAGAGGATGGTCCACATTGGTCCTTTACCTTTAATATCAATGATAACAAAAAAAAGTTGAAACCGCGAATTCTTCAGCAGAGGATGGTCCACATTGGTCCTTTACCTTTAATATCAATGATAACAAAAAAAGTTGAAACCGCGAATTCTTCAGCAGAGGATGGTCCACATTGGTCCTTTACCTTTAATATCAATGATAACAAAAAAAGTTGAAACCGCGAATTCTTCAGCAGAGGATGGTCCACATTGGTCCTTTACCTTTAATATCAATGATAACAAAAAAAAGTTGAAACCGCGAATTCTTCAGCAGAGGATGGTCCACATTGGTCCTTTACTATCAATATCAATGATAACAAAAAAAAGTTAAAACCGCGAATTCTTTAGCAGAGGATGGTCCACATTGGTCCTTTACTTTTAATATCAATGATAACAAAAAAATTTGAAACCGCGAATTCTTCAGCAGAGGATGGTCCACATTGGTCCTTTACCTTTAATATCAATGATAACAAAAAAAAGTTGAAACCGCGAATTCTTCAGCAGAGGATGGTCCACATTGGTCCTTTACCTTTAATATCAATGATGACAAAAAAGTTATTAAACCGCGAATTCTTCAGCAGAGGATGGTCCACATTGGTCCTTTACTTTTAATATCAATGATAACAAAAAAATTGAAACCGCGAATTCTTCAGCAGAGGATGGTCCACATTGGTCCTTTACCTTTAATATCAATGATGACAAAAAAAAAAGTTGAAACCGCGAATTCTTCAGCAGAGGATGGTCCACATTGGACCTTTACTTTTAATATCAATGATTACAAACAAAAGTTGAAACCGCGAATTCTTTACCAGAGGATGGTTCATATTGGTCCTTTACCTTAAATATCAATGATAACCAAAAAAGGTAAAACCGCGAAATCTTCAGCAGAGGATGGTCCACATTGGTCCTTTACCTTAAATATCAATGATAACAAAAAAAATTTGAAACCGCGAATTCTTCAGCAGAGGATGGTCCACATTGGTCCTTTACCTTTAATATCAATGATGACAAAAAAAGTTGAAACCGCGAATTCTTCAGCAGAGGATGGTCCACATTGGTCCTTTACCTTTAATATCAATGATGACAAAAAAAGTTGAAACCGCGAATTCTTCAGCAGAGGATGGTCCACATTGGTCCTTTACTTTTAATATCAATGATAACAAAAAAAGTTGAAACCGCGAATTCTTCAGCAGAGGATGGTCCACATTGGTCCTTTACTTTTAATATCAATGATGACAAAAAAAAGTTGAAACCGCGAATTCTTCAGCAGAGGATGGTCCACATTGGTCCTTTACCTTAAATATCAATGATAACAAAAAAGTTGAAACCGCGAATTCTTCAGCAGAGGATGGTCCACATTGGTCCTTTACCTTTAATATCAATGATAACAAAAAAATTTGAAACCGCGAATTCTTCAGCAGAGGATGGTCCACATTGGTCCTTTACCTTTAATATCAATGATAAAAAAAAAAAGTTGAAACCGCGAATTCTTCAGCAGAGGATGGTCCACATTGGTCCTTTACCTTTAATATCAATGATGACAAAAAAAAGTTGAAACCGCGAATTCTTCAGCAGAGGATGGTCCACATTGGTCCTTTACCTTTAATATCAATGATAACAAAAAAAAGTTGAAACCGCGAATTCTTTAGCAGAGGATGGTCCACATTGGTCCTTTACCTTTAATATCAATGATAACAAAAAAAGTTGAAACCGCGAATTCTTTAGCAGAGGATGGTCCACATTGGTCCTTTACCTTTAATATCAATGATAACAAAAAAAATTTGAAACCGCGAATTCTTCAGCAGAGGATGGTCCACATTGGTCCTTTACCTTTAATATCAATGATAACAAAAAAAAGTTGAAACCGCGAATTCTTCAGCAGAGGATGGTCCACATTGGTCCTTTACCTTTAATATCAATGATAACAAAAAAAGTTGAAACCGCGAATTCTTTAGCAGAGGATGGTCCACATTGGTCCTTTACCTTTAATATCAATGATAACAAAAAAAAATTGAAACCGCGAATTCTTCAGCAGAGGATGGTCCACATTGGTCCTTTACCTTTAATATCAATGATAACAAAAAAAAGTTGAAACCGCGAATTCTTCAGCAGAGGATGGTCCACATTGGTCCTTTACCTTTAATATCAATGATGACAAAAAAAAGTTGAAACCGCGAATTCTTCAGCAGAGGATGGTCCACATTGGTCCTTTACCTTTAATATCAATGATAACAAAAAAAGTTGAAACCGCGAATTCTTTAGCAGAGGATGGTCCACATTGGTCCTTTACCTTTAATATCAATGATAACAAAAAAAATTTGAAACCGCGAATTCTTCAGCAGAGGATGGTCCACATTGGTCCTTTACCTTTAATATCAATGATAACAAAAAAAAAGTTGAAACCGCGAATTCTTCAGCAGAGGATGGTCCACATTGGTCCTTTACCTTTAATATCAATGATGACAAAAAAAGTTGAAACCGCGAATTCTTCAGCAGAGGATGGTCCACATTGGTCCTTTACCTTAAATATCAATGATGACAAACAAAAGTTGAAACCGCGAATTCTTCAGCAGAGGATGGTCCACATTGGTCCTTTACTTTTAATATCAATGATAACAAAAAAAAAGTTGAAACCGCGAATTCTTCAGCAGAGGATGGTCCACATTGGTCCTTTACTTTTAATATCAATGATAACAAAAAAAGTTGAAACCGCGAATTCTTTAGCAGAGGATGGTCCACATTGGTCCTTTACCTTTAATATCAATGATAACAAAAAAAATTTGAAACCGCGAATTCTTCAGCAGAGGATGGTCCACATTGGTCCTTTACCTTTAATATCAATGATAACAAAAAAAAGTTGAAACCGCGAATTCTTCAGCAGAGGATGGTCCACATTGGTCCTTTACCTTTAATATCAATGATAACAAAAAAAGTTGAAACCGCGAATTCTTCAGCAGAGGATGGTCCACATTGGTCCTTTACCTTTAATATCAATGATAACAAAAAAAGTTGAAACCGCGAATTCTTCAGCAGAGGATGGTCCACATTGGTCCTTTACCTTTAATATCAATGATGAAAAAAAAAAGTTGAAACCGCGAATTCTTCAGCAGAGGATGGTCCACATTGGTCCTTTACTTTTAATATCAATGATAACAAAAAAAAGTTGAAACCGCGAATTCTTCAGCAGAGGATGGTCCACATTGGTCCTTTACCTTTAATATCAATGATAACAAAAAAAAATTAAAACCGCGAATTCTTCAGCAGAGGATGGTCCACATTGGTCCTTTACCTTTAATATCAATGATGACAAAAAAAATTTGAAACCGCGAATTCTTCAGCAGAGGATGGTCCACATTGGTCCTTTACCTTTAATATCAATGATAACAAAAAAAGTTGAAACCGCGAATTCTTCAGCAGAGGATGGTCCACATTGGTCCTTTACCTTTAATATCAATGATAACAAAAAAAAAGTTGAAACCGCGAATTCTTCAGCAGAGGATGGTCCACATTGGTCCTTTACCTTTAATACCAATGATAACAAAAATATGTTGAAACCGCGAATTCTTCAGCAGAGGATGGTCAACATTGGTCCTTTACCTTAAATATCAATGATGACAAAAAAAAGTTGAAACCGCGAATTCTTCAGCAGAGGATGGTCCACATTGGTCCTTTACCTTTAATATCAATGATGACAAAAAAAAAATTTGAAACCGCGAATTCTTCAGCAGAGGATGGTCCACATTGGTCCTTTACTTTTAATATCAATGATAACAAAAAAAGTTGAAACCGCGAATTCTTTAGCAGAGGATGGTCCACATTGGTCCTTTACCTTTAATATCAATGATAACAAAAAAAGTTAAAACCGCGAATTCTTCAGCAGAGGATGGTCCACATTGGTCCTTTACCTTTAATATCAATGATAACAAAAAAATTTGAAACCGCGAATTCTTCAGCAGAGGATGGTCCACATTGGTCCTTTACCTTAAATATCAATGATGACAAAAAAAAGTTGAAACCGCGAATTCTTCAGCAGAGGATGGTCCACATTGGTCCTTTACTTTTAATATCAATGATAACAAAAAAAAGTTGAAACCGCGAATTCTTCAGCAGAGGATGGTCCACATTGGTCCTTTACCTTTAATATCAATGATAACAAAAAAAGTTGAAACCGCGAATTCTTTAGCAGAGGATGGTCCACATTGGTCCTTTACCTTTAATATCAATGATAGCAAAAAAATTTGAAACCGCGAATTCTTCAGCAGAGGATGGTCCACATTGGTCCTTTACCTTTAATATCAATGATAACAAAAAAAAAGTTGAAACCGCGAATTCTTCAGCAGAGGATGGTCCACATTGGTCCTTTACCTTTAATATCAATGATAACAAAAAAAGTTAAAACCGCGAATTCTTCAGCAGAGGATGGTCCACATTGGTCCTTTACCTTTAATATCAATGATAACAAAAAAAAGTTGAAACCGCGAATTCTTTAGCAGAGGATGGTCCACATTGGTCCTTTACCTTTAATATCAATGATAACAAAAAAAAGTTGAAACCGCGAATTCTTCAGCAGAGGATGGTCCACATTGGTCCTTTACCTTTAATATCAATGATAACAAAAAAAATTTGAAACCGCGAATTCTTCAGCAGAGGATGGTCCACATTGGTCCTTTACCTTTAATATCAATGATGACAAAAAAAGTTGAAACCGCGAGTTCTTCAGCAGAGGATGGTCCACATTGGTCCTTTACCTTTAATATCAATGACAACAAAAAAAAGTTGAAACCGCGAATTCTTTAGCAGAGGATGGTCCACATTGGTCCTTTACCTTTAATATCAATGATAACAAAAAAAAGTTGAAACCGCGAATTCTTTAGCAGAGGATGGTCCACATTGGTCCTTTACCTTTAATATCAATGATAACAAAAAAAAGTTGAAACCGCGAATTCTTCAGCAGAGGATGGTCCACATTGGTCCTTTACCTTTAATTTCAATGATGACAAAAAAAGTTGAAACCGCGAATTCTTCAGCAGAGGATGGTCCACATTGGTCCTTTACCTTAAATATCAATGATGACAAAAATAAGTTGAAACCGCGAATTCTTCAGCAGAGGATGGCCCACATTGGACTTTTACTTTTAATGTCAATGATGACAAAAAAAAAAAGGTGAAACCGCGAATTCTTCAGCAGAGGATGGCCCACATTGGACCTTTACTTTTAATATCAATGACAACAAACAAAAGTTGAAACCGCGAATTCTTTAGCAGAGGATGGTTCATATTGGTCCTTTACCTTTACCATCAATGAAAACAGGAAAAAAATTGAAACCGCTAATTCTTCAGCAGAGGATAGTTCATATTGGTCCTTTACCTTTAATATCAATGATAACAAAAAAAAGTTTAAACCGCGAATTCTTCAGCAGAGGATGGTCCACATTGGTCCTTTACCTTTAATATCAATGATAACAAAAAAAGTTAAAGCCGCGAATTCTTCAGCAGAGGATGGTCCACATTGGTCCTTTACCTTTAATATCAATGATAACAAAAAAAGTTAAAACCGCGAATTCTTCAGCAGAGGATGGTCTACATTGGTTCTTTACCTTTAATATCAATGATGACAAAAAAAAGTTGAAACCGCGAATTCTTCAGCAGAGGATGGCCCACATTGGACCTTTACTTTTAATATCAATGACAACAAACAAAAATTGAAACCGCGAATTCTTCAGCAGAGGATGGTCCACATTGGTCCTTTACCTTTAATATCAATGATAACAAAAAAAGTTAAAACCGCGAATTCTTCAGCAGAGGATGGTCTACATTGGTCCTTTACCTTTAATATCAATGATGACAAAAAAAAGTTGAAACCGCGAATTCTTCAGCAGAGGATGGTCCACATTGGTCCTTTACCTTTAATATCAATGATAACAAAAAAAAGTTGAAACCGCGAATTCTTCAGCAGAGGATGGTCCACATTGGTCCTTTACCTTTAATATCAATGATAACAAAAAAAGTTAAAACCGCGAATTCTTCAGCAGAGGATGGTCTACATTGGTTCTTTACCTTTAATATCAATGATGACAAAAAAAGTTGAAACCGCGAATTCTTCAGCAGAGGATGGCCCACATTGGACCTTTACTTTTTATATCAATGATGACAAACAAAAGGTGAAACCGCGAATTCTTCAGCAGAGGATGGTCCACATTGGTCCTTTACCTTTAATATCAATGATAACAAAAAAAGTTAAAACCGCGAATTCTCCAGCAGAGGATGGTCCACATTGGTCTTTACCTTTAATATCAATATAACAAAAAAAAGTTAAAACCGCGAGTTCTTCAGCAGAGGATGGTCCACATTGGTCCTTTACCTTTAATATCAATGATAAAAAAAAAAAGTTGAAACCGCGAATTCTTTAGCAGAGGATGGTCCACATTGGCCCTTACCTTTTATATCAATGATAACAAAAAAAAAGTTGAAGCCGCGAATTCTTCAGCAGAGGATGGTCCACATTGGTCCTTTACCTTTAATATCAATGATAACAAAAAAAAATTGAAACCGCGAATTCTTCAGCAGAGGATGGTCCACATTGGTCCTTTACCTTTAATATCAATGATGACAAAAAAAAGTTGAAACCGCGAATTCTTCAGCAGAGGATGGCCCACATTGGACTTTTACTTTTAATATCAATGATGATAAAAAAAAAGTTGAAACCGCGAATTCTTCAGCAGAGGATGGCCCACATTGGACCTTTACTTTTAATATCAATGATTACAAACAAAAGTTGAAACCCCGAATTCTTCAGCAGAGGATGGTCCACATTGGTCCTTTACTTTTAATATCAATGATAACAAAAAAAGTTAAAACCGCGAATTCTTCAGCAGAGGATGGTCAATATTGGTCCTTTAGTTTTAATATCAATGATGACAAACAAAAGTTGAAACCGCGAATTCTTCAGCAGAGGATGGTCTTAATGCTTTTTAGCAACATTCTGCGATTCAAAGCGAATTTTTGTGCAAGGTTGGTAAAATTATGACTTTAATCGCAATCTGTGAACAAACTTTTATTTTAGACCAAAATCAAAATGACAAAAATTAAATTTTTTTTTAAACCGCGAATGGCTGGACCAATTTTGGATTTCAAAAAAAAACTAGCAATCATCACTCCTTCCTGCACCTTCCCTAAAAATTATATGGCAATCGGTCGAGCCGTTCTGCAGTTATGGAGTGACAATCAAAATGTAACTTCTTTTTATATATAAGATTTTTTAGGATAGAGAGCCCTTGTTGTTTGGCATTGTTGCCAGCGTCTTTTCGCTATTTATTGGTGTATTTTTATTTTTAAATAAGTTAGTTTTTCCGTTCACTCGGCGGAGCGATCGGAAACACGTCTACCTCGATTAATGCTTGCACGAAAATAATAACGAAATGCCAAAATTTAAAAGTGATAAAGAAAGTATGTCAACTGAGTGCCCTGAACTTCTTAATTATGAAACGGATGAGTCACCAAGTAGAAAATGGTTAGATGAAGAGTGCTGATAAATGTATAGAAAATGAGTATGTGGAAAATGAATGTATGGAAAATGAATGTATAAAAATGAGTGTAAAGGAAATTAATGTAAGGAAAAGGAGTGTGAAGAAAATGAGTGTTTAACAAATGAGTGTACAAAGAATGAAGATGTAGGTGAAAACACTGAATATGGGGATAATATTAGGTCGTTTGAGACGCTGCCAATTGAATATCCTGAAGCCGGAGGTAGAACAGAATTGACAGTTGGAAAAAATTGCACCCAGAGTTGAGTTAGCCAATTACAACGTCTATATAAAAACTGTTATAGGAATGCAAAGAAACAAGAGTTGCCAGAAATCAAATGGGAAATGAAACTAAATTTTGAGAATATAAAACCATTTCATTATTCCCCCCGAAGGCTATCGTATGTTGAGAAATTAATTGATGAATACTTGGCAAAGGGATTTATTAGAGAAAGTGATTCTGAATATGCATCTGCAATTGTGTTGGTAAAAAAGAAAAATGGGGAACCAAGAATGTGTGTTGATTTTCGAACTCTTAACAAAAGCATGTTGAAAGATAATTATCCATCACCACTTAAAGATGATCTGATTGATAAGCTGGCGGGGAAAAAGTTTTTTACGAAGTTAGACTTACGGAATGGGTACTTTCATCTCCAGTAAAGACTCAGTAAAATACACTGCTTTCACAACCCCGTTAGGACAGTGTAAATGCCTTCACCAAACCAAGATGAAAAGACATCTTCATGAGTTGAGTTCTGGATTTTATGAGTTTCTTGTCTAAACATAGATTATACAAGTGCGATCGTTAATTTGGTTATTTTTTACCCTTCATGTTTAGAGTGTTCTAAACATAATGCAAAGGGCCAGGAAAAGCACCGAGATGTAGTACGAGAAGTACTTTACAATTTAACTTAATCATAATTTATAATTTTGTATTCATACAAACATACAAATTTTATATTGTTATTTTGAATACTTTGATAAGGGCCGTTAATATAAGTTTATAACTAATAAATGGATTTATATATTTTTATATTTATTTTATTAACAATTGCAACACAAATAACTAGTGGACTGTATTTATTTGATAAGTTGTATGGTTGCGATAATTATTTGCGATACTCGAAGAGTAAGCAAATACTGTAAACGATCAAATGTCTGTCTGTCCGTCCGTCCGTCCGTCCGTCCGCACAAACATCGAGATCTCGGGAACTATTAGAGCTAGAACCACCAAATTTTGCACACAGACTTCTATGAGCAAGGCGCAGATCAAGTTTGTTTCAAAACCTGACCACGCCCCTTTTTACGCCCACAAACCGGAAAAAACTCTGTGGTGTCCACATTTTTAGTGCTAGAGAAAAGTAGCCCTTACAAATGTTGTTCGTTTTAAAATCTGACCATTTTCAAGAAATTGTGTATACAACTGCGTTGAAAATTTTTATTGCGCTCAAAAGTAGGCAAAACAATTTTTTTTTAAGAGAGGGCGCTTAAAACTGGTTGCGCATGAAAGTAGGCTACACATTATTTAAGAGGGCTAGCTAGCTGTTTTTAAAGAGGGCAATGAGTATCGCAAATCTTATAGTCGGGAAACCCGACTATAGCGTTCTTTCTTGTTTTACCATATTAACGGCCTTGTTTACATTATTTCATTTAGTACTTTTCTTATAGTACTTTATATATAGTTTAAATTGTTAACATAACAATAATTTGTATCCAATTGTTTAACACTCATGTTTAGAAGCAAATCTTCAAATCTTTACATAAAACTTTTGGTATTTTATTTACTGTATTTCTTTAGTTAAGATATTAATTGATCAACATTTATTTTACAATATGTAAAAACATTTCTTTACTCTTTCGTTTGTAAATTGTAGTGAGCAATTAGAAACTTATTGTTAACTCGAGCAGTGTAATCCCTTGCTTAGCTAGATCAAGTATCTTATTTAGTCAGTTAAGTCATTTACGAATTCTACATTGTAAGATTGCAAATCTAAATTATTTTTATATAATTGATTGAATCTATCTTTTTTAAAAGCTGAAATTAAAGTATTGGTATTGAGTCGACCATGATCAACGATTATTGATAGGTATGATTTAGCACCTGATCGTTTCCCTGGAAACATTATTGTTCCCGAAAGACAGGCTTTTACTTTTGTAATTGAAAGATGTTATAAATCTTAATACCCAAGTATTCTAATCCATTTTGTATGTTTTCTTTGTTTAAACTTTATTTTAAATAGTCTTACTTTATTTGCCTTGCTTGGGTTTCCTAAATTACTTACATACGAGCGGTGTTTGAATCGCACCGCCACGAGTGCTTGATTAAAATGACTTTAAACTGTCTATGGTCCTTTTTGTAAGAAATATGAATTTCTCACAATTAAATATTTTTCATTACAGTTTGTCAAGCTGTTTGCCCCTTATATATTTTCTTAAGATGATTATTACCAATTTTTACCCCACTTCACTAACACCTCCGTAGTGAGGACCTGCCGGCGGGATAAAATAAAAACTATTATATATTTTTATTAAAAAACTCCAAAACTGGCTTAACTTTTTTTAATTTTGAAAGTGGTTCCTACTATTGATTTCTTTCTTTTGGAACTTTGGCATCCAGAAATAATCCAACCGAACTGCGTTTTTTGACCTAGAAGCCCATCGATTTTAACAACTCCATTCTGTAAAATATGAGTGTAAAAATCTGCCCCAATAATCATATCAACACGGCCTGGATTATCAAAGTCGGGGTCAGCTAACTTATATTTCTCCTATTTGTATTTGTCAATATCAACTGCGTTAACTGGAAGTGATATCTTTATTTTCGGAAGCACAATGGCTTCAACTTGTAAAGTTTTTCTATTGTTGTCACTTTTAATTAAAAGATTGACTTCCTGCTTCGAGATGCACCGTTCCGTGGACGATACACCACTGAATTCTGTTTCAGATCGAATTTTCGGTAACTTTAAAATCTGCGCAGATTCTTCCGAAATTATTGTGCTTTGTGACCCTGTGTCAATCAAAGCCCTAAAATTTTTAAAAATCTCCATTAGAACATTTTATTTGAATTCACATTTTTAAATTTTTGGTTTTTGCCAAAACTAGCATGTAGCATGTTGTTGTGATTTCCCTTACAATGCGGACACGATGTTTCGCTAACGCATTTTTTCCTGTAAGGGTGTTTCAGACATTTAAAACATAAAAATGCGTTTTTAACTTTATCCAGATTTCTCCGAAATTATTGTGCTTTGTGACCCTGTGTCAATCAAAGCCCTAAAATTTTTAAAAATCTCCATTAGAAAATTTTATTTGAATTCACATTTTTAAATTTTTGGTTTTTGCCAAAACTAGCATGTAGCATGTTGTTGTGATTTCCCTTACAATGCGGACACGATGTTTCGCTAACGCATTTTATCCTGTAAGGGTGTTTCAGACATTTAAAACATAAAAATGCCTTTTTAACTTTATCCAACCTTTCTGTTGAATTTAAAGCTCTAAATTTTGACATTTAAAAATAGTGTGTCCCACAACTTTGCAAATTGGACACTTATGAGTGGGAAATTCAGCAGCAGCAGCAGCAGCAGGTGCCTCACATCATGAATTTATTTATTTATTTATCTTCCTAGCACTACAAGTTAAACTTATATATTAGTGTGCTAGTCACATAAATTACAATACTATTTGATCAGAATAATTTTACATAAATAGTTCCAAAAACAGTTATTTTAAAGACAGTTACATAGAAAATATATATAATAAATAAAAAGACTATATATTAACATACAAAAAAAAAAAAAAATAACAAAATGGGATACATATTTTGAATTATTTAATTAAACAAATTAAAATACTACTTAGACTAATTTAAACTAATTTCTCTCATTAAATTAACGGTTTTGAAGATGTATAATTAATTTTGATTTTAAATTCGGTACGCTCTTAATTACTTTTAATTCATTGAGAAGTTCGTTCCAAAACCTAACAGCAAAAATAAAAAATTGTTTTTCAGAAAATGCTCTTTTGTGTCTTATGCATGCAATGTTATTCGTTCGTCTTGAACTGGCAAATGTTAGTTTTTTGTAAAGATAGTCAGGTTCTTTGGTGTTAATTATTTTGTGCAATGCCTCTAATGCCCTGAATTGGATCCATGATTGAAGATCAACTTCAAATATCTTGTACGCTAAACATGAAATCGGATGCCAAGGCCTAACATTAAACACATATCTCGCAACACTATTAAACGCCACATTAAGTTTTTGTTTACTTATGGCATCACTATTTCCGAATATCTCGACGCCGTAGAATAATGCCGGTATTAAATAGGTTTTTGCCATTAGCAGTCTTGTCCCTTCTGGTAAGAATTCTTGTGTATGGTACAGCGACCTTAAAGAACCATATGTTTTTCCTACAGCTTGGTTTATATGGTCGCTCCAAGTGAGTGTCTTGTTGAAGATAATACCCAGATTATTTGCTTTTTCAACGTAATGAATTACTTCACCATCTATTACTAGGGGTGTCAGGGCAGTGGTGTCAACTAATTTGTTGTAAATAACTAAACACTTAGACTTTTTTGGATTTATTTGTAGACCATTTAGTTTCGACCATTTGTTTACTGCCGACAATTCAGTATTTGACATCACTACGCAATCATTTATTCTGGACAAAGGACGGGATACACACATTTGGACGTCATCGGCATACATATGGACTTTACATGAGGACACTACATTTGGAAGCTCATTAACATACATAGAAAAAAGAAGAGGTCCTAGAACAGATCCCTGTGGAACTCCTCTAGAAAGCTGTTCATAGTTGGAAGATTGAGTGGACGTAACTATGGCTTGACGTCTGCAATCTAAGTAGGAGCGTATTAACTTCTCTGCTGTTACAGAGAAGTTAAACTTTCTTATAAGCTTAGAGCACAAAATATCATGGCTCACTGTGTCGAAGGCTTTGCTAAAGTCTAAAAGGGTCAGGAGAGTTTCTTTGCCTTCCTCCATGCTTTCCCTGGTTTCCTCCACTATATTCAGCAAGGCTGTTACACAGCTCCTATTTTTCCTAAAACCTGACTGCGCGTTGTTTAACAGTCCATTTGTGTCGACATATTTGTTAATTTGCTTGGCCATTAGGTTTCCGCTTAATTTTGACAAATACGGTAGTATGGATATTGGCCTATAGTCACCATTTGCCTTACCAACTGGTAATATTTTTGCGTCCTTCCATATTTTTGGGAAAGTGGAAGTGGTTAGCACACTATTTACGGTTTAAGTTACATGTGGCAAAATTTTTGGTAATATGATTTTAATAAATTTGGGATTTATGTCGTCAAGTCCAACTGCATTTGATCGTATATTAAGGACGGCTTCAAGGACATCACATTCACTAACACACGAAAAGCTAAATCTAGTATCACAGGTTATATCACAGTCATTGTTTATCTCAGCAAGATCACAGTACTCATTAAACGACACCTCAGGAACTTGGCATTGCAAAAATTTTTGGTTTAATTCATTGATGTCCACATCAATTTCCAATGATGGTTTTGACTTACCAACGCCTAGTGCCTTAAGGTCTCTCCATTTTTGACGAGTATCAACTGCGTTTGTAAATTTATTATTGAAATAGGCGCATTTAAATGAATGAATTAAGTCATTTACTTTTTTTCGTAAGGCTTTAAACTCTTTATAGAAATAATTTGTTTTATACCTTTTCCATTTTTTAAAAGCCGTATCTCTTCGTTTTATTTCATTTTCAATGGAGCTATTAAACCATTGCTGCTTATTTTGTTTTAATATTTTGGTTTTTAAAGGAACACATGTATTATATAAATGCAGTACATTATTTTGGAGACAATCAATTTGATCATCGACAGAAACAAGACCATACAACACATTCCAGTCACACTGATTACATTCAAACGCTAACAGATTGTAGTCAATATTTTTGAAGTCCCTAAAAGTAATTTGGTGGTCAGTATTGTCAATAGAAATGTCAAAGGTAATAAATATAAGGTCATGTTTAGAGAACGCTGGTACTGAGACCTGGTCATATACAAGAACATTGTTAGGTTTGTTTACGAAAAATACGTCAAGGAGAGTGTTGCAGGTACTAGTAAAATGAGTTGAAAATGACGAATTCACTATAGTCATTCCCACAGATTCCATGTTGTTGACAAGATGTTTTTCGTTTAAAGCATTGCTGTTCATATCCCCCGTCAATATTATATTGCTATACGTCATAGATGTATCACAGAAAAGGTCGAAAAATTCGGTATAGTCAGTGGTTCGATTTGGCCGGTAGACGCAACCCAAAAGTAATTTTTCTGTTTGGACAGATGCCACGAGTTCAATAAATAGATATTCTATTGTACTATTTGTGTCATTTTTCCTAACTACTTTGGCTTTTAATCTCTTACTTAAATAAATTGCAACACCCCCAGCATGTCCATCACGATCAGCACGATACAAATTAAATCCATCACATGAGACAAGACAATCACTAACATCGGACGAAAACCATGTCTCGGAAACACATATAGCATCGACTCCGGAGTTTACGAACAAGTATCTGAATTCTTCAATCTTTTTGGTCAGACTCTGGGCATTAATGTGGCATACTTTAAGACCTTTATATTGCTTGCATAAGAGCTTGAAAACTACATTGCTGTTCTCAATGGGGCTATTTATCAAAGAAAGCATTTAAAATTTATATTAAAAGTTAGGCATGTAAACAAACTAGATATAGTAATTTAGAGCGACCTCATATAATAAAATTTGGCAATACGCCACAAAACAAAAACATAAACATTGACTACAGAAAATAAATTGAGAGAAATTCCTAAAATAAGCCTAAGTATTACTGAGAAGTTATGAGGTGACAATTTAAGAGCGAAACCCAGCTTCGCTAGCAGCTGCTGATGGAGTTTTGGAAGAGAGAGGGGAGAGCTTTGGAGCCCGACTTCGTGTTCTTGAGCGAGCGCTGAAAGCTCGTCCATCCGCTCAATTCGAAAGTAACTCTCTCCTTCAGTACAGCGCACGTGAACTAAACCTCCTCGGGTAAACACAGCATTGAACGTTTTAAGCTTTTTTAGGCGCATCGCTTCTCTGAAGATAAGATAATTATCTTTCAAAAGCTGCTCATTTACGTAGACCGTGGCGCTTGAGTCGAGGCCCATCATACGCAAGTTTAGTTGTTGTTTATTTTCTCGCCGGTATGACCCAATCGATCGGAGTAAAGATATTTTCTCTCGTACGGTGTCTAATTTAATTAATATAACCGGGTCAACGATCGAGTTTTGTTGTTTCCGCGCTCGGTAAATGTCCCGAATTCTTGGCGGCGGAGTGAGTTTAAGTGAAAAACATAACTGGTTGAACAGTGTTTTTAGGTTTTCTCCCTCCTGAAAGGGGACTCCGTGCAAACGTAAGTCGCATGCATTATTTGCTATGTGCTGAGCGGATAATTTCGTCTCCACCCCCCCAACTCTCTCCCGCAGTGTACGCAGCTCACCAACCTCGCGTTCCAGATGATCCATTCGTTCCCGCAGCTGGTCTCGATGGGAGCGCAGATCGTACACCTAGACAGGAGACTTACATGGCGGAGACATATCGAAGCTAAGAAAATTCATCTAAAACTAAAATCTAATAGCCTCCATTGGCTCATAAACGCTCGCTCCCCCCTCTGCCTGGACTTCAAGGTCCTGCTCTACAATTCAACGCTTAAGCCAGTCTGGACTTACGGCTCCCAGTTGTGGGGAAACGCGAGCAGCAGCAACATCGACATTATCCAGCGAGCACAATCAAAAATCCTGAGAACTATCACGGGGGCACCTTGGTATGTTCGGAACGACAACATCCACAGAGATCTTGGCATTCTACCCGTTAAAGATGAAATATCAAAACAAAAAGCATCCTACCACACCAAGCTAACTTCTCATCCAAACCAGCTCGCCAGGGGCCTAGCCAGGGTTTCCAACCGGACCCGATTGCAACGAAATGACCTTCCAGCTCAGCAATAGTTATTAGAGCCCTTTAATCTTGCGTCAGTCATCGTGACTGTCAGACAGCTTTTTAATTTAAGATTTTATATACTTATTGTTAGTCTCAATTCAGAGAAGATCCAATAAATAAAATGCATATGTAACAAAAAAAAAAAAAAAAAATCTATCCTGATTGGAAAAGTATTAATTTTTCAATTATCTATGGCTGTAAATGTTTCTTTTAAATAATTTTCTAATTGCTCGATCGATTTATTTAATTTGCAAACGACTGTTTTATCGGACACCATTTTGATATTTTTTAAATAAAATTTTAAGATAATATTATTAAAAAAATATTTAAGTTTATATAGGTACTTTTCTAAAATATCTTAAATAAAACTTAGCTGAAGATTCATGCGCCGCTTGTCGCTGGACCTCGTTTCCGCTGTCGTTATGGAGCCACTGATTTTGTTGTCGCTTTAACAACTTTTACCCCACCTTCATCAACACCTCCGTAGTGAGGTCCTGCTGGCGGGATAAAATGACAACTATGGGCTGCAGCTTGTAGTTTTCGGAGCTGCAGTTTGTAGTTGTCGTTGACGCTGCAGCTTGAAGTCGTTGGGACTGCAGTTTGTAGTTGTTGACGCTGAAGTCCTTGTGGCCGCAGATTGTAATTTCTTCGCTGAGTACTGCAGGGGGTGTAGTTGCGGTTGTAACTTGTTTTTCCTTTCTCCGTGGTCCGGCTTGGCGCGCCGAACGGGACCGGTGCTGGCAGCACAGGCTATTATTTCGATTCAGCTGCTGATATCCTGGGCCTATTGGCTCAGGCGGTACCGGTGCCGGTTATCGCACAGGTTTAACGTAATTTTCCCACGAAGGTGTAAGGGGCGGATTTTCACTCACACGGGTCGTCTTTAATTATTTGCGATACTCGAAGAGTAAGCAAATACTGTAAACGATCAAATGTCTGTCTGTCCGTCCGTCCGTCCGTACAAACATCGAGATCTCGGGAACTATAAAAGCTAGAACCAGCGTTTTTTCTTGTTTTTTTTTTTTAACTGTTGCTAATCGACGACTGATGATTTTTTTTTTACAATTTTTTGTTGATTTCTTTTTTTTTAAGGTAGTTTTTAAGATTTTTTTGTAATTATTATTTTATGATTCTGATGATTAATCATGTTTGTTTTTTTTTGTTTCGCGATGTTCTGCACACGAACAGTTATAACTGTAACTTTTTCGATGTAAGCCTCGAATACGCTGTAAAAAAAACCCCAAAATTTTCACCTGTGACCTTGAATAACTCAATTAGCACACCTGGGATCGATGGGGACTTTTCACAATTTGTTCCTTGGGGTTAACCAAAGGCCTCCACCAAATTTCAGCTCTGTCCGAATTAATGTTATTTCAATGTCTAGATTGACTGGACTACACGTTAAAAACGCAACAGGATCTCCTCAGGCGAATGATCAGGTGGAGAGAGTAAATCGTATATTAGGACCAATGATCGCAAAGTTAGTAGACTCAGAGAAAGGATTGTATTGGGATAAGGTATTAGAGCAAGTAGAGTATGCACAAAGATTACTCAAGCAACACCCAAGCAAGATGTTATTCGGAGTATTGCAAAGAGGTAAAGAAATAGACAAATTTAAATGGAGAAGTGGTAGATAGAAATTAAGAAGAAATAAGGGAAACGGCTAGAATACACCAAGAAAAATCACAAGAATATAATAAGAAAGCTGTAGGTACAAAGAGAATAGAGCCACATAAGTATGAGAAAGGAGATTTGGTGATGATTAAGAACTTTGACACTCATGTAGGGATATGTAAAAAGCTTATACCAAAGTATAAGGGGCCGTATAAAGATTTGAGACATGACAGATATAGTTTAGAAGATGTAGACAATTTCCAACAGTCAAGGATACCTTATAAAGGAGTATGGGCAGTGGCCAATATGAAGCCATGGCTAGGAACAGATAAGCATGAGGAAAATGATGTTGGAGTTATCCAGTCAGGATAGGCCGAGTTGTAGGACATAGGTAGTATACCTATAAATACAAATACACATAAGCACACTCATGTAAATAAACTAACATAATTAGTGCCGAAGGGGTAAGTGTGCCGAGTGCCCTTTTTGAAAAGCGCTTAAAGCACAGTGGCGTCATCAACACTTTTTTTTGTCGAGTATTAGGTCGCGGTTTTATCGACGTAATTTTGATTATTTAGGTGTTGCGGTTTGCCCACGAGCACACTTTTTCTGTTTTCGACACCGGTAAGTAAGTTATTCTTGTTATTTTTCCTAATATTCTTTACAAACAATTATCAACCGATTTCCGAAAACGTGGTACCGCTGGAAAGGGTATTCAAAACCCTACAAAATAGTGTGATTTTTTCCGTGGTAATCTATCTTTTGTATTAATAAATCGTCATTTTATCGAAACAAATGCATTGGGGTAAGTTTGCCGAGTTAAGTGTGGGGCAAGATGGCCGAGTTGTAAATGTAATGTAGAGCAATGTGCGCTTTCATTCGTTAAATGCTAACCTTTATCGAGCAAAATAGGACATTATGTGAATATCGATGATTACAATTAAAAAAATAAGAACATGTAATAATTTTTTACATTAAAAAAATAATTTGTTCATAAATATTTTTTTTCTAATAAAAAGACTAAAAAGTAAAGTGAGGAGTTTTTTTTGTACAACAATATTGTTATTGTAAACTTGTTAACTTATGTACACTAACTTTTTCAATCAATTATACATTATACGTTCATAAAATTCATGTGTTTCATTGACTTAACCAAACTCGGCATACTTACCCCGGCCCTGGGGTAAGTGTGCCGATTTTTTCTGTCGCACTTTTTTGTTAATAACTTTTTCCTTGATTGTTTTTCATTCATAAGAAAATTCACAGATGTGCTCAAGGGTTCTACCTCAATGACAGCGCAAACCGTTTCCGAAAAAGTTTGACCACAATAATTAAAAAAATTGAAAAATCAAAACTCGGCACACTAGCCCCGGTCTCCCCTACTAAGCGTATATCAACTTCTTATCCTTCCTTGTTTTATTTTAAAACACGACGGCAACCACAGATTAGGCATTAGCCGATCTTTTTGCCCAGTTTTTTCAAACGACTTATTCTACTTTAGCTCATTCAACACAGCCTTATTCTTACACCATGACCAAGTCAAAACTTATATTTAGTCCTGTTATAACAGAAAATTCATTGTTTTAGCATTTTCAACGTATTAAAGCTGACGGAACTCCTGGCTGTGTGCTTAGGTATTGTGCGGCAGCCCTCTGCAAGCCCCTTGTCAAATTGTTTACCTTACTTTAAAAACTTCCCAGTTTCCCCTTATAAGGAAGGAGTCATTAGTTATTCCTCTCCACAAAAAGCTAACAAATGGATGCCAGAAATTATAGAGCTACCTCTAAATTTTTGGCTATTCCTAAGCTTTTTGAAAATGTTATTACTCCCCATTTGCAGCGCCTTTGTAGGTCAGGTATATCTCCGTGTCAACACGAATTTATGAATAGAAGAACAACAACTACTTACCTTTTGGAGTTCACCTCATTTGTGAGAAATGGCCTCAAAAGAAGCTTGCAAACATATGTCATTTACACTGACTTAAGTAAAGCATTTGACTCTGTAAATCATTCACTTCTAGTTCGGAAACTTGACTTGTTAGGATTTTTAGTTGATCTTTTTAGATGGATTTTAAGTTATCTGAATGGCAGGACACAGGACAAAGAGTCCTCTTTAAAAATGATCTTTCTAGTCTTCTTCGAGTTAACTCCGGCGTCCCACAAGGGAGCCCACTTGGTCCGTATTTAATTACGTAATTATAAATCATTCTCGCGTACTTATGAACGCAGATGGTGTTAAGTTATGCCTGCAGTATAAGGATGTTTCCAGCCATTCCGACTTACAATCCGATCTAAATAGCTATACGGCGCCTTAACTGGGATGCAGATTAATTTTAATTATTTTAACCTCCCTAGCTAACCGTAGAACGATGCTTGGTACCGTGTTTATGTATAATTTTATTCGTGGTGAAACTGATAGCACCGTAGCATCGACTTGGTAGGTCGGCTTATTTTTAAAGTGCCAAGTAGATTAACTAGAAATTAACTAAAATTAGCATGAGCCTTTCAGAGTATTATGTTCTGACTATAATAGACTTTATCCTCACATCACATTCTGACTCTCTGCCGCTCGTAAAACGACTAATACTAAATTCGTGAGCAAAAATTATATCAGATTTTCGATTTTCTTTCTTTGAATTTGTACTTAAATTTTTCACATCTCGCGTCTTTACCCGAATCCCCCCGTATGGTGGGCCGTGGGACTCCGCGCAAAGAACAAAAAAAATAATAAAACGAAGAGGACGTAAGAAAGGTTTTGGCAATGCGAAGACTTATCTTACAAGGCACTAAAGATTTTGTTAAGTTCAACTGTCTGAGCATTCCGTATTTTTTGCCTACTGTGTACATTTATGCGGTCTTTCCACAGTTAGACAAAACAGAAGGAAGATCATTTACAAAAATTTAAATAATAAGGGACCAAGTAAAAAGGACGAAGCAGTAGTTACTGATACATCAGATTGTAGACGATTAAAAGTATAACAGCAAGGGTCGAAATTATTTTTAATTTTAAGCAGTCTAGTGCAGAGACGTAGGTGTTTGTTTACGTACAACAAATCTTTGAGTTGCATAGTTGCTCAAATGCTTTAGAAAGGAATTGCTATGGGCCTAAAATAAAAAATGCTACTATTTTAAGTATAATTTTAACAGGCCGTTGAATGTGACAAAAACTTGACTTATACTAGAGATTTCAGCTTTGACGACTTATTCCAACGGAATGGACAAATTTTCAAGCTTTTCAGTGATGTTTTGACTGTAAAATCCAACTAAAAATATCACGGTAACTTCTTTGGCACAGGCAACATAATTCAAAATATCGTCGATGGAAAATTAATTTTGTATGGGACTTAAACTGAGGAGAACCCAAGTGTTATGGAAAAGTGCAAATGATCCGTGGATTTTTTCAAAAAGTTCGATTTTGTTTCAATGTTGCAGATGTTGCACACCCTGAACGAAAACTGATTAGAAATAACTACCTTAGACTATTACAAAATTAAAAAAAAAAAGTTAAAGATAAAATATTTTTTGAATCATAGAATGGTTAGAAGCAAAAGCTACTGCAACCTGCCGCTCTTACATGCACAAGAGAACGCCGAGTAAACACGGCAGTAAGAGTTTCAAGTCTCTTTATATTCATAGCCTCTTTAAAAAGGTTTATGTAGAATGGTGCTTTCCAGTCGATTCCCAGGAGAAGCAAGGCCAGTGGCTGTTTACTCCAGAGTCGCCACTCCCGAGCAGTACTTAGGAACAGTATTTTATCTCGTATGGAGTCAAATTTGAGAATTATAACGGGATCAACAATTGATGCATTCGGGTTTCAGGGCTTTATTCGAAAAATCTCCCTCACTCTAGGCGGAGGAGTAAGAGGAGAAAAGGCTATGAAGGGTAGTCTTCAGATTCTCTTTTTCCATCGCCATTCGCCATTACTCTTACGTTGACTTTATTTTCAAGCTCGCATACTCTTCCGAGCAGTTCTTTAATGTTGACGTGCTCCAGCTGGCGGACTTGCCTTGCCATGTCATCCACTGCTCCAGTTAGATGAGCAAATTTTGCGTCGAATTCATCCGTGAGCTTCTTTACTCGTTTTTCTGCTACTTGCGAGGTGGTGTTGACGGCCGCAGTCAGCTCAGCAAAGCGGCCAACCGCTCCAGTTCAGGGGATACAGCATACGAAGGTCGACCTGATTTCCAGACCTCAACTCAAGAGATTATTCGCTTTGCAAAGTCGAGAAACCCGACTTTAGCGTTCCTTCTTGTTTTAAAGTGCCAAGTAGATTAATTAGAAATTATACTCCCCTAATGTTAAATCATTGCAGATTTAACTAAAAATTGCATGAGCCTTTCAGAGTATGATGTTCTGACTATAATAGACTTTATCTTGTCATATCAGATTCTGACTCTCTGCCGCTCTTAAAACTAAATTCGTTAGCACAAAGTTAGATCAGATTTTAGATTTTCTTTCCTCGAGTTTTTAATTATATCCTTAATATCTCGCATCTATTTTCACGCGAATCGTGCCGTACGACAGACAGCTGTGACCCTCGGTCGGTTGGGTGGTGGGACTCCGCGCGATTAGTAAAACAAAAATTGGCACAGCTGCCGTTCAGGTGGGTATTTATTCATGCAGTTTTTGCCATATGGGCTAATCCGAAATATTGAAACGAAGGGCAGAAAATTAATGTTGCCCAAAATCCAAACGTTTGTATATGGAATATTAGGATACATATTCAAGCTTTAAAATGTATAAGCAATATGGTGTAAGAGTGTTTGTTTGTTCTTGGCAGAGGCGAACCTACACATACCTCGTGCTCTCCTATATTCTTGTAAACAAGGGGCAAGCGCTTAGAAGAACTTAAAGCTTTTTTAATTTTCATTAATTGAACATACGAATCATAGTTGTAAATTATCTATTATATATTAATAATTTTAAATTAAAAAAGGTACACTGTGTGTAACGTCCGCCACGGAAAACAGGGCTTTTTAAATTTAACGAAGTGAATGTTAATAATTTTGTTTAACTAAAAAAGGCTTTTGATTCACTTTAATCTGGTAAAAAAAATAACTTGTTTTAATCATTTTTGTTTCATATGAATGGGAAGGTCTGTACCGTTTGCAACGGCATGAAATCACCCAAAAATAATGGGTTTTAACCTGCTGAATCTGAATCTGAAATTTAAATTGCTCTAGATTTTCGTAAATCCGAAAGGCTTTTATATTCAAATAACAAAGAATGAGCGCGAACAGCTGGGCCTGTTAAATATAAGATAAAATGTAAAATAATGTTTTATTATTTACAATATATTTTATTTAATCAATTTGGCTTGATGGAAAAAGTTTAACGACCGCAACGAAAGGTCCGCAACAAATTATAATTAAATTTTTTTTTTTATATCCTTCTTCCTTAATCTGGATTGATATGGTCGTACGTTCAACTTCATTTTTTGTACACAGATAAAAAAAATATATAAACTTTGACTTTATATGCGCAGGTCAAATAGATATTTAGTTTGATATTATAACGTCGAATTGATATGTTCACCACGTAGAATTGATATGTTCACCGTGTAGAATTCATATTTTTGACATTACTGGTCAAAAATGGTATGATATCATATAAATTTTTTTTTTCTGCGTAGTCGGACATTTTTTGTTTACAAAGCAAAGTTCGCAAAAAAGTGGGCAAATGTACATAAGCCTTTAATTTGACTTACATTTTTTATAACGTCCGCAAAGGAACATCAACCAACCATTACTTTTTTTTTAAAAACAATTGACAAAAAAAAAAAAAATTTTTAATTTAAAAAAAAAATTTTTTTTTAATTTTTATTTTTTTTTTTTTTTTTTTTTTTTTTTTTTTTTTTTTTTTTTTTTTTTATTTTTTTTTTTTTTTTTTTTTTTTTTTTTTTTTTTTTTTTTTTTTTTTTTAATTTTTTTTTATTTTTTTTTTTTTTTTTTTTTTTTTTTTTTTTTTTTTTTTTTTATTTTTTTTTTTAAAAAAATTTTTTTTTTTTTTTTTTTATAATTAAAAATTTTTTTTTTTTTTTTTTTGTGGGGGTTTTTGGGGGGGGGGGGTTTTTTTTAAATTTAATTTTTTTTTTGTTTTTTTTTTTTTGTTTGTTTTTTTTTTTGTTTTTTTTTTTTTTTTTTTTTTCTTTTTTTTTTGTTTGGGGAAATTTTTTTTTTTTTTTTTTTTTTTTTTTTTTTTTTCTAAAAAATAAAAAAAAAAATTTTTTTTTTTTTTTTTTTTTTTAGTTATTATAAAATTTTTTTTTTTTTTTTTTTTTTATATGTTGTGTTTTTTTTTTTTAAAAAATAATAAGAAAAATTTTTTTTTTTAACTTTATTTTTTTTTTTTGGGTTGGTTTAAACCGGGTTCCCATATACTAATTTTACTTGGGTATTATTCTGTTGGCAGTAGCTACTTTGTCCATTTTGACTTATACCTTTTTATAAAATATTGAGCGATTAAATTTTTAAAGAATTTTTTTAGATAGATGAGGAATAAATTTAGGCGACCGAAAATGAGTCCTATGTATCTTGGCGTGACTAAATTAGCAAACACAACGTCTTTTAAGTTGTTTTAAAATAAATTTTTTAAATTCCCTACAAAACTTACTAAATTATGTGGGTATAAAACCTTTAAAACCCATTATGTAGAAAATCTATTAGGTCTTAAAAAACTACAGAATGACTGTACTTTCAACAGAGAAGAATGATTTCTTAACGTCAAACGCAAATAGCAAGTAGACATTTACGGTTCCAAGAATTATATGCATTTGAGTGCTTTAACAACAGACAGACGGAACCAGTCAAGTCCCATGTACCTTGGCGTTATTAAACTCTATCGTATTGGCAATTACGACGGCTGTTTTTGTTGTTGTCGACTCAAGCCTAGAACATTTTTAATCACCCCCTTGTTTGGACTTCAAGAAATCAAGAATCGATACAGAAACAATGTTAATTGATAATTGCTAGATAATTGCAAGAGCATTAGCAGCGTGTGTTGCTGCACTCGAGTTCAAAGATTGCTTCTATAGACTCATGTAACTACCCGCAAATTTTTGAGTGCGATGACAAAAAATTTGCATGCCAAGCAAGTCGGTTTATGTCGTTTATCAAAGGTAATTGGTACTCTTATTTTAATTTTATTTTGTTCCTTTCTTAATTTGTTCGTCCATTTTCCCCCGGAACTGCCATTAAAACTAAGACACGTTTGTTTTTAGCTAAACCAGCTTATAAATAAATCTAAAAGGCTTCCAAAAACAAAAGCATGATTTTTTAGTATAAAAACTCATTTACTATTTTCAAGGTTCAATGTACATACATGTAGGGGAGACCGGGGCTAGTTGGTCCCTTTTTCACTTATGGATTTTTTCTGGCTTAATGGCGTATGTTAAAAAAAAATGGGTAAGCACCATAGTATCAGATGAACATTCAGCTACATTCATGATTTTTTCCAAACCAATCAAAGCAGTCCTTCAAGAGTGGCAGAGCATTTTGTAGGGTGTCGTCAAAGGTGCCAACTTGCCCCAGGTACGGGGTAAGTTGGACCCTTGTGCGGGGCAAGTTGGTCTCTTTGAAAAAAAAGACTTGTTCTTGGGATAAATCGTTTTTATTGCTGTATTTTGGTCAGTAATAGTCTTTTATACGTTGATAAGGGATAAAACTTTAAATTTCATTAAAGGTTCTTCGGTTCCTCTATTTGTTTCTTTTTGTAAGTTCTCATCAGCAAAACCAGTTTGGTAAGTTTGTATTACACGAAATTTTAGTTTCAAAAATAGTAAAAGACTGTAATTATTGTGAATCAGGGTAAATTTTGGTTTGTTCACACAAAATAAATTGAATGATAAAGTTCCAACTAGCACTGTTGCTTTTTTTAAGCTATATTGTTACATAACTAATATTCCAATTAACGGACTAATAGCTTACAGATAAACGTTATAATGGTGAATTTACCTTTGAGAAAAAACAGCATTAAATGGTGGAAAAAACACAAGCTTAGAGATGTATAATAGTACAAATTTACTATAAAAACAGAAAATCTTTTATACTCGTCGAAATAACGGTACCATTTCAATAAAACTTTGTGTGTGAGTTGGTATTAACAGTGCACATATGAACATTTGCATGAAATGGGCTTCGCATAAACACAGTATATGTACATAAAGCTAAATATTCACTTGGAATCCGCGAAAAGGTTTTCAAGCGAATACAATGATGCGTGCACTGCACATTGGGCCAACGGGTCCTTATGTTTTCAAAATATCCCTATTTTTTTGTAAGAAATTGAATAAAACAACAATGGGATCTTATTTAAAATACCACAGGGCAACACTAAAAAAAATCCACGGATCATTTGCACTTTTTCATAGCATTTGGGTTCTCCTGAGTTTAAGTCCCATACAAAATTATTTTCCATCACCTATAGGTTCCGCGGTATAGCGACGAATAGAAAAGTAGCATGTTGGACGAAATTTTGAATTATGTCGCCTTATCCATAGAAGTAACCGTGATATTTTTAGCTGGATTATACACTCAAAACACCACTACACTGAACAAAAATTGTCCCCGGCTTGGACATTTGTCCATGCCTTTGAAATAAGACGTCAAAGTTGAAATCTCTCGTATAAGTCAAGTTTTTGTCACATTCAAGGGCCTTTTAAAAACATACCTAAAATGGTAGAATTTTTTATTTTACCTAGATTTTGTAGCCCTATGTTCGCTTCAATTTTGGTTTTTATGTCTATCGTGACAATATTTTTTTGAATGCTTATAGCAATAAAAGTACATTTTTTTTTACTATTTTTACTACTATATTTTCTCCTCATTTTTAAAAAGTCATGGCAATCTTAAACACACATGCTTATATTATTTTGGAGTTAAAAAAATGTTTGCCATGACTTTTCAAAAATTGGGAGAAAATTTAGTAGTAAGTAAAAAAGATG
This sequence comes from Drosophila oshimai, assembly GCA_018150695.1. NCBI lineage: Eukaryota > Metazoa > Arthropoda > Insecta > Diptera > Drosophilidae > Drosophila > Drosophila oshimai. Next base: position 1,700,052 of record JAECWM010000302.1, on the reverse strand, counting down.
TACTTTTATTGCTATAAGAAGTCCAATAAAATATATTCACTATAGGCATAAAAACCAAAATTGAAGCGTACATAGGGCTACAAAAGCTAGGTAAAATAAAAAATTCCACCATTTTAGGTATATTTTTAAAAGGCCCTTGAATGCGACAAAAACTTAAGTAAAATATGAGATTTCAACTTTGACGACTTATTCCAACGGAATGGACAAATCTTCAAGCAGGAAATAATTTTTGTTCAATGCAGTGGTCTTTTGAGTGTATCCTGCTTAAAATATCACGGTAACTTCTTTGGCATAGGCAGCATAATTCAAAGTGTCGTCCAACATGCGACTTTTCTATTCGTCGCTATACCGCGGAGCCTATAGGTGATGGAAAATAATTTTGTATGGGACTTGAACTCAGGAGAACCCAAGTGTTATGGAAAAGTGCAAATGATCCGTGGAGTTTTCAAAAAGGTCGATTTTGTTGCCTTGTGTACTTTAAAATAATTTATGTCAACATATCAAAGGAATTGACTTGTTAGTTTTTTTAATTCTATATTTGAAAAGTTCAAATTTCGTAAAATGTTGTAAAAGAAAGTGAAAACTGTAGCCAAACTTTCGTTGCCTACAGCTACACGTAGCATTTATAAAAGTTTCACACATAACTAACCATCGGATTTTAGGTTTTTTTTTGTTTGCGGTCTTAAAAACGTGAAATTTTGGAAATAGACTGATAAAAATAATAGGTTCCAGAATATATCGGCATATCAGAAATATGCAAATTTTTAGGTCCATAAAGGTTAAGGAATATGCTCAGCATATTTCGACCTATTTATTTAGGTCAAAATAAATAAAAAAAATATTAAAATTATTCCAAACACTTTTTATAAAAATAGTTAAGTTTGACGGTTCTTTTTAATAAAAATTTATTTTGCTTTTAATGAACCCCGACGTATCCCCGCACTGCGAGAAAATCTTAAGTCCCCCTACGGGCGCGGGTTTTGCAAGGCACTCTACATTTTTTTGTTAAAACGTTTCAAAGTTGCCTTGAGGCATGCTTAAAGGCCTTATTAAACTGTCAAGCTAAATTTTTGCAAATTGTGCACACTTTAAATGTGTCTTGTAATTTTCTTATTTTGTAGCACAAATTCATAAGTTAAAATGTTTATATATTGTTTATTATATTTATTTGGTAGCTAAACTTCAAAAATTAAAACATATTGCATACTTTTAAAAAATTGATTTTAAAGATAAAATTTAAAAAAAAGTAAAAGTTGTAAAAATGTAAACTAAGCAGGTGTTTTAAAAATTTGATTAGGCTTAGATATTTTTATAAACTTATACGCTGTGCACTACGAAGGTGGGCATATTGAGAGGTTCATAAATCTTCAACGTCTCAATATTTTTTTAAGGTTTCATTGTTTTTTTATGTTTAAATGGGAATTATGGTCTGGATCCAAAAACATTTTTTTTTAAATTTATTTTCATCGAAAGTACAAGTCTTAAGGAATGTTGTCCCAATGTTTCGAGTAAAACTGACCGAGATATGCAGCAAAACATGCAGTCCCTTCGAGAAATGATGGGCGCGCACTGAAAACTTTAAACTCGTTTTTTTTTTTTTTTCTTAAAACGCCTTTTTCAAAGTCGGTGTCCTTTACACACTTCATTAATATACAATTGACTAACAGCCAACGGTCCCTTGTTTTTCCCCGGATTTTTAAAGTACACAGCGACAAAATTGCCATTTTTATTTTCTTTACTCGTAAAGTGAAAGGGAATACTGTGAACTTTAGAAATGTCTCTCGACCGTCCCTCCGTACGAACATCGACAACTCGAGAACTATAAGAGCTGCCGTCACCTTATTTTGCACACAGACTTCTATAAACCCCACGCAGATCAAGTTTAACTCCAAAATAACCGCAAAAATCGGTGGCGCTTTCATTTGTTATGTAATCGAAACGGTTCGAAGGGAGTAATATGTGACAAGTGTATTGTCTAACTGTATACACTAAAACAAGCCAATCACACCAAAACGAAAAACATACCGGACGGTAGCTAATATACTACTCCGATACTATATACGACTCCTTGACTTTTAGACAAGAACTTTGTGTGTGTGGCATGACAAGCCGGTATTAGACTTATATATTTTAAATCTTAACCGCCTTCAACCTGGAGTTCGCCAGAAACGGCTTACTTACCAAAATAGGTCACTAAAACAAGCCAATCAAACCAAAACGAAAAATCAGGGTATCCATCCGGGACTATAACTTTTATTTTTAACCAGTATAACCAAATCAAACAGTAACCGTAGCCGAAACCGAAAAAAATTTTTGTTGGCTAACCGAAACAGTAACCTAATAAGTGGTAACTACAATCACCGAAACCAAAACTGAAAAGCTTGTAAAAAAAAAAGACAAACCAAAACATTTTTAAATAAAATACAAATTTTTTCCGTAGTGCGTTTTTGTCTGTTTGAAAATACCGCTTTTTAATGTGCGGGCTTCTAAGATCCGATGTTTAATGTCACTCTTGCTACGGAGCAAAGGGACTTATGTAGTGACCTTCTTGGAAAGGTGTATTCTCAAATCCTTTTAATACAAAAAGGCCGGTCAATTTAGACATTGAAACAGCCTTAATTCCGATAGAGCCAAATTTTGGTGGAGGGCATGGGTTTACCGCAAGGAACAAATTGTCAAAAGTCCCCATAGATCCGAAGTGTGCAAATTGAATTGTTTAAGGTCAAAAGGAAAAATATTTTTTTTTTTTTTTTTTTTTTTTTTTTTTTCACAAAAACTGTAAGTTTAATCGAAAAAAAAGATTGAGGCAAAGTTGTAGATCTTGAAAGGCCTTATAAAAATGATCCTAATGAATTTTACTGTAGAACCCACCACTGATGATGATATGATATAAATCCAAAAGTGCAAACAGTTCGCACATATTTTCGGGAAACCCGGCTATAGCGTTCTTTCTTGTTTTTTTTTTTTTAATCGAAAACTATTTAATGGGGTGTAGGGCCCCTCACCGGTTACGTTTGTACCATGGAAAAAAATTGATAAGAAACGCTTATAAAATCGCTGCTAATTACTCAAAAGACGGCCCATTTTGAAAATGGGGTGGCCGGATTGATATGGAACGTCCCATATACAGAACGCGATTCTTACAACCGCGAAATCTGGAAAATGGTGGGTCCTACACCAAAAATCATTGTTATCATTTATATGGAGCATGTCAAGATCTTCAACCTTTGACCTTGAATAATTCAATTGACAATTTGTTCCTTGTGTTAACCAAAGGCCTCCACCAAAATTAAGCTCCGTAGCGGTTTTTTTCGTTGGTGCTTATCCTAAATTCAAGGGCAAATCGCCATGGATTTATGGGTTAAACTTTTTGAAATCCTCGGGCAATTTGCCTTAAAACTAGTTTGTTAAAAGCAGTAGCGCAGGGGGTAAATACATCGACTTGAAAATCGGAAGCTGTGAAAATGAATTTGTGTCCTTGACTGACGACAAGGTCTTTGTGATTGTTTTTTTTTTTTTTTCATTTGTACAACTTTTATAACTTAAAAAATAAATAATTTCTTTTTATAAAAAATCTTTTATGTGCCTAATAATTAATAAACTCCGAACATCACCTAGATCGAAATGTTTATAATGGGTCTGGTGTTTCTTAGTTGTTGACATAACATATGTATCCTTGTTTTAGGGTTAATTTCCTTAAACTGAGGCAAAGGCGGTAATGGCTCCTTGTTAGTGGCGATTTCCTAAACATAGAGGCGAAAAGTCGTTTGTTTACGGCTATTTTAGGTAAACATTTTTATGAGTGTAGGCGCCAAGCTGTTAAATATATAGACAGGAGCGAATTCCCACTTTTTCTGGCCAAAACCCATTTTTCAAAAGTCGTTTCAATAATGTTTTTTAAACCGCTATGTATTAAAATAACATTGATCTGTAATGTTACCTACAGAAAATTTAACAGAGCGCTTCGCTGTTAAGTTATGAGCTGTTAAAGTCAGCTGTTACACAAACGAGAAATGCGATCTGCTAAATTGCTTGTTTTTAGTGAAAGTTTTTAGTCCTAAAACAGTTTTTAGAATGCATTCTTATTATTGTAGCTTGTAATAGGTGTTTGTGAGTGTCAACTGTTAAAAATTGATTGGGGTTTCCCTATAATCTTGTGTAAGTTCTAACCTCAAAAAAAATAAAAGCGTGTTGTGAAAACTAATATTTAAGTAGAGTTATAAAGTGATTCCAGTCGTTTCCACTTTTTAAACTTAGTTCATGTTGTAGAGTAATCAATCCTTGTTAAGTGCTTTAAATATAAAAGTGCAGTTTTGCGCAGTTACTCTAATATTTAACCTTTAAGACTGAGTCTTTGGTAAGGAAAATTTGCACTTTTTATGTCCTGTGAACGTCAGTTACGATAGAATGTGAAAAAAAAAGTATGAAACAGTCATTTCAGTTGAATGTTTACTTTTAATAGTAATGAAACACCTTTTTTAGCTAAGATAAAACTTTTTAAGCATACTTACAGTATTTGGTATGAAATGTATTGAACGAAATATTAAAAATGCGATTACACTTTAAAAAAAATCCTGGAAACACCGTTTTTTTCAAAATAATTCATTTTCTCCTTTAATACATTAAAACAAAAAAATATATCATTTAAAAAATATTTTCAGCTAAAATTAATTTTTACACAAATTTTATTGTTAAATACTTTTATTTTGTTAATATTGACATAATACAAAAAACAAAGCCCAAAGATTTTGCTTCGTTTTTAAGTTATTAATTAATGCCACAAAAAGTGGTCAAATGACCCATACGTGTCTAATGTACTGGGCAAAGTCCACCCAGCTTCTTAACATAAGTGATTTTTATTCCAAAACATATTTATATCATAGCCACATACGGATCAATATGAATTAAGTTCCCTTCATGCGTGTATTCGCTTTATTGAATTCTTACTCAAAATATCTTATAAAATTGAGCTTAGAGAGTGGCATGTCAAGGGCAATGACAAAATCAAATCGGGGGCACGTAAACATAAAATTCAAGCAACGTTTTGGAATTACAACCATGGACAAAAGTATTTACACAACGTGCATTTTCTGCATGTTCCACAATTGGAGCCCTGTATCTCTGGCGGGGAAGGGGCAAAAGGGAAAAAAAACTTTGTTGTTGCAAGACCCTGGTCTATGCAGATCAACATGCAAAGGAATCATACTCATGGCTCTGTGTTGCCAAAAGTATTTACACACTTTTTTTCTCTCGCCATAAATATTTACACCAGAGATGCCCAGCCCATAGCTCTGCGAGCTCTTTTGTTTTTGTAATTATATGACGAACATGCACATGGCTCACTCATCGACAAGGCAGAATACAAGAACAATTTTTAATTTTCTTCTGTTCTCAGCGCGTTTGCTGAACTGAGCAACAACACTTTCAAAGGCTTTACAGTTAGCTCGCTTAGCCGAATGTCTATGTATTTTTGTATTTATTTGTGCGTATTGGTGAGTTGCTCTGTCATAAACAGCATTTGGGCATCCCTGATTTACCCACAGTCATTTTGATTGATTTTTGAGCGCTTTATTTAATTTTAACCAATTTTTTTAAATATTATGATTATACCAACTAATACTCAATTTCTCCGCCTTTGGCATCCTTTAAATTAAATCCGCGGTTTTGATTGACGAAACTATGTTGGAGTCTTAACGTAAGGAGCAGAAAAATTTGGCCAAAAAGAAGGAAGAACAGGACAATTTTAAAGAAATTTTCCAAACAAAACCAAGGCACGGCAGCCAGACACGAGAATCGTCGCTTCAAGTGAGGTCGTCCAAAAAAGGCAGTTCACGCTGAAGGAAATGACGCCAGCGATGAATGAAGCTCCAGAAACACTTTGTAAAGTTCTTCTGTAACGTAACATGAAATAATTCTTATCATAAAAATCAATTTTGGTTTTTTCACCCCACCAGGTGGGGTAAAACAACCAATTGACACTTTTTGTTCAAACTCGAATACTAAAAAAACAATGCGAGTTACAAAAAAATGTTATAGAATTTTGTAGCCAATTGTTTTACGAACCAGGGACAGTTGGACAGTTATTAAATTATCATCTTAAACAAAGTTTTTACAGGGTGCCAAACCCAAAGTGGTTGTTTAACCCCATTCTACCCTATCAATCAAACTCGATTAAAAAGATAAGTGTGATGCATTTTAATTTAGTCGAAGTATTATACTAAATGAAGCAATAGCGATTTAAGCAAAAAAATTGATACAGAAAATTTTTTTAATTACTTCTTAAAATGTCTGCTTAAGTTGGTTGTGGGCACACAAATTTTTTTTTTTTTGGCAAATTTTGTATGTGCCTACCTACCTACAATTTCTTTTTAATTTAACTAAAACTTTGTTTGAAACCCTCTAGAACATTCTTGTGGAATTGTTAGGGGAGAAGTAGTGGCTGTGGGCCTCTTTTTTTTGTTTCCATTTTTAGCATTTTTTTTTCTAATTTTAGCAAAATTACGTTTTTACGAAAATTCATATGAAATTTTTTTGCATGACGGAATCAAATATGTTTCTTTATAATTAGTTAGCTTAGGTCTCTAGTTTAACAAAGATACCCTGATGTCTAAATAATATGTACTAGTTCGGTAGTTATAAGACGAAAACACCACTTCTCCCCTAATAATTTTAAATGAAAACAAGTTATTTTTCTTGTCAAAATAATAAAACATCGCACGCATTGCAATAAATTGGCAGCCCTTGTACCGACCTTTCAAAGAAGAATACATTTTAAGTATTTAAATAAATTCAATACATTTTAGTTTAAATCAGGAAGTAAAACCGAAAAAAAAAATTGGTTTCGACTACTGTTACTGTCTTAACCAATATAAGTATTTCGGTAACGGTTTTGGTCTTGGTTAACATGTTTCATATCAGTTACGGATTCGATTTGAAAACCGAAATGAGGAACGGTTACTGGTTTTGTACCGGTTAAAATCGCTCTGTACTTTCAAAGTGGACGGCCGTGTTTTTTTTCTGCGCTCCGATTTTTACTTGTTTGTCGTGTAAACTCCACGGTGGGAATATATAAAAACATATACAGTCCTGTTCCAGCTTTCACTCGGAAGTGGATTTGATAACATTTGCGGATTTCCCTTTAACATTGTCGAATTTCCCTTCTTCATTTGGGGATTTGCCTTTGAATTTCCCTTTTGTTCCAAAACAAAATAAGAAACAAGCATTGGCGGCCACAAATACAAATTTTTAAATATTTGTTTATTCGATCACCTGTGGTGGCAGTGTTGTGAAACCAGAGTTGCCGAAGGAGATAAAAGAGGTCCTAACCAAACACGTTTTGCACAATTATTACATTAAATTAAGCGGTAATAAGCACAAAAACTCTTTAAAATTTAACGTAGATAAAATACCTTTCTAACCATAGTAACACGAGCACAAAAGGGCTTCCTTAAAATAAATCCCAATAAATAATTTTTTTTTTTCGAACCATGACAACCCTTTCATTTTTTCTCTCAAATTCGTTCGGAAACTATATATCATTTGCAAGTTTACTTAACGCAAAGAATTTTTAAACAATTAATTTCTGTGCTTGCGGATCTGAATCCGTCAGCCAAACGGCTGGCGGAAAGTTTCCGTGAGGTTTCGCTCGGAAGTTAACAGAGAGTTAACGGAGGGAAATTCATTTCCGTAAGGATTTTTCGGAAGTGAATATTAGAAAAGGTCTGGGAAATTCGAATCCGTGTGAATCTTTCCGAAGTGAAAACTGGAACAGGCTCTTTATCTCATTCTTTATCTCGAAGCTTCTAGACGTGCGTTATCTGCGCTCTTGCGGTACTTTTAGCGGCTCGCTCACAAGTATCGATTTTATTTTCATTTGGTACAGTGGTCCGATTTAGTAAAATTATGGACACATATTTTTTTGTCTGTGTTGATAAAAATGCCAGAAGGCAATCAAGGCTGACCAGCCTAAAATTACTTGCTGGCTATGTGAAAAAATGGTGCACACCAAGTGCGCTGGTTTTACTGGCCGAACAAGTGATGACCTAAGTAAGAGTAAAAATGTGCAGTACTGTTGCGACGCCTGTCTCGAGGTTGCGAACGAGATGAAATTGTTTATGCGCCAAACTAAAAGCGGCTTGAAGGGGCTGATCACCTGTTTTGCCGGAGCTAGAGATAGTTTTCGGAAGGCAGGTGATCTACTCCAAGTCCTGGACACTCAATTTAATAGCATAAAACTATTAGAGGAGTATCCAAAGCGCAAAAAAGCCGCTGGTGGTAGGTTAAAGGGGAACACCCCGCAGCCACAGTCAGGTGACCAGCTGAGCACTCCCGTGGATCAGCAGCCGAACTCAGCAACCGCTCAACTGTTGCTAAGATCGGCAGCAAAAAAGATTCGGAACCCGATCAAGCCACAGCGGAGTGTAAGCAAATAGGCGATCCTGAAAACTCAGATTTGTCCGTAGTGGTTTCACAGTTGGTGAATCCACCTAACCTAGTTCACATACCGCCACAGGGGATTATTGAGTCCGGACTACCGGGCATAGGTGGTTCTGCAGACGCACAACCTGCACCACCTAAAGCTCTTTCAGTGGTTCCACCAAAGAAACCAATATTTGTTTCCCTTGATCAAACATCTTCTGATGTACTGTCTTATATATATATATATATACTTTTTTTCTTTTTTCGCGCGTAGTCCCACGGCCCACTTACCCGCCCAACCGACCGGGGGGCGCAGCCCTGTATCGTACGGCACGATTCGCGAGAAGATAGACGCGAGTTATGAAAATATAGGCAAAAGTCCGAGGAAAAAAGTAAAAAAGTAGGATCTAATTTTGTGCTAACGAAGTTAGTATAAGTCGTTTTAAGAGCGGAAGAGAGTCAGAATTTGAGATTATAGGATAAAGTCTATTATAGTCAGAACATAATACTCTGAAAGGCTCATGCAAGTCATAGTTAGATCTACAATGGTTTAATATTAAGGGTATATAATTTCTAGTTAATCTACTTGGCACAGAAAAGCTAAGCCGACCTACCAAGTCGGCGCTGTGAATTTCACCACGAATAAGATTATAAATAAAAATAGTACCAAGCATCTACGGTTAGCTAGGAAGGGTAAATTAATTAAAAGTAATCTGCTAGAATAAGAAGGTAAGTTAAGGTTTGCATCCCAGTTGAGGCGCCGTAAAGCAAAAATTAAAAAGTTTTTCTGTATAGATTAAATGCGATCTATATGTACTCCGTATTGGGGGCTCCAGACGGGAGACCCATACTCCAGAATCGGACGGACTAGCGAAGTAAATAAGGTCTTAGTGACGTAGGGATCGTCAAATTCCTTCGACCATCTTTTAATGAAACCAAGCACTCCCCTGGCTTTATTAACCATGGACGAAATTTGATCAGTAAACTTAAGTTTTGGGTCCAAAAGGACGCCCAGATCGTCAACCATAGTTATTCTATCCATAGATTTACCACTTAGTGAGTAAGTTGCAAGTTTTGGATTGACTGGGCAAAAAGTCATCAGCTTGCACTTAGACCCGTTTAAATTTAGTAAATTATCACGGCACCAGTTTTGAAAATTATTTAGGTCGGATTGTAAGTCAGAATGGCTGGAAATATCCTTATACTGCAGGCATAACTTAACATCATCTGCGTACATAAGAACGCGAGAATGATTTATAATTAATGGAAGGTCGTTAATAAATAAAGTAAAAAGAAGCGGACCAAGGTGATTTCCTTGTGGGACGCCGGAGGTAACTCGGAGAAGACCAGAAAGAGAATTTTTAAAAAGGACTCTTTGTGTCCTGCCATTCAGATAACTTAAAATCCATCTAAGAAGATCATTTGGAAACCCTAACAAGTCAAGTTTCCGAACTAAAAGTGAGTGATTTACAGAGTCAAATGCTTTACTAAAGTCAGTGTAAATGACATCTGTTTGAAAGCTTCTTTTAAAGCCCTTTATCACGAATGAGGTGAGCTCCAAAAGGTTAATAGTTGTTGATCTTCTTTATATAAATCCGTGTTGACACGGAGATATATGAGTCGTTTGAAAAAACTGGTCATAAAGATCGGGTATTGCCTGATCTGTGGTTGCCGTCCTGTTTTCAAAATATAGCGAGGAAGGATAAGAAGTAGATTTACGATTGGTCTTAACAAAGTTATAAAACTGCTTCTAGTAGTTGCTCACCTCTGTTGTTAACATCAGTACTGCCCCAGATCACATGATGTGCGTTGGCATCACATCCGATGATAAGGGGGATCTTGTTCTTCCGGCAGTGGTCCACTAGCCCGAGTATTTCTGGCGGTGGACAGGCTTCCTCCCCAGCAAAGTAGGCGAAGGCCACTGCTAGCTTCTGTGTTGCTCCTGTGCCGTCGATAGAAATGGCGACACAGTCCCTGCTTAGGAACTCTGAAAAGATATTGTAATTTATATCTTTCCTTATAACACACAGTATATAGGCTTGACCGTTTTTCCAAACGTCAAATCATTTTTTAATTCTTGTGTTCCGATGTACTATCCGTCTATCTCCAGTAAACCACCTTGGTTTAGTAAAGAGTTATCACACCTAAGAAATGTTAAGTCCAGACTTCCTAGGAAGTATTAAGACTCCGGTTCTCAATCTGTTTTTTCAAAATATCGAAGTGCTCGGTCAAGATTTACCGTGCGTAACGCGCAGTGCTATAAAAATATTTAAATCGTTGTAAGGTCCAGTTTTTGCAGGACCCGAAACAGTTTTATAACTTTTTTAAGACCAATCGTAAATCTACTTCTTATCCTTCCTCGCTATATTTTGAAAACAGGACGGCAACCACAGACCAGGCAATACCCGATCTTTATGACCAGTTTTTTTTAAACGACACATATATCTGCGTGTCAACACGGATTTATAAAAAAAAGATCAACAACTACTAACCATTTCGAGCTCACCTCATTCGTGAAAAAGGGCTTTAAAAGTAGCTTTCAAACAGATGTCCTTTACACTGACTTTAGAAAAGCATTTGACTCTGTTAATCACTCACTTCTAGTTCGGAAACTTGACTTGTTAGGGTTTCCAATTGCTCTTCTTAGATGGATCTTAAGGTTTCTGAATGGTGGACACAAAGAGTCCTTTTTAAAAATTCTCTTTCTGGTCTTCTCTGAGTTACCTCCGGCGTCCCACAAGGAAGTCCTCTTGGTCCGCTTCTTTTAAGTTTAATTATAAACAACCTTCCATTAATTATAAATCATTTAGTAATGCCTTCAGTATAAGGATATTTCCAGCCATTTTGACTTACAATCCGATCTAAATAACTTTCAAAGCTGGTGCCGTGATAATTTACTAAATTTAAACGGGTCTTAGTGCAAGCTGACTGTCATAAAACCCATACCTACGTAAGCAGCCATTGCATGGTGGCCTAAAGTCTCGCAGAGAACGGCAGTTAGATAACTAAGCTAACTACAGCGCCTAATATGTGTCGGTATAACAGGAGCCATGCGCACTTGTCCTACCGACGCTCTAGGGACTATCACCGGCATATCGCTACTTCCCATCTTAATTAGAAGGGAAGCATATCTTGGAGCTATTCGCCTTAATAAGATCTACAACTTCAAAGCTGGAGATCTTACTTCGCACCTAGAGACACTCAGTTCTCAACGACACAGCCCAGCCAGTCCTCCTTTAGTAAGTAAGCACAAGAAATTGGCTTTTATTCTTTCGATGTTTTAAGATTAACCTTAACAAATTGGGCTCTTCCGTAAATGTGCTTATCCGCGCGAGTTTTTGGCATAGACTGACCAGCTATATGTTGTCACTTTAATCTCACGTTGCAATGGATCACGACTTGTATTGATAAGTAAAAGTAGTGACAGAGGATTAATAGGAGAGACCGCTTCTGGTCACTCTGCTACAACTACCGGATCCTACATTCGGCCCTCCTGACGCAGGATTCGACTCGAATACCTTCATGAAATCTGCTACTGTCGATGTCTTGTATGGTCCCTCTCCTTCTCCGACCCTTTCAACTTCATATCGCCCATGGTTACGAATCTTGACTACTTTATATGGCCCTAGGTACTGGCCCTTTAATTTCAATCCAGTACCCTACTGGGTTCGCTTGATGGCTACCAAGTCGTTTACCTTAAACGTCTTCTCTTTACTTTTCGTTTGGCATCAAAGGCTCTCTTGTTCTCAGCTTGAATGTTCTGAATGTTCTCTCTTGCTTCCTTTCTTAACTTTTCACGTTCATCATCTAATTCTGAAATCAGGCATTCCTGAATTAATTCCCTAGGCTGCACGTCACCTGAAAGACGCATATCTAAACCAGTTAGAAGCTTGAATGGCGAAACCTTAGTACTCAGTGTTGTTTATGATCTGATGTACCTTACCTACATGCTTATACCAACACCCTGGACTTTCGTGACTGAGCTTAGATATCATTGGGACCACAATTGTGCATACGTTCAACTTGTCTGTTTCCCCTGGGTACGCCTGTTGCAATAAGCAAGTGTTGAATCTTTTCTCTATCGCAGTACTCCCTAAACAAATGCGAAGTGAACGCGGCCCCGCGATCCGAAACGATCCTGAATGGGTTTCCAAAACAAACAGCTTGACGGTCCAAACAACTGATGACTTCCTCAACTCCGGTGCTTTTAGTAGGACACAGCCACACGTACTTAGAAAATGCATCTACAATCACAAAGATGTGATTATAACGCTATTTGGTCACTTCCATCGGGCCCACATGATCTACATGGTACGTAACCAGCGGCTTATCACCTTTGTCGATTGGTGTAAGGAACCCTTCTTGTCTACCAGCTTTTGCATTTACAAGGATACATTCTACGCAGCTATCCACAACTCTTGATTTTTTTTCCTTCAGCTTGGGAATATAGTAAGACTTCTCAATTACGTCTTGAGTCTTTCTGGAAGAAAAGTGACCCTGCCTATGGTTCATCTGAATGATTTCGTTTTCCATGAGTGAAGGAACAACCAGTAACTCCTTATTGGGATCCTTGAACAAAGCTTAATCCACTATGTCAAAATCTTCATACCCTTTGGTCTCGACAACGCTTTTGATCACCTTCGTCCAATCATCTAACATCTGAGCCTCCCTTAAACGATGAAGTAAGCTGTCCGTCAACACAAAAAAAATTCGCTCTGTACTTTCAAAGTGAACGGCCGTGTTTTTTTTCTGCGCTCCGATTTTTATTTGTTTGTCGTGTAAACCCAACGGTGGGAATATAGAAAAACATATAAATCGCCTTCTTAATTTATAAACTTTTATAATCCGTTCGCTTCGTGAGTGAATCTATTCTATTCTGTGCATAACAATAAATTAATCAATTTAAACTTTTAGTTTCTCTTGTGTTTTTGTTGTTGCGTTCTATTTTGTCTTTCTTTTGTGCTTTATCCGTCCCACGCAGGGCCAATCGTTGTTGTTGTTTTTGCATGCACATCAACTGCATTGACTGCGCTCTCTCGCTCTTTATCTCGCTCTCTATATCGAAACTTCTCATCGTGTAATTATCTGCGCTCTTTCGGTAATTTTAGCTGCTCGCTCAAAAGTTTCGACTTCATTTCATTTGGTACAGTGGTCCGATTAGTCAAAATTATGGACACATTTTTTGTCTGTGTTGATAAAAAATGCCAGAAGGCAATCAAGGCTGACCAGCCTAAAATTACTTGTTGGCTATGTGAAAAAATGGTGCACACCAAGTGCGCTGGTTTTACTGGCCGAACAAGTGATGACCTAAGTAAGGGTAAAAATTTGCAGTTTTTTTGTGACGCCTGTCTCGAGGTTGCGAACGAGATGAAATTGTTTATGCGCCAAACTAAAAGCGGCTTGAAGGGGCTGATCACCTGTTTTGCCGGAGCTAGAGATAGTTTTCCCAAGGCAGATGATCTGCTCCAAGCTCTGGACGCTCAATTTAATAGTATAAAACTATTAGAGGAGTATCCAAAGAGCAAAAAAGCCGCTGGTGGTAGGCCAAAGGGGAACACCCCGCAGCCACCGTCAGGTGACCAGCAGAGCACTCCCGTGGATCAGCAGCCGAAGTCAGCAACCGCTCAAATGTTGCTAAGATCGGCAGCCAAAAAAGATTCGGAGCCCGATCAACCCACAGCGGAGTGTATGCAAATAGGAGATCCTGAAAATTCCGATTTGTCCGTAGTGGTTTCACAGTTGGTGAATCCACCAAACCTAGTTAACATACCGCCACATGGGGATATTGAGTCCGGACTACCGGGCATAGGTGGTTCTGCAGACGCACAACCTGCACCACCTAAAGCTCTTTTAGTGGTTCCACTAAAGAAACAAATATTTGTTTCTCGGCTTTCCCCTGATCAAACATCTTCTGATGTACTGTCTTATATACAAGACAAAACAAAAGCTGAAAACGTTAAGGTGGAAAAATTTAACTTCTCTTATGCTAAGGATATTTCATCTTTCAAGATCACTGTCCCACCCGAGTAATACTTTGCTACCATAAGCTGTGCCAAATTCTGGCCGGACAATTTGGTGGTAAAGGAGTTCGAAGCTAAGAAAAAAAAGAAAGGGCCCATGGGAATAAGACTTCCCAGTCGTGGCCAGACCATTGTGCCATCTTCCTCTTCTACTTCTTCTTCAAAAAACTAACTTAAAACCTCCTTCTTTCCTGTCAAAATGCAAGAGGCTTGCGTAGCAAGCTAACTAAATTGTATTCTGATAGCTTTTCATTTGCATCCCATGTTATTGTGTTTACAGAAACCTGGTTAAAGCCGGAGATTCTTAGCTCCGAAGTTTTTCCCGGTAAGTACACAATATATAGGCTTGACCGTCCTTCCAAACGGGGAGGTGGAGTTTTAATTGCCGTGGACTCCAACCTCACGTCGGAAGAGGTATGTGTTGAGGAATTTAATAATATTGAATTTATTTGTACAAAGCTAACCCTTCCGGGAAAGTTTATATGTATCACTTGCTCCTATGTTCCGCCGTCTTCTGAACTCCAAGAGTACTTAAATCATCTTTCTGCGATACAGTCCATTTCAAATAGGCTGTCCGATAGGGATCAGTTATTAGTTCTAGGTGCTTTCAACATACCTGGAGCTACGTGGTCCACAGATGAAAAACCAAATGTCTTACTACCTATTGCACAACATGACTTTATTGACGGCTTGCTTGACATATCTTTGAGTCAAGTAAACCATGTTCGAAACTCACTAGGCCGCTTACTGGATTTGTGCTTTGTCTCGAATCCTGAAGCCGTGTTTCTATCTAGGGTACCACCACTTACGCAACCTGAAGATCCATATCATCCTACTTTCGATGTGACAGTCGACACGGGTATCGTGATAGAAGAAAAATCAGAAAAGTCAACTAAACGAATGCGTTGTTTTCGTAAGGCAGACTTTTCTAGGCTTAATTACTTTATATCTGGCTTCAATTGGTGCGATCTCTACTCATGCAATAATATGGCTGATGCCATAAATATTTTTTATACTGCAATTAAATCATTTTTTAATTCTTGTGTTCCGATGTACTATCCGTCAATCTCCAGTAAACCACCTTGGTTTAGTAAAGAGTTGTCACACCTAAGAAATGTTAAGTCCAGACTTTACAGGAAATATAAAAACTCCGGTTCTCAATCTGTTTTTTCAAAATATCTAAGTGCTCGGTCAAAATTTACCGTGCTTAACGCGCAGTGCTATACAAATTATTTAAATCGTTGTAAGGTCCAGTTCTCGCAGGACCCGAAACAGTTTTATAACTTTGTTAACACCAAGCGTAAATCTACTTCTTATCCTTCCTCGCTATATTTTGAAAACATGACGGCTACCACAGATCAGGCAATAGCCTATCTTTATGCCCAGTTTTTTCAAACGACTTATACTACTTCAGCACATCTAAGAGAGCCTTATTCTTACACCATGTCCACGTCGAACCTTATATTCAGTCCTACTATAAACGAAAGCTCTTTATTTTTGGATCTTCAACGTGTTAAGCCTGTTTACTCTCCAGGTCCCGACGGAATTCCTGGCTTCCTGGCGTGCTTAGGCACTGCGCGGAAGCCCTATGCAAACCCCTTTTCAAATTGTTCACCTTATCATTAGAAACCTCCCAATTTCCCCTTATTTGGAAGGAGTCATTTGTTATTCTTCTCCACAAAAAAGGTAACAAATTGGATGCCAGCAATTATAGAGGTATCTCTAAGTTGTCGGCTATTTCCAAACTTTTCGAAAATATCATTACTTCTCATTTGCAGCACCTTTGTAGGTCAGTTATATCTCCCTGTCAACACGGATTTATGAAAAGAAGATCAACAACTACTAACCTTTTGGAGCTCACCTCATTCGTGATAAAGGCCTTTAAAAGTAGCTTTCAAACAGATGTCATTTACACTGACTTTAGTAAAGCATTTGACTCTGTAAATCACTCACTTTTAGTTCGGAAACTTGACTTGTTAGGGTTTCCAAATGATCTTCTTAGATGGATTTTAAGTTATCTGAATGGCAGGACACAAAGAGTCCTTTTTAAAAATTCTCTTTCTGGTCTTCTCCGAGTTACCTCCGGCGTCCCACAAGGAAATCACCTTGGTCCGCTTCTTTTTACTTTATTTATTAACGACCTTCCATTAATTATAAATCATTCTCGCGTTCTTATGTACGCAGATGATGTTAAGTTATGCCTGCAGTATAAGGATATTTCCAGCCATTCTGACTTACAATCCGACCTAAATAATTTTCAAAACTGGTGCCGTGATAATTTACTAAATTTAAACGGGTCTAAGTGCAAGCTGATGACTTTTTGCCCAGTCAATCCAAAACTTGCAACTTACTCACTAAGTGGTAAATCTATGGATAGAATAACTATGGTTGACGATCTGGGCGTCCTTTTGGACCCAAAACTTAAGTTTACTGATCACATTTCGTCCATGGTTAATAAAGCCAGGGGAGTGCTTGGTTTCATTAAAAGATGGTCGAAGGAATTTGACGATCCCTACGTCACTAAGACCTTATTTACTTCGCTAGTCCGTCCGATTCTGGAGTATGGGTCTCCCGTCTGGAGCCCCCAATACGGAGTACATATAGATCGCATTTAATCTATACAGAAAAACTTTTTAATTTTTGCTTTACGGCGCCTCAACTGGGATGCAAACCTTAACTTACCTTCTTATTCTAGCAGATTACTTTTAATTAATTTACCCTTCCTAGCTAACCGTAGATGCTTGGTACTATTTTTATTTATAATCTTATTCGTGGTGATATTGACAGCGCCGACTTGGTAGGTCGGCTTAGCTTTTCTGTGCCAAGTAGATTAACTAGAAATTATATACCCTTAATATTAAACCATTGTAGATCTAACTATGACTTGCATGAGCCTTTCAGAGTATTATGTTCTGACTATAATAGACTTTATCCTATAATCTCAAATTCTGACTCTCTGCCGCTCTTAAAACGACTTATACTAACTTCGTTAGCACAAAATTAGATCCTACTTTTTTACTTTTTTCCTCGGACTTTTGCCTATATTTTCATAACTCGCGTCTATCTTCTCGCGAATCGTGCCGTACGATACAGGGCTGCGCCCCCCGGTCGGTTGGGCGGGTAAGTGGGCCGTGGGACTACGCGCGAAAAAAAAAAAAAAAAAACACGACACCCTGCTCAACGCATCAACGTGTCTCATCTTAGACCCAGATCTGTGTTCTATAACGTAATCGAAGTCCTGGAGATACATTGCCCATCTCGAAACTCTGAGCGGAATCTCTTTTTTCTTCATGGTCATGGTAAAAGCGTTACAGTCCGTAACTATCTTGATTTTCTTCCCTAAGACATACACCCTCCACTTCAATAAAGCTCCAATGACTGCAAGCACTTCAAGTTCGTAAGAATGATATTTCTCCTCACAAGGTTTGGTCTTACGACTCATGTAAAAGACTGGATGCCACAAATTATCTTCGAAATCTCTCTGAAGCAGAACAGCTCCGAATCCAAACTTTGAAGCATCAGTATGAATCTCCGTTTCTAACGAATGATCGTAAAGCTTCAATACTGGTTCACTGATCAACGCTTCCTTCAACTTTTTGAATGATGCCAAATGATTCTCCTGGAATTCGAACTTCACTTCCTTACGCAATAAGTCTGACAACGGTTTGGCAATAAAAGCATATTCTTCCACAAACCTACGAAAGTATGACGTCAACCCTAGGAATCTTTCTACTCCCTTCTTGTCGCGGGGAATCGGAAAATCAGCAACCGCTTTAGTTTTCTCATCACCTGGTTTGATAGTTTCATTTTCTACGATATACCCTAAGAAATTGACCTTCCGCTTCAATACCTGACACTTGCTCCAATTTATACGCAATCTATTTCTCTCTGCAACTTCCAGAACTCTTTTTAATTTCAACACACCCTCATCGACGCTCTTACTTGCAATGATAACGTCATCCATGTACACAAAAGCATCCTCATTCTTGATCAAGTCACGCATCACCGCCATGATAAACCTGGTTAAAACTGCTGGAGTGTTCGTGATTCCGAAAGGTACAAACAGAAACTCATTCTGTCCACTCTGAGCTACGAACGATGTATACTTCTGTGGTTCTGGTGAAACAGGCACGTGGAAAAAGCCATTAGTCAAGTCAAGTGTTGTTAAAACCTCACCAACTTTCAATTTCTCAATAACGCAATCCATATGCGCTGTTGGGAAGTTATCTCAGACGATCTTTTCGTTTAGCTTGCGGTAGTAGCAACACAATCGCTTTTTCCCGTTCTTCTTATCCACAAGAACCACTGGCGAAGCATACTCGGATGTACTAACCTTGGTTATTCCTCCCCGTAGCCATTACTGAACCTGATCATCGGCAACTTTCTGATCACAATACGCTAAACGCCTTAGATGTTGAAATACTGGCAACTCATCTGTCAGCAAATCCTTCATCTCTACTGGCGAACTGATATTCCTTTTCGGCTTATAGTTATTGATCAAAGACTTCACTTCAGAACCGACATTCTGACTCAAATGATCCAAATCCGACAGAGAATCTTCTTTAAACTCTTCCATTCTTAACATGCACAAATTCTCAAGCTCATTGATCAACTGCACACAAGAACTCTGCTCTATCTGTCCAACACTTATATCCTTTTCAGCTTCTTTCTCCATACAACGAACCCTGGGCGAAAATTTAGTACCATTCTTGGTCACCTTCATGTCAACGTTGTCTAAGATTGTTGTCCCCAGAATGGCATCAAACTTCATGTCCTCATCAGTAATCACATGAAACTCGACTGACATATCAATCCCATCGATGTTGTCCCTTGCTTTGAAACTTCCAAAAGTAAGCACTTGACTTTCACCAATCCCTGTCAAAACTGTCTGACGACCCATCAGACTGCCAACGCCTACTCCAAGTTTTTAAGAAAACACGCTTACGCATCAAGCACAGCTCAGCTCCAGTGTCCATAAGTCCCTTAAACTCGGTATTCATGCACGTAACTGCTTTCAGTTCAAGACTTGAATATTGTTCACAAGATGGTTTTGAAACGACTTTGTCACCCTGAACGACGTTTGTTGCCCTGTCTGTCTTGACTTGCACTTCTGCCTTACACTGCACTGCTCGGTGCCCTGGTTGATCACATTTAAAGCATTTCTCTCTCACAGGACAATCTCTCTTCATGTTCGACGAATCTCCACACCTGCAACACTTCTTAATAGATAGAACTTCCTTCCCTTCCTTCCTAGCAACCCTATTGCCCTGCACTCCAAACTTGCCTGGTGGCTTAGCAGAACCTCGAGATTTTTGATATACCTCAATCTGTAGTTTCAGATCTTTCAAGTTTCTGGCCTGGTATAGCATTGATTTGTTTGACCTTGTTTGACCTTGTTTGACCTATCAGACTCTCTTCCTCTAAATCAATGGGTTTGGCTATTTCCATGAGAGCATACAAGAATTCTTGCAAAGTTTTACCCTTATGCTGCTGACGTTTTCCTAACCTGCGATTAACTTCTGCTGAGGACAACTTCATTCCGAATTCCTTCAACAAAGCTGCCTTCAAACTTTTCCAATCCTTTATGTTCTTCTGGCTTCGCACAAACATCTTCGCTGCTCCACAAAGCATCTGTTTTGCATACACAAATAGCTGTAACTGGTTCCACTCAACTGTAGCTGCACAATCTTCTAGCTCTCCTATCCATTGGTTGATATCCGGAGACATCGATCCTGAAAACTGCGATACGCTGCCCTCGACATCTTTCAATGTAAACCATGATCTACCCTGACCTACTCCTAGTCCTTGATGCCAGCCTGCTCCATTTTGATGATTGGTAGCAGTTACAATGGATGACTCAGATGCGTTGTCATCCCCGTCTCTGACTCACCCTGTTCATTTACTTGATAGTGTGACAATAATCTCTGTTGCAATTCCGCTTTGTATCCAGTCGTACTCAATTGCAACTTCGACAACTTTTCGCGCAGCTCATCAACTCGCAATGCCAAAATCTCGCGTCTCTCCATTTTATGAATTTTACCTGCAGGAAGTACAGTTCAAATATAAATAAGTACAATGATTATTTAAATTTAAAGTTTTCCCCAAAATGTAAATAGAGTAACAGCCCTGTCCTCTGTATCGATGTTGTCAAACCTTGGTTTTGGATATGTTACCCCTCGTCGCACTCATACAACTATCGAGTCAAACTTTCTGGCCACGCTTTGTTATGACTGGCCTCAAATGACGTCACCGCTGCTACCGCTCTCACTGCTGTCTCTGCTGTCACTTCCCTCGCCGCTGTCGTCCCGCTCGTCTCGGTGTATGCCGCTCTTTGTAGCGTCACACACACTTTGAAACGTCTAAACTAAACTGGAATTTTCTGGTCGTATTGCTGCCGCCAAAATCCACGACCGCTCTCGCTGCTGTCACCGCTCTCGCTGCTTTCACCGCTTTCGCTGCTGTCGTCCCGCTCGTCTCGGTGTATGCCGCTCTTTGTAGCGTCACACACTCTTTGAAGACTTCGAACTCAACTGAAACCTTCTGGTAGCTTTTGTCTGCTGCCAAAATCCGTGCACCAGCCTTCGCTTGCACGATCTTGCACGCACGCTCCAAAAACGCACCCAGATCCAATGATTTGCCTTCTGCTTGCCACCGCCTGCAAACCCTTGTGTACGAGATGCTGCTGCTGCAAAATGTTTTCCAGCCAATGATCTTTTCTCAGCACTGCCCTGCTCCGTCCACGATCCGCTGCTTTACTGTTGGCGCTCTTTACTAGCCACCACTCTCGATCCGCTGCTTTACTGTTTGGCGCTCTTTACCAGCCACCACTTTCTCAGCCTGTGTATGTGTGAGTCGCCTCTACTCGCCGTCTGTCTGTGTGCGCTTCTCTACTCGCCGCCTGTCTGTGTGCACTAAACTTTGCCTCGTGGCTTGCGTCCTTCCGATGACATTCTTCTTTCCTCGCTTTCCCGCTGCTATTATCTTTGTCGCACTCTAGCCAACCTGCTTATCACGACTTTCCGATCTTCCAGCCCTTTCTTCGCGAACTGTCTTAGGACTTCACCAGCTTTCACATGTACTGCACAGCACGTTTTTTTTGCCAAAATGTTCTTTAAAACTTTATCTAGACCAAATCTCGGTTGAGCCCCCAAAATTGTAGGGTCCTCCTTTAGTAAGTAAGAACACCGACGGTTTAATTGATAATATAATAAGCAATTGGCTTTTATTCCTTCGATGTTTTAAGATTAACTTTAACAAATTGTGCTCTTCCGTAAATGTGCTTATCCGCGCGAGTTTCTGGCATAGACTGACCAGCTTGATGTTGTCACTTTAATCTTACGTTGCAATGGATCACGACTTGTATTGATAAGTTAAAGTAGAGACAAAGGATTAAAAGAAGAGACCGCTTCTGGTCACTCTGCTACAACTACCGGATCCTACAAACCTTTCCGACATACAGGAACAACTCGTTCGCTTCAACAGAAAATTTATCGTGGACATCCACGGCAGAGATATCTGAAGATCAAAAATACCCAGTGTACCAATCGGTTCTCAAATCTGGTACACTGATGGATCCAAATTGGAAGATGGTAGTACGGGTGCAGGAATCTACGGGCCACGTCTAAAAAGATACCCATGGGAAAACATCCCACCATCTTTCAAGCATGCCATTGAAATCTGTGCCAGAGAATGTCTTCGCAGGAAAATGCGAGGGGGAACAGATTTCCATAATGTCCGATAGCCAAGCAGCTCTTTGAGCTCTGAAATCATACTCAATCTCATCTAGGCTAGTCGAGGACTGTTTCCAGCTTCTCAATCAGCTCGGAACCCATAACACCGTCAAGCTATGGTGGGTGCCGGGTCATGCAGGATACTAGATGGCTGACAGTCTTGCTAAATCTGGGGCAAGTATGCCATTCATCGGCCCTGAACCCTTCTGAGGACTCTCAAAAGAATACACTATGGAGAAGATCAGAAATTGGGAAAAGAGGGAAGTAGAAAAACACTGGGCCGACAGTGCAGGCCTAAGACAGGCAAAAATATTCATTATTTCGGACAGAAACAAATTCTTAAAACTCCTAGAATTGAATAGGGGAGACCTACGTATCCTCACAGGTTACCTCACTGGTCACTGCAATTTAGGTATTACCTTAAGAAACTGAGACTAGTTGATACAGACGTCTGTAGATTTTGTAAAGAGGAGCAAGAGACATCTGAGCATGTCCTCTGCGAATGCCCTGCACTCTTCAATAGACGACTTCACCACCAAGCTGATGACTTTTTGCCGAGTCAATCCAAAATTTGCAACTTACTCACTAAGTGGTAAATCTATGGATAGAATAACTATGGTTGACGATCTTGGCGTCCTTTTGGACCCAAAACTTAAGTTTACTGATCACATTTCGTCCATGGTTAATAAAGCCAGGGGAGTGCTTGGTTTCATTAAAAGATGGTCGAAGGAATTTGACGATCCCTACGTCACTAAGACCCTAATTACTTCGCAAGTCCGCCCGATTCTTGAGTATGGGTCTCCCTTCTGGAGTCCCCAATACGGAGTACATATAGGTCGCATTGAATCTGTACAAAAGAACTTTTTAATTTTTGCTTTACGCCGCCTTAGCTGGGATGCAAACCTTAACTTACCTTCTTATTCTAGCAGATTACTTTCAATTAATTTACCCTCCCTAGCTAACCGTAGATGCTTGGTACTATTTTTATTTATAATCTTATTCGTGGTGATATTGACAGCGCCGACTTGGTAAGTCGGCTTAACTTTTCTGTGCCAAGTAGATTAAATAGAGATTATATACCCTTAATATTAAACCATTGTAGATCTTGCATGAGCCTTTCAGAGTATTATGTTCTGACTATAATAGACTTTATCCTATAATCTCAAATTCTGACTCTCTGCCGCTATTAAAACGACTTATACTAACTTCGTTAGCACAAAATTAGATCCTACTTTTTTTCCTCGGACTTTTGCCTATATTTTCATAGCTCGCGTCTATTTTCTCGTGAATCGTGCCGTACAATGCACGGCTCCTCCCCCCAGTCGGTTGGGCTGGTATGTGTGCCGTGAGACTACGCGCGTAAAAAAAAAAATAATAATAATTTTTAATAGGTATTTATTGTTTTATATATAATATATATATTTATTATATTAATATTTTTAATATTAATAATTTAGTAATACTTATGATTAGAGCGAATAAGCATTATGGCGTCCAAAGTTTTTCCGTCTAACCTATTTCTCAGAGGGTTTAGATGAACTTTATTCTTAAACAAAAACGTTCAACACTTACTTGTGTACAAGAAGCAGCTTAAACCCATTTTCTGGATATTTAAATGAATTTAGCTCCTACCATTTTAGAATATTTGTTTTTCGATTGAATCTTTTAAAGTTAAGCAAGCATTTAGAGCTACATCGATCTCCTTTAAAGCTTTGAGCTTATATAAAAAACGAAGCTCTAAAATGGGACGTTTTAGGTACAAATCTAAAATGTTTGCCTTTTAGGTTCAAACTTGACTTGCTCGTACAAATCTAAAACATGTTGGACAAACATTTTGCATGTTGGACAATTTGAGCCCTGTATCTCTGGCGGGGAAGGGGCAATTGGGAAAAAAAACGTTGTTGTTGCAAAGCCTGGTCTATGCAGATCAACATGCTTAAGGAATCATACAAATAACTGTTCATGATCTAAAAATTTAGCGCATGGCTCTCAGTTGCCAAAAGTATTTACTTAAGTAAATACTTATGGCGAGAGAAAAAATACACACAGTTATTTTTATTGATTTTTGAGTGTTTTATTTAATTTTAACCAAATTTTTTTAAAATTATGATTAAACCAACTAATATCTAATTTCTCCGCCTTTGGCATCCTTGAAATCTTTGATCCTTGCTGGTATGGACAGGACTAAGTTGTGCGGAAAATTAAGATTTCACTTGGACCAAATTTCCTTAATTTTTCCACTTCAAACGATTGCCTTAAAATGATAAAACGTTTTCAAATAAAGACAGATACAGCTAAAAGCCTCAATTTCTTGGGTAGGTTTTTGAGGTTATGTAACATTTTTTACGATTTATATACTATTATTTAATTTTTTACTTTTTACAGTCCTGTAAGCGCTAAGCCTATTGAGATATTGTTCAAATTTGGTGTTTAACCGTTAAACTTTAACGGCCGAAAAAAACTAAAATGCCTTACTTTAAAAATCCACAAGAAATCTGAATTCCAATGAATTTCTAGCTTGATTAGCTTGTCTGATTATTTGTCTGATAGTTAAAACCAAAAGTGATTTTTCAACGGATTTTTTTCGAGTTTTTAAGGGTATGCAGCCGTTTAAAAGTCGTTTAACAGCCCAAAATTTTCACAAAGTTTGTGTTTGTCGAGTTCTTGCAGATAAATGACTTATCCAATCCCATTGTTTAGTATGACAATGTTAAAGATTGGTCTATTGGTAGTAAAATTTTGTAAAATGCACCGGGATCGGTTGGCCAAAACTCGAGATATATATGAAAACTTAAAGAGACAGCCGAAATTTTTTTTTAACTTTAAAAAACCTTTAAAAAAAACTGTTCTATAGAAAAATGTTTAATGGTATTTTCGAAATCTAAAAGTCCTACTCTACCAGAAATTGGTATCATTGGCTTGGGAGGCGATTGGCTGTAAACTAGTGTTACCCGAGATACGGACGAAGTTATAAGCCAATGTGTTACCAGTTGAGTGCGAAACAAGGCGTGCATACAAATTTGTATAGAAACATAATTTATGAGCAACTTAGCAATGACCTGATTACCAATTCCGTCCATATCTCGAGAATTCTTTATCCGATTTTATTGACTGACACCTAATTCTGTTGGTCATTTAGTCAGTAATCAAACAAAATGGTAAAAGTTTTAAACAAATTAAATAATAGTATACAAAACTGTTGAAATGTTGAAATGAGGCTTATTTAAACAGGTTTTTTGTGGCTGAAAATTATAAAAACTTTATCGAAAGTGCAATAGCTTTCGTAAAAAGTGGAAATAATCAGGAAATTTAAGGAAATTTGGTCCAAGTGAAATCCTTATTTTCCGCACAACTTAGTCCTGTCCATACCAGCAAGGATCAAAGATTCAAGGATGCCAGAGGCGGAGAAATTAGATATTAGTTGGTTTAATTATAATATTAAAAAAATATTGGTAACAATTAAATAAAACGCTAAAAAATCAATCAAAATGACTGTGTGTAAATCCGTATTGCGAGAGAAAAAGTGTGTAAATACTTTTGGCAACTGAGAGCCATGCGCTCAATTGCGTCTATTTTTAGACCATTAACAGTTATTTGTATGATTCCTTAAGCATGTTGATCTGCATAGACCAGGCTTTGCAACAACAAAGTTTTTTTCCCAATTGCCCCTTCCCCGCCAGAGATACAGGGCTCAAATTGTGCAACATGCAAAAAATTCACGTTGTGTCAATACTTTTGTCCACCCCTGTATTCTCAAATCCTATCTTTACAAAGCGAAATCGAGATATCACAGAGAAAGGACGTTTTGTTTTAGATTTGTACGAGCAAGTCAATTTTTCGTGCTTGCTTTTGAACCTAAAAGGCAAACATTTTAGATTTGTACCTAAAACGTAAATGAAAAAATATAAGCTCAAAGCTTTAAAGGAGATCGATGTAGCTCTAAATGCTTGCTTAACTTTAAAAGATTCAATCCAAAAACAAATATTCTAAAATGGCAGGAGTTAAATTCTTTTAAATATCCAGAAAATAGGTTTAAGCTGTTTCTTGTACACAAGTAAGTGTTAAACGTTTTTGTTTAAGAATAAAGTTCATCTAAACCCTCTGAGAAATAGGTTATTTGTATGATTCCTTTTGCATGTTGATCTGCATAGACCAGGCTTTGCAACAGGCTTTGCAACAGGCTTTGCAACAGGGCTCCAATTGTGCAACATGCAACATGCAAAAAATGCAAGTTGTTTAAATACTTTTGTCCAGGGTTGTACACCTTTAAAAGAAGGTCAATACATATTTTGTTTGAATCTAAGAAAAACACAACACACTGTGTTTGTGTGTTTTTCTTAAAATAATTTTTCTTGCTGAACCTGTTCAAACGTTTCGGTTTTGGCAACGGTTATTTTGGTTACCACATATTTCTGTTATGATTTCGGTTAGGCAAAAAAAAATTATTTCGGTTTCGGTTACGGGTTTGATTCTAGAAAATTAAATATGAAATTCAATTGTTTAGTTTGGCGGTCAAATCAAAATGTAAAACAATTATTTATTATTTTACAGAGATTTGTTTAGTTACTTGCATTGTGTTGCAAAAAAAAGGAAAACATCGTTTGAAGTGGTTGAAAACACTCCAATAAAGCCAAATTAAACAAGTCGGATTTCTCGACTATCAAAATTCCGATACTCATTGTCCAATTTAAAAAAAATGTGTTATTTACTTTCAAAAGCAATACATTTTTAACGCCTTTATACAAAAAAATCTTGAAATTGGCCAGATTTTTAAAATTTTAAGATGGCTGTGTGGTAATTTTTAATACAAAGAACAATAAACAAGGCAACCAAGGTCACTTTTTCCTAGTATTAAAAATGTGTTCTGCGGATTGTGGTCGTTAAAATGGGCGGGGTCAGGCCTTGAAAGAAACTTAAAGTCTGTGTGCAAAATTTTATGGTTCTAGCTTTTACCGTATTTACGATACCCCGTATTGGAAATAAAAAGGGACATAATCCCTATCTTTTTTTTGGAATCATTAGTCCAAACAATTCATTCGCCAGGGTTTCTGTAGCTCCGTAGGGTTTTTTCTGAAATTAAAAACCGTCGACGATTTTTAGCTCTAAATGCTTGCTTAACTTTAAAAGATTCAATCCAAAAACAAATATTCTAAAATGGCAGGAGTTAAATTCTTTTAAATATCCAGAAAATAGGTTTAAGCTGTTTCTTGTACACAAGTAAGTGTTGAACGTTTTTGTTTAAGAATAAAGTTCATCTAAACCCTCTGAGAAATAGGTTATTTGTATGATTCCTTTTGCATGTTGATCTGCATAGACCAGGCTTTGCAACAGGCTTTGCAACAGGGCTCCAATTGTGCAACATGCAAAAAATGCAAGTTGTTTAAATACTTTTGTCCAGGGTTGTACACCTTTAAAAGAAGGTCAATACATATTTTGTTTGAATCTAAGAAAAACACAACACACTGTGTTTGTGTGTTTTTCTAAAAATAATTTTTCTTGCTGAACCTGTTCAAACGTTTCGGTTTTGGCGACGTTTATTTTGGTTACCACATATTTCTGTTATGATTTCGGTTAGGCAAAAAAAAATTATTTCGGTTTCGGTTACGGGTTTGATTCGAGAAAATTAAATATGAAATTCAATTGTTTAGTTTGGCGGTCAAATCAAAATGTTAAACAATTATTTATTATTTTACAGAGATTTGTTTAGTTACTTGCATTGTGTTGCAAAAAAAAAGTAAAACATCGTTTGAAGTGGTTGAAAACACTCCAATAAAGCCAAATTAAACAAGTCGGATTTCTCGACTATCAAAATTCCGATACTCATTGTCCAATTTAAAAAAAAATGTGTTACCTTCTTTCAAGAGCAATACATTTTTAACGCCTTTATACAACAAAATCTTGAAATTGGCCAGATTTTTAAAATTTTTAGATGGCTGTGTGGTAATTTTTAATACAAACAATAAACAAGGCAACCAAGGTCACTTTCTCCTAGCATTAAAAATGTGTTCTGCGGATTGTGGTCGTTAAAATGGGCGGGGTCAGGCTTTGAAAGCAACTTAAAGTCTGTGTGCAAAATTTTATGGTTCTAGCTTTTATAGTTCCCGAGATCTCGACGTTTGTACGGACGGACGAACAGACATTTGGAACGTTTACCGTATTTACGATACCCCGTATTGGAAATAAAAAGGGACATAATCACTATATTCTGTTTTTGGAATCATTAGTCCAAACAATTCATTCGCCAGGGTTTCTGTAGCTCCGTAGGGTTTTTTCTGAAATTAAAAACCGTCGACGAATTCTTTGGCACCCGAACTGTTGCGTGAATTTTAGAATTCATTATTTCACAAAATATGATGAGGTAGCTGACGAACAATAATTTTTAAATAAACAAATTTTGTTAAACAAAAAAATACACTGGGCCCAGTGCAAAAAGTATTATAATGTTATTTAATAAAAAAATGAAATAATATATTTAGAGATTAAAATACCTCATGGTACAGTTTTGCAAAATTCCTTACCATTTTCGTTTTTTTTTTAATTTTAAAGATAAAAAATGTATTTTTTAATGCTTTCAAGAAAAATTTATACCTTACGAACGGTCATATTCGGGGGTGCCACAGAAACCGTTCCAACCAAATTCCATCCGAATTTCAACCCCTTTGATATGTAAAGTCCAACCTACTTCGGTTGGAACGGTTTCTGTGGCAACCCCGATATTGACGAAATTTTCGTTAGGTATTAAAGAATCTTAAAAAAAAAAATTTAATTAGCAAACACCTTATTTTTTAATAAAAATTGTTTCAACAATTTTTTTTTTCAAAGCCTTCTAGGACTACTTTTGCTGTTAAACTTTTGCACAGTTATCGTCGACGACGCCAACGCTGCTTGCATGCATTTGCTATGGAAATCCCATGCGCGGCGGGACAAAAAATGAGATTTCAGCTGTCTGAGTAAAACTTACCAAAACTTGCTTTTTGGAATACATACTTTTTGGAATACATAAATAAGTGTTCGACGTTCAAACCGTCGCACAGTGGTCCGGCTATATGGAAAAAGTGGTCATTAATCAGAAACTCAACGTAGAGAGTTCAAAATTTGTACTCGGTTTGGGGGATACGGGTTTTGGGGGTCGCTGATTTCGAATAAGAAGTCGAAATTTCTAAATTCAAAATGGCGGCTCCAATACGGCAGTTGTGACTTCCGTAACTAGCTGGTGAACACCTAATTTTTCACGACCCCAGAGAGTACCACGTGGGGGTTTACGGTAAATTTAGACTCTCCTTTTTATTTTAATTTTAAAAACATTTTTTTACATTTTTTTAATTTTTTTTCAAACAAAAAAAAAAATTTTTTAATTTGTTTTTTTGGTTTTTTTTTTTTAATTTTTTTTTTTTACTTTTTTTTTGGATTTTTGTTTATTAATTTTTAAGACATTTTTTTTAAACTAAAGAAATGTTAAAGAAAAATTTAACTGTAACAATTTGTAAAAGAATCGGCTCACTAAGAATTACTATATGATTCTGAGGAGACGTTCTGATTTAATGGCAGCCTCAAAAGTACCATAACCTCTTTTGCTAGAGGCTTTGTGTACTTTTGAAAGCATTTTGATTTTGATAGTATTACTGGATCACAAGAAATTAGCAAATTATGCATCAAATCCATCATTGCATCTTTTCTAGTTGTTTTTCGTGAAAAAAATATTCGCATTTGCGTTTGCGCAATTTTGCGCAAAAGCTTTATATTGGGTATTGTAGTACAGATGTATACTAATATTACCTAAATTGTCTCTCGTTGAAAGCTGATAAAAGGCTTAAAATATTCAATACAAAAAAATTATTAAAAAAAAAAAATATTTTTGCTGATTAAATGAGAATTTTATCAATACAACAATACATATTGATAAAAATTTGTATTGATGATATAGTTTACAGTACTAATGAACTGTTACAAAAAAAATGTTATCGGGAAAATGTTCGTTAAAAAAAAAAAATACATTATATTTTTATTGGATTTTCGCCACTTGTCGCCTTAAGGGTTAAAAATTTTTATGTAAACGAAATTGAAAGAAGCTAATACTTTGGGGAATCATAGTTCAAATATTAAAGAATTGATTAGCATTAGAAATTTTTAAATCCAGGACTATTGAAAAATTGGATTTATGGCAGCCTCCGGACCACTGTGAGTCGGTGCCACAGAAAACTCTTTTGGTTGAAATCAAGTCCCCCGTGTTTTTAAGGACTGGTTTATAAAATAAACAAAGTTGAATATTTTAATAAATAAAGAAACCCAATTTAAAACAATTGAAATGAATTGCATGTGTCATCTACATAGGGGAGACCGGGGCTAGTTGGTCCCTTATATATACATATATAAGTATATGGGGTTATATACCTTTTTTATTTCCAAAAAATCTAAAATTTTTGTATTGCTTTATCTTAAAGAACAACTCCTTAAGAACATCATAGAGATCCGAGCAGTAGAAAAAAAGTTACAGCACTTCTAGCCGCGCGCCTCGTCCCGGCCCTAAGCTAAACATGAAACTTTAAACGCGAATATCTCGAAATGGTGTTTTTTAAAAAATGACTTTGCCGTGGCCACGATTGCACAAGAACTATTTGATCGATCTTCTTCAATTTTTTTTTAATTTCGTGAACGATTCGGTTTTTATGCTCCAATTTTGATTTTCCAGATCAAAATTTTTTAATAAAATTTTTAGAACTCGAAAAATTAATTTTTTGGAAAAATGGTTACTGAATGCAGAAATAACCAAATATTCTTGAAAAGAATCGTTCACGAACTAGATATAATACTATACTAATGAACATTTTTTGGTTTTTTGATTTCGGTTAACCTGCTGGACTTCCATCGTGGCCACCGCAAGCCTCTATAAAAAAAAGGGTTCCGAGAGAATTGCCATAACTTTGTAAATTATTTATATTTATTCAAGAACAAACGCTTGTTGTTTTAATAAAAACATGTACTATCAATAAATAATAACTTTAGTTCCATAAAATAATTGCTACACACCTGAAAAAAAATTCAAAGTTCCCTCAATTTTTTCGCTCAAAAAGGTATATAACCCCTTAATGGCGTATGTTAAAAAAAAAAATGGTAAGCACCATAGTATCAAATGAACATTCAGCTACATTCATGATTTTTTCCAAACCAATCAAAGCAGTCCTTCAAGAGTGCACTATGGGGAAAATGACCACTTTATCTGGCATTTATTATTGTGAGTGAACCAAAAGAGATTTTTCACTGCGGTTTTTTTTATTATGTTGTTATAGACCATAAGAACCTATTTTAGAAAAATGGGCGTGTCAACGCTCCTTTTGCCCAAAAAATCGAAAAAATAATATTTTACATGCATTTTTAGATATTAACTTTTCAAATTCAGTAACCTTTACGTGCTTACGTTGTAGATAGGAGTTTCGCCACGCCCCTCCCGCCCTAAAAATTGTGAAAACCCAGTTTTTAATTAATTTTCTTTATTTTCATCATTTTCTTCATTTTCCAGCTCGAAGTTTTCAAGAAAAAATAGACTGCTGTCTTCAAGCTCATCTTGTTCTGAAAAATCACTTATGTATTCGTGCTCACACGAGAGCAGCTGGATAACCTCAATGGGAAGGGAAAGATTTTTATGTTTTTTTATGCGTCGCGATAAATTTAGGGAAGAAATCACTGGATCTGATGTATCCAAAGCTCGTTTAAACACATCGCCTAAAGATTCAAATCGACTGTGCTTTCTGGAGTGATGAAGTCTATCCGATTTATAAATTTTGTTGCGGGACTCAGACGCTTCTTCACCAAAACAGCCGACTGGAAGCACCGTATTTTCCATGATTTGCCTTGAGTGCACAATAATTTTATGGAGTGTTGGTGTCATGGGGAGCCATGGATAACTGTCCACAATCATTTCGCCAGTTTGGTGACAGTATGCCTCGAATTTTTCTAAGTTTATTGGCAATTGACAAGACAAACATATCAAAATGATCCTCAAATTGTAGATAATTTGTTGATCAACTCCAGTTATTTCGGAAAATTTTTTGAAGTTGGCAAACGCGCGACGTGCAGTGTTTCCGGTATTTGTATTTCCAAAACCCCCCTGCTTCGGCTTATCGACTTTCAAAGCCAGTTTTGCCCAAAACATTTCCTGTATACTTGCCTTTCGTTTTAGCATCGCTTGCTTGTCACATGGATCAGTAATTGGCCATTTCTTTACCTCCAGCTTATACCCAGCATGCAAGACGAACTCAAAAATTCTTATCCAGCAATGAAGTGGGCTTACTCCATATTTCAGATTGTCTAAAACTGGCAAAAATTTTAAGCACTTGAAATTTTTATTTCCAAGGAAATCTCTTTGGCTCGAGTGGCATATGGGGCATGCTTGAAATGATTTTGTGTCCGTTAATGCATTCAGAACTTTTCCATCAATGGCAGTGAGATATGGACTGAATCTTACATACACAAATTGAGTATCGTTTAAAGATACCTTAAACATCGTTGACTTCAACATTTCAATTTGCAATTGTATGTCCCTGCTCTCTTCTAAAATGACTTCTTTTGTTTCTTTGAGAAACTCCAATTTTAGTGGACGACAAAACCTAATGGACTGAGGTGTGCGATTGTTCCACAACAAATTTCCGGATGAGTCTATGAGTCGAAGAGGCATTATGGTAGTGGCAAAAAGGCATGAGTCTCCGTTACACGATCTTTTATCTGCGTATGCCTGGTTATAGTTCGCCTGTCCAGTACTTCCATCGAATCCGTAGCTGACGATGAGCTCAGCAGATAAAAAATCAGTGTGCTGATTGGCCAATACACCATGGATAACATCTTTTTGAAGTGTCACAATCCGAAAAGCTGTGTGTTCCAAAAGGTCTTGCAAAGAGACCTTGGCTACAGTCTCTGATACATTGATTTTGCCTGGTCTGCATTGCTTCTTTTGCTCTGCCACATTTTTATAAATTGGGTAGATATCCACATTTCTCTTACGAATGTCATCTCGGATAGCACAGTACTGCTCCTTGGTCAATCCTTGATCCAAAATTAATGCCAACGCTTCATCTTTGGACGCACTTATAGGCTGATCAACGGGCTTTGTCAATCCTTCTCTGACTTGCTTGGCTTTTTCCGGGGTACTTCCTAGTATTTGAAGAACTGCAGCAAGATCATGTAGTCCTTGTTTCCGGGCAGCTGGGGTTGCTGCATGTACTAGCAAAAAAACATCGTCCCCTTGGAATTTGGAAAGTTCCGCTGCTTGCAGTCTTTGAGCCCTTTCGCCTTTCGATTCAAATGGAAGTAGTGGTCGTCCAACTGGTCTGTTACTTTTTTTTAAAGGTGTGTTGCCTTTCATCCATGTGGAATGTTTTGTTTCGAAGTTCTTATAAGAGCTATGACATTTAAGCCAGTTGTAATACAAATTGTTGCAAAATTGGTGACTTTTATGTTTTAAAATATTATCATCCACATTATTGCACGCATGCAGTTCAAGATATCTTTGAACTGCCTTCTCTCGCTCGTGCCGGCCCCTCTCGCTATTCCACACTGCAAACAAGTCGACGTTGGAAAAAGTGAGGTTACCTAATAAAAATGCAAATTCCGCCAAAATATGGAAAAATATGACATTAGGACCAATTCCTGTAAACTCAGAATTGACAACGCTACAACAATCACTTAGACAAACACTTAAACAATTCTAAACTCTCTTACATAATCCTTTCCAAAGTTGAAATTTGTTTCTAAAAATTCAGCTAAGGAAGCTCTTAGAAAACTGCAAAATATTAGTATACACACGCACAATTTTAACGATTTAGTACATTTAACACACAGTGCAAACCTGCGAGATCAGCATTCATGTTTTGGTTTTCCTCTAGTTGTTGTTCCATCATTAAATATTAAAATCCAAACTCAGCGTACAAATTCTCACAACTTAGCCGCACGTGCTTTCGATTGCAACAGCTGACTTAACAGCCGTTTTTCTAACAGGGGACTGTTAAATTTAACATTTTGAGTTTGGGGCATAACAGTCTGATGTTTTCTTAATGCGTTAACAGTAAAATTGTCGTAATTAGAAAACTTTTAAAAAACATGCAAATGCCAGATAAAGTGGTAATTTTCCCCATGGTGGAGTGGCAGAGCATTTTGTAGGGTGTCGTCAAAGGTGCCAACTTGCCCCAGGTACGGGGTAAGTTGGACCCTTGTGCGGGGCAAGTTGGTCTCTTTGAAAAAAAAGACTTGTTCTTGGGATAAATCGTTTTTATTGCTGTTCTTTGGTCAGTAATAGTCTTTTATACGTTGATAAGGGATAAAACTTTAAATTTCATAAAGGGCTCTTCGGTTCCTCTATTTGTTTCTTTTTGTAAGTTCTCATCAGCAAAGCCAGTTTGTTAAGTTTGTATTAGACGAAATTTTAATTTTAAAAAATAGTAAAAGAGTGTAATTATTGTGAATCGGGGTAAATTTTGCTTTGTTCACACAAAATTAATTGAATGGCACACGCCAAGGAACAAATCTAGAGGACCAACTAACCCCATTGAAAAAGTTCCAACTAGCCCCGTTGCTTTTTATTTGCGATACTCGAAGAGAAAGCAAATACTGTAAACGTTGAAATGTCTGTCTGACCGTCTGTCCGTCCGTCCGTCCGTCCGTCCGTCCGTACAAACATCGAGATCTCAGGAACTATAAGAGCTACAACCACCAAATTTTGCACACAGGCTTCTATAAGCAAAGCCCAGATCAAGTTTATTTCAAACCCTGACCACGCCCCTTTTTACGCCCACAAACCGCGAAACTCTGTGGTGTCCACATTTTTAATGCTAGAGATAAATGTTATTTGTATCTATTCAAATATGGGCTAATCCTGCGTTGCGGACGTTACATCTGTACGCAAATTTGATTGTTACAATTGACACTGCTGCCGTTGACGTGGGTATATTTTTTTGAAATTTTATCTAACTGTTTTTGAAAGAAAGTTATGCTTGATGTAAAATTTGAGGTTTGTGTGCATTTCCACATTTATTAGCGAATTAATAATAGTTAACCAAAAAAGTAAGATAACTAAAAATGAAGTGGAATGTATGACCATATTAATGCAGCTTAAAAAAGAAAGAAAACTAGTTACGTTAATAAAAATAATCTTAGACGTTAGACGTTACACTTCTTCCATCAAGCTAAAATAGGCGTTTATCTATACTTTTAACCACGATTTGATAGTATTTTTGAATTGAGAGAATAGTTTAACATGTAAACGACACTTTGTGAGCAAAATGTTATCACACATTGTCATTCTAATAGGAGAAAATGACAAATGAAAACAGGTCTAAAAAACAGACAAAAATACCAAAAAAAAAAAATACTTTTGCTAATATTAATAAGTTTTACAAAAAAAAAATATTACAGTTTTTTGTCCATTGCTTAGACAAGTTTAGTTCCTATGATTTAGTAAAAAAGTTTTGTTAGAAAACCATACAGAAATAAGTTTTTATTAGCTTTTTTTCGTTCTTCGGGCTGGTTTCAAAATTCTCGGATTAGCCCATATCTAAAAATTTTGAAAATCTGGCCATTTTCAAAAATTGTGTATACAAGTGCGTAAAAATTTTTATTGCGCGCGAAAAAAGGCTAACCATTTTTTTTGAAGAGGGCGCTAAAAATTGATTGCGCTTGAAAGTAGGCTACACTTGATCTGTTTTTAAAGAGGGCAATGAGTATCGCAAATCTTATAGTCGGGAAACCCGACTATAGCGTTCTTTCTTGTTTTAAGCTATATTGTTACATAACTAATATTCCAATTAACGGACAAATTAAAGTGTGAGCTATTTGTATAGCGTACAGATACACGTAATAATGGTGAATGAACGTTAAATGGTGAAAAAAACACAAACTTAGAGATGTGTAATAGTACAAATTTACTATAAAAAAAAGAAAATCTTTTATACTCGTCGAAATAACGGTACCATTTCAACGAAACTTTGATTGTGATTTGGTATTCGCAGTGCACATACACCATAAAAAGATGACAGCTCTAGAGTAATTTAAAGTAATTAAAAATGCATTTTTTCTACTTGTCCCAGGGACCAATTAGCCCCGGTCTCCCTTACTACATTTTTTTATGTTTTAATCTTCTTATATTTGAATTTAGGCATTTTATACAACCGGCTTGTAAATAAAAAGCTTATGCCAGTCTAACCAAAATGCCAACTTGCTCAAAATGGGAAATCCTTAATTTCGGATCTGTTTTTTCATAATCAAATAATTAATTATGAGGTAAATAATGTAGTTCTTTATAACAACAAAAAGGTTGAGTAAACTCAATCAATTTAAGTTTTAAGTAATTAAATGTTGTTTATTTCCAGGGGAAGTATAGGAAAACAAAGCAAAACACCGTCCTGTTGATTTTTATTCACGAAAACGTCGATTTCGCAAAAGGGTTCGTTCTGGGTTACTGATTTACCGAGAAGCCATCTAGTACAGGGTTGTCTTCTGTTGTTTAGTTTAGCAGTGAATTTAAACTTTTGAACTATTTTGTTTGTTATGTTACACTACAAAATAAAAAAAAACACAAGAAAGAACGCTATAGTCGGGTTTTCCGACTATAACATTTGCGATACTCATTGACCTCTTTAAAAAAACAAAACAAGAACAAATTGAGGGCTACATAAACTACATTTGTAGTTTTTTACTTTATTCTTTATTTAACCCTTCTGTGAGCTGAAGATTTTTTATACGTTGTTGA
This sequence comes from Drosophila oshimai, assembly GCA_018150695.1. NCBI lineage: Eukaryota > Metazoa > Arthropoda > Insecta > Diptera > Drosophilidae > Drosophila > Drosophila oshimai. Next base: position 1,663,150 of record JAECWM010000302.1, on the reverse strand, counting down.
GTGGAAGACACAAATTTGTGCATCGTGTTTGAACCGCGTATATCTTAAAAACCTTTATTCAGAAAAATTTGAAATTTTTACTGAATATGTATTAACTCAAAATCATTCAATTTAAAATTTAAATTTTTAAATTAAGCCTACACTAAAAAAATTTTTTAAGTTTTACCTTGGAAAAAAAAATTGCAGGTGAGATTAATTACGTAAAACTCGCAAACAGATCATACAATTGAAAAACGTGGTATACTACGTTATAGGACTTTTAATAAGCTTTCCAAAAATGTCAAATGTGTCATACCTTTTTTTAGAAGAAGTCACTATAAAAGTAGTTCAAAGGTCTAAAAACGTGCAAAAAATGTTTGCAGGTAGTTTGTTTTACCATCAACCCTTTTTTGGGTCATTCCAAAAGGAGCCGACGCGTCGGCAGCTGCACCTGGCGGTCATAAATGATTTGGGTGATTTGTGACCGTTACTTTTATTAGCAAGAGTACCTAAAACCACAAATACCCCTTTTTAGACATTTATAGTAATAATTATGGGATTAAAACAATTTTTTTTATAAGAATAATAATTTTGAAATAAAAATAATACTAGTTTTCTAGTATATTTGTGGTATTATTAATCAAATTTGTATAAAATAATTGTAATTTTTCAACAATATTGGTTGTTTTTCTTATAGTTTTACCAAAGAAGGGTATAACACATTTGACCATTTTGGAAAGCTTATTGAAAGCCCTATAACGTAGTATATCACGTTTTTCAATTGTTTGATCAGTTTGCGAGTTTTACGTAATTAATCTAACCTGCAATTTTTTTTTTCAAGGTAAAACTTAAAAATTTTTTTTAGTGTAGGATTAATTTAAAAATTTAAATTTTTAATTTAATGATTTTGAGTTAATAAATATTCAGTAAAAATTTCAAATTTTTCTGAAGAAAGGTTTTTAAGATATACGCGGTTTTAACACGATGCACAAATTTGTGTCTTCCGCTCAACAACGTAGTTAAAAAAAGTTTTCCCTAATAAAATCCAAGATTACCAACAGATTTATTTAAAAATCGGTAAACTTGTTTAGAATCGTTGAAGACGAGCTGTCAAAAAATTTCAGATCGATAGCTTTCACACAACCCGAGATATTTACAAGCAAAATCGAAATGGAACAAAAATGTTCCTTCCGCTCACAGAAGGGTTAAGCCTTAAGTGGTTAAGTATTTAGTTAGACAGTGCACACATCATTATACTCCCTTTATAACCGTTTGTGGGCACCACAGAGTTTTGCGGTTTGTGGGCGTAAAAAGGGGCGTGGTCGGGTTTTGAAACAAACTTGATTAAGGTGGGGTAAATAGAAGTCTGTGTGCAAATTTGGTGGCTCTAGCTCTTATGATTCTCGAGATCTCGGGGCTCGTACGGACAGACAGACATTTGCAACGATCACAGTACTTGCTTACTCTTCGAGTATCGCAATAAATACGCCAGAGCCTATGATACCAATTTCTGGTAGAGCTGGACTTCCGGATTACGAAAATGTCACAAAATAATTTTTCTTCGAGACAGTATTTTTTAGTTTTAAAAATAAATTTTCGGCTGTCTCTTTAAGTTTTAATTTATTGCTCGAGTTGTGGTTAACCGATCTAGGTGAATTTTACAAAATTCTACTGCATACAAATACATCTTTAACATTGTCATACTAAACAATTTGATTGGATAAGTCAATTATCTGCAAGAGCTCGACAAACACAAATTTTATGAAAATTTTGTGCTGTTAAACGACTGAAAATACCGACTGCTATACCCTATACGAAAAAATCCGATGAAAAATGAGTGAAGGGTGTTACTGAATGCTGGTATCCGAAATAATCGGAAAAGCTAATTGTGCAAGAAATTATTATGCATTGCACATTATTGTCTTGCAAAAAAAAAATTAAAACTTCGCTTGTATTTTTTGAAATAAATGCGAAATAAAAATAGAAAGTCAGGCCATTTTTTTTTGTTTCATTCGTCCAAACAAAAAATTTGAGACGGTTTATGTAGCACCGTCGGTTTGTTTTTCCGAAATTTGTAAAAATCCATCCCCGAAACCGTTGCAGATTTCTGTGGCACCCCCGTCAATACAAGTTTGAGGTTTTATGCATGCTAGTAATGTAGTGCAGGGGGGTTGCCGAATTGCTTTGATATACATTCCTCGGCAACTGAATAATAACATTATTTTTTTTTTTTTGGGTTCAGTTAATCGCATTATCTGAAGTGCAAAGCAATTAAAAAGTATCAAACTAACACATCACTAAGCTTCAAGCCACACGTTAAGGTGCATTCTTTGATTAGCAGAAAGGACACGCCCCAGTTGTCAAAGCAGGTTTCATTACAAATGAATTGTTCTATAACCTTAAAGGTATTCAATTGAAATTGGTCAGTTGCTTTAATACGATAATATATAGCTATTTTACCGAAAAAAAACTACTGTTTTTATTTTTCTCTGTGTAGTAATTCTACTGCGATTGTAATAAACATGAGCTAATAATGCGAACGTGATCGAAATTGTGATGTGATTACTATTGTAGGGCGCAACGACGTCATTCCTCTCACTACCAATAACAATACAGTATTAGTATTTACTAATAGCTTCTGACCCTTTTGAACTGTGCACCTTTTGATGCAGTTGCGCCGAATGGGAAAACGCAACTTAATGAATCTTAGACTTTTTTTGTGATTAACAAATGGAAATTAGCCAGGTAAATGCGGTAATTTGAGATTGACCCGCGAAATATACTTGTTTCCAACCCTTTCAGTACGGATTGACAGGGGAATGATAAATGCAAGAGAAGCCGATTACGTTAAATTATTGCTACATAGCTTTAGTATACGACTTTTCACCCACAAACCTGTTTTTTTTTTTTTTTTTTTTGTTAATTTAAGGCGTTCTAGCACAGTTTATTGTTTATTGGCTTATATTTACCAACGAACTGCTTAACATACTTTTCCAGGGGCTAGTACACATTCAATGACCTTTTTTTGCCATTTTTATTTTTATAGTAAAGTGGTTTTTTCAACATGACATCGCTGATGTTTGAAATTGAAATTGATTCTTAATCACTTCCACGGTGAAGAAATAATGAAAAAAAAATGGCGGAAGATTTTGTGTTTTTGACACTTTTTGGAGCAGTTAATTGTTTAAAAAAATTATTCAAAGTTTTTAAACAAAAACATGACCGAAGCACATGCGATAGGGACACATCTTAGGAAAGTTTCTGGAAAGTTTGAGATAAATCGGCTGGAATCGAGGGTACCAGCTGGAAAAACATGGAATCGAGAAAAACGCGTTTAAAGTTGAAGGTACTGAAGTTCGAGCGCTATGGAGCCTCGCAAGGTAACACGTTTATCGGCCACTTATCGTACCCTTTAAAGGAAAAGTAGGTTTCTACCGTATTTTCAGATGTAAATAGTACTTAAAAATTTTAAAAAAAAAAAAAAAAATTTAAATTTAAATGTGTACGGGATACAGTTTCGGAGATACAGTCCCATGAATGTTTTGATAATGTTGTTGTTTGTTTTGAATGTTTTTGATAAGCAGTGCACTTGAACTTGTGCGCGCACATTCATGGGACTGTATCTCCAAAACTATTATTCGGATCGACTTAAAACTTTGGGACAATATTTTATATTTAGATTCTGTATTAATTTATGAGACATTAAAAATAAATCTATTTTTTTTTTTTAAACCCACTTTACCCCTTAAAATTCAAAAATTGGTAGCGACCTCTTAATATTGAGCTAAAAAAAAATAAAAAAAGGATATTTCATATTTAAAGATATATATTCGAATGAGAAAGTGTCCCGTTGATAATTCAAAAGTCGCCCAAATAAGGACCACCCTAGTGTAGATATTCTCAACACGAACAACGTTTATTTAGGCCAATTTACTCTATCATTAAAAATGTGGGCACCACAGAGTTTCGCGGTTTGTAGCGTAAAAAGGGGCGTGGTCGGGTTTTTTCAAACTTGATCTAAGTGGGGTATATAAAAGTCTGTGTGCAAAATTTGGTGGCTCTAGCTCTTATGGTTCCCGAGATCTAGAGGCAGACAGACTTGCAACGTTTACAGTATTTGCTTACTCTTCGAGTATCGCAAATAAAAATGGTTGAAACTAAGCAAGATTATTATTTTACAATATTTAAGCTCTCAAGAAGTGAGTAAATTTAAGGTGATATGCATTCTTTTGAATGCATTCTATTTTATTTAAAAACAGATCAGGGCAAAGTTGTAAATCTTGAAATGCTCTATAAAAATTATTATATTTTTTGCGATTCTTTAAAGATTGTAAATCAATTAATTTTAATATAGATTCATAGTGTGGCAAGTGTCTAGTCGGATCCCTATTAGCTGTCGAATAGAAAATTATAAAAACAGCTTTTGAACTGACCGAATTGATTTTTGTTCTTCAATATATTGAGGGCTATATGAACACGTGCAAAGTCTGTAGTCCCGTCAATTTAGATATAAAAATCGAGTTAAATAGCCTTAATTCCGACAGAGCTATTTTGGTGGAGGCCTTTGGTTTACCACAAGGAACAAATTGTCAAAAGTACCCATTGATCCTAAGTGCAAATTGAATTATTCAAGGTCAAAGGTTAAAAAGTTGAGGCGGTAGGTTTTATCTAAAAACAGATCAGGGCAAAGTTGTAAATCTTGAAATGATCTATAAAAATTATTCTATTTTTTCTGTAGGACCCACCATTTCCCAGATATCGCGCTTGTAAGAATCGCGTTTTACATAATATGCACTCATACGTCACGTACAGCTGTGAAACAAATAATAGCAACACTAACAATTAAATTTTTTACAAAGGCGTGCTAACAACATTTTTAGGTTTAGGAAATTTTTAAATACATTTTTTGATGGGAAAGACTTAACATAGGGGAGAGTGGGGATAGGTGAACCATGGGGATAGATGAACCAGTACAAATATTTTACCTTCTGACATGTTTTTGTGCACCATTTATATGTGTGTTGCTTACTTAGTCGTTATCCTAGCCTCACACGCACGCACAATCGCGTCAAACGATTGGTGTCGTTTTTATCGCTAATCGAAGTTTTATTCCCCGTTTGCAGCTTTAATTGTGACCTTACGTTTTCTAGGAAAAATTCTATCGTTCTTCGTCAGTGGCATTGAACTTCCTAAAATTGTATTTTATCGTAAGAAGACGCAAATTATGATATTTTCATGGATTGCTGACGTAGTTCAAATATTCCATGTTTTCTCCAAATCACTTCCAATTGGCTTATGACTTGTGGGGATACATGAACCAGTACTTGTGGGGATACATGAACCAGTACTTGTGGAAAGGCTAAACCACGAAAACAGACGACTCGAGGAAAAAACGAGGAGGAGTATCATTGCCACTGACTCACCGCAGAAAAATTGATCGCCAAAAAGCACAATCAAAAGACTCAAGAAAACCTTCGAAAAAAGAAAGAAAAAAAAAATTAATAAATAAATATTTTTATTGTTTTATTCCATGCTGTAAATGTGCAATGTTTATATTTGAACAGAAAAAAGGCATAAACAAAGAAATAAATTACACTTTTTTATACAATTGTAGTTTTTGTGTTAATCTGAAAGGTGGTTCAACTATCCCCAGGGGTGGGGATACTTGAACCATTCGAGACAAAATTTTAAAATGCTCATAAAGTTCAAAAACGTGACATATTATTTTCACAAAATACTTTAAATGCAAAGGAATGAATGCTCTTTTAAATTCCTATAAACAGCAGACCCTAAGGTCGAATTGTTTAGACATAATAATGTTCAACAAAAAAGTGGTTCACCTATCCCCACTCTCCCCTATCATATATTAGGATTGAAATAAAACTCCAACATTTAGTTAGGGCTGTCACCATATTTATTTGTATAAACAAATTATAAAAACTGACAACAAAAATAATATCACCACTTTTGAAAATTTACTTTAAATTATTAAAATGATAAATTATTAACTAACTCTTAAGTTATCGATACTAAGCTATATATTCTAAATAATATTTTTGAATTTAATGTTTAGTTGCCTTGCCATGTTCAGCAATAATTGGTCGAACATGTCTTGGCACCGAATCAATAAAGTCCTGGCACCAATTTAAAGGAATTGGGCCCTAAGACTACTGAATTATATCCCAAAGTAGTCCGTTAGTAATTGGCTTAAATACAGTTACTGACTTTTTTTTGATTGAGAGATCTGGCAAGTGTGAAAGCCACGCTGACCATTTTTCAAATTTTTTAAAATGATTCGTTACTTATTTTAACGGTGTTCTTGTGGTGATTGACTTGTTTTAATAAAAACACAATATGTGTTTAATATTCGACATAAAAAAAATCAATAATGTCTTTAAAGTATTAACGTACACGAGTTGATTACCAGACAATGAAGTGAGCCAGCATCGTGTTAAGCAAACAAAGCTCATACCCTTAGCACTTAGCACGAAAATTGTTTTTATGATGTTTTTAAATGTGTTATGGACTCCTGACATATTAACGATATCCTTTTAAATCAAAATATAACCCTAACTTCTATTCCATTTATTTATTTATATCCTAACGCTACAAGTAAAGACTTATATTTATTGCGTTAGTCACAACGGCTTTAGTAAAGATTTTTAAATAAAATAAATAACTTAAATGTACTACTTAAATATTAACAAAATTAAGTTTACAATTACAAACAAGTTTTTAGTTTGGGAACATGACATTTTTGATTTAAAATAAAATAAAGAAGGTTAAGTTAAGTTGCAACTATCTTTAAGAACTCAAAAAGTCTTTGACTTTAGAGATAAGCTGAGACGCGCTACTGATGGTTTTGAGGGCATGAGGTAGATTGTTCCATAGGCGAATAGCATTTATAAAGAATTGCCTCCTTGAGCACAAAGTTTTGTATCTAGGCATAATAAAGTTTAGTATTCTTTGCGATTGAGCTGGAAGAAGTTTTTGAAACAAGTAGGATGGTTCACGGGTACACACAATTTTTTGAAAATAAATTAAGGTCTTAAGGTCAATCCACTGACTAAGGCTAAGGTCAAGAATATTGTTGATTAGATGGGAAGTGTGGTCAGTACGACGGAGATTAAACACGTAACGGACGATAGAATTACAAGCAACAGTTAATTTTTGCGTATCATGAGTATCGCAATGCCCAAAAATCTCAACACCGTAAAACAAGGTGGGAACTAGAATGGTTTTGGCCACTAGCATTCGTAGCTGGGTAGGCAAGAACGACTGAGAAGTTGAAAGCTGTCTCAGAAGCCCGTATGTTCGCCCAGCTGCTTTGGAAACATGTTTACTCCAAGTTAATGTATTGTTAAAGGTGATACCCAGGTTACCTGCAGAAACTTCATATTGGATTGGGCTATTACCAATTATTAAATTAGGGAGTTGTGTTGTGTTAAAGGGTTTTTTGTGAATTACTAAACATTTGCTTTTTATTGGGTTCAGACATCGTCCGTTTTCAAGGGCCCAATTATTAGTTTTGAAAAGCAGGGTATTACACATACTAATACAATCATTAACTTGACATAGAGGCTTACTAACATAGAACTGCACATCATCAGCGTATAAATGGACATCAAAAGGGGACAGAACATTAGGTAAGTCATTAATATATATAGAAAACAATAAAGGCCCTAACACAGATCCTTGGGGAACACCTCTAGTCACCGAAACAAAGCAAGAAGTACCCGACCCTGACACGACTGCTTGTTGTCTACCTGTTAGGTACGACCTCAAGAGCGTGACTGCAGAGTCCGAAAAACTGAAAAGGTTTTTCAGCTTGGTACATAGAATCGTGTGGTTAACGGTGTCAAAGGCCTTGCTGTGATCGAGTAGAGTCAAAAACGTGATCCAGTTTGAATCTAGTTTCGATCGAATGTCCTCAACTACATCGGTTATGGTACTTATACAACTCCTCTTTTTTCTAAAACCAGATTGTTTTTCACTAAGCATAGAATTGTTGTCCAAAAAGGGTTGTATCTGTGCCGCAAGTATGTTTTCAAAAATTTTTGACAAAAAAGGGAGTAGGGATATGGGTCTGAACTCGGTTTTACTTTTCGGGATAGGGATAATTTTCGCGTACTTCCATGCGGAGGGAAAGGTGGATGTGGTTATTGCCGTATTCATAATGTGTGTTATATGGGTGAGGATTAGGGGTAACAGCAATTTAACAAATTTTGGGCTGATGCCATCTAGGCCTTCAGCGTTTGATTTTACCTAAAGTAAACATTCAAGAACATCACATTGACTAACACACATAAAACTAAATCTATTATCACAGTTTGGTAAGGCATTCAGGTACTTGTTGCATGTAGCTTCAGGTACATCGAATTGCACAAACTTCCTGTTCAGGTCGTTGACGTCCACTGGGTGTTGGGTCAGCTGCTTGCTTTTACCAACGCCAATATTTTTAAGCTCACGCCATATTTTTTTTAAAGTTAGATTTTGAAATTTGGACCCGTAAAAGTCAAACTTTGCTGATCTGATGATCTGCCTAACATTATCACGCGCCCGAGTGTATTGTGATCTAAAAAATTCAGTTTTGTATCGCTTCCACTTATTGTAGGATGCGTCACGGATTGCTATGTTTTTTTTAATGTTATGTTAAACCAGGGATTTTGCTTTGGAATGATAGTCTTTTGCCTGATTGATACACATTTGTTGTATAGGTAAAGAATGTTACTGTTGAAGATATTCAATTGATGCTCGATATTGGGAGACATATATATGGACGTCCAATCACAGTTGTTATATTCAAGTTCAAGTTCGGTGTAGTTAACATTTTTATAGTCCCTCAATTCAAAGGTGTCAGATTTACAATCTAAGGTCAAATCATACGTCAGAAAGATAAGGTCATGCTTAGAGAAAACTGGTACAGAGACTTGGTCATACAATAAAATCTTACTAGGGACATTAACAAAGAAAAGGTCAAGAAGTGTATCACAGGTATTAGTAAAATGTGTCGGAGTTTGTAAGTTAACGGACGACAAGCCAATAGATTCGAAACTATCGAGCAAATGTCTTTCCCTTAGGATATTGCTATTCAGGTCGCCAGTAATAATTACGTCTGTTTTAACACGGAAGCATAGTCAATATGACGATTCGGCCGGTAGATGCATCCAATCAATGCTTTCGCAGAAAGATCTTTGCCTGAAAGTTCTAAAAATAAATATTCAATTTGACTTTCGATTGGGTGCTTACATTTAACAGTACAATTCAATTTTTTGTTTACATAAATAGCGACACCACCAGCATGACTAAAACGATCTGCACGATAAACAACATAATCATCACACGCAATAGACAAATCACTAAAGTCGGACAAGAACCAAGTTTCAGACACGCAAATAACATCAACATTAGACTGAACAAACAAATATCTAAATTCATCAATTTTCTTCATGAGACTCTGTGCTTTAATATGGACGACCTTAATACCCTTTTTGTGCTTAGCTAAAATTCTAATTAAATTCGCAGCTATGGAACTACCAATTTCAGTCTGGTCGAACATATTGAAGACCTACTGGGAAGCGCGCTTTAGTAAAAATGAGGACTTTAAGAGACAAAGAGATAGTTGCAGACTTTTGACAATTAACAATGATTAAAAATAAAGGCATAGAAACTACAGATAAATATAAAAATAAAAATAAAGATACAATTTTAGGGGCGAAAGCTCTCACTATTAAGAGCGCCAGCTCTATCATGCGATCCAGAAGCAGCAGAAGTTGTAGGCGATGTAGACGATGAAGAGCGGGGAAGAGCGAGAGCGGTTTGTGTATGTACACCGAGATCACGAGAGAGCGCTGAAAGCTCATCCATGCGCTCGATGCGGTATAACATATTATCACCGCAGCGGACATGCACAAGGCCTCTGCGAGTGAATACTGCTGACAAAATTTTATGCTTTTTAAGCTTCATGGCCTCTTTAAATATAATGTAGTGCTCTCTTAACAGCTGCTCATTTATATAAGGAGCGGCTTGTGAATCGAACCCCATTAGCTGTAAGCTAAGTTGTTGTTTACAAGTGCGCCAGTAAGCTCCGATGCAGCGTAGCAGGGTGATTTTTTCGTGGTAGTTTTCCATTTTTATAATGACCACCGGGTCCACAGAAGACCTTTGAGTTTTTCTGGCCCGAAAAATTTCAGTAAATTTCGGCGGTGGAGTGAGCTGCAGCGAAAAGCAGAGTTTGTTGTAGAGGATTTTAAGATTTTCACCTTCTAAGAAAGGAATTCCATGCATGCGCAATTCGCAGGCCTGAGTTGCCATTTGCTGAGATGTAAGTTTGGCTTCTATTTCGTTTACTCTCTCTTTCAAAGTGAACAGTTCGCAGACTTTCGCATCCAGAATGTTAACGCGCTCGTTCGCCTTCTCTCTGTCGGATCGTATCACGGCCACCTCAGCTATTATTCAAAAATATTTGTTAATTTTTGGTTTGGGTAATTAAAATGTATTTTCGAAACCCGTATGCCCTTGAAGATATGTCTCAGAATTTAGCTAGGGATTTTATCCGGAGATGCAGGCTTTTTTTATTATGTTGTCTGTTATACAGGCGAATTCGCATTCAATCAAACAAAAATTTATTGTTAACTTACTAAAAAAACATCAGACTGTTATAACCCGAACTCAAAATGTTAAATTTAACAGTCCCATGTTAGAATAACTAGCTGTTAAGTTAACAGTTGCAATCGAAAGCACGTGCGCTATTATTATTATATTATTGTGGTGTTTGTGTACCGCGACCTGTTTAGATCTATTGTACCCCCATTCGGAGCCTACAGCTCAGATATCAACCCATTTCCTCGAACAAAGTCGAGGAGTTTTGGTGGGTTGATTCTTCCTAAGAGCTCATATGATAGAGTTCTCGATCCTAAGGTTCTGCATCTTATATTTATTAAGGCCGGACAGTCTGCGATGATGTGTGTAGAGGTTTCGTCCTCCATGTCACAGAATCTGCAAGTCCTGCTGCTGGTTATTCCTAGGTGACTTTTCAGTCTGCAGTGCCCGGTTAGTAATCCGGTAACGATCCTAAGTGAATTCTTCCCTAGTTGAATAAGTTCCTCGAACCTCTTCTTGTTGTAGTTTTCTATTAGAGTTTTGGCTTGCCTTAGGCCTGGGGTATTCCTCCAGTGTTCTTGCCTCATGGTGCCTTCTTTATTCTTTTATTGTGTGCCTTCCTATGCCACAGTAGGGTTCTGGTCCTATCAGGGGCTGTTCGGCTCCTAGTTTTGCCATTTTATCGACAATTTCATTTCGGGATATGTCTCATGACCCGGAATCCATCTGAGGGCCAGTCTATTTAGACTGCCCAAACGGTTAAGTTTACTCTTCACCTCTAGGACAATCTTTGAGGTGACTTTATAACTGGATCGAGATGTCCTTATTCTTATATCCACGCTGTATGTTGAGCTCTGCACAACGTCCAATAGCGCATACCTCAGCCTGGAATATGCTGGTGTATTGGCCAAGGGATTCGTGGTATTTTATGCGGGGCCCTACCACTCCAAGGCCAGTGCCTTTTTGTGTCAGGGATCCATCTGTGTACCATGCTATGGTGTGTTTAGCCAAAGGGTGCACTTCGGACAATGTGGTCCAATCTTTCTTATTGCCTAAGTGTGCTGTGAAGTTCAGCTCGAAGATTAATTCGGCTGTCGTTCCATCCCTAGGGTAAAGTATTAGGGGCACCTCACCTTGAAGTTGAAGTTCAACTACACAATGGAGTGGTGTTAGCTCCATCAGAACATCAAAGGCAGTTGTAGGACAGGTTTTCATTGCCCCTGTCTTACAAACGCAAGCAAGTCTTTGCAACTTTTGTAACTGTTTTTGTATGGTGATGAGCTTAGCTTGTTTACCCCATGCAATTGCTCCGTACGTGAGAATTGGTCTCACAATTATGAGGTATAGCCATCTTATTATCTGAGGCCTGGTTCCCCAGGATTTCCCAGCAATTTTCCGACAGGTATACAGAGCTCTATAACACTTTCCCACTGTCTTTTGGACATGGGAAGCGAAGTTTAGCTTACTATCTAAAGTGATTCCTAGATACTTAACCTCTCGGCTAGTTTCTATAGGAATTTCTAGCAATGAGATTTGTCTCATTCTCTGTAGTTTGTACTTCCTTGTGAAGGGAACGATGACTGTTTTGGCGGGATTTAGGTTAAGTCCAACTTCCCTGCACCAGTCTAGCGTTATCTTGAGTCCGAGTTGGACGATGTCACAGAGTGTCTCTTCAAATTTGCCTCTGGCTATTATCACAATGTCATCGGCGTATCCCTGACACTGGATCCTCTTTTCAGCAAGTTTGCTGAGAAGCTCATCTACCAGCAGACTCCATGGCAAAGGGGAAAGCACTCCTCCTTGCGGACAGCCTCTGCTGGTTGCTGTCGTCATGTTATCTGAGCCCAGTGTACATGTTGCTTGTCTGGATTGTAGTAGGTTACCAATCCATTTACTCGTTGTAACATCTATGTTTCTCCTAGACAGGGCAGCTCGAACCGCATCATGTGATGTGTTGTCAAAGGCTCCCTCTATGTCTAGGAAGGCACAAATAGCAATTTCTTTGCTGTCAACTGCACCCTCTAGGGTGCGGCATAGTTGATAAAGTGCCGTGTCTGTTGAACGACCTGCTCTGTATGCATGGTGCGTGTGTTGCAGCGGACAATCTCTGAGAGCTGTTCTCCTAATATTGGTGGCACCATGGCATTAAAGGCCTGTACACAAAGAATACAATGGTAATATGCAATCCAGGAGAACTACCTCCCAGATCATGCATTGTTACAAGTAAAGATATCAATTACAATATCTTTTCAGAGTTCCTGAGCAGGGACTGTGTCGCCATTTCCATCGACGGCACAGGAGCAACACAGAAGCTAGCAGTGGCCTCCGCCTATTTTGCTGGGGAGAAAGCCTGTCCACCGCCAGAAATACTTGGGCTAGTGGACCACTGCCGGAAGAACAAGATCCCCCTTATCATAGGATGTGATGCCAACGCACATCATGTGATCTGGGGCAGTACTGATGTTAATAACAGAGGTGAGCAACTACTAGAATTTATATAAAACAATAACCTAGAGATTTGTAATGTCGGCTCCACGCCTAGACATCCCTTGGAACTAGATAGAGCAGTAGACAACCTAGGTCACAAAACAGTGAATGCCTTTGAAGACAGTTGTCCACTAGGCAGACAGAAACGGGAAACAGACGCACCGTGGTGGAATGCTAAGCTTGAACGGCTACAAAGCACCACTCGAAGGCTCTTCAACAGACCAAGGCGAGGCTGGGAAGGTATCTTTCTGGCCTGCACCTTTGCCTTCTCTACCGCTGCTGCTGCTGATGTACTAGGTCCATCTTGCCTCGGGGCCCGTGAGGTTGTCTCACTAGCCACCTTGCCATGCCTGGACCTTTTGGGGGTGTCTGTGGGTGGTGTGCGGCTGGTGTTCAGCCGTTTGCCAGCCGGTGCTGCTCCTGATGCCGGTTGCTCCCTCGCCTCCTTTGCCTTCTTCAAGGCCTCCTCTGGCGTCAAGCCCTGCAAGAGGTACCTGAGGTACCACTTGACTTTTGACCCTGGCAGGCCACGCCTGTTCGGGTCGTCCAGTCCTCCGGGCTGTCCAAGGGCTGGAAGGGCATCTTGCTTCTTCAGCTGTCTAATAGAGTGTGGCCTATCAGACGCGAGAGGTGGACGCGCTGGCAGGGTAAGGCGTGTGCGCTGCCGCCTGGGGTCTCTTACCGTCGAGGAGTCTATCCTCGAAGTGTCTTGCGACACCGGTCGCAGGGATATCCGGCGGGATTTTCTTTATTTGGTTGTGCTTCTTCATGTGGTCCCACGAGCTGCGGAGAAGTATAAGGCCCGCCCGGGCAGAGATCCGCCGTACCCGGGTAAGGCGCAGTTAGGACAGACGGTCGCCACTTGTCTGAACCCTCCGTTTACGACTGGGCTATTTGTTGACTCGGGCCCCCAGCCAGGTTGACTATCGGCACGGGTCGGATGACACCTTAGTCCGGCACCGAGGTGAGATGTGGGGGATAGGATGGTGGTAGGTGGTTGTGAGGGAGGGGGTGTGTAAGGCTGCGGTGATAAGACGGCCAAAAAAGCGTCTTGTCGGTATACCTTCGTAGGTATACCCGCTGTTTGTCCGGGGTTGCTTATTCACTTGCGCTTATTCGCAACTAACCTTCCCGGAAGGCCGTTCGCTATCCGCAACCTGCGACCCGCCTGGTGGCCCCAGCTAAGCTTCCCTTCGAACCATCTCACCAGTTCTTGAGGACCAAGCCGCTAGTTTAGTACATTTTTGCATTGAGTTTTGTTCCTAATTTTTTGTAATGGCAAAACAATTAGAAGAAAATCAAATCATGAACATTGATTAATTTTCACTGTGCGTTTAATGTATTAAATCGTTTAAATAGTGGGTCTGTATATTAATATTTTGTCGTTTTATAAGAGCTTCTTAAGCTGAATTTTTAGTAACAAATTTCAACTTTGAAAAGGATTATGTAAAAGAGTTTAGAATCGTTTAGCTGTTTGTCCTAGTTTATGTTATAGCTTTTTCAATTCTGAGTTCACAGGTGTTGGTCTTACTTTCATATTTTTCCATATTTTGGTGCAATTTGCATTTTTGTTACGTAACCTCAATTTTACCAACGCAGATTTCTTTGCTGTGTGGAATAGCGAGAGGGGCCGGAACGAACGAGGAAAGGCAGTTAAAAGGAATTTTGAACTGCACACATGCAATAATGTAAATAAAAACATTTTAAAAGTAAAAAACCATACATTTTTGGAATAACTTGTATAATAATTGGCCAAAATTTAATAGCATTTACATGAACTTTGAATAAAGACATTCGCAATGGTTAAACGGTACAACAACTTTGCCCCTAAAAAAAAGTAAAAGACTGGTTTGATGGCCACTTCATTTATTTGGATCAAAAGGCAAAAGAGTTTAAAGACTGGATGCAGCGGAACTACAAAACTGCCAAGGTGATGAGGTTTTTTTGCTAGTTCAAGCAGCATTAGGAAAAAAAAAAAAATTAGTTTTTTATAATTTTGGGGGCGGAAAGGGGCGTGGCAAAACTCCTTTATGTGTATGTTGTTCCACATTTGAAAAGTTTACTTCTAAAAATGCTGGTAAAATGCTATTTTTTCGATTTTTTGGGCGGAAGGGGCGTTGACACGCCCATTTTTTCTAAAATAGTTTCTTATGGTCTATAACAACAAAATAAAAAAAACCGCAGTGAAAAATCTTTTTTGGTTTACTCACAATAATAAATGCCAGATAAAGTGGTCATTTTCCCCATACTGCAGTAGGGGCCTCGAAAGGATATTTTTGGCTCTTTTAGATGAAACTATTGACACAAATATGGGTAAGCTGTATCACATTTTGAATCTTTTCATTCGAAAACCAAACCAATCAACCGATTTCCCACCCGGTTTTTTTTCCATTTTATATTTTCTGACAGAACATTGCAATGTTAAAACGTATTATTTTACCAAATCTCATAAATTAGTACATTATATTGCGAACCCCCCTCCTGGATCCGCGCTTGGTTAGGTACAATTTATTTTTTATGTTGTAACGTAGTTATGTAGAAAACAAGAGAGGACGCTAGAGTCGCCAGCCTTATTTAAATAAAAAAAACTCTAGCCTGCTTTTAAGCGTAATAAAATTTTACCGCACTTGTATACACAATTTCTTGAAACTGGCCAAATTTTTAGATATCTGTAGATATGTTCATAACAAACAACATTCATTTACGCCACTTTTCTCTACCATTAAAAATGTGGGCACCACAGAGCTTCGTGGATTGTGCGTGGTCGTGTTTTTAAACAAACTTGATCTACGTGGGGTATACAGAATTCTGTGTGCAAAATTTGGTGGCTCTAGCTTTGATGGTTCCCCAGATCTCGTTTTCGTATGGAGGGACGGACGGACGGACGGACGGGCGGACGGGCGGAAGGACGGACACAGACAGACAGACATTTGCGTTCATTTACGATTATCTCGCTAACGCGATCAGCTGGGATTTAGGTCTATTCAGTTTTGTAAACCAAGAATCAAGCTTGGTTCTTGTCACCATTTTCATCATACCTGTAACCTCTTGTGGAACACTGTGTTCAAACGTGGCGTATGTGTGCATATTATCTAATATGCGGTTCTTACAAGCGCAATATCTGGAAAATGGTGGGTCCTACAGTACGAATCACCAGAATAATTTTATTATTCTATAAGTTTTTGAGAAAAACCTTAAAAGTAAATAAAACCCAAAAACTTTGACCTTTGACCTTGAATATTTCAACTTGCACTCTTCGGATCGATATAGACTTTTGACAATTTGTTTCTTGTGATGAACCAAAGGCCTCCACCAAAATTTTGCTCTGTCGGAATTAGAGGTCTCCATGAATGGCAAAAAAATGACATTCAAATGCACAACTGTCGAAATGAGTTGAATAGAATAGAATGAGCTGTCAAATATATTTGAGTGAATGTGTACATTCGTGTAGGTCTCACACACACAAAATTTGGTCGAGCGAACACGAATTGAATGAGTGCGAATGGTCGGCAGGATTCGGATTAATTCGAATCACACAACCCAGTCTCATCGCAACAGTAAGTGTAACAAACAGTGCAAGTGAGAAGGGTTCTGTAAGTAAGGGTTCCTAGTAAGTGCGAGTGAAACTGCATTCTTCATATGGGGCTGTCCGAAAATGTCCAGATATGTCCAAACAAAGTGACCGAATGGACATTGTGTGTTAAAAACCATTCGAATCATTCGACCAAACTCGGCAATGGGACACAGTATAAAGTGTGTGTTGGGTTCTATTTCACTCAACTTATAACAACCGAATGGCAATGAGTGACAATCTCCCCAAACTTTCTCACTCGCACAAACTCAACCCGTTGTGTCAATTGAACTCATTCAATTCTATTCTATTCGAATACATTCTATTGCTTTTACAATATGAATGAAGCCATGCAGGCCTCTAGTCGGAATTAAGGCTATTTCAATGTATAAATTGACCGGACTACTAGTAACAGACATAATATTAATATGCTATCAAACAAAACCAGAGCTCGCAAATAACCGTTAACCGATTTTCAACGACGCAGTCCGCATACAAGCAAAACTTTTTTTTTTTACTCTCTTTCGGGCTTCGGTCGGACTATTGGTCTCAACCGAAAAATTCGAACCCGTTTCGTCACAACAACTTAGTGGAACAGTTTTGACGGTTCGCTTACTGCAAAATTGTTTTCATTTTCATTTCATTGGCAGTTCTCCAAAAATGGTTTGAAAAAATATTCTTTTTTTGCTTTTTGCGAAGAAAAATAAAAATGCATGTTCCTTAATGTTGTGTAGAAAAACAAGAAAACACAAGCATTTTCTTTTATGCCCAAAAATGATTTTTTGTTGTGTATTTAGTTTTACAATTACTAATGTGTTGATATTTTCTACACTCAAGGACCTACGTCTCTCATTTAATGCCCTTTCCACGGATACTTGTGTGGCTGGAGTAGTAAGTACCACATGGGCAAGATATTCCAAAAGTGGGGCCTTAAATTTTAAATTATTAAAAAAATGTAAAATGTTGGCGCAACATCGAACTTCTCAATGTCAATATATATTTTGGACAACTTGTCTGTTATTGGCTCTGCTTGTGCTTGGGACAAGGATTAAACTCCATCCAAATATGCAGCGAACAGCGAATTTTTATTAGAGCTAGTCATAGACACAGAAAGTTGATCTTCTGAGCGACTTGTCAGTTCTATTCCAAAAAGCGATGCAAAATTCTATCAATACCAATGATTTGTAAAAACATTATTTACAAGTTAAGGGGGGACATCTGAGTAATCTGAGTAACAATCACTCACCATTTTGCAAAAAATCAATATATCAAAAAAATCCTACGAGTGTCGATAGACAAAGGTATTTTGAATATACTGTCAAAATTTCAGATCGATCGGTTAAGATTTGTGCGAGTTTTTTACTCGGCCAACTCAAAAAAGTGGTTTAGAGAAAATGCTGCACAGTCGCCATTTTGTTTTTGATTTATTCCAAAAAAATTTTATTTTGTACTTCGCACCTAATATAATAAAACCTTCTTTACAACTTTTCGATTGGCTTTTTCATTTGGCCAAAAAAAATTTCAGAAAATCCGATTTTTTTTTTTCAGTTACTCAGATGTCCCCCCTTAAGTATTGATGACAGTTAATGACATAAAAAATTGAATATCTAAAAGACACTAACTACAAACATCACAAAATAAACAAAGACATAACAACATTAGACGAGACTTTTTAAACCATTATAAGTTTTATTTAAAACTCGAGTGGTAATGAATTTATTTCAATTTTTACTTTTTTCCTCAAAGATAATCATTATATTTGAGCAAAAAAAAAAATAAAAACAAAAAATAATGATTAATATGGGCATTATTATTATGAACATTACAGCTTATGTGTTGAACTTTTCGCCAATGTTATTTTTTATCCTTGGTAAGCGACCTCAGGACTACCCCCAGTTTTAATTTCAATTTTCAAAAAAATACGTTAAAAAAAAAAATTATTTTTTAATTCGACAACTTTTATTTAAAATTAAAAAATAATATTTTTTAAAGTATATTTAGAAAATTGAAATTAAAAGCTAACCCCAGCCCTGAGGTCCCTTAGGTTAGTAAGGTTAGCGCGGCGGCTGAAAAAAGGTTAGCCCACTTAGGCCATCATTGGCCCAAATATTCTCCTGTATACTTTTTCCTGCGCCTGATAAGGGCCACACAGGAGCAGAAGAAGTGCTCCACTGATTCTATTTCTTCTTCGTTTTTGCAGCTTCTGCAGAAGTCGTTGTTTAGGACGTTCAGTCGGGATGCGTGGGCTCCTACGAGCCAGTGGCCTGTAATCGCTCTAATCACAGCTGAGCACTGTGTGCGATGTAGACTGAAAAGCCTTTTTGTACGTTTGACATCAACTTTAGGCCATGTTTGGCGACTAATGTTGCAGTGAGTGTATATATATGTTCCATATTTCTTGTTCAAGGGATCTGAAAACTTTCCTTGTCCTGAGCTTAAAAGTGGCTAGGGGCTTACGGAAGTCCTTCTTGTCTGGAAGGAGAACTGTGGTAGTGCCGCGTCTGGCCAGTTTATCAGCTATTTCGTTCCCCTCAATATTTTGGTGCCCTGGCACCCAGATTAGGGAGATAACGACTGCTGTGCCATCTCTTGAAGAGATTTGTGGCAGAGGGGAAGTCTGTTTTGAACGTTGTAGAGGTGTGTTCTACGGGTGTGCAATAGTCTGTAAATTGCATGTTTGCGCCTTCTGGTAGGATGGATGAGTGCCCGTATTGATGGACTGTCCAGCAGTTTGCGTCTCTCAGACGTCGTGCTGTGATTGTGTCGGTATCTTTTGCCACCAGTAGAACTGGAGATATGCAAGTAATAGCGTTGAGCGCTTCACTAAAGGTTGTTCTAAGAGCTCCTGTCATGCATAGTTGAGCTACTCTCTGCACCTTGTTGAGCTCTCTGAGTTTAGAACTATACAGCAGCGCTGGCCACCAAATGGATACCCCATACAGGAGGATGGGTCTTACTATGGCGCTATATAACCAGCTAACTACAGGCGGGGCCTTCCCCTATTTGAGGCCTACTGCCTTTTTGCAAGTGAAGAGTGCAATGTTAGCTTCTCGCACTCTATCCGATAATATGAGATTCCAGTTCAGTTTCTTGTCTAGTACAAGCCCCAAGTATTTTGCACTATCGCTTAACTCTAGAATGGAATCATTTAGTTTTGGGACGAATAACTAAGGGATCTTATACTTCCTGGAGAAAAAAATAAGATCGGTTTTATTTGGGTTTACGTTTAACCCACTTTCAGATGCCCATCTTGACAGTTTTCTTAGTTTAACTGTGAAAATGTCACAGAGGCTTTGCGGAAAATTTTCCCGCAGCATAACAACCACATCATCAGCATAAGCAACAATCTTGAACCCAATCTGTATATGACAGAGTGAAGTGCTGTTTCTGTCGATTTGCCTTTACGGTATGCATGCTGAGATTCAGATAGCAGAGAGGGATTGATTGATGTTCTCAGATGTAGCCCTATCAATCTTTCCAAGGTTTTTAGAAGGAAGGAGGGCACACTTATTGGCCTGAGATCATTCGGTGTTGTGTGTGAGGCCTTGCCGGCCTTGGGTATAAAAACTACTTTGGACGTTAGCCAAGAAGGGGAAATTTGGCCTAACGCCTTGATGTTCGTGAAGAACATCTGTCCATGGGACAGCAAGATCTTCCCCTTGCTGCAACTGTGCCGGGAATATCGCATCGGGACCTGGAGATTTGTGGGAAGCGAAGCTATTTATAGCCCATTTAATGTTGGAATCAGTAATAATGCTATCCAATACTTTAACCGGGTGGCATGGTTGTGGGTCGCTTGTTTGGGGACCTAAGGTGTTTACTGAAAAATGCGTATCTAGTGATAGCATTAGTGTTTCTTCGCTAGAAGAAGTCCACGAGTCGTCCTGTCTCTTTAGATAGCCCAGATTCGAGGATGACTTTGAGAGTACCTCGTAATCTTACAGCTTCAGAAGAGGATTCAATTCCCGAACAGAATTTTCTCCAAGCCTTTCTTTTTACCTGAGGTGCCTTACCAAGCATAAAAAAAAATATTGCCGAAAAGTTAAACACAGAAGCTGTAATGCTCAGGGGCCTTTTATTATGAGTGGATTAAAATAAAAGGCAATAATAATCATTTTTTTTTTTTTTCATCAAAAAAAAGATAAAATTTTATTATTTTTTTGTGCTCAGATATACAGGCCTGTTCCAGTTTTCACTCGGAAGTGGATTTGATTACATTTGCGGATTTCCCTTTTACATTGTCGAATTTCCCTTCTTCATTTGGGAATTAGCCTTTGAATTTCCCTTTTGTTCCAAAACAAAATCAGCTGACTGGCAACTGGCCACTTTTGACAGGAGTGTTTGACTTCTTTGAGTTTTGCTGCCTTGAGGATGATTAAATTTTGGCCTGCTGGTGTCCATCAGCCATGGGCATAAATGGTTTACTAATTTAACGCATAAAATAGAAGAAACAAGCATTGGCGGCCACAAATACAAAGTTTTAAATATTTGTTTATTCGATCAGCTGTTCTGGTGGCACTGTTTTAAAACCAGAGTCGCCGAAGCCGGTAGAAAAGGTCCCAGCCACACGTGTTTACACAATTATTTCATTAAATTAAGCGGTAATAAGCACAAAAACTCTTTTAAATTTAACTTAGATAAAATACCTTTCTGACCATAGTAACACGAGCACAAAAGGGCTTGCTTAAAATAAATCCAAAAAAAATACTTCTTTTTTTTCGTACCATGACAACCCTTGCATTTTCTCTCCAAATTCGTTCGGAAACTGGATCAGAGGCGGCGGATTTGTCAAAATGCTGAAGGTTAGAATCGAACCTATTTTGAGGTGCAGTCGCAAAATAATTTTTAAAAGGTCAAATATGTTGTTATCAACAATATTAAATATGCAATAATGTTCTTAAAGCATCAAAGAATAAGGAAAAAATATCATTTGCACGTTAAATTATCGCAAAGTATTTTTAAACAATAAATTTCTGTGCTTGCGGATCTGAATCCGTCAGCCAAACGGCTGGCGGAAAGTTTCCGTGAGGTTTCGCTCGGAAGTTAACAGAGAGTTAACGGAGGGAAATTCATTTCCGTGAGGATTTTTCGGAAGTGAATGTTAGAACAGGTCTGGGAAATTCGAATCCGTGCGAATCTTTCGGAAGTGAAAACTGGAACAGGCCTGATAATGATTATTTTTGAAGAGAAACGTAAAAAAGCTGAAATTTAAAAATCATAGTGGAAATGCAAAGAGTGAACAAAAATGATGATTTTGATTTGTTAACCAATTTTATCTAGGTCTGTTGTAAGTGGATGACTTTTTCGTTAAAAAAATTTTAAATAACCATTATTTACGGTCTCTGATTTAAAGTTCAAATATGTGTTACGTCTGACTATTAGTGCCGAGTCCGAAAGGACATAGGCCGAAGGAGCAGCGACCAAGGTTCGGCACGAAAGTCCTGGTGCCGGCATAAGCTTCGTCGTATTTGGGGTGGGTTCTTTGGAAGCCACTCACTTCTCAGACAACAACTAGAACAATTAAATCGTGCCTAGGAAAAATAGTAGAAGCAGTTAGTTAGTACGTCGTTCTGTCCGCACCGCCGCAAGCTTGCCAGCTTGATTGTATTACAATCGCGGTGTTTGGCCGTATTCCCTCCCCGTATATGCATAAGCATATCCAATGGATCAGCGCTGGCCTTGCAATCTTATCCCCTATTTTGTCTGTTTTGTTCGTCAAAAGTTATGTCATTATTCTTGACCTACTTGACTCTCCGTTCTCAGCACCCCCGAAAGATGGTCTCTACCAACACATGGTTACTTAACTTTTTCATTCAAATTTTATTGATAAAATATATTTGTTTGGTTAATGCCATGGAGGTTGTTTAAGTTAACATACAAATCTTGGATTTAAAATATGATAAAAATTAAACAGATTAAACATATTTGTTTTAGTTTTCACCGTCACGCGGCGAAACTACTGACTATTTACAACTGAGAATGTTGCTCGGTGGCTTTTTGTATAAAAACATACAAAGCTGATACCCTTCCGCTTTCTTTTTAAAAACAAGAATGTTTTGACTATCACGGGGATACAAAAATATAAAAATATACAAAATATAAAGTACAAATTTAGTTTATGAAGTTAATAATTACAAGTACAAAACAGAATTAAAATTGAATAAAATGAAACAAAAACTTAAAAACATTAACATGGAAACTTAGTAAATGATTTGAAATAATTAAAATCGTCAAACTATTATTACAGAAAACTAGAATATGTTTACTTATTTGTGTTCATTTTATAGTTAGTGTTTTTTGTGTAGTTCTTTAAAGTAGTTATTGTCAGTGCGCATAAATATATATATATATGCCATTTAGTAATGGCAAACTTACCCCTTTTTTATCCGGCGATGAGATCTCGACGCTTGGATTCCTGGGTTTTTAATAAAAGAACAACATTCATATAGTATATATACATGCGCCTTTAAAGGGGAGTAATTAACGCCAAAAGTAAGGCATTTCATTAATTTTTAAGCAATAAAACACTCAGGGGAAATATGTTATAACCCATTTATTACTCATCCTTGAACTACAATTTTTTTTTTTGAACTCGATTGTCGTCTCCATTGCCGGTGCACCAGGTCGCGTGGGGCGCCTCGCGCGGAAGTCGGTATACGGCGGGGAAAAACCCTTTCCATGTGATAATGGAACAAAATGGAACTAAACCCTGATTAGTAAGAAATGGGTAAAATACGCGCCCGATTTTTAAAAAAATTTTTTTTTTAAGTTGTGGCCTTTGAAAAAAAAAGTCCATTTTCACCCCAAAAATGCCTACAAAATAGTGGATTAAAAATCCATTTTGACAAAATCGAAAATGTGGCCCATTTCTAAGCAAATTTTATTCTGAACAAAAAACATAGGCGATATCCAAATTTGATGATAACTGGTTAGAGTTTTTCCCCCGCTTTGAAAAACCCGTTTTGAGATACACGCGTTTAAAGAGTGCTTGTACAGTACATGTATGGTACATGTTTTAGGAAATCCTTCTAAAGCGGTAAGAATATTCTGGCGGACTGGAGTCTTTCTAAATTAAAGTATACATCTCAAGGAACATTTTAACAAAAAAAAAAAATAATTTTTGGAAAATTCAAAGTTACTCCCTAAAAAAATTATTTGGGTCACTTAACAAAAAAAAAAATATATTTAACTCTTTTGCACTTATTATGACAATAATTTTATTTATATGGCAATTGTTGTTGTTAGTGTTTTGAGACCGGCTGGTTCACTGCTCCCTTGCGGCGTCTTCTTCAGGTGTCAGAGAACTCTAGCTTATATATCAGAATCTCCGCGGCTCGTGGCGTGTGTTTTACCGCTACTCCGACAGCGACTTCTCCAGGGTTTCCGATTGCGTTAATTGTTTGCTTTGTTTTTCACAGATCATTTATTTGCATTTAAGTGCATTTATTTTTAATTGTTTTGGTTGCATATTTGTTTAGATGTGGGTATTAATTAACTGCTTTCGGACGTATTATTAGAGTTGTCAAAGTAACTCTTGAACTCCCTATTTTAAGTTAAAATCAAGGATAAGATATTTCCTGGATAACTTATTTTCTTCTTGTTTCCAGGATCAGGAAAAGGAATAAAGTATTTGAAGGTCCTTGTTTAATGATTTAAAGGTCCTTCGTCGAAGGATTTAAAGGTTGACTTTCACTGGCACTACACTTTATGAACTTCTGCTGGCCGGCACGGTGCGATACGATAAGTACTCGCGGCCCCCGGCCCAGATTAAATAATCGTTGCCTGTCCAAATCTTTTTATGTTTTGCCTTCTTGTCTTTTTTATCTTTCCTCCCTCTTCAATAAACGTGCAGCCCTTTATATAGGGGTCTCGAAGCCAAGATTTACTGATCAATGATGGAATTTACGGATTTTCTCCGCGCCATTCAACGTGTGGCCTCGACCCATACCCTGTGAAAAAGAGTCTCGCATGTCTTCTGGTATAGCCGGGCAAGTTGTTTCACCTTCAATGCTACGTTCTTCGATTTTTGTTAAAGGTATTTTGGAATTCTTCTATTTCGTTTACCTGCCTTGGCTTCCATCTCCTTTCCTTTAGCCAGCGCTCAATGCGTGTGCCTTCACTCATAAATTCTTTGAGCGTCTTTATCGGCGATGCTAGGAGGAATGCTCCTATCTGTGCGTTGAGGTTTTTCTTAAGGATGCCAATCAGATTTTCC
Source organism: Drosophila oshimai (assembly GCA_018150695.1). Classification (NCBI taxonomy): domain Eukaryota; kingdom Metazoa; phylum Arthropoda; class Insecta; order Diptera; family Drosophilidae; genus Drosophila; species Drosophila oshimai. Next base: position 1,638,296 of record JAECWM010000302.1, on the reverse strand, counting down.
TCAGGTATGTTTTGCTTCAACTTGAAATGAAGATTGTGCATTGCCGATATATAGTCCTCGAAAGATTCGTTAAATCCTTGACGCCGTTCCATTAGTTCTTTGATGGTCACGTAATCATTTGTTGAGGTTGAAAAAGCTCTAGTCATCTCATATGTGAGTGAAAAGAAGTCAAATTCTGGATCATCGGCTTTATCTTCCATCAGTTGCCAGTACCATTTGGTAGCTGCGCCTGTGAGTAGGCAGTGAAATTCTCGGAACACTTGTCTACGAGATATTCCTTATAGTTCTTGTAAACAGAAAGCTTTCAACTGTCATTCCTCGTCCGGCACCATCGAACTTGACATTCCATTTATCAAGGCGAACTCCTCTTGCATTTGGTAATTGTGTTGAAAATGCCGCTACTTCATCTGGATGCCACATAGCCGGCCTATTGGCCTCTGGTCCAGTTGCAGGGGAACTTGTTGCATTATTTGTTCCTTGGGCAGTACATGGGGGTACTGTTGGTGGCACCGTTGGGTTGCTTGAATCTTGGGTATTACGTGGTGTAGCTACCGGTGGTCGGTGTCTCTGCTCGCTTAACGCTATGTGCGAAAGCTGGCTTATTGAAGGGGTTGGCTGATTTGCCCAGAAACTATTTGAAATTCTGTGCGTTGGTGCGGGCGCCTGCTCGATAAGTCCTGATCCCTGGCTTTTCGCCAGCGTCATCTGCGTTACACGATCTTGCAGACCGGTAACTGTCATCTTTAAGTCATTTATTTTCTTGTGCAGAGTTGACTTTATTTCATTGTTTAGCATTATAAGTGCGGACAGCATTCTTTCGATTCTGTCTTCTGGTTCCGGGCTATTTACGGGTCCAGGGAATTGCCTTAGCGGTGGAACAATTGTGGATCGCCCTCGGGGTTGAAACTCTGGGCCAACTCCTTTCACGGCTCCTTGGGTTTCATTTATATCTTGTTCACTGATATTTTCTGTATCCTCTGCCAGAGTTCCTAACTGTTCAAGTTTACTGTTGAAGCTAAGACTCTGGTCTTTTCTTCGGTTATTTTCTTCTCTTAGACTCTGTCTTACGTTTAAAGTTCTACGCCTGATTGCCAGCTTCTTTGAATCGCTTGAGAGCTGCTGATCTGGTCATACGACCTGATGGTGTTAACGAGGGTCTTTTTTTCTTAGCCACTGGCATAGTAGGTTTGTTTTGTGTTTACCAAAAAAAACTTCGTTAAACTCCCAATAATTGTATAGACAATTATAAAATCTTTGATTGAATGTTTGCAACCTATGATTGCCTGTTTGTGATATTTCACAAAAAACATTTATCTGTGTCTGCCAAATATATATATATTTTCAAAAATGTGCGATAATCGATAATCCAAATCGTATGTAATCACGTTTGTTTTCTGAGCAAAATGTTTAGTATTCAAACATCAATAGTCTGTTAATGCTAACACGGCAAATTAATTTGTAAATAAATGAAATATAAATTCCGGGGTGCTGATTTGCTTCGAGTTATTTTTCAGTCAAGAATCGTCCGATTTTTAAGCCCCAAATAAAAACAAATTCCCTATACAGTGAATATAATATGTGCCTGGACTTACATGAACCAGTACACACACCTTTTACTGTCTTCTTTCATGTGGAGTGTTTTACACTTTTTTCCCCAGAAAGGTTCTGTCCGAAGCCCCCTCCCCCCTGTCGTCGGAAATCAGGCAAGAGTCTCCCAGACCAATTCTCTTAAATTGTTTATATTTTATATTATGCGCCTAGACTTTCATGAACCAGTACGCGCTATTTTTATGATCAGCTGAGCTGCTACACCTGCTGATGTTTTCCCCTTTAACGGTAAAGAACTCCGGGTTCCGGTTATATACACCAGTTTCCAGTTCACTGGACACGAGCCTCACAAACGACCGGGTACTGTGCCTAATACGTCGGCAGCATCGGCCAGAGAAATTAATCCCACCCAAGTAATTATGAATGCCGTACAACCGAGCCTCACAAGAAAACCTAGCACAGCCTGGTGCAACCGGCAGCATCAGTTGTACGTATCCGGTCAGTCCCCTTCCCCCCTGTCAGTCCTGGATCGACAAATAAGAGACGGATCCGCTACCCCTGACACCGCCAGGTGGTGCGTCGCTCTTCATCTGCTCTCCCGCTCTTTCTTTATCACAAACGACCGCGGTACTGTGCCTGATACGTCGGCAGCATCAGTTAGAAAGCACGCTAAATTAAATGAACAAAGTCGTCTGCACGTTTTTCATCAATTTTTTACAATTTTTCAAAGAAAAGAATATTGATTAAAAAATGTTCCTAAAGTCAAATACCAATTCTAAAAACTACAAATTTAAGACTGAAATGCTTTTCTACTTCTAATATTGCCTGTCTTTGAAGTTGGTATACTTTACTTTACTTTATAAAAAAAATCAAACAAATTGTAAACCGTTAATTTTTACAACTGAAGTCAATTATATGTTGGTCCTTAAAAAGGATAACTTGGTTTTATGCATTAAGCACTAAGTCTGATACTAAAATAATTTTTTTTTTTTAAAAGTCTATGAGATATTCTTTTAAAAAAAAATTTTTTGGCAATAAAGGATCTAAGGATATTGCTAACGTTGGGCGCAATCTGTTACGTCTGACTATTAGTGCCGAGTCCGAAAGGACATAGGCCGAAGGAGTAGCGATTTGGGATGGGTTCTTTGGAAGCCACTCACTTCTCAGACAATAACTAGAAAAATTAAATCGTGCCTAGGAAAAATAGTAGAAGCAGTTAGTTAGTACGTCGTTCTGTCCACACCGCCGCAAGCTTGCCAGCTTGATTGTATTACAATCGCGGTGTTTGGCCGTATTCCCTCCCCGTATATGCAAAAGCATATCCAATGGATCAGCGCTGGCCTTGCAATCTGATCCCCTATTTTGTCTGTTTTGTTGAAAGATGGTCTCTACCAACACATGGTTACTTTACTTTTTCATTCAAATTTTATTGATAAAACATATTTGTTTGGCTAATGCCATGGAGGTTGTTTAAATTAACATACAAATCTTGGATTTAAAATATGATAAAAATTAAACAGATTAAACATATTTGTTTTAGTTTTCACCTAGAACGTGCACACGTCGGCGAAACTACTGACTATTTACAACTGAGAATGTTGCTCGGTGGCTTTTTGTATAAAAACATACAAAGCTGATACCCTTCCGCTTTCTTTTAAAAACAAGAATGTTTTGACTATCACGGGGATACAAAAATATAAAAATATACAAAATATAAAGTACAAATTTAGTTTATGAAGTTAATAATTACAAGTACAAAAGATAATTAAAATTGAATTAAATTAAACAAAAACTTAAAAACATTAACATGGAAACTTAGTAAATGATTTGAAATAATTAAAATCGTCAAACTATCATTACAGAAAACAAGAACATGTTAACTTATTTGTGTTCATTTTACAGTTTGTGTTTTTGTTTTTTAAGTTCTTTAAAGTAGTTATTGTCAGTGCGCATAAATATATATATATATGCCATTTAGTAATGGCAAACTTACCCCTTTTTTATCCGGCGATGATATCTCGACGCTTGGATTCCTGGGTTTTGAGTAAAAGAACAACATTCATATATATATACATGCGCCTTTAAAAAGAATTATTTGGGTCACTTAACAAAAAAAAAATATGATTTAACTCTTTTGCACTTATTATGACAATAATTTTGTTTATATGGCAATTGTTGTTGTTAGTGTTTTGAGACCGGCTGGTTCACTGCTCCCTTGCGGCGTCTTCTTCAGGTGTCAGAGAACTCTAGCTTATATATCAGAATCTCCGCGGCTCGTGGCGTGTGTTTTACCGCTACTCCGACAGCGACTTCTCCAGGGTTTCCGATTGCGTTAATTGTTTGCTTTGTTTTTCACAGATCATTTATTTGCATTTAAGTACATTTATTTTTAATTGTTTTGGTTGCATATTTGTTTAGATGTGGGTATTAATTAACTGCTTTCGGACGTATTATTAGAGTTGTCAAAGTAACTCTTGAACTCCCTATTTTAAGTTAAAATCAAGGATAAGATATTTCCTGGATAACTTATTTTCTTCTTGTTTCCAGGATCAGGAAAAGGAATAAAGTATTTGAAGGTCCTTGTTTAATGATTTAAAGGTCCTTCGTCGAAGGATTTAAAGGTTGACTTTCACTGGCACTACGCTTTATGAACTTCTGCTGGCCGGCACGGTGCGATACGATAAGTACTCGCGGCCCCCGGCCCAGATTAAATAATCGTTGCCTGCCCAAATCTTTTTATGTTTTGCCTTCTTGTCTTTTTTATCTTTCCTCCCTCTTCAATAAACGTGCAGCCCTTTATATAGGGGTCTCGAAGCCAAGATTTACTGATCCATGATGGAATTTACGGATGGAATTGGACCGTGGTGAAGTTTTATATCAAGGCTAACTAAGTGCAAACTGCATTCCAAGGGTCATTGCCATGTACCTAGAGTTGGTCTCGATATTCGGTTTATTGGCAATGGGGCGTTGCATAATTGCTGATGCATGTGACACCTAGTGCAAATTGAGTAGAGCGTCAGAATTTACAGACACGGGCATTGCATAAACGGTCTGTATTTGATTTTCGGGTATTTTTCTGAGAATTGTGAAATTGGTGAAATTGGCTTGACTTGTGAAATTCTTTTTGGCGATCATGTGGTGCGCTTATTTACACCGCCCCACAGGCGTACGTAACATATGTTAAGTTTTAACGAAGTATTAAAACTTTTTTGGGACTGCATAAAATAAGCTGTGAGATAAAAAAAAGCAGTGCTTTTATGTTCGTAACCAATGTAGCCAATACTAGCATCCGCAACATTGCTGCGAACAGCAATGCCGATTAACACCAACTTCCCATATGCCCAACCAGCTCAACTACGCTGACCTTGGACTGGGTACCAGGCGCTAAGCTAGTAACTGCTGATCAGCAGATTTTCCTACTAGCCAAAAGAACAACTCACCAACCAAGCGACCGATGCACCAAGTGGCCGTCTCACCAACGTACGTCAGCACAACTGAAGAACCCACAAACGCTGGCCACAACAGAATTGCGCTGACCCACTGAAATTGCCTCACCTTGAGGTAATCTAGATTATCAGCAACTTGATGTAATCTAGAATATCAGCAAAATCCCCACACCACACTTTACACTATGTTTCCGCGTACAAAGTAGTATATAAGCTAGTACCACCATATCAATAAAGTTAGTTATTGTCACAGAATCAACCCCGCGTCTTACTACTCTTTAAGCCGCGGAAACGGCATAGCTCCCGATCGTCTCGTCGGTTAAAACAACCTCTGCACGGCCCCAGGAGCATTCGAGACTCCTGCGCGGACAATCAGATAACGGTGTGAGAACAAACATTGGTGACCCCGACGTGATCTCAATACAAGAGATCACACTCCGAACCCACACCGCAGTATCCAGCGGTACAGAATCCCTCCTTGTCGAGACAACCTATTAACTCGCAGGAGCGCTTACTCCAGCGTTACAGGACATCCTCTTGTTGAGACCAGATCTCACAGGAGCGTATACACCAACGTTATCGGACCGTCTCCTTGTGAAACCACCAGACCTCACAGGAGCGTAGATCCAGCGTTGCAGAACCCTTCCTTGTCGAGACAACCTATTAACTTGCAGGACCGCTAATCCAGCGTCACAGGACAACGCCTCGTCGAGACAACCTAGTAACTCACAGGCTCGCTTAATCCAGCGTTCAGGATCTCTCCTCGTCGAGACAACATATTAACTCACAGGACCGCTACTCCAGCGTTACAGGACAACGCCTCGTCGAGACAACCTATTAACTTACAGGCTCGCTTAATCTAGCGTTCAGGATCTCTTCTCGTCGAGACAACTTATTAACTCGCAGGAGCGCTTACTCCAGCGTTACAGGACATCCTCTTGTTGAGACCAGATCTCACAAGAGCGTATACACCAACGTTATCGGACCGTCGCCTTGTTGAGACCACCAGACCTTACAGGAGCGCAGATCCAGCGTTTACAGGATACACCACCCATATTGGGACACAACAGCTTGCGCCAGCTACAGCACACCCTACTCACACTGAGACGCTACACATTCGACGAAAACTAGATCCAATGACACTATCAGCATTGGAAAACTCTTTGGACGCACCCACAGAAGTGCCGACACTCGACAGTATGCTATCGTTTCTAGAGAAGCGTGCATGCATGCTAGAAACACTAGATAATCAACACATAGTTGCAGTCCGCAAACAATCAATAAACCGCGACAGAAGATGCGGAATCTGTTACCAAGGGGAACATCGCTCAATGTTCTGCAGCCAGTTTCAGGAAATGGATCCTAAAACTCGTCGCCAGGTTATGTTGAAGATGGGAGGGTGCACGAACTGTCTTTCCACCTCTCATATGGTAGAAAACTGTTCATCGTCGCAAACCTGTCACCATTGTCAGCAAAAACACCATACAATGTTGCATAATTTTGAACCAACAAACCATCCGGTATCTGGATTACTAACCGTCGTTTCTAACGAGGATTCGAGAGGCTACGAACTGCTACCAACCGCAAGGGTAGTACTTGAGGGACCAACCGGAAAAATCCAATCTTGTCGCGCGATCTTAGATGGAGGATCGCAAGTGAATCTGATCTCTAGGAAAATGGCAAACATGCTCTCCCTTAAAGAAACAACAACGTTGAAAATCTCAGGAATTGGAGGAAGACAGACAACAGCAACGCGAGCGGTACTAAGGCTGTCGTCAGGCACTTCAGATTTTGAATCACAGGTGGAGGTTTTTATTGTCCCCACTATAGCTTCAGATCAGCCGTCAGTGCCGATAAGAAACACTCTCACTTTTCCAAAGAATCTTCAGCTAGCCGACCCTGATTTTCGGCAACCTGGTCCAATCGACCTGAACATGGGAGCTGCGCTGTATGCGGCCGTAATAAAACAAGGATCTTTCATATTGGGACCTGGAAAACCTATGGCTCTAAACTCAAGGCTGGTTTGGATGCTAATGGGTCCGCTGAAGCAAGAGGACGTTACCGAATCAACAAACCATATTACTGTAGAAGAAATCTCAGAACATGGCGCACGTCTAGAAGCACAAGATAACAATCGTCTTAATCTGCAACCGAATGCTCTACAAAATTGTACGCAGCCGCAGGTTTTTAAAAATGCAGCTAGTAAGACAACAAATGTTCAATCCGAATCATCGGAGTTGAAATCGTTGGCTATCACCAAATATGAGTTGCCTCAGCCAACTGGAAGGCCAACGACACCTACAATAATAAGCGCAACTAGTGATCAGCTAGTTTCCAACAAATCCTGCTGCGTCCTCGAAAATTGTCAACAGTATTTAACGTTACTACTTCTAGCCAGGGAACATCTTCTGCGTGGCATCGCAAGCATTCCCAGACTTAATATCGAGAACACAGTTGCTAAACCATATGGGCATGTTAGAGAAAACAGTCTCATAATCTGGACCAAGGAAACTAGGAGGCCGAGACGCACGACATGGCAGCAGCCAATCACATATCAAGCACTAACGTGCAAGGATTCTCAGATATCATTGATTTACAGTGACTACCTAGTACAGGATATGTATTTAGGGGGCCACAATTTTAGTCCTCACGACAACGCTTTCAGATCCCTATTGGGACACATAATCGACCTTGCATACAACACCGTCTTTAATTGAGCGTCTACCGCTCAATGGGGGGGGAGAATTAACACCAACTTCCCATATGCCCAACCAGCTCAACTACGCTGACCTTGGACTGGGTACCAGGCGCTAAGCTAGTAACTGCTGATCAGCAGATTTTCCTACTAGCCAAAAGAACAACTCACCAACCAAGCGACCGATGCACCAAGTGGCCGTCTCACCAACGTACGTCAGCACAACTGAAGAACTAACAAACGCTGGCCACAACAGAATTGCGCTGACCCACTGAACTTGCCTCACCTTGAGGTAATCTAGATTATCAGCAACTTGATGTAATCTAGAATATCAGCAAAATCCCCACACCACACTTTACACTATGTTTCCGCGTACAAAGTAGTATATAAGCTAGTACCACCATATCAATAAAGTTAGTTATTGTCACAGAATCAACCCCGCGTCTTACTACTCTTTAAGCCGCGGAAACGGCATAGCTCCCGATCGTCTCGTCGGTTAAAACAACCTCTGCACGGCCCCAGGAGCATTCGAGACTCCTGCGCGGACAATCAGATAACGGTGTGAGAACAAACATTTTAGTTTTTTTATTATTTTGCTAATTATACGGCCACTTTGTTAAGAAAATCAGTTGCTATTTTGTTCTGGACAATTTTTCCTTTCTTTTGGCACCCTTGTCATTTCGATATTCCTTATAGTCTTAGCGCAACGGAGAGTTAAAGTTATAAGTATGCGCTGCACTCTTTAAGCTGTGAGCCACTGTATGTGTGTGTGTTTTTACACACAATCGGTTTTTTTGACCCTTTCTTTCGTTCACTTTTAGCATTCACACCTTTGATTTTTAACACTGTTTAATCTTATATTATAGTTACATTAAATTTAAAAAACTCAGAAACACTTAGCGCGTGCCGCTTGATGCCAAATAAATTGTGAGTGACGCGCGCCACTTCAGGCATAGAGTAATATTTTATAGGGGCACCATTTGCTCTGCCCGCAAGTTTCACTCAACGCCAGTGTATGATGTATGACGCCCGTGCTTGCTGCTCGACTAAGCGTTCGAAGCTCTGGTGAAAATTTCAGCCGCAATTTTGTGTGCGAGCATAGCGTAGCTAAGTATAGAGGCACCATTTGCTCTGCCCGCAAGTTTCACTCAACCGTGTACGATGTATTACGCCCGTGCTTGCTGCTCTACTCCGTTTTCGAAGCTTTGGTGAAAATTTCAGCCGCAAGTTCGTGCGCGAGGGACCGGCGATATGTTGCGAGCCTATTAATAGCAACGAGAGCGAGCAGTGCAGCTGCGCAATCGTTAGCAACATTCACCATGCTACTCGATTCAAGGTTCGATGAAACATTTGAAAATGAAGGGAAATTTACGTTTTTTGACTACGTGGCCACTCGATTTAAGCTTCGATCAAACATTTGAAAATCAAGCGAATTTACCGTTTTTTGGCTACGTGGCATCCCTGCAAAATTCACTCGAGAGAGAAGCAGAGGAAATGGCGCCTCTATGTATACAGTTCTTACTTTATGGCCGCAGGTACCCCTCGTGACCAAAACAGCTTTATTTAATAACATCTCTTATGCAGCTGACCTCTCTAATCTTATAGTTTTTAAGAGTAATTTAGTTTTTCTTTTGGTAATCTTTTATCGTTTAAGTCTAGGTTCCGAGATGCTCTTCATAAAAAATTTAAACTTAGGATTTTTTTTTATTAATATGCCTTATAAGTGTGTGTGTTAAATGTGTGTTAAAATAATATGTACCGATAATGTTTAAATATGTGCCAATAATGTCAATGTGCAGGTATACTAAGTAGTAATCCTACGTTTAGATATGTCGAACCCGGAGTCTATGTCAAATAATGGAAGAATTTACGTATCTGTTTGTCAATTCAAATGTCGATATTGTCTGTATTTCAGAAACAGTGAAATTTAAAAGACGCATGTTATGAATGTCCTGGGTATACTCTATACCGTTCAGGTCGTGTGGGTCATGCCGGGGGAGTTCCAATTTATGTAAGTTAAAAAAAAAAATTTAAGTCATAGAACAACATTATTCTGATAGCTATATTAAGTAACATTACTAGAAATTACTAATGTTAGACACAACCCATCGAGAACATTACTTAGCGGTGTTAACAAAAAGAGGTAAAAAAAAAGGTGTAAACAAAAAGAGTACAAAATAAGAAAGAACGCTATAGTCGGGTTTCCCGACTATAAAATTTGCGATACACATTTTTGAGGAACCGCAAAACGGCCCTCACAATTGTTGAGTACTTTTTGTAGCCATGTAAGATTATTGTTAGCTTAGCTTTTTTATAGCAAATAAATATAATAGAAGGGTATCTCTTAAAATATAGTGATATAATCCTGGCATGGGACCTGAACAGTAATATGGTTAATGATTTTGGTCTTTGCGGGGATCTGGAGTCATTGGGGGTAAACAATGTTAATTCTGAAATACCTACTCACTATAATAACAATAAAAATAATAAAAGTTTGCTTGTTGTACTTTTTGGTAATGACATAAGAAAAGTATTGTTTTCTAAGCACGACCTCATATTTTTTACATACAACGCACATAGGCAAATTTTGAGCATTTAGGGCGATAAAATTATTTTATTATTATATAATATAATAATTATATATTATATAATATGCGTATTTGATACTTTAATTATTCTGACTCAAGATTTGCAAGCGTATTGGTTCATAGAAGGTAAGACGCCAATATCTCGAAAACTAGACCTAATACAAACAAACGGATTTCAGATTTGAGATCAGGGCACCAATGTACTTTACAAACTGTTCTCCTCTTTACTTTTATCATCGCGAAAGAAGCTTTTTGCCCAATAATATATTGCAGAAATAAAACTATGCTTACTTATTCACCCCACCTTTTGCAAAGTGGAGCAAGGTGGACCTTGATTTTTTTTACAGCTAGCTGGTTTAATTATCAATCGATTTTCATAGAAAGAATTGCTTGGACGAACTTGGAAAAAAAAAGGAAAAATAGGGTGTATTTTTGACGGCCTTTAGCTAGTGAAAATGTAGACATTGAAGGTAGTTTTCTTAAAATACTATAAAACAAAAGCCTGTACTTTCAAAATCCATCACTTTCATTATTTTTTTTAACTTAAAAGATCAAATAACGCCACTTTAAATAGTTGTATTTTTAGAATTGCCTACATCGATTACTCGTAGATCAAGTTACGGCTGGCTCGCAGGGACGCACGGGCGCACTTTTAGAAAATTAAGTTAGTACCTTTAGTTCGTTTGGGTGTCTATTTTTTTTTAAAAGTTATTAGTTTCCTCATTGGTCAACTTTAAAAAAAATACTTTTGTCGCCCTTAATGTTTAAAATTTCCCCATGTGCAACGTTGAATTTTACCGCAATGAGCAATCGTACACATATAGAGACTTCAGAAAATTGACTATTCCAGACTTAATGTTAATTGAAGCCTCTGCGACTGGAACAATATATTTTACCTAACAAAGGTAGACGAACAACCAGAGCTATTTAACTCGAAAATTGACTTCCTATGTAATACCTATGTACCTCTTAAAGTAAAGACTGTGAGGAATTCATTGAAATCATGGTTTAATAATAACATTAAAAAAGCTTTTTTAAAGAGAGATAAGGGTTACTACAAATGGAAACGATATAAGACTGAACATTTATACACACAATTTGTTTTGCGTTTTTTTTTTCCTGCGCTCCTATTTTTACAAGTTTGTCGTGTGGGAATATACAAAAACATTTTAATTGCCTTCTTAATTAATAAACTTTAATATTCCGTTCGCTTCGCGAGTGAATTTATTTTATTTTGTGCATAATATTAAATTTACAATTTAAACTTTTAGTGTTTCTTGTGTTTTTGTTGTTGCGTTCTATTTTGTCTTTCTTTTGTGCTTTATCCAGCAGTGCCAATCGTTGTTGTTGTTTCTGCATACACACATAGAGTAATTAAGTATAGAGGCGCCATTTCCACTGTTACTCTCTTTGGAAATTTTTGCAAGGATGCCACGTAGCCAAAAAAAGTTAATTTCCCTTGATTTTCAAATGTTCGATCAAACCTTGAATCGAGTAGCATGGTGAATGTTGCCAAAAAGTCCGCAACTGCACTGCTCGCTCTCGCTGCTTTAAATGGGCTCGCAACATATCGCCGGTCCCTCGCACACGAAATTGCGGCTTAAAATTTCACCAAAGCTTCGAACTCGGAGTCGAGCAGCAAGAAAGTAAGTCATACATCATACCCAGGCGTTAAGTCAAAATTGCGGGCAGAGCAACTGCATTGCACTGCGCTCTCTAACTCTCTCGCTCTTAATCTCACTCTTTATCTCGAAGCTTCTAAGCGTGCAGTTATCTCCGCTCTTGCGGTACTTTTAGCGGCTCGCTCACAAGTTTCGATTTCATTTTATTTGGTACAGTGGTCCGATTACTCAAAATTTGTTGTCTGTGTTGATAATAAATGCCAGAAGGCAATCAAGGCTGACCAGCCTAATATGACTTGCTGGCTATGTGAAAAAATGGTGCACACCAAGTGCGCTGGTTTTACTGGCCGAACAAGTGATGACCTAAGTAAGGGTAAAAATTTGCAGTACGATATGAAATTGTTCATGCGCCAAACTAAAGACGGCTTGAAGGGGCTGATTACCTGTTTTGCCGTAGCTAGAGATAGTTTTCGCAAGGTAGATGATCTGTTCCAAGCTGTGGACACTCAATTTAATAGCATAAAACTATTAGAGGAGTCTACAAAGCGCAAAAAAGCCGCTGGTGTTTGGCCAAAGGGGAACACCCCGCAGCCACGGTCAGGTGACCAGCTGAGCACTCCCGTGGATCAGCAGCCGAACTCAGCAACCGCTCAAATGTTGCTAAGATCGGCAGCAAAAAAGATTCGGAACCCGATTAATCCACAGCGGAGTGTAAGCAAATAGGCGATCCTGAAAACTCCGATTTGTCCGTAGTGGTTTCACAGTTGGTGAATCCACCTAACCTAGTTCACATACCGCCACAAGGGAATAATAAGTTCGGACTACCGGGTAAAGGTGGCTCTGCAGACACACAACCTGCACCACGTGGTGGTCCACCAAAGAAACAAATTTTTGTTTCTCGGCTTCCCTGATCAAACATTTTAATAATATTGAGTTTATTTGTATAAAGCTGTCCGTTCCGGGAAAGTTTATGTATATCACTTGCTCTTATGTTCCGCCGTCTTCTGAACACTAAGAGTACTTAATTCTTTCAACCCATCACTTGCTCTTATGTTCCGCCGTCTTCTGAACACTAAGAGTACTTAATTCTTTCAACCCCAACTTTTTCCTTGTAGAATTAAAATTTTTGTTTATTCTATTCGTTTTTTATTGGCCTGAGAAGTATTTGAGTGTTTGAGTATTTGTTTCTCGGCTACCAGATGTTACTTGTGACATGGACATTTGTTTGTTATAGAAAATAAATATAATTAAACTTTACCATAGTTTAGCTTAATCGTTGATCAACAATATTTAATATTTACTTTTACCCTTTTCATAGTTATTTTATAGGCTATCATTTTTAAAAAGTCTCAGATGGCAAACATCAGTTTTTTCACCGACGCACGTTCAGCTTTTTTAAAATATTTCCGTCAACTGATTTCAAAATTAAAATGGTCTTGTTTATACTTGGAGTTAACACATAAAAGAACCGTAAAATCGAAGAATAAGCAGACAATAATAGAGGAAACAATAACCTTTAGCCGTTAAACATTTGAAATTGCTCTCAGGCAACGTCGGTTTCGAAAGTGTTGAATCATCTTTTTTTATACAGTCCGTTTCAAATAGGCTGTCCGAAAGGGACCAGTTATTAGTTCTAGGTGATTTTAACATACCTGGAGCTACGTGGTTCACAGATGAAAAATCAAATGTCTTACTACCTATTGCACAACATGACTTTATTGACGGCTTGCTTGACATATCTTTGAGTCAAGTAAACCATGTTCGAAACTAACTAGGCCGCTTACTAGATTTGTGTTTAGTCTCAAATCCTGAAGGCGTGTTTCCAGTTCTCGCAGGACCCGAAACAGTTTTATAACTTTGTTAACACCAAGCGTAAATCTACTTCTTATCCTTTGTAGTATACAATGCGGAGTTCTGCTAGAATCGAAAGAAATCCTAGGTCACTTGCCGGTATGCTGGACGTAGAGGTCGTGCACTTCCAGCGATGCTCTGTGCTATGCTCGTCGGAGTTGGCGTGGGTTTTTAAACGCTTTATATAAGTTTCACTTGTGGCTGGCTGGCTGGCTGGCTGGCTGCCTGGCTGGCTGGCTGGCTGGCTGCGTAACACTTTTTGGTTCGCATGCAGGCCTGCCAACTTGTTTTTTTACCGATAATTTATCGATATCTATAAAAGAGCGCGCTCTTTTAAACCGGAAAGCGTTTCTTTTAGTTTTTTAAAACTATTAATATTATTCTACTTCAGCTATACCCTTACATATTTAAAAAGAAATAAGAGCACTATCTGTATTTAATATGATTGACCGGTTTAAACTTGTAATAGGCTTTACCCACGTAAACAAATTAAAGAAGAATTAGTAAAACCCACCTGTTTATGGGGAAGACAACAATTATGCCACCCTTAATAATATATTAATTAAACGCACGAGAGGTTCAATTATTCAATGCTTTATTGTCTAAGTTCGGAGCTGCACTGACTGCATGGCAGCCAAGCTTCAAAATATATATGTTTGTGTGTACATGTAGTTTCGATGAATAGATAACGCGACAGATTTAGCGAGATAAGAAAGGCGAAGAATAGACAAGGAAGAGAGAGCGTAAGAAAACCGCAGGTGCAGTGGTACACTTATGCGCACCTGACTAGGCGCTAGCGGTCTGCTCTAAACATACTCCCCCCGTTGGAGGTGTTACATTTCCAACCAAATGGGAATGGATGGGCAGAACGGCTAGTTTGGCGACGGCTCTCTAGCTTAGACCCGCAGCTGTACTGACCATAGCTACTCTGACGATGCCGTCCTCATCAGGTATGACTTCTTGGATGCACCCAAGCTGCCATTTCAAAGGTGGGATGTTGTCCTCCTTCAACAACACGATGCTGCCGATATTGATGTTGGATGTTTCGGAACGCCACTTGCTCCTTTCTTGCAGCAGAGACAAGTACTCGCTGCTCCAACGTTTCCAAATATGCTGCTGCATCTGGGTCACCTTTTGCCATCTGCAAAGATGCGTGACGTCAGGCTCGGGAAACCTTGCGTAGCTGAAACCCTTTAGTAAATGTGCCGGCGTTAGCACCTCAAGATTTTCAGCGGTTTCTGAAATTGGACAGAGTGGACGGGAGTTAAGAATAGCAGAGATCTCATATGCAAGAGTTCTCAATTCATCAAGGCACATTGGGCCAGCGAGCCGATTTTTCGACGAAAAGTTTAAAAGCTAGGTTCTTCAAATTTGGTACATATGATAGTGTCGATGCACATAAAAACATATCTCAGTTTCAGACCGATCTGACCACGTCTTCCCTAGCCGCCCATATAAGATAGGATTCCTCCTATTGATACTTGTACAGTAATAAAAAATGCAAGCACTCGTTAAATTAAACAAATGTTTTTAATTCATTCTTTTAACATTTAACCTTAATATTAATAAGTAAATATAACAACGCATTCAAAATGACTTTAAATAAGTATTTAAGATTTAAAAATTTTCCTAGCAGTCGTCTTCTACATCAATTTCGATTGAATACGGGTTTTCAGAGTCAGAATCTGAATCACTATCAGTAATACTAGCATTTAAATCAGGAACATTGTTATTGTTGTTTATGTTACAAGAGTATGGCAAGTTTGGTGATTCCAAAAGTTCTATTACGTCTGCTGGTAGGGGTTTTTTATTTTGCTGACCCAATCTTTTTGTTAGATAGATGCTCGACACAAGAGGATCTGAGGAATCCATTGCACTGTGGAAAACGTCGGCCATGTTGTTCTGCCGTGTACTCTTTCGAGCATGTAACCTCCTATCACTCTTATAGTATTTGTTGCGAGCCTCTGAGGCGTTCTCGCCGAGAACACCTAATGGAAGGATTGATGCGTTTATTATTTGGTAGCCGTGAACTAACACTTTATGGACAACAGCCGACATCGGAAACCATTGATACAAGGACATATATAGTGCTATGGTTTTCTGATAATATTTTTTAAATTTTGTTGGATCAATTGGTAGGTGGCAAGAAAAAGCAATTAAAATATTGTTAAAATATGCAATGAGAAATTCATCAAGACCTAAGATTTCAACTAGTAGCTTAGGTTGTGCAAACGCCCTCCTTGCTGTATTGCCGTGGTTGGTATTTCCATTGCCATTCTGCTTAGGCTTATCCACATGCAAAGCCATAGCATTCCACATCTGCTTCTGAATCGTCTTTTTTTGTTTCGCCATTTCTTTTTTTCCATTTTCATCTCTCACTTGCCATGTTTTAAGTTTCAGTCTATATGCAATTTTAAGAACGCATTCAAAAAATCGAATCCAAGCATGTAGAGGACTTATGCCATATTTTAATGCTTCATGTCTTGGCTTAAATTTTGGTAAGTCTATACTAGCAATTTCCCTGAAGACTTTTGGACTCGCTTCACATATCGGACACAATTGGCATGATTTGGTTTCAGTCAAAATGTTTAAAACCTTTCCATCTAAGAGTGTCATTTGAAGATCATATTTTACTGAAATTGATTTTCCATTTACAACGGAGCAGACATATGAAGACAAATGAAGTCTTGGCGTCCTTTTGGACCTAAAACTTAAGTTTACTGATCACATTTCGTCCATGGTTAATAAAGCCAGGGGAGTGCTTGGTTTCATTAAAAGATGGTCGAAGGAATTTGACGATCCCTACGTCACTAAAACGTTATTTACTTCGCTAGTCCGTCCGATTCTAGAGTATGGGTCTCCCGTCTGGAGTCCCCAATACGGAGTTCATATAGATCGCATTGAATCTGTACAGAAAAACTTTTTAATTTTTGCTTTACGGCGCCTCAACTGGGATGCAAACCTTAACTTTCCTTCTTATTCTAGCAGATTACTTTCAATTAATTTACCCTCCCTAGCTAACCGTAGAACGATTCTTGGTACTATTTTTATTTATAATCTTATTCGTGGTGATATTGACAGTGCCGACTTGGTAGGTCGGCTTAACTTTTCTGTGCCAAGTAGATTAACTAGAAATTATATACCCTTAATATTAAACCATTGTAGATCTAACTATGACTTGCATGAGCCTTTCAGAGTATTATGTTCTGACTATAATAGACTTTATCCTATAATCTCAAATTCTGACTCTCTGCCGCTCTTAAAACGACTTATACTAACTTCGTTAGCACAAAATTAGATCCTACTTTTTTCCTCGGAGTTTTGCCTATCTTTTCATAACTCGCGTCTATCCTCTCGCGAATCGTGCCGTACGATACACGGCTGCGCCCCCCGGTCGGTTGGGCGGGTAAGTGGGCCGTGGGACTACGCGCTTAAAAAAAAAAAAAAAAAAAAAAAAAATCTTTTATTTGACTATCCAAATTTTTTTTCTCATCAAGAATATGGTCTTTTGTCTCTTTAACAAACTCAAGCTTGACTGGTCTACAAAATCTAATCGACTGAGGAGTACGATTCATCCAAAATACATTTCCAATATGGTTCATTAATTTTAGGGGAATTATTGTTGTCGCAAAAAGCGAGTCGTCAGAAAGCAATGAATCACGTCCAAAAAAGTGTTGCTTATAGCTGCTTTGTCCGGTTGTTCCGTCAAATCCATAGCTTGCAATAAGAGTCAGACTTAAAGTATTGCCAAGCTGCTTAAATATATCTTCTTGCATTTGAATTATACGGCAACTATTGTGGTCTAGAAGCCTTTGCAGCGGAACTTCAGCAACTGACTCGTTTACATTAATATGAAAAGGTCTACATTTTTACTTAGCTTCTCTGACTTTGTTGTAAGCAGGAAATGCTGAGCTCGCGAAAGTTGTTGTACTGACTTTTAGTCAATGAATTTTCAAGCAGATATGCTTCATCATCCGTTAGTCGAACCGAGTCATTTTTTTGAGTAAGAAAATTGTTTCTAGCCTTATTGTGGTCACTCGGAGTAAGAAATGTATTTTTTAACACAAGGGCTGTATGTTTTTCGTTCGTTTTTACGGCCGAAACTGCGGCGGCATGCACAAGAAGAGATGTGTTGTGACCCTGATTAACAGCTAGGTTCGGTTAGGTTAGAGCGGCGGCTGACACAAGGTCAGCCCACTTAGGCCATCACTGGCCCATTGTGATACCGCAATGGATCATTTGTACCCTTTAAACCATGAATTTATAAAGAATCCCAGCACGTTTCTCAAATGAAACCTGCTATTTTCTTCGGGGGAACAGCCGCTAATTCAGCTAGATTGTCAAGGAAATATTCTCCTATATACTTTTTCCTGCGCCTGATAAGGGCCACACAGGAACAGAAGAAGTGCTCTACTGATTCTACTTCTTCATCGTTTTTGCAGCTTCTGCAGAAGTCGTTGTTTAGGACGTTAAGTCGGGATGCGTGGGCTCCTACGAGCCAGTGGCCTGTAATTGCTCTAATTACAGCTGTGCACTGTGTGCGATGTAGACTGAAAAGCCTTTTGGTGCCTTTGGCGTCAACCTTACGCCATGTTTGGCGACTAATGTTGCTGTGAGTGGTATTATCCCATGTTTCTTGTACAAGGGATCTGAAACCCTCCCTTGTCCTGAGCTTAAAAGTGGCTAGGGGCATACAGAAGTCCTCCTTGTCTGGAAAGAGAACTGTGGTAGTGCCGCGTCTGGCCAGTTCGTCAGCTATTTCGTTCCCCTCAATATTTTGGTGCCCTGGCACCCAGATTAGGGATATAACGAACTGCTGTGCCATCTCTTGAAGAGATTTGAGGCAGTTGTTCACTATCGTCGAGTTTGAGGATAGCGCACGAAGTGATTTTATTGCTGCCTGACATACCCCATTTGAGGCCTACTGCCTTTTTGCAGGTGAAGAGTGCAATGTTGGCTTTACGCACTCTATCCGCTATAGTGAGATTCCAGTTCAGTTTCTTGTCTAGTACAAGCCACAGGTATTTTGCACTGTCGCTAAACTCTAGAACGGAATCATTTAGTTTTGGGGCAGATAACTTAGGGATCTTATACTTCCTGGAGAAGAGAATAAGATCGGTTTTACTTGGGTTTACGTTTAACCCACTTTCAGATGCCCATCTTGACAGTTTTCTTAGTTTGACTGTCATAATGTCACAAAGGGTTTGCGGAAATTTTCCCCGCAGCATGACAACCACATCGTCTGCATAAGCAACAATCTTGCATCCCCCATCTTCTATGTCGCGGAGCAGCGTGTTTACTGCTACGTTCTATAGAAGCGGAGAAAGTACCCCCCCTTTAGGAGTACCTCTGCTGACATGCCTGCACAGAGTAGATGCTCCCAGTGAAGAGGTCACTTTTCTGCTCAGTAGCAGCTGTGTGATTAATCTCACCAACTGAGCATCTACTCCAAGGCTCAGCATAGCATTGGTTATTGCCTTTGAGTCGATGTTATTGAAGGCTCCTTCTATGTCCAAGAAGGCGGCTAGGGTATATTCCTTGTCTTGCAGGGATTTTTCTATACTGGATAAGCGGAGTGAAGTGCTGTTTCTGTCGATTTGCCTTTACGGTATGCATGCTGAGATTCAGATAGCAGAGAGGGATCGATTGATGTTCTTAGGTGTAGCTCTATCAATCTTTCCAAGGTTTTCAGAAGGAAGGGGGACAGGGTTATTGGCCTGAGATCCTTCGGTGTTGAGTGTGAGGCTTTGCCGGCCTTGGGTATAAAAACTACTTTGGACGTAAGCCAAGAAGGGGGAATGTGGCCTAACGCCATGATGTTCGTGAAGATGGCTTTTAGCCAAGGGACAGCAAGATCTTCCCCTTGCTGCAATTGTGCCGGAAATATCCCATCGGGACCTGGAGATTTGTAGGGAGCGAAGCTATTTATAGCCCATTTAATGTTGGATTCAGTCATGATGCCATCCAATACTTTGACCGAGTGGCATGGTTGAGGGTCGCTTGTTTGGGGACCTAAGGTGTTACCTGGAAAATGCGTATCTAGTAATAGTGTAAGTGTTTCTTCGCTAGAAGAAGTCCATGAGTCGTCCTGTCTCTTGAGATAGCCCAGGTTTGAGGATGACTTTGAGAGTACCTTTTGTAATCTTGCGGCTTCTGAAGAGGATTCAATTCCCGAACAGAATTTTCTCCAATCCTCTCTTTTTGCCTGCCTAGTGAGCTTTTTGAATTGAGCTAGACTGTGTTTGTATTCTGACCAGTTCTGTTCACAACTTGGTCTTTTTGCTCTGTTGAAGAGTTTCCTGCATTCTACCGTCAGCTTGTCTATTTCTTGTTTCCACCAGGGTGGTCTCCATTTGCCTCTCGGCTTGCTGATTGGACAGGATGCTTTATATGCATTGTTACAGGCTTCAGTGAAGGCTGTCGTGAGGTAAGTGAGATGTTCCTCCGATGGAGGGATCTGCTCTGAAGGAGCTGGTAGGGCCATAGCCAGTCTGTTTTTGAAGGCTGGCCAGTTGGTTCTGCGGGGGTTTGAGAACATTACTGGGTCTGGATTGGGCGCACATAATTTTGTGTCGATATATTTGTGATCTGAGAAGGAGTGTTCTTTAGAAACACTCCACCCTATAAGCTGGTCATGCATGAAGTTTGAGGTAAGGGTTAGGTCTATGACCTCCTCCCTGTCCTTGATTACAAAAGTGGGGTCGTTTCCCCTATTGCAGATAAGTAAGTTGGTGGAGAGAAGGTATTCGAAAAGTAACTCACCCCTCTCATTTGTGTTGGTACTGCCCCACATCTCATGGTGGGCATTTGCGTCGCATCCAATCAATAGGCCAGTGCCACGATCTTCGCAAACCTTTACAAGTTCCCTCAGCTTGTGACCCGGTATTGGGTCCATGATGTCGTACGCCAGGTACGCTGACACCACACATAGCGACCTTTCCTGGAGCTCCAGACTTATCGCTGTAGTGTCCGCATCGCTGTAATTATAAAGCATAAATGCACTAAGGTGCCTTTTAGCTAAAGTACAAGTACGGGTTTTACCTTCTCCTTGAGCTACGAGTAGCTTGTATTTAGGGGTGCTGAGTCCGCATATCCTATTGGATACAAACCAGGGTTCCTGGATCAGCACCAGGTCGGCTTCGTCTCTCGCTAGTCGAAGCATGAGGGCAGCGGAGGCTGCTTTACAATGATGGAGGTTTATCTGCACGACTCTCAGAGACATCGTACAGATTTGCCTCCACCACCGTCACGTCCGCGTCCAGGTCCTCAGCGAAAACTTCGCCCATGGAGTCAGTACTCCCATGACCCAACTTGCTGAAGCCCTGGAGAAGGGATGTGTCGGATGTCACCGACTCGCAGTCCTCTTCCTCTCTGACTGGCTCCTCCATCTCGTTGGCCAGCACCTCTGCAACACCAGGCTCATCCTTCTGCTTGGTGTCGGACTTGTACACCCTGATGCGCACCGAGCTAAAACCGAAGTTAAGCTCTCCGTGCATTGCATCAATGGGTGCAGCGGAGTCCTTATTTAGGATGAGAATCACCTGACGCAAAGGGCCCTGCGTCTCTTCCACCTTTGCCACCTTCCAGTCGGAGGACGGCAGGCTGGGGTTGCATCTTTGCAACATCGCCAGGATCTTCTCCGGCTCCTTAAAGGAGGACGGGACCCATATAACGGCTCTTGGCCTACTCGGGATGTCCTTCCAGTCGACAGCGACCAGCTTGGCACCCGGGTAGACCTCACCCAGTTTAGATACGGCCGCTTTCAGTAGCTCTGCTGACCTAGCCCCTTCGCACGCCATCACCTTGACGTTTCCCTGGTACCACCCTGCATCTTTGCAGATTGGTGGGGGTCCAGGGTCCGCTTCCAGCACCTCGAAGCATTGTACAGCCAGTGCTGCCTCAACCCACTTCCACTGGCTTCTTGGAATTCTGCCCTCAGCGTCGCCTTGGTCCAGGACTCCTAGGAGGATCTTGTCCTTTGCCATTTCAGCGAAGCTTTTGTTCGGCACGACGGGCACGTGCGTGCGAATCTTCTTCGGGGCATTTTGAGCCGCACTTTCCTGGGATCGCTGCCGCTTAGGATTTTTGGTATCCTCCTTCGGCCTCTCCAGCACAAAATTGGGCAGCACAGACTTAGCCCAGTCAACTTTCTTCAACCACTCCACTGAGGGGGTGGTGATGTTGCTGGTTGCCTGTCGCTTAAGGATGGCCGCGGCGGATTTCCTCTCCCCGTACCTGTCCATCTTGGCCTTGCTAGTGGATGGCCTTCCCCTCACCCCAGCACCCGACTGAGCTGCAGCTGCGCTTGTGGTAGCGCCTTGCTGGTCGCTCAAGGTGACAGGGGTGTTGGTTTCGGTCACCACCTTGCCTCTGACCAGGGGGCGATTGAGCCCAGTTGGCTGTTTCGCCGGGGTGGAGTTGACCTTAGCTCCAGTGAGCTCTGTCATTCCTCCAGTAGCAGTGACTTCCGTTGGGTTGACTCTAGGTTCAGTAACCTCTGTCGTTGGACCCTCGGTCCTCGCCGGATTTATGGGAGTGCCGGTCTCCTTCTTATTATTATTTTTTGTATGGTTCATTCTGAATCCCACGAGCTGCGGAGAAAGGGTGGTCCACCTAACAGCTAAATCGGATGCCAATTTTCTCTTCTGACGAGGACCGGCGTTAACATATTCAATGGGTGGGCGTCCAACTGGTCTTGATGTTGACGGCTTTGGATTTAAAGACAAAATTGAACTTACTGTTATAGCCATATTGGACAGAAGCCATTCGGTATGCTTTGTCTTAAATTTGGTCATACTTCTGTTACATTTTACCAAGTTCTTATGTATGTAAAGGTGAAAGCTTCTCACTTTGGTGTTGATTTCATCCTTTTTCTCCGAGCTTAAGTCGAATTCTTTAAGTTCATCATAAATCGAACTCGAAACGGCAGATGCGCTACGATTGTTTTGTATATAAAAATCAAGCAGTTGCTCATAGGCGAACTCAACCACAGTTACAATATGTGGGATTTATACATATGGGGGCAAAATGGAACAAAAAAACTTAATAAAATTAGTTTATATACACTTTGCACTTTAATGACGCATAGTTACTTTTTGGCACAAGTTGGCACAAAATTTGTTATAATCCACAACAGACGGGCTAGCAGGTTAGCTTTTTTCTACTTTTGGACAATACCAATAAACGCACACAAAGAACACATTATCAAACATTCACAAAGTTTTTTTTAATACAAATATTCTACATACCTTTGTCTTTCTTTTCCGTAATTTTAGTGGAAATGGCTTAAAACACAACAATTTTGGCACAGTCGCAAGTAAACTAAATCTTTCCCGCGCTTTTTAGTTTCGCACGCATGCATTCAAAAAGCTGACTTTGAAGGGCTGCCAAAATTTCAGGGATGAATCAAAACAATTAAAATCTTTTGATTCATTTTAGTCAAAGTATATACTATTCAAATTTTATTATTAAAATAGGTTTACTTTCTATGAAAAATTTGAATTTTCGTCGAAAATTCGGTCCGCCTTGCACATTGGGGCTTAAATGGATGTACCGACGACTCTGTGGAAGTGAAATTTGAACAGCCGCCTCCCACAGACCACCGAAATGCGGGGCCCGCGGAGGTATGAACTTCCAATCAATCCCGTCAGCCAAGCAGCAGGAGACTATCGCTTAAAAATAGCTCCTTCAGCTCGGCTAGCTCGCGCTTAGCGCCGAAAAAGTTCGTCGCATTGTCACTCCAAATAGGACGAGGACTGCCCTTCAGACTGATGAATCTTCTTAGAGCTGGGATGAAGAAATCCGTGGTTAGGTTCTGGACGACTTCTAAATGAGAAGCCTTCGTCGAAAAACAGACAAAGACTGCTATGTAGCACTTGTGTGGTGCCTTGTTTCGGGTCTCTGCCTTATGATAGAATGGACAACAATAGTCCACTCCTGTGGTATGAAATGCTGGGTTAGGCTGCACTCGATCTGCTGGCAGGTTACCCATAACGTGCTCCCAAGCCACAGGCTTCATCCGAAAACATCGGACGTATTTGTTGATGATGCTTGCCACAAACTTTCGGCCACCAATTGGCCAGTACCTTTGTCTTAAAGTAGCGAGTAATGCTTGCGATCCTGCGTGCAAGTATTTTTCATGAAAGTAAAGGATGATCGCCTTGGTGACTGGATGGTCCTTGGGTAATAATTTCGGATGCTTAGCGTCGTAGTCCAAACTTGCGTTATGAAGCCTTCCACCAACGCGAAGTAATCCATCGGCGCCGAGCATTGGCCTCAGAGACATTAGCTTGCTTTTCTGCGGAAGCGGCTTGCCTTGACTAAGCATTCTATACTCTTCAGCAACGTGAACCAGTTGAATGCTTCTCAGAAGAAGTACGCTTCCCAGGTTGATCTCATCAACGGTAACAGGGCCTGTTAACGCTGATTTGGTTCTGCAATTCGAAATGAAGCGAAACTGTTTCAATAAGTGCCGCAGAACGGCGCTCCGGGAGATCCTTTACTGCGTGGAGCAGGGAGGGCCAATTCGTACAGCTTTGAACCAAAAATGGAGGTCCATGAGTCCAAAGGGAATACTCCAGCAATTCTCTTGGGGTACAGCCTCGCGATGCCAAGTCATGTCTTTCGTCATCTCTTGAATTTTCGCGATTCTGTTGGATACAAGTACGTTAAACTCCCTTGGAGGTTGTCGAATCCTAGCCAACACTATGGACGAGTTCCACCAGCAGTGAAAGGCGCCATCGAAATCAATGGTCTCCTTGACGCTTACGATAAGCTCAGCCAATAAAAGCGCTGCTGAAAGTTCCAATCTTGGAATTGTTAAGGCCTTTAAGGGGGCTACTCTCGACTTGGCGCAGAGTAGTTGGGCTTTTGCACATCCATTTACTTCCGATCGCAAATATAAATACGCTGGAAGCCTGCTGTTGCATTACGAATCGTGGAAATTTTAAGTTCTGGACGATCGACAACTGAGAGGTCAACTCCCCCCATGACGAAAGAAGTGGCTCTGGCAATGTGTCGTCCCAATCCACGTTAGAATTCCATAGGGATTGCAAAAAGATTTAAGACTTCGTAACAAATGTTGTTATTAATCCAAGTGGATTATAGAATTTGGCTATGGTTGACAAAACAATCCGTTTAGTGACTCGATGACTAGACGAAATTTGGAAAAAGTTATATAGGAGATGATCAGAAGCTGGGTCCCAAGCTAGTCCCAATGCCTTGGCAATAGCAGATCCGTCGTGAAATTTAATAAGCTTCTCTTTATCACAATCAGACTCTCCTTCGAGGGCACTTGACTCATTCGAACACCATTTTTTGATTGGAAAGTGTCCTCGCGACAAAAGTTCGTTCACCTGCTGACGAATTTCTCTCACCTCTTCAACTGAATTGCCACCAGAGATTAAATCATCCATATAGAAATCCCTACGAACAATTTTAGCTCCAATTGAAAGTGATTTCTCTTCGTCATAAGAAAGTTGATGCATAGCTCTTATAGCCAAGAAGGCAGCTGGCTTGGTTCCATAAGACACCGTGTTCAGTTTGTAAACACTCAGCTCGTCCATGGAGCTCTCTCGACAAATGATATACAAATCGTCCGGGTACGAAACACGTACGCAGCGGTACATCTTGCAGATGTCTCCCCATAGAGCTACTTTAAAAAATCTAAAGCTGAATGGTGGGCCCTGCTAGAAGCAAGTAGTTTAGAGAGCCACCAGAGGTCGTTTTAGCAGATCCATCAAAGACGACACGAAGCTTTGTGCTTATACTTTCAAGCTTATGTACGCAATGGTGAGGCAAGAAGAATTGAGGTATCGATGTATCCTTTGATGCAATGGACATGTGCCCTAAGTCGATGTACTCCTGTAGAAATGCTGAATACTGAGCTTTCAGGGCAGGGTTTCTGTCTAGTTTAGCTTCCAAACTCTTGAAACGACGACGAGCTAGGCAAAAAGAATCACCCAGCGATTCGAATCCTGAAGTGGATAAAAGACGAACAGAATATTGACCATTCTCAAGTCTAGTACAGTTTTGCTTGAAAAGTTGTTCGCATCGCAAGTTTTCAGGCCCCGTAGTTGGTTCAGCCGAACCACAGTCCTAAATTTACCAAAATCGATTTACTACGGCAGCAATGATCAGCAGGATCCTTGACAATGGCAGCTAGAACGGATTTGTGATTTGGCAAACCTGATATCCCCCCAGAAACGGTCCAACCAAGTTTGGTGTTCTGAAGTGATGGCAAAGTGTTATCCAAATGAATTTGCCCCATGGCAATAATTTCGAAAAATAATCCAGCGCCAATTAAAAGGTCGATTCGTTGTGATTGGTTGAAATAAGGATCAGCAAGCGGAATATTGTTTGGAATCCTTCATCCTGTTGCATTTATATTTAAATGCGGCTGATAATCAGTGATACTTTGAGCCACAACAGCTGTGAATGACGCACTATAGCTTGCATCCCGTGATTGCGCAAAAATATCCACTTCCTTATCAGAATTCATGGACGATTCCCCGATCCCAAAAATGAGTGTATGCGATTGTCTAAGCTTCAAGTTTAGTTGGCTAGCTAGGCGCGAGGTGATAAAATTTAACTGCGAGGCTGAATCTAGTATTGCTCGGCAAGGCACAAATGAACCAACTCTATTTTTGACGTAGATTATAGCAGTTAGAAGCAACACGTAGTCTACCGGCATGATATTTTAGGTTTTAGGTGGAGGGTGTGCTAAATGGTGAT
Organism: Drosophila oshimai; assembly: GCA_018150695.1. Classification (NCBI taxonomy): domain Eukaryota; kingdom Metazoa; phylum Arthropoda; class Insecta; order Diptera; family Drosophilidae; genus Drosophila; species Drosophila oshimai. The sequence goes on along the minus strand of JAECWM010000302.1, from coordinate 1,611,814 downwards.
CATGCTGCGATGATGAAGATGAGCATGTCACTAGTGCTGATGAAGTCGATGGTAATGCCTCCGAGCTCATGAGCGGGTCAGATGATGGAGATGAAAATGTGGTAGATAGTGCGGATGGGTTTGGTGTAAAATGCAATAATGAGTGGTGCTTCATGCGACAATATCTGCAATGGGTTGACTTACACTGTTGCAAACTATGCCATTTGCGCAGACAGTTGAAGCAGAGATGCATTTTCCTTGCTTTTTTATATCGAAGATTCGGACTCAAATTTAAAAAATTAATAGTTTAAAAAAACTAAAAAAAACGCTTTATAGTATATCCAACCAAAAAATAAAAAAAAAAAAGGTTTAAAATGTTTAGTTTAGAGTACACGTAGCAAGAAATTATCTTCATTTGGCATCCCAACGCTTTAAACACCATCAACTCTGCCGGCCCATTGTTCCGACAGGGAATCTATCAATTTTATCGTTAAACATTTTAAACATTATTTTTTTACTTTTTGGTTGGATTTACTATAAACCTTTTTTTTTTAGTTTTTTTAAACTATTAATTTTATTTATGTTTAATTTTGGCCATAGTTTGACACTAAATATGTACACTGAAAAAACTTTTAGTAAACTTATAAATTACATCACGAAAAACACTTACCTCGACTGTGTTTCGAACCCAGGACCACTGGCACTAGAGGCAGACGCCTTAGCCCTCAGACCATATGAGCTTGTAACGCGCCGCCTTACTAAAGCACAAGTACATATTTTTGACCAAAATAAAATTATTTCATTTTACAACTCGCCCCGACGAGGGTTTGAACTCGTGACTTTCGGACTGAACGATAAGTTTTCCGACAACTTAGACAGGTGGACCAAGTTTAAGAACAAATCGGTATCAGGTTAAGAACCAATATATATGCTTAGTGTTACGCAGCCAGATAGCCAGCCACAAGTGAAACTAATATAAAGCGTTTAAAAACGAGAGCATTTTGACAAATAATGATCTCTAGCATCGCAAAATAGGCATGCTGGATGATTTGAGTTAGTAGCAGAAGCAATAAGTGCCCTTGGGTTAGATCTATGCACGTTTTTTTTCCACCTGCTGGCCTGGTGTTTGCATTACCAAGGCTTGATCCAAGTTCTCCATCATCCTGCACCTCTTCTCCAAGAACGACTCCATAGTAGTCCAGGTAGATAAGTCAGAGGTTGACAAATCTTCTTCCCATTTTTCACGCGTCTTCTGATCCAACTTGTGAGCGACGATATGTATCAGAAATCCATCCAAAATCCAAAAACCGCCTAGACTTGACCGTAAATATTGTAGCTTTTCAATGTCACTTAGCTCGTCATCACTGCCAATGACCGTGGTAAAAGTTGCAAGAAAATCCGGCCACTCAGAATATGATCCATGAAAACGAGAAATTTCCAGATTTGGCAATCGTGATTTCTTTGACCGGAAAGAAAGATCCGCATTGTTAATTATGTCGAAAAATGTAGAATTGGCAGCTGTGGCGCCGACAATGTGTTGAGCCGCTAAGCCACGATTTAAATTTGCGTTAACATCCATAAAAACAAATCGCGTATCACTCTCAAGCTCCGTTATGTCCAGCGATGTTTGAGCACAATCAAATGCTTCAAACTGATTAAAATTTTCATCGTCTAAAAACCTTTTCATTGCGTTGGTTTGAGGCAAAATAGATTGAACTTTGGCTCGGTAAAATTCGATGTCACTTAGAGCATCATTTTTAGGCTGACCTGCGTTTTCAGGGTTAACCATTTTTAATCACGAGAAAAAATAAAAGAAAATGGCTGCGCAGGTTCAGAGGGCACGAAACACCCTTTGGTTTTTGCCGCGAAAGTGCACTGTAGCAAGCGTCGCTAAAAACGCAACAGCGGGTTGACTTGGCAAACGAATGTGTGTGATGTATGAATGAGCATAGGCGGCTAAATGTACATATGTTTATTTATGTAATATGCGCTTTTAACAATAATCAATTGCGATCCACAAATTGTTAATGTTTTGCAGCACAACACAGGTTTTATTTTCAAAGCGCGAAATGTACGAAAAGTCACGCGGTTGACTGTGTGCACTTCTATGTATTTTCGTGTGTCTGTGACCGATGCCCGCAAACTACAACGAAAATAGCGAATTGTTTAAACGATATTAAGGCACCTTATCACCTTGTGGGTCAAAAAGTGCTCTTTTTAGGAATTTTTGAGAAAACGGTTAAAGATAACGCTGAAATTTTCGCAATATAAACATATATTTATTCAAAGAATACAAATTTTGAACTTGAAAAACAAAAAGGGGGGGGGGCGCCCATTGGTGGCGGTATGCATTTTGCTCCGCACCGATTGGCTCAAAACCCGTGATCTGAAACACAAACAAACACATTCTTAATAAGTATCGTATTATCTATAAAATCAACCACAATCATGGAAAAACAAATTCAAAAGTTATTTTGAAAAAAAAAAATTTTTTTCTTCACTAATTATTTTTTAAATAAACAATTTTCAATATTTTTGGCTGATCGAGGTTGATTCATTAGAGGAAACCCTAAGGAACATTTAAAAAAAATTTGATGACGATCGGTTCATTGTAGCGTCTTCAATCCGTCAAAAAAAAAATCGATTTTTTTGACCCCACAAGGTGATAAGGTGCCTTAAACAATATAAACCGAGTAGCAAACTCCAAGCAAGACGATCACGTCGGGGTCACCAAAATGTTTATGGGGAAGACAACAATTATGCCACCCTTAATAATATATTAATTAAACGCACGAGAGGTTCAATTATTCAATGCTTTATTGTCTAAGTTCGGAGCTGCACTGACTGCATGGCAGCCAAGCTTCAAAATATATGTGTTTGTGTGTACATGTAGTTTCGCTGAACGGATAACGCGACAGATTTAGCGAGATAAGAAAGGCGAAGAATAGACAAGGAAGAGAGAGCGTAAGAAAACCGCAGGTGCAGTGGTACACTTATGCGCACCTGACTAGGCGCTGGCGGTCTGCTCTAAACACCACCAAGACAAAATGTAATGTAATTAAAAGAACTTACACAATCATTTCAAGATATTACAAATATAATTCATTTGGATTTTATTGCCTCTTCTGGGACTTTCATGTTCTATCCTTCATGGACTTATCGTAATAAGTAATTAAATTTAAGAAAAAGCGGTCTGTACTGACAATATGGTTAAATAACTTCAAAAATATAATCAAAAAAAGGGTATTCAAAAATCGCTAGGCTTGCATTGCATCGATATATAGACTAACGAGAACTCTAACACCGTCTTTATACAAACAAATCCACAATCGCTTTCGATGGGCCCATCGAAGCAGCTTATGTTACCTTTAGATGAGATTAAATATGTGGTTGTTGTAAGAGAGGTGTGTGTGAGGTTAAATCATATTGAAATCGATGCAATCTGTCGCTTTTTACAAGTTATTTTACATTAGTATGGAATATAAAATTAAGAAAATAACATAAGAACAACTAAACTATATGATACTGCCGAATTTTCGTTTTTCTTTCATGGCTGCATTACTCCAAAAGAAATCTCGCTCAGAGAGTCACTTTGATGATTTTCAGCTGGCAACGTCGCTCGCTCACATTCCAATATCAATTTGCACGCACTTAATCGAGGTTCGGGGTATGCTGATGTTCTTGATCGCCGACTTTGGTGTTCGCTAGCGACTGTACTTAGGCATCTTCACGTGGACTTCGCTTTATGGTTATCAGAGGTTCTTAACTTCTACGCAATCGCCGACTTTGCTTTCTGTTCATTAATTCATCTCGGAAATGCAGCAAGAATACTATTTCTTTAGTGCCGTATTCTGCTCCAAATGTTTTTAGCGCTTCGAGGGGTCAGCGGTACCGTCCGGCGGGTTAAAAATGACCAGATCCACGAAACACCAATTCAGTTCCGACCTGCCGCGTTGGAGGCGCTCGTGGCCTTGTGCTTGGGCGGACCGGCCGTTGCTGCAACTAACACAAAATTAACCTAAAACTCACTAAACTCCCGAAAAATAGAAATTTACCTTCTTATTGGATTCACTGCACTATTTTTGTTAAATTTCACAAGATCAAGAAAATCTGTTCTAGCAACTTGTGCTGCTAAGTTTGATGATTTTAAAGATTTTCGGTGGCCGCTAGAGTGAGATAGAAAACGTAACGGAGAGCGCAATTGATCTTGGAATTCTGCCGACGTTTGCGACTGGAAACTTTAACCCTTATGCCTATACATTTAAGTTGGACCCTACACCTTCCTCGCTATATTTTGAAAACAGGACGGCAACCACAGATTAGGCAATACCCGATCTTTAGAAACCTCCCAATTTCCCCTTATTTGGAAGGAGTCATTTGTTATTCCTCTCCACAAAAAAAGTAACAAATTGGATGCCAGCAATTATAGAGGTATCTTAAAGTTGTCGGCTTTTCCCAAATTTTTCGAAATGTCATTACTCCTCATTTGCAGCACCTTTGTAGGTAAGTTATATCTCCGTGTCAACACGGATTTATAAAAAGAAGATCAACAACTACTTACCTTTTGGAGCTCACCTCATTCGTGATAAAGGGCTTTAAAAGTAGCTTTCAAACAGATGTCATTTACACTAACTTTAGTAAATCACTCACTTTTAGTTCGGAAACTTGACTTGTTAGGGTTTCCAAATGATCTTCTTAGATGGATTTTAAGTTATCTGAATAGCAGGACACAAAGAGTCCTTTTTCAAAATTCTCTTTCTGGTCTTCTCCGAGTTACCTCCGGCGTCCCACAAGGAAGTCACCTTGGTCCGCTTCTTTTTACTTTATTTATTAACGACCTTCCATTAATTATAAATCATTCTCGTGTTCTTATGTACGCAGATGATGTTAAGTTATGCCTGCAGTATAAGGATATTTCCAGCCATTCTGACTTACAATCCGATCTAAATAATTTTCCAAACTGGTGCCGTGATAATTTACTAAATTTAAACGGATCTAAGTGCAAGCTGATGACTTTTTGCCGAGTCAATCCAAAACTTGCAACTTACTCACTAAGTGGGAAATCTTTGGATAGAATAACTATGGTTGACGATCTTGACGTCCTTTTGGACCCAAAACTAAAGTTTACTGATCACATTACGTCCATGGTCAATAAAGCTAGGGGAGTGCTTGGTTTCATTTAAAGATGGTCGAAGGAATGACGATCCCTACGTCACTAAGACCTTATTTACTTCGCTAGTCCGTCCGATTCTGGAGTATGGGTCTCCCGTCTGGAGTCCCCAATTCGGAGTACATATAGATCGCATTGAATCTGTACAAAGAACTTTTTAATTTTTGCTTTACGGCGCCTCAACTGGGATGCAAACCTTAACTTACCTTCTTATTCGAGCAGATTACTTTTAATTAATTTACCCTCCCTAGCTAACTGTAGAACGATGCTTGGTACTATTTTTATTTATAATCTTATTCGTGGTGATATTGACAGCGCCGACTTGGTAGGTCGGCTTAACTTTTCTGTGCCAAGTAGATTAAACAGAGATTATATACCTTTAATATTAAACCATTGTAGATCTTACTATGACTTGCATGAGCCTTTCAGAGTATTATGTTCTGACTATAATAGACCTTATCCTATAATCATAATCATCGGATTTTTGCCTATATTTTCATAACTCGCGTCTATTTTCTCGCGAATCGTGCCGTACGCATCTTCTATGCGACCAACCACCCAGACGGCAAAGCTGACGGGGGCACCGGCATCCTTATCAAACAGCGCATTAGGCATCATCCTCTGGAGGCGTTTGCTTACAACCACATACAGGCCACATCCCTACGAATCAACATAACCAGCGGTCCATTCACCCTATCGGCTGTGTAATGTCCCCCACGATTTAATATTTCAGAGAACGAATGAACTGCTTTATAGCTGAAGGTGACTATAATGCGAAACACCACTACTGGGGCTCTCGTCTTATTAACCCCAAAGGACGCCAATTATACAATGCTATTATTAAACCCGGTAATAAGCTAGATTTTGTTTCAGCAGGTAGGCCTACATACTGGCCAGCAGATCCGAACAAGAAACCGGACATTATCGATTTTGCTGTAACTAGGAGAGTGCCGTCCAGGCTGATACATGTTGAAACCCTGGTGGAACTGTCATCTGACTACTCGCCTCTTTTTCTCTGTTTATCTGAACGTCCACAGTTTGTTGAACGACCACAATTGCTGACATGCAAATAAAACAAACTAGCTAAAGTATAAGAAATATATAAGCTCACACTTTGAAATGGAACCTAAAATCTCCTGTGAAGCTGATATTGAAGACTCACTTAAGTATATAACGGAAGTAATGTCCTCTGCTGCCAAACACTTCACACCCGAACCTTCAGCCACATCCCCCCCAAAAACTACACGAACAAATACACAGATCCAGTCGCTCCTTCAAGAAAAGCGGCGACTTCGCCGAGACTGGCAGGCACACCGCTCCCTAGCCACTGAAGAAAGATTTAAATAAGCTTGTTGGAAGTTGTCTAAAGCTTTACTAACTGAAAAGAATCACCCTCAACGTGCATATATAGCGCAACTTTCGCACACCAGCAACAAATTTCCACTCTGAAGAGCGCACCGAAACATTCAACCACCAATAGAACCCGATTTTCCAATTCGATCACCAACAGGTGTGTGGGCCCGTAGTGACGAGGAAAAGGCCAACATATTCGCCTCTTACTCAAAAAATGTCTTCCAACCTCATCCGTCGGCCTTCTTCCGTGCCTATCAAACATATCTGAAAAACTGCTTTTGTGCCACCTCAGAACACACCTCCAAAACGACAGACCGACAGACTTTAGGGAAAAGCACGGAACTACCGAACAGGTAAATCGCAGAACAGCTGAATTACGCACAGTGTTTGAATGCAGGGAATACTGCAGTGCCTTATTCCTAGACGTATCTCAAGCCTTCGACCACGTTTGGATTGACGGTCTGGTTTATAAAATCAAGCCTGTCCTACCATAAAACACCCACAAATTACTTGAATCTTACCTTAAAGATAGAACATTTACTGTCAGATGCAAAAATTTCTTCTCCGCCAAACACAAAATCGAAGCAAGAGTACCCCAAGGAAGTGTGCTCGGACAGATCTTGTATGTCCTATACACGGCTGACATTCCCACAAGCAGTCAGACAACTCTATCCACCTTGCTGATGACACAGTCGTTCAAAATGTACAAATACAGCAACAGCGTATTTAAAAAACCATCTGGGGGCCGTAGAAAAATGGCTAGCAGATTGGCGCATACAAGTCAACGAACAAAAATGCAAACATATTACGTTTACACTCAATCGGGCAACCTGCCCACCACTGGCCCTAAACAACAAACAAATCCCCCGAGTTGACGAAGTCACAAACCTGGGCATCCACTTAGACAGGCGGCTAACCTGAAGAAAGCACATTGAAGCGAAAAAGATTTCCCTAAAACTCAAGGCCAAAAGTTTCCACTGGCTCATCAATTCCCGCTGACCCCTGCCACTGGAACTCAAAGTACTTACTTACAACTCTTGTTTAAAGCCAACCTGGATGTACGGGTCTGAACTCTGGGGAAACGCAAAGCAACGACCGTCCACTCCTGCCCAACTTAGACCATTAACAATCTATCAATTATAATACAGTATGTGTTAAGATTTGAATACGAGTACTTATTGTAAGTCTCTTCTAAATATAATTCATAAACCAATAAAACGTATAAAAAAAAACAAGAAACGGAGAACGGGGACAACCTCACTCCCAAAAGAGCCTTGAAGGAGACTAGTCCAAACTCCCAGAGGAACACGCCGCCAAAAAAAGCAAGGCAGCTAAGGAGCCATCCTGCCTTGACAACATGTCGGAGCTGGGGAAGATTCTGGACGAAGTATTGAAGGTGGTAAACGACGACAAAGTGCGGCACATCACCATGGCTACAAAAGCAAAGCTAGCCCCCATGGAGTGCAGACTCCAGCATCGGAGAGTGGCTGAGCGCCCCAGGTGCAGCTGAAAAGCAAGAGCGCGTTGAGGACGTAATGGTGTGCCCGCAATATTCGCACCGGAAAGAGAGCACTGCTAACAAAGAGCAGCAAACCCCAAGGGTGTGGAAAAAGGACTGCGCGGTGCAAACTGACCAGCGGCGTAGACCTAGCCCATCCACATCCACAGAGGAAGCGAAGAAGGCGCTGGACGGGAGAGAGCAGCGGAGAGACGCCCTTCAGTCAAGGCCCCCGAAGGCGGCCATGAGACCGGCTACGAAGGCCCTGCTGGCCCAGCAAGCGGCAAACCCACTGCGACGAGGGCTGTCGGCAAGTAACAGCGCAGGGCCAGAGGACGCAGGAAGCGAATGGAGTAAGGTGGTCAGCAAAAAGAAAGACAAAGTTAAAAAAGCACAGCGGGCGCGCCCCGAAGCTGTCATCGTCCACGCGCAAGGGAAATCCTACAGCGAGATCCTGGCGATGGTCACGAGAAGGGAGGACAACCAGCCCGCAGACCTGGGAAGCTGTGCTCACAAGGTTCGGCGGACGACGAACGGCAACCTCCTTCTTGAAGTGGCCAAAGGTAGTGAGAAGAGCGCTGACACAGTAAGGGAGAGCATAGCCCAGGTGCTAGGTGGTGCCGCAGAGGTCCACGCCATGACGGAGGACTTCAAGGTGACGATATTCGAGCTCCGCGATCACTGGTGAAGGAGTCGGAGATTTCTGCTCCTATTGCGAAGCAGTACGATATCGAACCGAGGAAGGTGAAAGTGCGCAGTATTCGCCCTGGCTACTCCGGGACCCAAACGGCCATTTTCAGCCTTCCAGTCCCTCAAGGGAGGCCGTCAAGCACGGAGTGGTCAGAATCGGCTGGTCCTTCTGCCGGATCCGAGAAAGGGCAGGCCCACCGCGGTGCTACAGATGTCTAGAGCTGGGCCACATCGCTAGCCGGTGTAAGAGCCCCGTCGACAGGAGCGGAAACTGCATAAGGTGCGGAGATCCGGGCCACAAGGCTTCAAGCTGCAGCAAGGAACTGTAACGAAGTTCTCTGGACGGGGTATGCCTCAGTCGTTCCAGAGATCCTTACAAGAAATTTGTAATCTAAAGGAGACTTGCTTTTAAAGGCAATTGCGAGCGAGGGTTTTTGGATCGGCTAAATCGCGGTGGTTGCGCACTCTATGCACGTATGGCGGGCTCGGCGTCGCTGGCCAGAGAGGAGGGGGAAGAGCGTGGGGTGCTCCCGCGTGCCTGTACGGCCCCTGGCTATGCGAAACCTTTATCTGAGAGGGAAGCGTGGGAATATGTTCCACTAGGGGCACGCTGGCGTTCTCTGGGAGTACCAGGTATTGCCGTAGCCACGCCTGAGGGATCACTAACTACGGGCTCGGGAAGGATCAGGGTTATTTTCTGAGAAGATACGCAAATACCGCAAATATGTTCCAACAGGGGCACGCCGGCGTTCTCTGGGAGTACCAGGTATTGTCGTGGCCACGCCTGAGGGATCTCTAGCTGCGGGATCAGGGTATTTTCTAAGAAAACTACGAAATTATTGTAAATATATTCCAACAGGGGCACGCCGGCGTTCTTTGGGAGTACCAGGTATTGTCGTAGCCACGCCTGAGGGATTACAAGCTACGGGATCAGGTTATTTTCTAAGAAAACTACGAAAATATTGTAAATATATTTCAACAGGGGCACGCCGGCGTTCTCTGGGAGTACCAGGTATTGTCGTAGCCACGCCTGAAGGATCAAAACTACGGGTTCAGGAAGGATTAGGGTAATTTCTAAGAAACTACGAAAATATCGAAAAAAAGACATAAAGGTTTTGTTGTTTATAGTTACGGAGATTCACTTTATTTGTCCTTGTCCTGTGTTATTTCTCTGCTGCTGCACCGAGTTCTTATTGTCTAAGCCACGCAGGCTGTACCGAGCGTTGATCACTTTGCACCACGAGTTTTTAGTTACCAAGTGTAGTAGGATATACATATAAAAGGCCCACTGTACTACTCACACATGGCATAACAAGCACTGTACCCTAGAATAAGCAGAAGAGGTGCAATAAGAAGAATTCCCCGTTAGCTGTAAGCATAATACGGTCATCTCTTTCTACCCTGTACAACTAGCTTAAGATCAAATGTATGTATACCTAGCTCGCTCACAGAACTGAGCGAGCATAAGAGAGCGAGAGCGACGTGGCGTCATTCTGTGGCTTGCGTTCGAAGGAGTCAGTTGAAGGAGAAGAATAAAAGTAATTAATTAAACCCGAGTGTGTTTGACCTATTACAACATCAGAAGTGGTCCTTACTCACAATGCCTGACAAAGATCTAAGTCAATTCACCGTAGTTCAGCTAAAAAACTGGCTAGCAGCACTTGGGCTACAAACCTCGGGCTCGAAAGTGGAGTTAATAGCTCGTCTTCAGGCTATTTCACCAGAGACACGCGGCGCCGCGCCATCAGATTTGGCAAATATTTAACAAGAGCAGCCACAAGGAAACGAAAAGGAAAAAGTTTCTCAACCGTTAGAGGAGATGGATGGAGCCGCATCAATAGAACGACAGTTAGATGACGAAGACTTGCAAGATATGTTGGCCGATTTTCATTCGATGACATCACAGACAGGAGACGATGTCGGCATGGAGCAGCTCTCCGTTTTGGACGCCGAAAAAGCTATTTTGCAAAAGGTACGTGACGAAATCAACGCAAGTAAGTCCGTATTGCATCGGATTCATGCCGAGATCAATGACGTCACCATGAACAAACAAAATCATGTTCGCCAAATCCGTGACGTCACCAACAGCAATTTCGAATCTTAACAGTCGCACCCAAAGCGACGCTGTTAACGTTAACAGCACCGACGCTGAAATTCAAACGGAAAAAAACAGTGTTGGAAAGGTGACCACAGACAGTGATGATCAACGTCACATCACAAATGTAAACAAAGTCTTAGAATCGCCGGCAGCATCGCTTGCATTAGCAAAAGAATTTACAGTGGATTTCGACGGCAACCTCTGTGCTCGAAACTGGGTAACACAACTGCAGAACATTACGAAGGTTGTAACGAACTGTTATTTTTACTTTCTGCTCGCTACGTATTTGTGCGGCTAGCTCAGTAGAGTTTGTGTGTCCGTCCCACCAAATTTATATAAACGTGATTGCCCAACTACTTAGTGATAACGCACAGAATTCTGGTTAAAGGGTATTTATTCCATGGCTCTTCTCTTATAACTTGTGTATCTCGATTTTCGCCAGTGCTCGCTTGGTCGTTGATCACGCCGCTTCTGGCTGGTGGACTGGCTGGCTGACTGGTGATCCTGCCTGTGCTCGCTGTCCATGGCTGCCTGTGGGTCCTGTCTGTGCTCGAAGTCCTGTCCTGTTGATCCTGGCTGCGCTCGATGTCCTGGTAGGGCTGGCTGCTGGTCTTGGCTGTGTTCGATGGACTGTCTCGCATGGTGTTTACGCAGTGAGGAATCTGGACCCGATCCGTGGCCGTTATCTAGGATGGCCGCGCCAGGATACGATCACTTCTGCACTATCCGACGCGCCAGGCATACGCCAGGGTCTAGTCGCGATATGCGTTGTGTGAGGTACCTGGTTCTAGACCACGGTTGGCGCCAGGATCTACGATCCATTCGACGCGCCAGGCATACGCCGGGGTCTAGTCGAATTAGACGCAGTTGCAAGGCACCTGGTATGCCCCGCTCGCGCCAGGATTCGCTTATTTACACTCTATTGGACGCGCCAGGCATACGCCAGGGTCTTGTCGAAATAGGCGTAGTCGTAAGGAACCTGGTTCTTGAGCCCTTTGCCACGCCTGTTCAGGCCCTACCGAACGCGCCAGGCGTACGCCTGGGTCTAGTTCCGATAGGCTAAACCGCGATCCTCACCCCCTGCGTCTCCGCTCAAGTCCTGGCAGATCCAGAGTGTCCTGCTGGCAGATCCTGTGTTTCCTTGCCGACCCTGTGTGTCCTGCCGGCAGATCCTGTGTTTCCTAGCAGATCCTGTGTTTCCCAGCAGATCCTGTGTGTCCTGCCGGCAGATCCTGTGTGTCCTAGCCGATCCTGTATGTCCTGCTGGTAGATCCTGTGTGTCCTGCTCCTAGTAAACTTTCTTACGCTTCGGCGCGCGTGCACCTACTGAGTCCCGCTTCTGGAGTTCGGCCTCCTTATATAGGCTGACCTTACACCGTTGGTCCTCGGCGTCTCCTTTTCTTGGGTCCAAGGTCCACGATTACCGTTCAACCTTTCGCCCTCTGCGCACGGCACCACAGCACGCTGACTCTCTCTGATCCTTCCGTCTCTCTCTTATCTTGCCCTCTCGCTCTCCACTCTCTCTCCACTTGCACTGCCGTTACTACGGGCGAATTCGCCGCGTATCTGGCAACTGGCAGGCACCTCCTTGCGTGATCATTCACTCTTATTTGTGAGGAGTTATTCAACTCCTCACAAGGTCTACAATTTAGACGCATTTGTTGTGCGTTTGCTACTGATTTCCAAGCTAAAGGGAAATGCTCAACGCTGGCTGCACGCGAATGCCACACGTATTCTGGAACCAGCAGATCACCTTTGCCAACAACTGATCGTGGCATTTGGAGCTAAACAGTCTAAAGGGGAGTTGAGGAACGCATTCCAAAGTCTTCAATGGCATGCAGGAGAAAACTTCGCTTCTTATTTTGAAGATAAGGTCATGCTAGCAAACGATATAAACATCGATATGGAGGAGCTCCTCGAGAAGATCATCGACGGAATTCCAGCACCAGGATTGCGAGACCAGGCTCGCATTCAATGTTTTACCGACCCGATGCAAATTCTGAAAGCCTTTTCGGGAGTGCGTCCGCCAGAACGGAAACAGGAAGCTAATGTTTATCAACACGGATCGAAGAAAACGGCGGCCAACAAAGAGTTGCGGTGCGCCAACTGCAATTCCAAGGGGCACTTCGCCAAGGATTGCCTTAAACCAATGAGGGAGCGCGGATCCTGCTATGCTTGTGGGACTTTTGGACACTTCGTGGGGCAATGCCCGGATCGCAAGGGCGCAAATACAAATAGTTATGTAAGACATATTCGAATATTTTTTCACAGCAGTTATGCAACCTCATTTATTGCAGCATGCCTCATAGACACTGGGAGCCCAATCTCGTTCGCTAAAATGAAAACATTATCAACTAAACTTAATCTAGAACACGTTTCCGAAAATTATTTCGGGCTGAATAAGAGCCAACTGAAAATTAATGGAAAAATTTTATGTTATGTTTTGAAAGAGAAAATAAAATGTTATTTTTACTTATATATGGTCCCAAACGAGTCTATGAGCCATGATGTTGTACTTGGAAGAAACTTTATGGATGCTTGCGCATTAAAGTTAGATCTAAACACCTTAAATATGGTTACGGAACCTTTAGACAACAAATTTAATGATTTAGATTCACACAAGGATGATGCAAGCTCGTACAAATTTGAGAGCAATTTATATGTCAATAATAACCCGGAAAGTGCTCGCGAAAATCTTAACAAAACATTTAGTGAAATAGTTAGTCCATTGCTTAGTGAAACAGTTAGTCCATTGCTTAGTGAAACAGTTAGTCCATTGCTTAGTGAAACAGTTAGTCCATTGCTTAGTAAAACAGTTAGTCCATTGTTTAGTAAACCAGTTAGACTAACGGTTAGTCCTACACTTAGTAAAACGGCTAGTCTTTTAGTAAGTGAATCAGGAAGCAATGAATTTAGTAAACAGGTTAGTCCTATAATAGGTAATACAATTGGTACAACGGTTAATGAGATAGTTATTGGTGATGAGAAAAAAGATAACAAGGAAATTAATGAAACTGAAATGGTTATTAGGGAAATGTCAAACATAAACTTTTTAGACGACGAGCAAAATGATTATATATGCGGTACAAATGACAACCAAGAGTTAAACCGTCGGCTAAAACAGATAATTGAATGCAATTATATTAGAGTAAAAAAACCTACAGAACCTTTTACTAAATGTGAAATAAAATTGAGTTTAGAATCATCGAAACCGTTTAGTTGTGCCCCAAGACGACTTGCTTATTCAGAAAAAGAAAAACTACAACAGTTGTTAGATGAATATTTGAAAAACGGTATTATACAACCTAGCGAATCTGAATACGCTTCACCCATAGTGTTAGTGAAAAAGAAAACCGGGGACATAAGATTATGCATATACTTTAGAAAACATAACAAGATATTAATTAAAGACAATTACCCTATTCCCCTTATTGATGACCTGTTAGACAAATTAGTTGACAAAAAAGTTTTTACGAAACTTGATTTAAAAAATGGTTATTTTCATGTTTTTGTTAATAAGGAATCGGTTAAGTACACCTCTTTTGTAACACCTTTAGGTCAATTTGAGTTTCTCAGGATGCCAATGGGTCTGAAAACTGCATCAGCTGTGTTTCAGAGATTCGTAAAAAAAATATTTGAGGATCTTATTAGGGAAAACAAAGTAATTGTATACATGGACGACATTATGATCGCCAGCAAAGATACTGACGAACACTTACAGATTTTGAAAGATGTGCTTTTTAGATTAGCTCAGAACAAGTTAGAATTGAGGATGGATAAATGCGAGTTTCTCCAAACAAATATTAAATACTTAGGATTTATTATAAACGGAGAGGGCATCAGAGCCGACAATAAAGGAATAGAAGCGATACAAAATTTTCCAACCCCAGACAAAACACAGTCAGTTCAAAGTTGTCTAGGTTTGTGTTCTAATTTCCGCAGGTTCATCAATGATTTTTCAACTTTAGCTAAACCGTTATATGATCTTTTAAGAAAGGACGAAAAGTTTCAGTTCGGAGAGCATGAAATGAACTGTTTTCTAATGCTTAAAGAGAAGTTAGTGCAGGCACCAGTTTTAGCTATTTACAATTATAAGGATGAAGTAGAGTTGCATTGTGATGCAAGCGCTTTAGGTTTTGGAGCTGTACTTTTTCAAAAGAAAGAAGATGGAAAATTGCACCCAATTTTTTATTTTTCTAAACGAACAACTATTGCAGAATCAAAGTACCATAGCTTTGAGCTTGAAACTATGGCAATTATTCACCCACTGCGTAGATTTAGAATTTACTTATATGGAAAACGTTTCAAGATAATTACTGATTGTAATTCTCTTACATTAACACTTAATAAGATTGAACTTAATCCACGCATCGCTAGATGGGCGCTTGAGCTCCAAAATTATGATTATGAGCTAATACATAGAGAAGGTAACAAAATGCAACACGTAGATGCTCTTAGTAGATGTACAAATATTTTAATAGTGGAGACCAACACGTTTGAAAAAAAATTTTTTTAGGAAAAAAAATAAATTTTATTTTTTTAATTTTTATAAAATATTTAAAAAAAAATTTTTTTTATAAAAAAAAAAAAGGTTTTTAAAAAAGGGGGAGGGATTTGGTTTTAAAATTTTTTTAAAAATTTTAATTTATATTTTAAAAATTTTTTTTTTAATTTTTAAAAAATTTTTTTTTTTTTTAAATATTTTATTTTTTTTTTTTTTAATAAATATTTTTTTTTTTTTTTTTTTAGTTTTTTAAATTTTTTTATGTTTTTTAATTTTTTTTTTTTGTTTAAAATTTTTTTTTTTTTTTTAAAAAAGTTTTTTTTTTTTTTTTTTTTTTTTTTTAAAATTTTTAAAAAAAAAATTTTAAAAAAAAGAAAAAAAATAAAAAATTTTTTTTTTTTTTTATATTTTTTTTTAAAATATATAAAAAAATATTTTTTTTTTTTTTTGATTGGTTATTTTGTTTTTTTAATGTTTTTTTTTTTTTTTTTTATTTTTTTTTTTTATTTTAAAAAAAAAAAAGAAAAAGGGGGGGGGGAGGGGGGGGAGGGAAAGGAAGAAAGAGGGGGGGTGAAAGTTTGTTGGTAAAATATAAGGGAAAAGGGGGGGGGGTGGGGTGGTTTGGGGGGTTTTTTTGGGAATAGGGGTTTAAATATTAAAAAAAAATTTTTTTTAAAAAAATTTTTTTTTAAAATGTTTTTTGTTTAGGAAGGGGGAGGAGGGGGGGTAGTAGTAGGAGTTTGTGGAAAAAAAAAAGAAAAGAAAGGGGGGAAAAAAAAAAAAAAAATGGAAGGAAGAGAGGGAAAGAGGGGAGAAAAGGGAAGGGGTTTTTTTTTGTTGTTTTGGGTTTTTTTTTTTATTTATGAAAATTTTTTTTTTTTTTTTTTTTTTTTTTTTTTTTTTAATATAAGTTTTTTTTTTTGTGTTTTTTTTTTTTTTTTTTTTTTTTTTTTTTTTTTTTTTTTTTTTTTTTTTTTTTTTTTTTTTTTTTTTTTTTTTTTTTTTTTTTTTAATTTTTTTTTTTTTTTTTTTTTTTTTTTTTTTTTTTTTTTTTTTTTTTTTTTTGTTTTTGTTTTGTTTTGGGTGTTTTTTTTTTTTTTTTTTTTTTTTTTTTTTATTTTTTTTTTATTTTTTTTTCAGGATTTTTTGGGGTTTTTTTAGGGAAAGGGAAGGGTGTTGTTGAGGGGTAAAAAGAAAAAGCTAAAAAGAAGGGAAAAAAGGAAGGGGGGGGGGGAAAAGGGAAAAAAAAAAAAAAAAAAAAATTTTTTTTTTTTTTTTTTTTTTTTTTTTTTTTTTTTTTTTTTTTTTTTTTTATTTTTTTTAATTTTATAAAATTTTTATTAAAATTAAAAAGGAAAGGGGAAGGGGGGGGGGGGAGGGAGGGGGGGGGTGTGGGGGGGGGGAGTTGTTTTTTTAGGAAGTGGGAAGGGGAAAAATAAATGGGGTGTGGGGTGTGTTTTTTGGGTTTTTTGTTTTTAAAAATTTGTAAAATTTTGAAATTTGTTTTGGTTTTTTTTTGGTT